>JAYKKI010000009.1:5552500-6752500 GCA_039881145.1 Druceiella hillmani
TGTGGTAAAATAGGGCTAAGGGACAAATAGACAGAAACCATATTACCATCATCACATCGTGAATTCGTTTATGAAATATAGTCTTTAACTATCTAGACGATCTTACAAATCATCGTCACTACGCTTTTTGTACTTTTATTAAGAAACGAACAAAATCTAAACTGAAACAAGACACGAGAAGAAAAATTATTCAATAGTTTGGAATATCTAATTTATTATGTCGAGTCCAGCATGCAATCGACAATCCGTAAGCACCTATTTTAGTATATACAAGAATTTAATGCGTGGAAGGTTTAATGTAAAATTTATTTTATGTAAAAGTTGTAAATAAAATGTCCTTGCATATGTAACTAATAATAAGTCAAATAGAGATTTTGTTGTTCAATAAAAACCATACATTTGAAGTACCGTACAAGTACTTTTTTCACAAGTGAAGTACATAATGTGAAAAAGAAACCGAAACGAATCAATGCAACTGAATAACTGTTCGATTTTTACAAAAAAGTAATCAACAGTTTTTTGCCATCTACATATGTTCAATTCCGTTAATATAGACGACATATTTTGTAAATTAGAAAAACGTAATCAGTCTAATCAGACACAATATGCATTTAAGCACATTTTATTTCCAGGGAAAAAATTAATTTGAAAAGCATAAAAAGAAAAATTTTACTTGACATTTTTTTGACAACCATTGCCTGAATTATAAGAGTAAATTGTGTTTTCACAATTCTAATAATGAATGTTAAATGAGAAGGCAAAGCCATATTTTGCCATCCGCTCGTAGCTGTCATGATAGGAAAATAAAGGAGACACGATTCTACCTTTCTTTCTTTTTTCCTCTCCCTGTCTCTCCCTCTCCCTCTGTCTTTATCTTTTACACTCCAAATTATGCCACTCTCAAGTGCAAAATAACTTGCTGATAAATATTTACCTATAATTATAAAATAATATTTAATGAAAAGCGACTTTCAAAGACACAAAATAATTATGCACTTATATTGAATATACTCTGATTGATACGTTAAATTAATCTACTAATTTTGTGTATAGCATTAATTTTGTAGCCGGTGCCGAACAATACAATATTATAAATTTGGTTATCGCCTTTGTTTTCTATTGGGGCCATAAATCATACTATTTTTTTAACAGCATATGGTTTAAGCAAATGTTTCATTTTTATGATAGTTAACCCAATTTATTAGTTCGTCATCCCAATTTTTCCACGCTAGACTTTCGAACGCTTTTAAAATAATGACGTTTGAATTTTATGATAACAATTTCATTGATATTCTATCGTAATCTTAAATATTTTATTCATATGATTCACGTAGTACAAGAACGTGTTTCATATCCGAGTTTCAATTTAGACATAATTAAAAATAAATACCTTACGAACTGCAGATTATTTACTTAAAAAATCAATATTTTGATTTTTCAAAAAAAAATTCGAGCCGTAAACTAATAAAATAACTTATAACAAAATTTAAGAATTACCCAAATATTTTTAATTTACTTAAGCGTAATGAGATTATATATTACGAGTAACAAAATAAATCTACTACTACTCTCTCTACTAGTCTGATATCTGAACTGGTCGGCTATACTTATCTCTTTTGTAGGTAACGAGAAATAGTAATTTCCCAAACTCTTTTTCGGTTGCGTGTTTTAAATCTGCGATTACAACAAGTAGGGTAGCAAAATTGGATTTAAGAACAAAAGCTATATTTGCGACCAAAGCATCCTTTACCGTGCTTTACCTTGTTCTTTTTTATATTGTCTTCTTACTATTCCACATCTCAAAATAATCATTCACTTATTTCTTTTGACTTTCAAACTGTCAGAAATTTTGAATCGTTCAAGACATGCTTATAAATGGAATGTGCATACATTTTGCTGACCCCACAAATAATTCTAAGTTGAAATTTTGACTTGAAAAAATCGGTAAAGGTCACACGATTTAAAAAATATTTACTTTTTAATACAGATGTACTAAATAACTTAGAAACATAACAAGTTTTGCTGAAAGGTGCAACGAAATTAAACTTTGGGAAAACTATTTGAACTAAATGAAATTGCAAAAGATTTTGAAAATTACACAAAATAAATAAATTTTCTGCATTCAAATATACATTCTAATAATTTATATACTTTCAATCTACTGCATCCGCAATGCTATTGAATTGTATTTAAGCTTTCTAAGTGCGAATCAGACGTTCGTACTGCTTACGGTCACTTGACAAATTGCAGAGGCTTACACATGGGCTAGCCATTAGATGCAGTTCCTACTCTCGCCACCGTGTTGTTTATCCAACCCCGATATTAATTACAGGGGAAACGAAATAATATATATCTGAAACAAATACTACGTATAGTTAATAACTAAAATCAGTTTAATTTGAAAATTTGAACGGAACGTATGAATTTTAATTAAAATGGGAGTATATAGGGAAAAGAAATTTTGAAATGGAATTAAAAGAAAGTATAAATCAATGATCTTTTGAAATGGCTTTCGAATTTTCTTCGAACTAAAATGCGCCCCTGATCTAAACGAATACTTTTTGAGAAAATTGAAGAGCTGATAAAACGTCAATATCCGTTACAGTTTCAGCCTTAGTATTTCTTTTTTCCTTTAGGAACAATTTCTCTTTTTTTTCTTTTCATTAAGGCTTTTTTCTTTCGACATTTTCGACAATTAGGATTTCCATTAGGTTACAATCTTTATCCAATGCTGTGGAAATTGTAAACCACATGTACGGAAAGCTAAATAAGTTAACAAGCCGTTAATTAAAAATAAACCTGCATAAATGTACAAAATATTGGAACAAAATAAAATAAATGGAATTGAACCTGGAACGACATATTACTTTCAACTTAATGGTAATGTATTTACTTATTTCCTATTCACGCCGCCGATTTAACTTTAATTTGATTAACTTTCGCAATATTCTTTCGTTATTAACAAACTTGGTTTTGGCGTCTTTTGTCTATTACATACAATTGATAATCAAATTGTTTACGCAAAATTGCATTACTACATATAACAGTTTTTATTAAATACTAGAACAACTTAATATAATGACGCAGTAGCTCGACTGTACTAGTGAGTGTACAGTCAGACTGTAAAATCAATTTACTTCCGTCATACATTTTCTTGACCAAGACTGAATCGATATGCTATCAATGAGTGCCACTTTAATACTATGCCTAAACTTTCAAACTACGTCTTACTAGTTCTCGCATTCGTCACTTTCTCTTCTTAATTTTTTAGATAGAGTTAAATTCAGAAATACAAATTGTAATTTTGTTTTTACTTTTCGATATCTTAAAGCGCTAGCTAATTCAAGAATTTGGAAAAATCTTTGCCTTTCGTTATACTAGTATTCGAATCTAGTATCTAAAAAATAGTACAGATGTGCGTATCTACATTTCTTAACATTACTGCTAAAACTATAAACTACAGACTAAACTATAATTTTACGATGCTTGTTACCCCAACACGAGGTGATATCGATATAAAATAAACGACAGAACCACGCTACACTAACTTTATTGTAAAAAACCAACCTTCATATATTGTGAAAGGTTGCTGTAAAATGTTATTTTTAGATTCGTACATCCCTAAACACTGCAGTAAAGTGCAGCTCTAACATATCTTAGGGTACGAGCTATTTTATTGCTCATAATTAGGTAAAAATTCCACCTGAACTGCTTTGTAATTTCGGATCTCCATTCACATCATATCCTATTAATTAATTATCCTGTCCAGTAAAAAATTAAGCTCTTGCCCAAAAGAAACACAGCTTTTTAAGAGTCTTCTCTCATATGCGCTAGCAAACAGTTCCGACGGAGAACAATTTCGATGAAATTGAATAGAAAAATTGTATAAATTATTAAAATAAAGATTTTTTATATAAAGGTTGAACCACTCACGTGACAGAATACTCGCGCTTAAGTTTTGTACAAATGCATGCACCCTGCATTATATAAGATATTTTCCAATAAAACTAATTTTGTTGGATATTTAAAGAACTAATAAAATGAATATTTTTAAAAAATGGCACATGTGGTTTTCTAAAAAAAAAATTATAACTATTTTTAAAGCAGTCAGAACCGTACAATGTCAACATAAAGTGACTCGATCGTTGTTGATAAGTAATCAGTGTACCCAAAAGCTATAAATATACAGAAGGCTTTTAATTGCCGTAATCCAATAATTAAAAAAAAGAAATGTCACAAACCTGACAAGATCCAAGCCACGAATCCAATACACTCGCAGAGCGTCATGTTTCCATTTAATTTTACACCAAACAAAAAAATTCCGTAAAACAACTAGGAGGGCCATAACTTTTAAAAAAGTTGATGATTTGAAAAGTTTTGTTTTTATGGCGGTTGCTCATGTTGACGCCAGGAAAATGAGTAAAAAGTGTATTAAAGTTTCCTCAGAAAAATTACATTTAAAGCTGCGCTGCTGCTGGCCGAGTCTACATTCGGCGTCCGGAACCGTAGAGACGCAACTCCATGAGATTTTCCTTTTACGTAATTATATATATATATATATATATATATATACATATATATATATATATATATATATATATATATTTATATATATATATATATATATATATATCCTTTTCGTCTTTTGCTATATGTAAAACATTAAAATTTTTCGAAATTCAGCAGTATCTCCATCTTTCCGACAGTACATCCTTGATGCCTAGTGACAAATTTATTAAGGTTCGAGAATATTTCACAAAACTGAACATAAATTTTACCACAAATTTCAAAACAGCTCATTTTTTACACATTTCCATAGACGAAACTACAATACCATACTATGGAAGCACGGTACCAAACAACATATCCAGGGAAACGGAAAACCTATAAAGTTCTGTTACAAGCTCTGGTCAACAGCAACTCGCCATGGATATTTCGTAAATTTTGAGCCTTACTAGGGCGCATCTGGTCCAGAACTTAAGATGCAGTCCGACTTAGAGAGCCGCTGTTATTTTAGAGCTCCATTCAAGATTACCACAAGAACTAGGATCATACAATTTATGCTTTGATAATTTTTTCACCGGTTTACCATTGCTAAAGTATATGCGAGTGCAGAATGTGGGGGTACAGATACTGTTCGGGAAAAACGTTTGCAGAACTGCAATTTGCCAAACTCAAAGGACATGAAAAAAGAGCCAAGAGGTAAGCTATCTTATAAGGCTGCTGAAGAAATTATTGCAGCTAAGTGGCATGATAATAGTATCGTTACCACTGTATCTGACTGCCATGGATTGGATCTTATGACAGAAGTGGATAGAATTGGATTTATCAGTAATACAATAGCATAAATTCAAGTAGATTCCCCATCAGTTATTAAGATGTACAATAAGTACATGGGCGGGGTGGACCGTTTTGATGAAAATGTTGACTCTATAAGGGTAGCTCTTTGCGACAAAAAGTGGTGGTTCCCTCTGTTTGTTTTTGGATTAGATGTAGCTTACCAAAATGCATGGCTGATCAAAAAACAGTCAGAATACAACTGGACCTACTGCGATTTCCGGCGAAATGTCGCAACCATCCACCTGCAAAAATATGGTAAGTCTTCGACCCGTAAAGCAGATTGTGACGTGCCTCTGCAGATAAGGATACCTACCAAGGTGAGGAGTGCGGGAAGCGCTAACCATCACTCGCAAATCGATCGACAACCAGAAAAATGTGTGCCAAGTGCAATATCGCTTTGCATCTAAAGTGTTGGTACAGTTTTCTTAATACTGACGTATTATTTCCACAATAACAATTAAAAATGCTGTATCCCCTTCAGAATCATAACTGCACAATGCCCAGTGTCAAATGTAGGTGATACCCACATAAAAAAATTGAGGTAGTTCAATTATTTTTTTTATAATTTTTTTGTCTTAACCAAATTTATATGTTATTTTATTTTAAAAAACAAAAATTTTTATTAACTTGGGCATAGGAATTGAAGAGTTAAATATATTTATAAATATTATAAGCACGAGATGATTAAGAAAGAGGATAATTTCGTAAATATTGGGTCATTAAAAAAAAACTTAAGTTATGTATGTCACAAGAAATATTGTAAAACAATTATTTTAAAATGAATTATGAAATGACGTGCATGATTTTTTATCACTTCGTCACCTAAACACAAAATATACATTTACCATTATGTTTGTAATAATTAAAAAATCAATGAAAAATAAATTAAATGCATAAGTAATATCGTCCTTTAAACTTGTTGTAATATATATATATATATATATATATATATATATATATATATATATATATATATATATATATATATATATATATATATATATATATATATATATATATTACAACAAGTTTAAAGGACGATATTACTTATGCATTCAATTAACAACGTAAACATTTTCTTATTACTAATTAAGAACTTTATTCAGTAACATAAACACGAGAAGATGAAAACTTAATATTGGGAAAAACTGCAATAGACCGTTATGGAGACGTTACAAAAGTGGATATCTATTAAATTAAACAATTAAAAATGAGTAATCTTTACGCGCGGTTGAAGTAAAACTCTTTGACCATTGTGGTAGATATTATGTAAACAATGATGTAGTTATTTTGCAAAGTAACAACTACCAAAAGCAAATATCTTAAGTCACGGTTGCTTTACTACGTCCCATTAAGCAGTTCCATTGTAAATCTCGAAAACTCAGCATCAGACCTTGAAATCGAAAATATTTCGAGTCACAGTGAACTATCATTCATTAAGCAGGTCCATTTTTTATTTCGGAATCTCATATTTATAAGAGACCACCTGGCTAGTACGCATATTCAAATAAAATAATTATTAGTATTGAACATTATGGAAAAAAGTATATAAATAAATTCAAGTATATATGTATATATAAAAATATACCCTTAAAATGCCATAGTCAGTAGATGCTTTCAAATACGGGAAACTACGTAAACAAATTATAGGTTTTAATGAACAAATTACTAAAGAAGTTTTATTTCAAAAATATCTTTTTACTGCGAATAATTTATATATCATCGTCGAAAGATAAAAGGCATATGTTAAAATAAAGAGGAAGAGGTAGTAATACGAAGTCAGAATTGAAATATCTTTTCGAGACGATTTTGGAAAATTTAAATCGACGTTGCATTTTGTATGTTATTTCCATACAATTGGGACGTCACAAAAACTCGTAAAATTATATTTTTTCAGCTTAAAGATATATGTCCGTAATCAACCGAGCGTAGTCAAAGTGCTCATAAAGGTGGATTATATTTCTGTTATGAATAAATGGTTGAAGATGCTATAGATAGTATTTTTGCAGAAAATTTAGCGACTGACATCGTTTACTTGAGGCTGCCAGATAAAATTTTAATCATAGTAAACCTAGTTTTTAAGAGTTAAAGAAAAACATTGGGAATCAATGTACACAAAAGTGCCAATGGAACAACTGGAAAGATTTTCCCATTTGATATTGGTTAAAAATACAAAAAACGATGTAATATATTTCACGTTAAGTGATAAAGGCGAAAACGCACTGCTTACTTAGAGTGATAAAAGTTTTATGAGCGAGTCGAACGGTGAACGGATACGCGGCCGGACTACATTCGTAGCGGAATAGATGGGGAGAGGCGCCGGTGAGAGGAAAGAGGAGTGAGTGAATAATTGGAAAGTTACTCCGCATTGTCGCAGTAAAAGCTCTCTCAACTTTTCTTCGTAAATTAAATCTTCACTAATTAATTTTATTTCGCTCCTTCCAGCAACTTCGTTGGGTTAAAATTTAAAACAACTATAGAATTTATCGCCATTTCCCACCGGTAGTTGTGTTCTTATTTATTATTTTTTTTATTTATGGGTTAACTTTTCAATATACATACAGGAAGAATCAGCTTGATTGCAAATCCGCTGAATTGCGTTTGGCACAGGGCACAAATACTGTCTTTGCAAACGTATACGCTGCCTTTATCGTAGGGGTAAAGGAGAGAAGCAACAATCATGCATGCCATTATGTGCTCCAGTTTTACTGAACATGACTATACTATGACACATGACTATGATTTAATAAATACTTTAGGTATTAAATATTGGATTTTACAGAATTTATTTTGGACATTTTGTTTTTTTTCTGTTTCAATAATCCCGCGTTATGGTGATTATATTTACGAGCGATGTAAATTATTTTGGAACCATTCCGATTTAGGAGTCTATTTTTATCCAGTACCAGCTACCACCTTAGGTTTCTCTGAAATCCTAAATCAATGGTTTTATTAAAAGACAATGAGAGCTCAATTTTCAGTTATTTTTTATCTCCAAAAATATTTAGGTGTCCATTCCTAAGGGGACTTCTTCATAAACTGGTAAAATGTTACAAAAATGAAGGTAAGTGACAAAAATATATCTCTGTTGTAAAATCAGTCTGCACGTTTTTCTGTATAATTACAACACTCCCTCATTGGCGCAAGGTGGACTTGCTAGAAACGTCATCCGTAATAATTTATACTACGATGACACCACAACGACAGAACAGACGGTACCACGTTGGCAAATCAGAGGGGAGGTTAAGTTAAGCTGAAAAGATATTCATTAGCTTCGCTCTTATATATATATATATATATATATATATATATATATATATATATATATACATATGTTTGTGTGTGTGGATGTGATTTCATTATAAAATATTATTAATAACTTTAAGGAAATAAAGATGCAAAAAAATTAATGGTATGCTTTCTAGGCCGCACAATCAAAGTAAATATTTTTAGGATTTTACTTGGTAAAAATTAAATACAGAAGCTGTGATTAAGGCCATGTTTTCACTTGATCCTTATTTTGATGTCATCTTTGCAGAAGTATCGTCTAGATTATGACCTAAAATTTTTCTAGCGTAATGAGACGGGACTACGATTTTACTAATTACGAATAAATATTGAAAGAGTACTAAACAAATTATATATAATATACTTACTAATTGCTCATTTTACTGCCACAAACTTTCCTTCTTATTGAAGGTGTTTACAATGGAAGTGACAAGCCCAAATTTCGACACGTTCCATAAAGTTCATTTTCTTAAACTTATACTTATTTATTTGGCTTAATCGAGAGATGATGCCAAGATGGCGCTTTATGCCCATCAAACCATCTGCAATTATACTTCAACATATCGTCTCCCAATATAAATTAGTCACAATTCAAATACCAGGGTGTCCAGTGACAGATTTCAATGTTTCAAAAATTGTAAAAAAAACTACACCTCTAATACAAAGTAGGTTTATTTTAACTTTATAACAACAAATGCGGATTTCATTTTTTAGAAACCACATTTCCAAATGGCGGCCATCGAGTCTGACACACTCTTCGAGTATAGCACGCATGTTTTCAAAAACGCGTTTGCAGAGCGACTGGGGTATCCTACTGACTTCGGCTCGAATATTTTCTTTAAGTTGTATCACAGTGCTCGGATTTGTTTTGTAAACAATGGATTTCATAAGAAAAAGTCACATGGACTTCAATCGGGTGATCTAGGTGGCCACGGTACGGTACCGTTTCGGGATATGTTTTTTTCTGGAAATAACTGCCGCACTGCATTCATGGACACATTAGTAGTGTGAGCTGTGGCCCCGTCCTGCTGGTACCATGTGTTTTGGTTGAAGGATGGACTATTTTGTAGTTCTACTCTGAAAAAGTAATTTAACATCTGGGCATATCTCTCCGAATTCACAGTTACAGTTTGGCCACGTTGATTTTCAAAGAAATAAGGCCCCATAATTGCAGATGCAGATATGGCACACCAGACTGTTACTTTAGGCTTATGTAAAGGCTCTTGATGCATTTGTCTTGAGTTGTGGACATCCCAGTAACGAAAGTTCTGCTTATTCACATATCCTCCAATGTGAAAGTGAGCTTCGTCACTAAAGAATTTGTTGCCCATCCGGGTAGCAGTACGAAATCTCAACAATATCACCTCCGCGTAAGTTTTTTTTAATTCAAAGTCAGAATCGTGTAAATCTTGAACAATTTGAATTTTATATGGATGGAACTTTAGCTTTTTTTGCATTATTACCTGTAAAGTTGATTTCGGAATTCCCAATATCGATGAACGTGTACGCAGTGATAAACGGGGATTTTCAACGACAGAAACCATAACACGCTCGACATTTTCATCCGTGGCTACCATTGGTGTAGGTCCTGGCCTGGGCCTATTTAATGTTGATCCTGAAGCTCTGAACCTTGCTACCCATGACTGAATGAGGTTGATCGATGGTCCATCACGTAATCGACGAATAATGTAACGATTATTAAATCGACGGCGTGCTACAGACAGTGAAAATCTACTCGAAATGTACGCCTCGACGGCAAAAACGCGGTGCTCTCCACTCCACTGTTTCATGGCTACTAAAACATCCACACCGCTTGCGCTTCTAACGACGCCCCCCGCCCCTCTTATGTGTTGCGTTCAGAAACTATGTTTGTTCAAACTTTGGAATCTGCCACTGGAAACCTGTATAAGGAACTACTTAAAATCAAACAAGATGATTTTCTTTTCATAAAAAGGTTGTTGACAACAAAAGTCAGGTTTTATTCGAATAAAATTCTGTGTCAGCGAAATAATATTTAAGCCTTTTTCAGTATGTTTTTATCATTTGTACACATTTTAAAAGCACAAAATTCTCAAGAACTTAGCGTGTTTAACTTGCTTATAGTAATATATGTTCAAATAGCCAAAAGAACCGTCACTCGTTTAACAACGCAACTATGGCGTTATTATGTCAAATGACGTAATGACGTTTTGAGAATTTCTTTTTCATAATTATTAAGAAAATTTTTTAAAATTTTTTTAAGAAAATTGTTTCATGAGAATTTTGGAAAAGAATATTCAATAACGGATATTATTATTTAGGTATTACAAGTTTTAATACGTGTATTTAAAAACCTGATATTATTACACTTAATTTTACATCTAATTTTCCATATTCGAAGACAAACAAATGTGAAACGGGCATTTTTTTCTTAAAATTCGTTAGCCCATTTACTTTGAGCGATATCAAAGTCAATAACTTCATCAAAAGCAAATTATGGCACAAACTCATTAAACTGTCGAAAGTAACCTACTGCAAGGAAATGCCAATTGTTTATCAAACTCTCCCTTTGCTTTCCTTACTTTCTGGTAATTACGATTTATAAAAATCGAACTACAACTTCCATAAGGTACAGAATTAGAAAGAAAACACAAAACTACTAACGAAAGTGAGGAAAACTTCATAGTTTTTTCTTTAACTAGCATTTATAATATTTTCTATTACTTTTATATAAACAACTTTACAAGAATTTAAAGATAAATTAATATATACGTAACTCACTCCATTTATGGCCATAAAATACCTTCCCACATAAAGAATGCTCAAAAATTTATTTAAACCCAAACATATTCCAACATATAACAACACAAAAATGAACATAATTACCGAATTTACATTTTAGTGTGAACTTCAATTTTAAGACTTTTCGTATAATTTCCAACTTTTAATTACATCTTTAAAAAAATATTCGAACAAATTTTCGTTGTCCAGTTTCAATCAGAAATATCGTGAAAATAACTGAAGTTTGCTCGTCTCTATTATTTGGAATAACAGGTTTTATCCACAATGTTGAATAAGCACACTTGAAATGTAATTTGATAATGTTCATTAAGATTCACTTTAAATATACAGACTAGTTTCCGCAAAATGTTTTTCCTTTTTTTTGCATAATGTTCGTTCATTTTGCAGAATCTTAAATCTTAAGTTCATTTACATAATATGTTAATAGAAATTATTTTTATTTCAGTCCAAATCCAGCCGTCGAAAGGAGCCATGCATACCAAGTAGAACGCTGGAAACATCACCGTCCAAGCCAATACGTTTAGTCTCATCGGTCGTGATCGAATCCTGTGCAATGAACCACTCACGCCAGTATGGTTCGCTTAAAGCTGAATAAGTGTCATCTGTAACAAAATATTAAGTAATATTCGTGGTATTAATTTTTACATTCTCCAATAAAATCGCATATCGGAATTTTAATTTAATGCTTACACAGACAAAAGTTGAGAGAAATGCTGTCCCAGACATTGGGTAGGGAAGCAAATAGAGGGAAAACTTACCCACCTGAAATTCGTACCTTTGGATAATGATTTTCTGAATAATAACGCAATGCTAATGTACCCTAAATTAGTTTAGCCTAAACTTACCTAACCTACAGTGACCTGACCTAACATAATCAAACCTAAAAAAACCGAACTAATCTTACATATCGTAATCTAGCCAAACTTAATCTAACTAAAAACATAACTTAACCTAACCCAATGGAACCTACCCTAATCTAACTAAATGAAACATGGAAACCAAAGCATACCAAACCAAACATAACCCAACCAAACCTGGCCTCACAAAAATCTACCAAACCTATCCTGACTTAACCATACAAAATCTAACAACACAATAGCACAACCTAACCTAAGCTAACCTCGCTAAAGCCTACCAAATCTAACCAACAACCAACCTACATAACCTAATGTCCCGTCCCTGTTCCGAAAGAGATTTTTGGAGGTAATTCCGAAGCAAAAATGTTCACAATTTGTTTTCTCAAAACTATTCATCTTCTCGGAAGGAACATTGTGACGTCTGGTTAGTGGAACCCCCCCTCCCGCCCCCATCTAGTTAACTTTACTATTTTACAAAACTTCAAGAAATTAATCTTGAACATTGCAACTTTTGTAATTTTACATAGATTAACTTTTTGTTCACATCTATTCGTTCATATATATATATATATATATATATATATATATATATATACACACACACATATATGTGCATATAAGTTTATGTTTGCATCTAATTTAACTAAGGGGAATTACCAGCAAGTTCCTGCATAGTTTTATTTAGACCGCCCATGTCCGAAGGCAAAATTTTCTTCGGTAAATCCTTGTGCAGACTTTCGTAATTCTTACAGACATGTAGTCTGTCAGCAACTTTCTTGCTGAGTCCCGCTTTGAAAATAGACAGCAAAATTTCGCCAGCTTGTGGTACGTTAAACAAATATATTCCTTTTATCTTAGCGCCGACACAACTCTGAAAACATTAAATTAATTTTCGGTTATGATAAATTTATTCTAATACACGGTATAGTCAAGTAGTCAATTATAAACCCGCCTTATCTGTCCATAAACTTATAAACTTTGTATACGTAGTGAATAAAATCAATCGTTGTCGCCAACGTGTAGGCGGAACTAATATTATTTCCTTGTAGACATTTTTAAGTCTTTTACTGAAAAACCGGTGAACTTCGATTTTGATATTACTTTCGTCTTAATACTTTCTATCGCATGAATTATTAGACGGAGAGCGAAACAGATAGTTATCAGACAGCAAATGGTCTGACGAGTACGGTTAGTAAGGTAGCATACTCCATCCAAGTGTAAGTAATTTTTCACGCGTTACTTTTGCAACATGGTGTAGAGCATTTTCATGTAGAAAATAAACCTCCTTTTAATTTGGAAAAAATTTAGCGGCGACTGTTCTCAATTGATCACAATCTTAGCTGTAATTATAATGTTAGCTAAAAGGAATTCTCAATAAATAACTCCGTGAATAATTCTAGTTATATCCCACCATCCATTTACACATTCCCACTCAAAAGAATATTTTGTCCAATGATATATTTTGCTGTAGGGACACCTTTTTCTCCAGCTTCTATCCACTGATATTTACGCAAAAAATTAACACAAACCACCCATTTTTCATTTCTATAAGCAGATACTTTAGTCACTTATTAGTACAATGGGAACTCAGTAGCTACAAACACACATTAGTTCTCCTCTGAATTATAAGAGGTGTAAACTCATATGGTAGCCAAGCGGAATATTCCCACTCCTTGCTCATAGCATGGAGTTGTTTTTCCACTTCAGTATGAGAGCATTAAAGCAACTCTGCCGAACATCGCAAACTTAATCTAAAAACTTAATCTAAATTGCGCTTTGCTTTGCTTTTTCGTCTTAAAAGAAGTTTAAGAAGCAAGAGCACTCTAATTACAATTGGATATATTTCTATTTTTCACATATTCTATTAAAAGCCCGAACGCCGCGCTCCTTATGCACCCTAAGAAATATTTTAGAAGCTTCTTTAACATTCCAGAAATCGGTGGAAACGAGTGGGTGTTTGTTCTAACGAAACATTCAGAAGCATAATCACCCAGCGCATTACTAATATTTTAGCATAATTATATTAGTATAAATCTTTTGTTTTAAGGAACATGCGTTTTGAAATATTAATAAACATCTATAAACATACTACACAGAAAAAGTAAGAAAATGCTAACATTTTAATAATACTAGGAATTTTTCAAAATTTATATATATATATATATATATATATATACATATATATATACATATATATATATATATACATATATATATATATATATATATATATATATATATATATATATATTTCTAACGGAGTAATAAATATGCATAATATTTATAACTCCGTTAGAAATTTCGGAAAATATTTTTCTCCGTAAGATTTTTCGCATCTAAGAGCAAATTAAATTAAAAAAAACCCCAACTAAAATATCTTAAAACAACCACCTCTAGAGCAATTTAAAACTGCTCGCAATTGTTGCATATCTTTGGAACTGTAAAAGCTAAAAAAATCTGTCACAACTTTTGGAAAGTGGTTTACGCTAAGATATTCTCTTTTAATGTTTTCTTCGACCATTTTCACAGTGTTTTGAAAATTGTCTTATTATTGACTATTAGCAAAAATCTTTGCTACTAGCCCACCTGAAGATGTTGTAATACAACGAAACCTGTGGTGTGGTGTGGTGGTGGTAAAGAAAATTAAAAAGGTAGAAATAATACTACATCACGTAGTTTCATGCAATTGTGGATAAAAATTGTTGTTTGATAATGACAATTTACATGTGACAGAACGATACTTCAATAAATCAGAAAATTGTAACATCCTCAATATTTTTGATGGCTTTCAAGACGTAGATTAATTAATTTTAATGTTAAAGTTTAAAAAAAAACTGTAAATTGTATTCTAAATACCATTTAATAAGTCCTTTAAACACATATTTATATTGACTTTTTTATGACATAAATTACCTACCTGAATTATGAACAGCGCTTTCTTAATCATGGTTGGCGTCATCCTAGTCATGTACGCGAGCCGCATGTCCCGAAAGTCGATAACCACATGTTCACCAAGTGAAATATCAGCGCACAATCTGTAATCGCCCAGCATAAAGAGGTACTTGAAAAATTCCCACACATTCGGATTCGGCAATTCCTCCCCCGTGAATCTTATAAAAAAATAAAAGACAATTTTTAACAAATTAATTTTACCATAAAATAGAGGGAAAAGAATTACAGAATTTCATAATTTTTCTTCTATCCATTTCCCTAGCTGATTTATCGTACTAGTACCATTTCTTAATAAAATTTGCTGTTTTAAAATAACCATATGTAGTCTGACACATTTTTGCCAATACATCTCAAAGTGAATTTGTTTACTAATAATTTTGTAGGTCTCCATAAAAGAAAAAAACATTGGAATAGCTTTAGCCATATTCTTCCAAATTCAAGGTTTAAAACTTTCCATTATCACGCTAAGAAATAAACAAATCAAATACTGTTATTTACATCAGGTACGGTTATTTTCATCAGGTTTACATCACATACATGTAGCATAAAGGTTTAAGAGATAAGTCGATAATATTCATTAGTTAGCTTATAAATATAGATATATGTTCCTTACTGCTAAAAAACTTCTTCCAAACAAATTTGGAGATTCTCCAGATAAAGTAGAAATAAATTAAAAACAGTGTCAAAAAAATTAAAAATTAAAAATAGAGTGACGAAGACCCAAATATTTTACTGGATGCGACACGTAAATTTTTATCAAATTTTTAGATCTTATAAAATATCAACCAACAACTTTTTAAGTGATTTAACATACGACTGGTAAACAAACTAATTAAATTTGCAAGACGTATCCTAATGAGCGAAAGAAGCACTGTTTATTTATCAGATATCAATTGGAACACGATTAACTTAAATATACGAGGGGAGGTCGAACATTTCACGGCATAGGGAGGAAGAAAGATCAAATAAACTTGGCGCTATTTTTCCTTTTTAATATATTCTCCCTCAACCCTAATACATTTCTCAAATCTGATTTTTTCTCTGTATCTTGTAAATAAGATAAAATTATCAACTTGACCTGGTCATCATCGGTGATTTCTTTTTCTCCGAAGCTTCTTTTTCATTTTTGGGAACAAGTTGTGGTCGCAGAGGACCAAGTGTGGTCTGTAAGGTGGGTGTGGCAATACATGAAAGCCCCTTTTATGAAAAGCAGCCATAACAACATGATTTGTGTACAGGTGCATTTCTATATAAAAGCTGCATACTTTTCGCTATTTTTCCTCACCTTTTATCCTTCAAACCTTGTAATACTGCTCAAGACGATTATCTTTCTAAACGAAATCGTTTTAACAATTTCGTTTAAAGTTTATAAGAAAGGCTACAATTCCTACAAACAGCATCTAGGCATTGCTTCAACTCCATCAGAAATTACCATTCTTTGGTAAAGAAACAGAATTATTGCACTGAACTCAGTTTTAAGTATTTTAATGCTTTGTTGTACTCACTTATGTTTAGTGGATCGTTTCTAACGAAATTAATGAAATAACTCTGTGATACTTATGTGAATATTTAGTGAATCATTTACTAATAAATGGTAACATAATTGTTAATGAATATTCGTATCGAAGAGAGTAAAGTAGGAATTTTTACCTTTCTTCGTTATCCATCGAGATAGTCAAATAGATAATTCATAAGATAACAGTTGGATAGTTGAATGATTGCTGTATTTTTTTTATCCCAGATTTTTCTTCGATTTAATCCAAAGGCGGTGTTACGTCACAATTGTCACTGTATACATTTAATGTGATAATCCTACAGTTTTACACTCATATTAATATCGAATCGTTGCAGGAATTATAGCTTGGTAGTGAATGAATTTATATTTTCTCTCAAAGAAATTATAAATATCTTGAATAAACATAGAAAATATTTCTTTGCCCATGATATATTTGAACCTATTTTAATCACGGTTTAAAAATTAAACTGATCGCTAACTTTCCAATTTCCACCTTCGTTAATCGCTGCATATCAAAATTAAATTTGAATATTTGGAAAAAGTTCGATTATAGTAAACAATATTTATTAATTCCCCAATCAGTCAATTAATATTCAAACTGTCTATGTATAAAAGATTTGCAACACAACACCAACCAATGACATTGGCTTATGAAAGATTTGATGTGTAACTTCTATATGATTCCTTCCGTAAATTTAATAAGCTATGGAATTAACGACACTGACTGGAAGCTAGCCATCTTGGTTTACAATGCACACCATTTTTAAACTTTTCAAAACCCTCACCTGCAAATAGTGATCCTTGTCATGTCCTCCAGTCTCTGTGGTATAACCGCCCACAACACTTGTCGACGCAGTCGGTCGACCCATGCCCCGTTGAGGTCCCTGTTAGACATTACCTCAGGGATCAGTGAACGCGAGGTCAGCCTGTTGTCGATCATTTGCTTGGTCTTCTCTAGGCTAAAGCCGACTGACAGCAAATGCCTGAAGAGGCGATCGGCGGCTGTGATAAAAATCACAACAACGATGAATTCAAAAGTTGTTAGTTATTTGTTAATTGATACACGAAGATTTTTTCAGATTTTTCCTTGAAATTATGAGACGAAAATCATCTATAATATTTTTTGGGCCCTTGTTACTGAGAAACAATTTATTTCTGAAGTGCCAGTACGTACATTTTTCTTTCTACATAATAATACCCGTATTGCCGGATATCTATAGCAGAATAAGGAATTTATCGCGTCGCTTTAATGATGCATACGACTCATAACTCTTGTGTAACATTGAAACAGTGTAACTCGAAAATGGAAAAATGTAAAAAAAAAATTGAGTTATATTAATTTTCTTATTCTGTACCCAGGAACTCATAAAAACCGGCTTACTAAACTGGATGTATGAATACAAGTACACAGAGGAGCGCGAGCACACGCACAGACACACACATTCACACACACACGTATACATACACGCACACATACACGGGCATAAATACATAAACACATATATCTAGTAATATAAAGTATATTTAAGTTCACTATATAAATACAGGTAGACAAACAGTTAAAAAAGTGTGTATACACGCATGCAAACCTTCACAGTGATATGGAGACAATTAAAAAATATATATTTACACACACAAGCAGACCTACACGTGTTTACGTATCTACGTAATGTATTTGTCCTTACGTAATCTTGGACAAATAAATAATGGTTTGTCCACGTGTACGTACTGTACCCACACACATATGTGTAAACACTTTTTTTTAATTATTGTTTTCGTGTTAATTACTAATCCAAATCAATTTTACCCACACGTATGTATGTGTATGTGTGCGTGATACAAATTTTAAGAAAGCAAAAGTAAATAAACGGGGCATTGAGTGGCGACCGGCAACAGCCACGACCGTGACCGGAACTGACCCATTGCCAGAGTGTGTAACCGCTTTACATCGCCAGTAATCAGTGTAATAAAAATATTTGTTAAGCTAGTTTTTTACTTTGTTCTGAAATTACGTATAATTATAAAAAAGTTTTGCATTCTAACCAATTTTAAAACAATCATTTTTAAAATTATGAATTATCTTCCTTAATGTTTTTAACATTTTTATTTCCTTTTTTGAGAAATAATTATAATGTAAGTAACATGTAAATAATTTTATAACTGTAACGATAATATTTGTCAGTTATTTTTTTTACATAAGAGATTAGACTAACATTTAAAAATCCGAAAATTGGTTTCACACAGACATTTGACTGTGCACGATGTTTTTTGCAGCTGCAAGTTCCTAAATACCTAGCCAGTATCTATAAACTAAAAATTCGTACATGGATTTAATTCCAATCTCTAAAGCCTACTTAGATTGAATTCCAATCTCTAAAGCCTACTCTGATTGAATTCCGAATTCTAAAGCCTACTTG
This sequence comes from Druceiella hillmani, assembly GCA_039881145.1. Taxonomy (NCBI): domain Eukaryota; kingdom Metazoa; phylum Arthropoda; class Insecta; order Lepidoptera; family Hepialidae; genus Druceiella; species Druceiella hillmani. Next base: position 5,571,652 of record JAYKKI010000009.1, read on the forward strand.
GACTGAATTCCAATCTCTAAAGCCTACTTGGATTGAATTCCAAGCTCTAAAGCCTACTTGGATTAAATTCTAGACTCTAAGGCCTACTTGGATTAAATTCCAAAGACTAAAACCTACTTGGGTTTAAGTCTAAACTCTAAGGCCTACTTGGATTGAATTTCAAGCTCAAGAGCCTAAAAACGGGCAATTTTTATACTGGCTATTGTGTGTTAGCTTGTCACAGGAAACCATTAAATCACAGGTTTGAGTCGAGTTTGAGCTAGATATTTTCATCAATGCTAAATTATTTTGTTGCTATGGAAGCTTTAATTTTAATTACGTCCATCATCAGACTAAGTTTACAACCTCAGTAAAATATGGAATATGGTTAATGTAACCAACGTATCTCAGCAATATGAGTGAATTTCCATGACGTAACCTGAGAAATAAGACCCAAACAAGAAATCAACATTTACACTTAAGTATAATAATAGATTGGGCTGCCGCAATTTTTCTTTACTTAATTTAAAATTATGTAAAAGTGAGGAGAAGCATTTAATATTTCATTTATCTATTTAAACTATTATATCCAAAAGTTTTCTCAGTTCTCGCTATAAGAACTTTTGTCTTTTATACGTAACACTGGCCTTGGATACATATTATACAGTCACCAGATGTCGCGAGGTTATGCAATTTATAATGTCTTAAAATAATCGGCTGAGTACCTATCACAGTTTGAAAAGGGTTAAAAAATTAATAATATTTGGTATCAAAAGATTTCTAATGGAAATTGGTTTGGAAAATTTATACGATTGATTTAAGAAGTTAAGCTTCACTAATATTTAGGATGTTCTTTTTAATGAATTATAATTTAAAATGAAACAAGTCAGACTCAATTTAACTAATTATAAATTGTTCGAGCTAAATTGACTTATTAGATAATCGCAAATCGATGTATTAGGAAAAATTGCAATAGAGTTATTAGAGAATAGTAAAATTGACTTAATATAAATTATTCCGAATAAAATCAACTTATTAGATAATCGCAAGTCGATGTATTAGAAACAATTGCAATCGACTTATTAGAGAATAGCAAAGTCGACTTAATAGAAATTGTTCGGAACGAAATCGACTTATTAGACAATTTTTCCGAGCAAATTTCAAAGAAAGTCAGTTTTTTTAGTTAATTAATAGAATTAAGTAAACTGCACTGTAAAATAATAACAAATGGATCTATTAAAACGTAGTAAATACGTTTGTACTTACATTACAAAAAATATTTCATAATGAAATTTAAATATTGACTTTAAAAAATATGAAAGTATTTTGACAGCTTGAAAAGTCAAAATACACTCATATTTTTTTGTATTAAGATATCAAAAGATTTTTCTCTACATACAATAATTTTATAAACCACAACGTTCCTCTGAAAATACATTACACTTTAGTGTTGACGGCTATATTTTGATTTTATCATTAGGCAATTTATCCATACAACCAAAGAGTATCCTAGAATTTAATCGATAATAATAATACTCTAGTTACAAAAATTTCAATATAAACAAAAAAAAAATTTGTAGAGAATTGTAAAACTTATTAAATAATTTACGATAATTGCTTGTGAAAAAAAAATTATGATTAATTAAAGAATAATCTCTTAATTTATTGAAAAGCGGTAAAGTTGATTAACAACTTTCATAATTTATATTCAACATGTTGACCGAGTCTCTAATTTATAATACTACAAAGTATGAAGAAAATCTCTAAAGTGGCTTGTTATTTTATTATATTTATAAGTTTCTTGATGTAAGTATCATTTAACACGGATACAACTTCTTAAAGATTTCGCACCTAGCAAAAGATACGTTTATTGACGTATATTTACACATCAAATAAAGCCACTACAAAGTCCACACGACAGCCTCTTCTAATATCAGCAGAATGACCCTTACATACATCACCTCGTCAAAGAGCTAGACTCCAACTACCGGGCAAACATTAAATAAAATTCTTAACCTTCAAATGTACGGGTCGTTATTATATAATGTATCGTATTGATATTGTGCCGTGGTTACACCAAAGTGTATTCACGTGGTATTGCCTGAACCTATACAAGGTAACCTAAATGAGATTAATAACCCTAATTTCTGAATACTGGAAGTAAAGACAAAATAATATATTTAAATTGACGTACGAGTACCATTAAACTCCAGAACTCCGATCACCGTTTAAATTAAATTCAAAACTTCGAGTACCTTAAATATATCTTTAGTAAATGTTGAGTATTCTGCCCATCTAATCGCTAATTTGGAAATTGTTTTGAAAAATGTTTACCAATTTCTAAACAAGATAAATGAAAAATTATTTGTTTAATGTTTAACTAACAGAGATCTACAGTTAATTCATTATTATTTAAATTACAATTAACAAAAAAAAAACGATAGATCGTTTCACCAATACACTTACTGTATGATGTATTAGTACTTTTCTGCGTTAGACTGTCCCTCCTCCTTTAACTTTTCAACTAAGGTGTGAACATTAGTTTGTATAAGGTCGTTGTGGAGTATTTGAGATAAAATATATATTATCGGTGCATACCGAAGCAATAACTTCCTTTTTCACAGTACCTTTGAGAAATGGAAACTATAACTTTAATATTGTTTGGTGCGACGGAACCCTACATGCTCGAGTCCGACTCACACTTGGCCGGTTTTTATCCATCCCGGTTACGGTACAAAAGTTACTGAAATATTGGCGTGATTCACACTATACCTTTAGAGCTAAGCGTACTCCGTCACGACAGTGATTGACGTAGTTTTCGCAATATGTCGTGATGAAGCACGATTGGCACTAAGCCTACAGTTCGGATCGCACCACCATGCAGCTATTATTATAAACATCGTACAAGTGGGATTCGCAGAACATATGTAAATGTTAAAAGTAAATTGCCGTGACAATGACCAAAAGTCATACATTTATTTATGAGTTTCCGCTCGCCAACATTGTGCAATACCCTATCCTAACGACAATAATCATTATAATTAACTTTATAGCAAATCAAAAGTTCGTTCAAGGATAAATCGCCTTTCCTGGTGTTTACCTTGCATTCATTTTGCGTTTTGATGGCCAAGTGGTAATTTGTCTTTACCCTGACTTTCTGTTCGGGACGTCAATGAGACATGTGTTTATATGTCATAGTATGAAAGCTTTATCCATTGTCAAATTTAAAAAAGTTCATGAATAAAATTTTCCGTACTAGTAGTGCGAAGTAAATTTATTGACATACCAATATAATTAAAAACAACTCATACATTTTATTAAAAGGAATACATTTTCGATTCTAGGAGCGACAAGTATGCAATAAAAATCAGAATAATCAAACAAATCTACTGAAACAAAACGATCACTTAGTTACTCTATGTGACTGATAAAAGTCACAATGCAAATCCTGTATTTTATTTCTACTGAAAATCTACTTTTCCATTTAATTTAAATTAGGCAATCATAGAGCCATTTAACTACAAAAATGTTTCAAATGTCGTAAACGGTCCTTTAAAATTGAATTTACTTTATTAGGAATCTAGAATAAATAGGTAGACAATAAAACCAAGAAAAATCGAACAAATCGAGTGAAACAGATCGCTTATATGTATGTATATATCATATATATATATATATATATATATATATATATATATATATATATATATATATATATATACACATATACATATATATATATATATATATATATATATATATATATATATATATATATAAATATAAAAGACATTATATTTCGAAAATACTTCGTATGTCGTAAATGGCATTTAGACTTTTTTCGGCCATTGAACGCAATGTAATGTTGCTTGGATACTTTAATATATATAATTAGACCGATAAAAGTTCTTTTTACGTCTAAATATTAAATTCGTTACATAATAATATATTTTAATCTGTATATTTAATGGCATTAGTCACCACTATAATGAAAAGAAGTTGCAGAAGTTAACTCACGTATTCCTTCTTCTGGAAGATGAAACTGCATCTTGTACCACTGCCGGATAGTATCCATACTCTCCCGGACCATCTTATCAGTCATGTTATACTGGGCAATGGCAGCCGCATAGTTCTCTTCTTTTATTTGTAGGAATTTATTACTTAAGTTGAGCATCTCCATCTAAAATGACATGTTAGTATGAAAAATGTACTAATATTGTGTTTCTCTCATCACTATCGTATAAATCTCTAGTATTAATACTGTGCTTCTCTCATCACTATCATAGAAATCTGTGTTTCTCTCATCACTATCATAGAGATCTGTCTTTCTCTCATCACTATCATAGAAACCTATGTTTATCTTATCACTATCATAGAAATCTGTGTTTCTCTCATCAGTATCTGAAATACTTCTCTATATCACACTACAAAGACATATTGCTCTGGAATGTTGTCTGAATATTATGTATGTAAATAGATACAAAATTATGTATAAATAGCGCCCGACGCAACTATAAAATATCAACAGGTGAAGTAACATATTGATGAGTTAAAATGTCAAATGAACACATGAAAATATAAAAAAACCGCTAAACGTATTGACATCCCCAAACAATAATTTTGTATCTAGAAATAAGCTAGCAGCAAACACGTTTATGAACAAGTTTGATTCCGCCGTTAATTGGTCGAAATATGCAATCGTCGATTTTGTATGAAAAATTGACTTTAATAGCATTGCGAGACATTACATGAAGATGCGTCACAGTGGCGCATAGACAGAAGCCAAGTGCCATTTGATAATCTCCGCGTAATCATTTTTGGACTTGTTTTGAAGCAGCGACGTAATTAATTCCTCACCGTCGACCATGGATGAACACCCAGACCACTCGTCGTTTTAGGTGCTTAAATATCCTGATGAAAAGTATTTAAGATCAAAGGAAACCCTTTCAACAGGACAAAGGTCACAGGGTCTTCGTCGAACGTATTGTTGATGTTGGTAGTTGCACCCTTCGCGGTCTGTTTTTGAAAACACACATAGCACATGATCATTCGAAGTCCTTATCGGCTCTTAATTGCTACAATTATGACAAACGCCAACATGCGCACCCTTATATACCGCTCTGGAAATACTTTCGAGAAACTTTTATAAGATTCTTATAAACGCTGAACTGTTGTAGAATCTTGTGGAAAAATTTTAGAAACTTTCTGCTTAACCTAATATCAATTTAATTTTACTTTCATGTTTATAATAATTTAAAACTGCGCATATATTTATGGCAATTGGAAAAAAATCAGAGATAGATCGATTTTATTAATTCTCGTCCGATACCGTCCTGGTAATGTCAAAGTCTACATGTTTCTATTCTGATATCTAAGAATCGAATAATTATAAAAAGCATGTTTGTCAAAAATGCTCATATAATACAACCAATATAAAATAACTACACAGTTTGAGTAAACCGCAATTTTTTAGACTGCACAGTACTCAAAGCTTTATTTTAGATTTTTATAAAGGGAATATTGAGGTCTATATAAAAGGTGCGTTATATTTCATACACATTACAAAGTTATGCTATACATTTCGTGAAATATCTGTTTCGTGAAAAATGTTTACATTCAACTCTAGATAAAATTGATACGATTTTATCACTTTGGAGAACGTATTTTGAAAATAATAGCATTAAATTACCGCCGCATTAGGAAAATATGCAATGTTTTACTGGCTTTCAAACCGTCTCCTAGCCAATTAAGAAAACATCTACAAAAATGAAAAGAAACTGAATGTTATTTCCAAAAACTAACAATAACTCTTACATAAATGCAGTTAGAGAGATTCCATAATATTCACAATTAAATTGAACTACGTGATGTAGTATTATTTCTACTTTCTTTAAGTTCTTTACCACGACCTAAGTTTCGTTGTATTACATCTTCAGGTGTGCTATTAGCAAAGATTCTTGCTAATAATGATATAATTAGAGATTCAGGTTTTATTAATGTTATTTTAGTTCTTGGGTCTAGGAGACCTTTGCTAAGCCCTCCTGAAGATGTAATACAACGAAATTAGGTCGTGGTAAAGAATTTAAAATAAGTAGAAATAATACTAAATCACGCAGTTTCATTTAATTGTGAATAATGAATTTCTACAAAATTAACGCCAAATATATTCAATATTCCATAATATGTTAAAATAACAATGCCTTAATACGTGAACCTGCGTGAAAAATAAGATTCAAACTAATAATAGGCACTTTTTTAATTGGTTCTTTTAATAAAACATTCTTAATAATAATTTAATATTTAAATCTTCACCATAACGCGACTTCATTATCACATGCTATGAATAAATGCCATAAGGAAGACCCGAACCTCTGGTAATATAATTTCTACCTGTCATCTATAAAATAATTCCCTTCTAATCTTTGCTAATTTCCCACCTGAAGATGTAATATAACGAAACCCAGGTCGTGGTAAAGAACTTAAAGAAAGTAGAAATAATGCTGCATCACGTAGTTTCATTTAATTGGGAAATTAATTCCTAAAAAGTTTCGTCGCAATACTTTGTTAAAATAATATTTTTAAAATATTTTTCTACCTTTACCTGGAAAATAAGTATTCCTGACTAATTGAGGTCAAACGAAATGAGGTTTTTCCGCCGCATGTAATTTAAATATTTTTTCCTCATATGTAATTTGTGCTCTATTATTTGCTATTAAATTCACCGCGTCGCAGTGAGTAACAGTTCTATGGTGTGCAACCGACTGCGACACGTACATTTATACATTATACTTACAACAATATTGAATTTAGTAATAAAATTAGAAAATTAGAAATTATATCCCAAATAAAGTGTATTTGCTGCTGTAGTAAACGTTTTTGTATTAATAAAGTCATTTTTAATAATAAAAATTTAATAACTTGCATATTAAATTTAAATTACAGAAAAGCAACTGAAATTTAGTCTTTGTTGTATCAAATATGAGATGCGAATTTAAAAATAGACGTAATCAATCGTACGTATACATAAGTCCATCATTGCTAATACGGAACTTACAACCCGTTTTCCACTATGTCTTAAATTATCAACGGCTGATATATTTCCGTATCCAAGAACTAAAATAACATTAATAAAACCTGAATCTCTAACTATATCATAATTCTCTTAATTTAGCTACAAATTGAATTATTCTACATAAAAATATGAAATCCCTTATCGCAATACTAAATTCTATATTTCAAAGTAATTAACTGAAGAAATTTTACAATACCATACGATTTTCAGCTGACCTAATTCTGCTTAGAAATACCATATTTACATCAGTAGCTGTAAGCTAGTGTGAGAATTTAATTGATTGCTTAGATGTATAAAACGGATCAAGAGCAGGCCGATACGTCAACCAAAACTTCCTATGTGATAGCAATTTTTATAAATTTATTACCAATAGACTAAATTATTATATTAACTATAGTAAATAAATTGCTTTCGACTACTTTATACAGTGAATCAGTTAAAAGTTATTGATATTATAGCAAAAATACTTTTTAAATTAGTTTCCAATAAAAATAAAATTATATTAATTTAGTATTTTCATGACCAAAAGGCATATATTTTAGATTATTACACCTTACGCTATTTAAATATATATAAAATATATTGCCCAAATTTCATTCAATGAACATTTTGTATCCTTTTTAATTTCTGATATGTTTTTCAGTTATTTTTAAAATGTTTTTCGTCTATACTATCTGCGAGTTAATAACATCCGACAAGAGGAGAAGCTGTTGAATCCCTGTCCTAAGCTTAATAACTAAATCTAATAACTCCTAAAATATGAGGAAATGCCATTTCATCACAGATTGAAAATTATTTTGTCAAACAAATTTTAGTTTAACCCTAATTAGTATTTAACAATTCATTTTAAAATTGTTAATAATTCAATTAATTACTCAATCATTCAATATTATACTGAACGTTTTATAAACGATGACGAGTAACTGGAATAAGACAAGAATAGACAAAGAAGAAAGAATGCTGCAAAATGCGTGTCAGAATACGTAAAGAGTAAGGTTCTGTAATTGTCTATATATCTCGAAATTGGTAACGCAAATGAACGGAATTAAATTGAAGTTAAATTTCGAGTTAGCTACTAATTTGTAGTTTATTTAATAAAAATACAGTATAGCACTGAGTAGGTATGGTATATGAGTCCCAACGAATATTGTTTTAATTTTATTTTGCGTATGCTTGTGTTACAGTTCAAAATTTTAGATGGTAATTAACTACGGAATGATAGGTAAGTTGATAGATTATTTGGTTGGCAAAATTTTGTAGTCTACTGTCGCAGTAATGATTCTTAATATATCTTTTTCTAGTACATATTCTTTATTTTTTGTGGGTTTTCCCGATTTTTTCTCATTTTACAATGCTACTTATTAGAGCAGAATAAGAGGATAATATGGGTGCTAAACCTAGACGTTCGATGTCAAAACAACAAAACAAAATCCAGATCACTTAAAGACTAACGGAAAGAAAGGTGATAAAAGATAAGGTGAGGAATGCGGACATCCGCAAGATGACCAAAGTTACAGACGCTTTATCCTTCTCGCTACAAAGGAAATGGAAGTGAACAGGTCACGTGACTAGGTACAATGACAACAGATGGACTCAAAGAGCGGTAAAATGGTCCGGACCGCGAGGAAGAAGAGCGAAAGGCTGCCCGCACCGGATGGGCGGATGAAATAGCGACAGTAGCAGGACGAGGTTGCCTAAACACCGCCAAAGATAGGAAGAAGTGGCATACCTTGGAGGAGGCTTTTACCCGAAGGGGGCCCATGCAGGAATAATTTCCACTTATAAGGTAACAACATCACAGCACAAAATATTTATGGAAATAATTATTTAAGATCTAATTCTAATTATGCCAAATTTATATTTAACTATGCTAAATCGTTTCTAGTTATATTAATGGCTATTTATAATTTTGTTTGTTGGATGTAATGAAATTATGGCATTGTCAATTTTTACATGGAATTTAATTTATTAAAAGTTTATTATTATTATTATGACTTTAATAAAATTATTTAGAAGATAAAAATAACATGTTATAAATCGGGTTACATATATATATATATATATATATATATATATATATATATATATATATATATATATATATATATATATATATATGTATACATATATATATACATATATACATATATATACATATATATATATATATATATATATATATATATATATATATATATATATGTGTGTGTGTGTATGTTTATATATGTACATATTTATTTATTTGAGAGAAAAGGATAATATTTTAGTTTCAATTGGTATTTCAATATATACTAATTTTTTTCCAATTTTTAAAATCCCTTTTAAACTGCCACTAGAAGACTTGATATCAATAATTTTTGAACATTTAAATTCGGAACCGAGCCCTAAATAGGAAATGGTACTTCAATTTTTTTTTGGACCTTTCCAATAACATCCCTTTCAACAGGTGAGTGAGCAGAAGAGAGTGCAACATTTAAAGCACATAGATCTAAAATATATCTATGTAACTAAAAATCAAACATAAAAATGTTTAATAACTAATCAAAGTAATAAGCAAACACTTCTCACACCTTCGATTCGCTAATGATACACACACTACTACAGTAATTCTACTACACACTACTACAGAAATAGCACTGACTTAGCTGATTCTTCCAGGCGAGTGGCCCTCAGCATGAACTTGAAAAATAATAAAGTCATGTTCAGTCCGTGGTCAAAGTTGTTTCACAATATACCTGAGACAAGAGATTCAGCAGGGTAGAAATGACTTCGACAAAGAAACTGACAGAAACATTCGACTGGGCTGGACAGTGTATGGAGAAATAAAATGAGGAGAAATAAAATGGGTTGCCAATTTTTAGTCATTGAAGACCAAGATCTATTATCATTGTGTTCTGCTCGTAATTACCCACGGCATTGAAGGGTCACCCACAGTTAATCTGATCCATTTTACATTTGCTTAAACGTCGATGAAAAAAACTATGCTAGGAATATTTGGGAAGAAAAAATTAAACATGATAAAGTCCTACTGCGAACTGAACTAATCGATATAACTCTTACTATCAGACAAATGAAGTAGAAACAGGCAAGTCATGTTTGCCGAAGAACCTGAAATTAGTGCAGTAGATGAGATCTTAAGTATAGATTACGAACATCGTTCGGTATGGGATCTCTCGCCAGATAGTAACGACATAAAAATCAGTAGGAAGTGGCTAGATGCGGAAGACTAGGGACCATGTGAGGTGGCACAACTTGGGAAAGACTTCTGTTTAGCAGTAAATATTCGAACTGAAGATGATGACCTCATTATTGTTTAGATTAAATACCTAATTACTTCAAGAGACTGTATAAAAATTACATATTTCATTGTAGATTTAACAAATACAAACCAGCTTAAAGGTGTAATACCTTATCAATTTGATACAGAAATTACTTATCCGATTTACATGAAACTTTCTTCTACGTATAATTTATGTTATCCATGTGGACATGTGTGTTGTTTTTAGGGTCTCTTCTGATAATATTTTTTAGAAACTATGGTTAATGAGAAATAAACATTTAAATGAAAGAGTTGAAGTTTGCTGGATATATTTCCGAATTAAACTTTAAAGGCATTGTGGTTGTTTTAAAATACCATAGCCACCTCACATGGTCCCAAGGCTGTAAATAATTTGAAAAATTTACAAATAGTTCAACTTTCTGTTGAAAAATCGAAACGTAGAAAGATTTTTGAATTTAAAAAACTAAACGGTTGTAGCTACACGGAAAACATCTTGGAAAGAATGATATACGACAATTAACTCAACTTAATTTAAAAATAATTTCAGTATACATGTGTAATATTATAGTTTATTTGTTATAAGCCTTCCCTGCAGTTTTATACACGAGTATAATACTGTCAACTAAACATTTCATAATACTGTCAACAAAGTAAATGTAAATAATTTTCAAGTAAAAAACCGAGTCATAGTTACTTTCTTGCCAGGCTAAGCTGAGGTGGGTAGATATCCTATAAATAACTTTTAGTATCCAATTCTGAAGCTAAAAAGGAATGGCCGCTTACAGCTACTGCTTAATTCTTTAACGAGATTCTGATTACCTTTTTTAATAAGGTATTTTGATATTCAGTAATAAAATATTTCATGAAAAAGTTCCTAGAATTGAAACCCAAAGTATAAAGACAAATAGCTCCATACGCGACATGCGAGAATCTAAATTTCGTATTGAAACAACTATATTTTTAACACGCCTTATGGAGGAAGAAGGACATCAGAAAGATGTTCATTATTAAAAAAAATTGTAGATATGTTTGCTTTATGAAACCACACAGCGATGTGCGTATACAGTGTACCCACATTTTCTTTGTTTAAAATTTGAAGAAAAATTTAATTATGTGTTTGATATTGTTTAACAAATCAACATAGCAAAAAGCAATTGCACAGCGTATAGGAATTATTCAAATTTACTAAAATTGTCTAAAGTGTCAAGTGTCAAGTTTTTTGATCTCCACAATCGCTCTGCAGAGTTTTGTTTATATAGTTTAATGAATAAATTCCATGATAAATCTTAATCGCTAAATCTTCTCTAAATATTACCGAGTTAGCTGGACAGCACAATAAATTTTATACAAATATGGCTAAACGATGACCAGGTTTATTTTAGTAATTTGGGGTATTTCTGCAGCCGTTTTTTTAATAAGTATTTTTTTAAATTTCGAATTTAATATGATATTAGAAAAAGTCGTGCTCCAATAATATGTTGCAGTAAATGCCAAAGATGGAATAATGCAAAAGGTTAACGCTCTAATGAATTACTTTTCGTAAGTATGCTTTAAGTAATGTAATACATTCATCATATTTGTCTGTGTTGGCCATCACAAATAGTAAGACTCAATATTTTAAGACAACAACTGACAATTTCCTTTTTATGCCTTTACCAGTCTAACAATCTGGCCCAGCGTAGTTCTTTTATCAAATACGTATTGTTCTTTCACTGCTTTACCTCCGAAATACTTATTGACTTTTCTTGTTTTTTTAGTATCTTATCTTAATTTCAATAAAATATTTCAGTCAATTGATTAAATTTCAATCAACTTGTAGTGTTTGTAATGTGAGGAATTCGACACGTCAAAAACGTGCTCGTGTTCCTGAGAATATCGATGCTGTGAACCAAAGTGTGAGTGATAATCCAAATAAATTTATTGCACATAGTTCTCAAGAATCTTGGCTTTCTTACGGTGCATATGGTTGTAGGAGATATATATCATAAAGATTTAAATTTTAAAGGGCACACAAGTTAGTTGACTAAATATATTATACCTTATGACCATTTAGTACATAGATATTTTGTTTACTGTACTTTAGAACGACTTAAAATTGATCACATTTTGATCAATGATAATTTTAGTAATAAATGTATGTATGTATATATGTATATATACATATGGTTCGTCTTTTTATAAATTTTCATCTGTCTGCATTAGAATTAACATGTAAATGCTGCAGATAAAAGTCTCAGTTAATATATAACGTGATTAAAATTATTTTCTCAATATATTACACACAAATGTTAACCAGAGGAGTTTGTTTTCTAATGCACCCCACCAACTGGAAAATCATGTTCAGTAATCTCAGTACCAGATAAGGGGACACGTGATAGGTAAGACAAAGACGGTTCGCAAACCTTGCGGGCAGTTGGGAGGATTTCTGGCACGCCAGCTGGATCGAATAGCCGTCTCCGTCGTTGCTGTAGCTGGATAACGTCCTGAGAATTTAAACTGATTTAATGCAATAGAAGACATTGAGGGTTATTTGCGGGAAGCCTGCTTCAAGTTGACCGTTATTTGGTTTATATGCTACAATGAAACTTTTCAATTACACCTACATATATTGCGGAAATATAAATTCAAAATTAGAGAACTATATATAGGTACAATTATATAATTACAAGGAACACAAGGAAACTGTAAAGTTATTGTTGCTACCATACCATTTTTATTTTGCACTTTAGACAAATATAATTCGAATCTACTAGATAACTAATTCTAAATCCTTTATTTCTTATTTTCTTGCTTTTACAATTTCGTACGTGGTATTTATAGTAAGTTTGGAAGTGTATATAGAGAATGCAATTCTAATACTTATATTCAGTGTTTATCATTGGAAATATAAACTATTCTCTGGAAAAGACTTATGGAACGTAATGGTTCTATATTCACTTATTTCCTGTAGTATTTGCTAAATATATAAACATTTTTGTCAAATATATCAAAAATCTGAATGCCGGACACTTGTTTTTGGATCACATATGGTAAACTCGAACCACTGAACGCTCGTCCCGTTAGGATATTTATAATCCAAAATGACCTTCAACCAACGAGCAGTGAATCATTAAAATTACATAGTTACCGGTATGGCTTCGTCCACAACTTGACATGATACATAAATGCTAATATTATTAAGCTGAAATCGACTATAGCCATACATAAAACGCCTAACTACAGGAATTATTTCAGCATCATATATGATAGGCACTGCATTACAATGATATCACCGACCAACAACAAATTTATTATACGGTAGTAAAATATAAAAATTATATTTGCGTTTTTTCACTATAATTTTACTGCTTGTTTAGTGCTTAAGTACATAATTACTTGTTACATTTATTTATAATATTTGAGAGAATATTGGGTGCCATTATTATATGATGAAACAAAATAACAAATACTTACTGATTATTAAGATAAGATCGAGTTTAGACTCACCACAGAAACACCGTACTTAGCTGCCGTTTCTTGATTGATTCACATTATATATTTTATTCCATTTGTCTCTTGTTTGCTATAGCCTTATCAAAATTCGCATAAAATTATTGGCTATGTGCGTGACATCGGTGCCGCCCAGCGTACACTATTTAAAAGGTGCGTCAATTTTATTTGCACGCTCCAAATGAATGGCTCTGGTAAATGTTACGTGAATAATATAAAAATAACGAAAGATATAATTTGTGGCTGATTTTGTTCCTAACTACGTATCGATTGTTTATTTATTATTATTGTTGAAGAAAAGTAAGTAATATTAATGTTTTAGATAAACCATGTTAAGTTGAATTAGATTTTTTGCCTTGTTATTTATTATAATGTAAATAACAAGGAACAAAATCGACAATTTTTAGTATCGACAGCGTCGGCAATCCAACGATGAATTTATTTGGTGCAATTTTTAAACTAAATAATGATTAATTTTTAACCCTTCGTGTTATATTGATTGCACGCAGCCCGGGTCGCAATCAATATAACAAGAAAGGTTCTATAGCTTTGTTCACATTGATTTTAAATTTGATCCAGTAGCCTCTTTAACATCCATCCGTAATTCGCCCAAATATTTAAGATTATAAAAAAATATTATTTTTTTCCTAAAATTCATTGGCCCATTTAATTTTAGCAATAACAAAGTTTATAACTTCATTATTAAAAGCAAACTATGGCACAAACTCATTAAACTGTCAAAATTAACCTACTGCCAGGAAATACCAATTGTTTCATTAGCTGTTAACTGTCAAACTCTCCCTTTGTTTTTCTCACTTTCTGGTAATTACAATTTAGAGAAATCGAACTGGAACTTCCATGAGTAACAGAATTAGAAAAAAACACAAAACTGCCAACGAAAGTGAGGAAAACTTCATGGTTTTTTCTTTAAATTTAAATACGAAAAATTTTTGTCAAGATAAAATTAATTCCTGAGTAAATAATTTATGAGCAAAGGTTGAGAAAGCTTTTATAGAAATATTGTGAAATAAGTTTCTGAATTCTTGACCATTCTTTCCAGCGGTACCTCTTTCCTTCTACCCTGGTGCAAATAAAGGTCAACTAGGCACTGGTCCGATACTAGAGTCGCCATAAGACTTTTGTCCGTAAGCTATAATTAATTTTCGGCTCCCAAATTTAAGTTGCAATAACTTTTGCAGCTTTCTAAATCAGGGAACGTATTCAGGTTAATAAATTTAAATATCTCGGATCCTAGCTTAATAAAAACTAGGATCCTGGCTTAATGAAAAAGGTTGAGATGAAAGCACATATTTAAATCTCTGCGGTGCTCTCAGAAAAATGTAAATGGTACTGTAAAATAGTAGCCTTAAAATCCTGCTTCGAATTCTTCTTTTCTAATGCTACGTCTGGCCAATAGTTCTGTACATATGCAAAGTATGAACTATTGGAAAAGAAGTCAGGAAATATGGAAACATTCAAAATGTATACCTACAGATGCATGATGTCTACATCTTGGACTCAGAAAGTCACCAATGAAGAAGGGTGATCTGGCTAAGAACGCAAGCTTTCGTAAACCGTCAAACAAAGTAAAGTTGCGTGTCTGGATTATGTGTTCAGTCATGATAGACACAAGTTGTTGCTACAAATAATGATGAGAAACATAGCAGAGCAAAGAAAAGCCGGCTGTAGAAAAAAGTAATTGTGTAACATCCGAGAATATACAGGGATTATGAAGGCCACCTAACTATTTCGTCTTATCAAGGACAAAATCAAGTAAGCAGCCAACCTTTACAACTGCCAACCTTTCAGAAGAAGTTTTATGCATTCTTTCACTCTTTATTAAAAGAAAGACGTGGGATAAACCAGTTCATTTGCCGTTAAAACTCTCTCGTTATTATTCATCTCTGGTGAAAAAGAATGTAATAATATGAATACACTAACGTCTCTAAAATTTTAATTTTTGAAAAATTGATTGCTTAGATCGTATTTGTAATATTTTCTATTACTTTTATATAAACAACTTTACAAGAATTTAAAGTAAAGTTAATATGTATGTAATTCACTCTCAATTTATAGCCGTAAAATAGCTTCCCACATAAAAAAACTATACAAAAATTTATTTAAACCCAAAGGTATTCCAGCATGTAACATACTTTCATTACAAAAATGAACATAATTACTGAATTTGAATTTGAGTGTGACCTTTAATTTTAAGACGTTTACGTTCAATTTTACTTACATCATTAAGGAAGTTGTTGTAAGTTGTCCGTTTTCAATCAGAAACTGATATAATGATATTGGTATACAAGAAAAAATGATCAGTCATAAAAACGTAAGTGGATATTAGAGGAAAAAGAAATAAATTCTTGAAATCTATTAACAAATTTATTTATTCTCGGTCTAATGCACAAAGATTTAATCATCACAATTTAGTGGAAACATATAGACAAAAATTTGAAATTAAAAAGCCAAGTATCTAAATAAAAATATCGGATTATAAATAATAATTGCGGAATAGACATAAAAATTACAGTTTGATATTGATAATTCTTCGTTAAAGAAAAATACTTACGTGAATCAGGAGATTATAATGTCCTCAGTATTTATTTAATTTTACCCTAACGACCCTAATAATAACAAATTTATTTTAAAAACTATAAATTATCTTATGAATACCATTTGTTACGTCCTTTAAACCCAGAATCACATTGACTTTTTCTAGGGCGTAATTTAAATTGCATTATGAACAGCGCTATCTTAAACATGGTGGACGTCATCCTAGCCACTTGCGCAAGCCACATGCCTTGAGATTCCATAACCAAATGCTCACCAACTGAAATATCAGCGCATATCCGGTAATCATTCAGCATAAAGAGTTACTTGAAAAATTTCCACACATTCGGATCCAGTGTATCTTACAAGAAAAGAACATTTGTAAGAGAATCTTAATATTTTTAAACAAATTTACTTTACCATAAATTTAATAAAAAATAATTTTCGAATTCATTACTTTTTCTTCTATCCGTTTCACTGACTAGTGAATTATGCTAGTACCAAATAGTAATGACATTTTCTGTTTCTAC
Organism: Druceiella hillmani; assembly: GCA_039881145.1. Classification (NCBI taxonomy): domain Eukaryota; kingdom Metazoa; phylum Arthropoda; class Insecta; order Lepidoptera; family Hepialidae; genus Druceiella; species Druceiella hillmani. The sequence goes on from JAYKKI010000009.1 coordinate 5,588,555, forward strand.
ATAATCGTAGTGGGATTATATATGTAATCTGATAGGTTTTTGCTAACTTTTCTCAAACTAAATTTTTTACTAATAGTCTTGCATTCATCCATAGAGGAACAAATATCAGCATAGCTTTAGATTATTTACCAAATATGAAATAAGTTAAAGTACTGAGCATAAAATTAATCTAAGTTGTATTTGGAAAAAGTAAGATTATCTTAGTCATGTTCTTCCAGATTTAGTAAATACATGGAAACTTGAGATAAAAATCTTCCAATAAATACTCTTTACAAACAATTAACAATGGTGTTATTTACATTAGGTTCAATCTTTGTATGAGAAACATAAAAGTTACAAAAAAGTCGACAGTATTTATTAGTTGGTTTATAAATATAAATGTATGTTCTTTACTTCTAAAAGACATCTTGCAAAGAAATTTGGAGGTTTTACTAATGAAGCAGAAATCAATGAAAAGTGTCAAAAATATTAAAAATTAAAATAATTCAAATTATTTTGAAATAATTCTGATAGAAAATTATACATTAGTATTAATATCCACATGGATGCATGATTAAAACAAATATTTGGTGTTACATGACTTTTTAAATGTTATTCCAATTTAAAAAAATTATATGATTTTGAACAAAATAATATTTTTAGCTGTGTCGGCTCCTGCTAACTCTTCCGAGAAAAATGCTGGATATGCTATTGCGTATATGTAGTGTTATTGTATAATGTTTTCAATAAATGTTGTCCCATTTCCTTAAACTAATCATTTCCTCTTCCTTTACAATCCCGATGGAAGATACCCACCATCTTCCCGTGTTTTGCACTGAGTAATAGCACTGACATGTAGTATTTCGAAATACATCACGTCACAGAATATCACTTGTTTTTGGCCAAATGTATTGTTTTAAAAAAGGTTGAAAATATACTTTGTACCCTAATGGATATTTCTATAATCATGTCCATCTTTACATACGTTTTCAAATGTACGAGTTTTCCACATTCGTATGTGCAATTAACACCTAGTGATGCCAGAGTGTTTATATCTTTTTCAGTTCTAATAAATATATAAAAAAAATACTTTTTTCTTTGATAACGCTATCTATGAGCAATAGACAGCAAAAGGTTATGCCATTTACGAGAATTATTAATAATTATACATGGCATACTTGTCAAAAGGCGGGGGCCGAGGGGGGGGGGGTAAGTCCGGGGAGAAGGGAGACACTGTGACAGCATCTGAAAATCCAAAGTTTGTATGAAAAATGGTGACTCGTTTTTTATGAGTTAGTATACATAGTGTCCATTCTGTACTGTGTTCTGTGAACGCCGTGTTATTACAGTGTAAAATAGGTAGTTACAAATCAATAGCTTACGCGATCCGAACACTCAATGCCTTAGAAATCCGGCTCAATACTACTGAGACGGATTTATTGACTCTTATTTGGAGGGTAAAGTATTTTAGACCGTGTCTCTATGAAAAAAATCACATGTGTACGGGTTATTGACCCTTAATAAGGCTTTACTTTTGTAAAAAACCTAATACACAGCTAACATATTGGAGACTTAGAGTACAAGAATACGATTTTAAAATTAAATATAAAAACGCAAAATCAGAACACCAACGCTGATGCATTCTCAACAAATTACACAAATGTGTTATTAAACGAGGATGATGATCAAGGCAAGTAAAGAAGAGACTGCAACATCAAGAATATTTGAATAAATTTACTAAAGCAACATAAGGACTATCTAAATAACACAACCACCGAAATGAATCGAATAATGATAATGAAGAAATAATCAATTTTTTGATATTAAAGTAAAGAAAATTTCTGATTCCAAAAAGAGTACCGTCCGAAGCTATTATAAGTTCACTGACAGTGGAGCTGTTGTTGTAAGTGTCACTGACAGTGGAGCTGCTATACACTCCATAACCAATAAAGAATATGGTAAAGTAAGGAAATTTAGGTATACTTAGAATGTGGTATAGCTTCCTTCAAAATAAGGTATACTTATTTTGAAGGAAGCTATCTGTAATAAACTTAATCGAATTTTACTTTATGCACGGTTTCAAAATAACACAAGCGGAACAGATTTTTCTGAGATGAAATAAATATTACCTTAAGTACTTTAATAAGTGGATTTCTAAAATTATGCATTAGTGAAAATAACAAAAATTATATTTTATTGTGAGAAAGAAGAATATAGGAAATTATTTGATAGCGTTATTTTCATAATATTTAATGAGGATGCCGTTCAATTTATTAAATCTGCTGAAGAGTTTTGAATGTCACTGATGAAGATGAATAGCTTAAGTTAGTATTAAAATAACGTCAACTAGAACATATCATGGAGAAATTAAAGAAACACTGATAGACTGAAATACTAAATTACTGAAATACTAATATTTTGGGAACAATATGAAAGAAACGACTTTCGCAATTGAGATATGCAAAAATATGAAATGTGAGTAAAAACACGTGAATCCACGACTACAACTAACTCAGACCCACGACATTTCAAGAGTTACTTTTAGGCCCAGTTTTCTAAACAAACAGATTTTATGTTACTGCGGTTCTATCCAAGTAAACTAAGACATTTGAAACACACAACAATAGAAACACGCTTGAAGTAGTGAAATCATAAATGAATTTTTTTTCAGTATATAGCGTACGAATTAAAATGAATTTTGATTCAGGCCCGGAATTCAATACTTGATTAATAAAAATTATTTATTGATATAGACCCTATGTAAAGTTAGAATTAATCTACCCTAATAGAAGGCAAAAAAATTGACGAAATGGGGTTGAAGGAAGATCAAAAAAATGTGGTGCAATTTTTTTCTTTTCAAAGTATTCTCCTGTAACATACATTTCTCAGATCTGTCGATTAATTTACTTACACCTAAAAGTAATATTTTACAGCTCGATATTTCCTGGAATTTTACTTTATATATTAAACAATTAAAAATATGATAAACCTTATATTATAATTTACAGATTTTATATTTATTGTGTAAAACTCAACAAAGAGGGTAAATTAGATTTCGTAGATACGTAATTTAATGCCTGAAGAGTAAAAATTTGCAATTTACTTCATAATTTTAATATTTAATTCATCATAATTGTAAGCTCCTTTTTAACAATTTCAAACAGCGCTGAAAATATTGTTAAAATTATAATACAACAACTAAAACTTAATTTCAAATGAAAAATCCTCCCGAAATTAGAATACAATATAATGAACTTATGTAATGTGACTGGAATATTTAAATAGAATATTAAGTCAAACTTAATCGAAACCGGCTATGCGTGTTGTGATATTGACAAAAAAATGGATGGGTAGAAGCCAAGTTCTTATTTTAAATTAATTTAATATTAATAAACTACAAAAATACTTTCATAAATACCGCACTAAAAGCAAAATATAATTACCGTACCTGTTTTCTCTGCGTACTCTGTAAGGACTTTAGTGTAACCCACGTTTGTTGTTGAGTATAATATTTAAATGTAAAAACGTTTTTCCGGTAAATTTAAAACAATCAAATTGTTTGATTTCACTTCCGGTTCTATTTCACTGAATTAGTCCGACGATATTATTTTATTTTGTTGTACACACAAATCATAGCTGTCGAGGTCAGTATCTAACTTCTTTTTCTTTTTCATTGAATCAGCCTGATAATACCATTTTATTGTGTTGTCATCAGTACTACACACAACTGCCAAGTTTCATGATGATTTCAAAAATTAAAAGCCCATGCACGGTTAAGATACGTTGTCCCGTTATCAAGATCAGTGCCTATATTCCTGTTCTATTCAACTTAATTAGCCTGATGGTACCTTTTACACGACTTCCAAGTCTCATGATGATACGACAATTAGAAGCGCATGAAATTTAGTTTCATATATTCCATTAGTTTGTTAATTGATTAGTTAGTTGGTTACAAGTCGATGTAATAAAATCCTGTTGATATTAATAGTAAAAGTACGATTTTAAAAGCAAGCAAGTGCATGAAGAATTTTGCTAGGGAAATAAGACTGATGAATTGTGTGGAGTTTTATAATTATAATTGATCAAAGATCATTGAAATAACTATGCAGTTGGTCACATTCTCAAGCATCTATAGTTATAACAGAGTGTTGATGAATTTCTAGCAAATAAATCAAATATCGAAGCGTGTTAAAAATATTTTCTCACAAAATATTCTATTGTGAAAAATTGCTTTAAAAAGATAAGGGAAAAATAAAATAATTATCAATTGCAAATTTATTTTTCTCTACTTTTGTCTGAAAGTAAATTCACAGTTATTAGTCTATATTGATTGTGCGAAATGAGCCTTGTATTCCTTGAAGTTCTTTTGCATGGCGGCGTCAGCACCGACCCTTTTGCTCTCATCCGTTCTATACTGATCGTGCTCCAAGAACCAATTGCAACGCTTAACCATCTGTTCGACTAACTCATCTACAAATAATTAAATATTTCGTAAGAAAACAATCACGAACAGGAGTTGCTCTTTAACTGATTTAAGCTGTACGTGGATAATACCAACCAAATTTACCACTTCGTGCAAATAAAATATATTTAAATATTGTCTTTTGAAAATGAATCACCAACCTACGGAGTATTCAGTAGTTAATTTTAACATTATGTTAATCAAATATTTTTGTCAATAATCAGACTAAATATTTTAATATTTAAATTACTGCTAATGTCCTAAAATACAGTGATCTGCTTTAACAAACTTTTGACTTAAAAATATTTTAATGGCTCAAGCGCTACTAATTAATGATTATTATATTTTAAGGGCGACTCATATTTTCTTCGCGATAATTGTGAAAATCAACTGATATTATCGGAAGAAATGAAAAACTATCCGTCAATGGATCTAAAACCAGAACATGACTATTAGGGAGAATTATAAGACAAGTACAATCAGCCTGATCTAATTTGACTTAAAAAAATTCTGGGTATATTTATATATTGTTACATGGAATGCTTTCCGTTCTATCTCAGAATTTTTATTTGAATGTTTTCGGTTTTATTGGAATATTGAAAATCACAATTTAATTTGCATATTAGAATTCATAAAAAAATGACGAGATATTAACCGCTCATTTTAGTTTCGATACCCCCCACTCTACGATTGGGAATCGATCCATTCTCTCCCGGTTTCATCAACATTCAAAAGAGACAATTCCATATTACATTAATATTTCTTCTTTTTCTTAAATTGTGATTCCAATTCGTTTAGACAAGGATAAAAATATTCAATCATAAAGTCATTTTTAGTGATACACATATATTCTATAAGAACAAAATAGACCGAAGGATATCCCTAGTCTATTAAATTGAGAAGCCTATACTTGCTCTTTTTAATCATTTTTTAAATTGTTTTCATGGCAGGTTTAAAACCTGTGACAAAAAAAAATAATTAACCAATATTTTTATAATGCTTCATGAAAAATTGCTAAAATTAACCATCTACTCTATAGCTGCAGCCTGAGTTTACATGAACACATGTGGTCCACTTTAATGGTCATTCGATGTCTATAAAGATTTTGTGAGCAAAATTGAAATCTCTGATACAAAATGTAAACATGTTTTAGAATAAGGTTTCTCTTTTGTAAGATAACATATAAATATAAATTTAAATTTACAAACCCGACAAAGTTTGCATGGATTTATTCTCTCCTCCAAAATCAGACGGAAGGTGGCTCTTAGAAAAAAAATTAAAGAGACCTTCATAGTCGCTATGCAAATCCAGTCTGTTTCGAATTTTTTCACTGCATGCTGCCTTCAGAAGTTTAACTATTATTTCTGCGTAAGTTGGGACATTTGTATAATGAATGCTCTTAATTTTCGCTCCATAGCATTCCTGAAAATGAAAAAAATAGATAAGAAAAATAATTCATTAAGTACGATTATAAAATCAGATTGGCATCCTTTATGAAATATATATTTTGCACAATTAAATGAAACTACGTGATGTAGCATTATTTCTACTTTCTTTAAGTTCTTTACCACGACCTAGGTTTCAACATTGCAACATCTTCAGGTGGGAAATTAGCAAAGATTAGAAGGGAATTATTTCATAAATGACATGTGGAAATTATATTACCAGAGGTTCGTTCTATTACAACATATCTTCAGGTGGGCTATTAACAAAGATCTTTGCTAATAGTAAAACCTAGGTCGTGGTAAAGAACTTAAAGAAAGTAGAAATAATACTACATCACGTAGTTTCATTTAATTGTGAATAATGAATTTTTACAAAATTAACGCCGAATATATTCAACATATTTTGCAATCAAGAATAACTCAGTTCAAAAATAGAGAAACACGTCTGTTACAATTTATGACTTTTAACTGTAACTCAAGGTTAACCTTCTCCCACCAAATTGCATCTAAAATACGCGAATTTCACTATACATAATTATCGTTCACAATTAGCGATACTTATTTTTAATTTTAATGATTTTTTAATTATTACCAAATCCGAAAACACTTCGCAAATAACGATACATTCCACAATAGTTTTCTGTCATGTGTTTTTTTGTTCAATAAAAAAATAAAGAAAGGAGAAATATTAAGAAACTAACCTTATTTCTATAGTTATGTCACTTTTTAAATTGTTTTACAAGTATTCATACCATTAATAAGAACCAATATATTCTAAGATTAAAGTTTGTCAAAAAAATTATCAAATGTCAAAAAACCCAAGATACAATTTACTTTTCAAGTTAACTTTTAAATTGTACTTCATAATAAATTCTAATCAATTTTGCATAATATTGTTAAAATGCCCCTTACATATTATTTCTTAGCTAGGAACTATTTTTGGGAAAAAAATTATTGACGCAGATCAATTCCTCTACTAAGTTTGGTAGAGGAATTGATCTGCGTCAATAATTTTTAGCTTTGAGAAATCCTCACTTTTATGACTGAAATAATATTAAAATTAATACAAGGCGTCTGTTCACGAAGTATATTACGAAATTCATCCATATTTAAAAATTGTTTTGAAAGTCTATTGGTACAAAAGCAGTCCATAATTATATTTTCATTTATTCTGTTGTTTAGCAGTGTATTCGTAAAATAATAAATTATGCTCTCATATGGCTAATGCAGTAAGTATAAACCAAATTTGTATGGGAAACCAGGTTATGAATGTACTCATTTTGGTAATTCATATCGTTTAGAAATTTGTTTGTACCCGGAGAAAACATACTAAGCAAAACGTGATAAAAAGCAATAACTAACGTTAAATAGTTCTATGAAAATATGACCCTTAAATTTTCAAACCTTTGTATGTACCTAGGTATGCACGAAACAGGCGCTATATGAATCCCACTCAGATTCGGTGGATTACTTTTTAAATGTGGTGCTTCGTTTTTCATCTTTTTATCTCCCCACTTTCATGTTATTCACCACAATCTTTGATCATGCACTGTCTGAATAGATACGGTTATCCACTTGTTCTAAAAGTAATTCGTTAATTACTGTACATCGTTCTACCTTTTCTTTTCTAAAATCATCAGACTGCATTGATCATAAATGATGTTGAAATCTTCCATTAAGCCAATTTTATTACCCTTAATTTTGTATACCCATTGTTAAATAATTCCTACGTTAATAATTCCCACCTACTTCAGTCATTATACTAAATTACCTCTCTTCATCCCTTGCACTTTTATATTTCTTTCCATATCCCCATCCCCCATCCAACGACCATTTCTATCCTAACTTAAGCGTAAAAATGTAAGTGGATTTAAATCTGATTTTTCTGATGGTTGTATATTTTTCAAAAATTCCTGCTATTTGTTATCTATCCAAAAAAGGTGGAATGATAGCAATTAGATTGTTTAATTTCTGAATCAATCTTTTTACATTATCCCTATTTTTCGTTATCTTGCCGTTGTTACGAACTACCATAAATAATAAAACCACCCTCATACTTTTCTACAATATTTTTTTCTTCGAACTAAAATGTATCTCTTTAAAACAATACCGTTCAAACCTGAATTCGTCTATTCAAAGAATTTGTTTAAAATTGTTCTAAATCAAATTTTGTTTTTTTTTTCGCTTATTTGGCATCCGAAATATTTTGTTTTACAGTAAGCAAGTCCAACTAAATTTTCGATGCGTACTCGGTTTTTTTATTGTAATTGGAGAAAAGTCTTTGAATGAATTTATATTTATTTACCTATTTTATTACTTTATTTTTTCCTACTGTATTCTTATTGTTATATAAACAAAGATTATTGCAAAAAGTTATGGAAATCATTTTCTTAAAGCGATTAAATAGAAAAATAGATGAAAATAAAATAATACCTGATTATCAATTATGATTTAGAAAGAAGCATAGCATTATCGAACCGATACATAGACTGGTAGAAGAAATTCATAAAGCTCTCGAAAACAAAAAATACTGCTGCGCGGGGTTTCTGGACATTTTGCAGACTCGACAGAGTTTGGCACTAAAGTTTGCTTTATAAAATAAAACATATACTCCCTACAAACTATTACTTATATTATCATATCTTGCGTAGAGATATTTCTACATAAAACAAGGAAAAGATACAATCAAACTTTATAGGACACATGCAGGAGTGCGACAAGAATGCGTACTTGGTTCAAACCTGTGTCTTATCTTCACATCAAACTTGCCTACGACTGACGGAGTTGTAACCAGTTGCTGAGGACACAGTAGTCCTAAGTTTCCATGATGAACCGAATCAAGCAAGCAATATGCTTCAACTCTACTTAGACAAGATCACAGAATGGTTAAATACTTGGCGAATAAAATAAAACGAGACTAAGTCTGCACAGGTGATATTTGCAATTAGACGTGAAACATGTCCTCCTGTATCGCTTAATAGAGGACAAATACCCCAAGTAAATGAAGCCAGATACCTTGGAATCTATTTGGACCGTCGTCTCATATGGAAAAACCGTATATTATCAAAACAAAAATCTCTGCAAATCCAGCTAAGAAACATGTACTGGCTACTCGATAAAAAATCCAAGTTGTCACTAGAAAGTAAACTGCTATTATACAAGTGTATCTTAAAACCAATTTGGACTTATGGAATTAAGCTTTGAGGGTCGCCTCCAACTCAAATATAGATATACGGCAGATGTTCCAGTAAAAAATGTTAAAGATAATCACATTTTTGACTGGACCTGGTACTTAACAAACCAACAGCTACACGAGGAACTTGGAATTAGAACAGTCAAAGTAATACGACATTAAAAAGGCTAAAAAGAAATTTCACTAAAGGTTTATAAAGGGAAATCAAATATTACTTATACTGTAATAATTATAATAAAGGGCACATTCCGCTGGACTGATTGTTCTCCTTGACAGTTACAAATACTAGAGATTGCAATAAAAATAAAAGAGATTGCAAAAAAATAAAATAATTTAAACAAACTACGAAATCTCGGAAGACTTAGCGTTTTAAGAATACAATCAATTCGAAGTGTTTGTCAATATATTCGTAGCGGAATGGCTCGTTTGACCGCGAACTGATCTTTTTTCAGGAGCGAAGCAAATAAATTGAGCTAAATAGGGTAACTAATACCATTATGCAATTTTTTTTAGTTTTAACTTAGGTACATTGTTTTCATACCTACTTTACAACTCATAATAAATGACAATTCAAAAGCGAACAAAAAAAATTACTTGTCTATTGATAGATATTTATATGAATGATGGTAATCAATTTTTATTCGAAATCTATCAATATTTTCCAGACTTAAGAGACTTTTATTTCCTCTGATAATTATCTAATAATTATACAAGAAATATTTTCAGCTAAGTTTAAAATTTTCTACATCAAGATGACTTTAGCGACAATTTGTTAAAAATATTTTACACCGAGGGCAGAACAAGTCAAATCTAATCCAATAAAAAATTATTAATAACTATATTTTTAACATAAACTAAACTAGAGATAGTTTAAACCACATTACGTGATTACAGCAATCCGGGTAAAGTCGTCTAAGAGTAGCGGTATTACAGCCACATCAATGTATTCCGGGGCATTTTTTAATTTCTCCGAGCAAGGATCGCAGTTTATCATGATCTCAGTCATCAAATTACGCGCCGATAACAGATCGTCGATTTTACGTTTTGTTTTTTCCAGACCGAATGAATATCAGCTTAACAATTTTTGTTTATGTCAATAGATTAATGATACATTTGTTTCTTTAAGTTCCAGCTCCTAATATTAGAATATCTACGGGTTCATAAACAACGTGTAAAAACTTTCGATACCTATTCCAAGGCCATAGTCGGTGGCTGGTGTTCCACAAGGTGTAGTTCTTTCTCTCCTACTGCTTTCATGTTCATTAATAGCCCTGTCAGATATCTCAAGAGTAAATATCACTTGTCATATCCCTAGAAAATTTGAAATTCGAACCTCGATACAACTTCAGTTACTCCTAACGATATGAATGAAGATCTCTGTCTGATCAATCAATGGGCTCAGAGACGGGGCTGCTAATAAGTTCTAAAAAGTTTCAGGCTATCACTGTCAGCAACTAGAGACCCATTTTCAAGCTTTGCACGTTGAGTTGCCTTAGCTATCACTAAACCATACTGGGATACCTTTTCTTTAACTATCGATATCGTAGGTATATTGATCGACCAAAACGTTAATTGGCAACCCCACATAGACAACGTAAGTTTTCTAAATCCGAATGCACACTTTGAAATTATTCTAATCTTTTTATCAATTGTATCTTTAAAATTTATCTTTTCCATATGCTTCTACTGCCTCTGTTTGATTGTGAAAATGGGTAACATCAAGATCTGCCTAAAGACCGCTTAAAATAGTATCTTCTTCAATATTTGTATATCCGTCATACCTTTTTGTCCCCGAAAATATGATTACATTACCGAGTTTAGACTCCTTCTCCTCCTCTCTCCAATCATCTACCACCTTCCGTGAAATGTGAATCACAATATATTATATCAAGTTGTAGAATAAGTTATTCTGAGGCATACGAAATGCTCCTCTTATACACGCATTTAATAATCGTCTCAAAAACCTATACCTCACGTAATATCCGATAACACCTAACTGCTTTTTTCCTTAATATCCTTTCTCCTCCCTCTATACCATGTCATTTTTAGGTTTATATATATATGTATATATATATATATATATATATATATATAAATATAAATATAAATATAAATATATATATATATATATATATATATGTATATATATATATATATATATATGTATATATGTATATTAAAATATTTTAATATATGAATACATGTATGTGCATGCACCTATGTATGCATATGTGCGTATAAATATTTACATTCGAGTTTTTGTTTTTTTACATTTAATTTATTTACAACTTACCGCAATACTATTTCGCTACTAGTATTTTGGTTTCACCCGTAGCAATAAAATGCATATATTAAAGTTGCATAAAATACATATGTTAAACTTTTTAATTAATAAATAATTAAACGCATATTTATTACATGCAAAATTTTAGTTTATCGTCTGTGAAATCATGTGACATACGAAAAATAGAAATGTTACTTTCTACATATTATTTTAATTGCATGATTATTCCCAAAAATTTGCATCATTGACGTATAAATCCAATGTTTAAAATTTACCTTAAGTGTTCTGCATTATTTTTTTTAAAAATTACGAAGGGTAAACATTTAATTCCATTTCAGGTTAGACGCGTCTTCCGTCTCCACCAATTTACATTATTTATTAAACGTCAAATCTATAAAATTATCGCTACATAGATTTGCTTACATCTCACTTCTCAAGTGTTGGAAGATATCTATTAAAATCTAAAATCGTCACTGACAAATTCTGTGCAAATAGTTGAAACTATAGATTCGATTATAAATAACGGGATTTCGTTGCAAAAAGATATGCAAGAAAGGTGATTACATAAAATGCGTACAACATAAAATATTTTTCTCAACACTTCTTTCTTGTGACTGCACCTTAATAATGAATATATCATTTCATCGACTTACGAAAGGCGCCTTCGGGAAGATGGAGCTGCATTTTGTACCAGTCGCGAATATTCGCGATGCTGTCCCTCACTATCTTGTCCTCCACGCCGTACTTGGCAGTAACGAGTTCATAGTCCTCTTCTTTGAGTTGAAAAAATTCATTTGCTACCACTAAAGGCTGCATCTGTAAATATAATTAGATCAGCTAGTTCAAAATAAATGTGATAACTGGATATATACTATATATGCATTACATCGATTCATAATTATTATCTACTGAGCGGAGTAAACAGAAAATATCTTCTGAGAAATAGCCCCTTTGAATACTGGCACTGCCGTTGATATCATTAAACAAATCAATACAAAATAAACGTATAATATTTTGATAAGAAAAATTTCGGCCTCCTCAAATAAACCGTTTTCAGACTCAGAGGAAAATGTGTTACATTTCGTATTTTTATCTATTGAATTTTATTCACCTGAGAGTACTGAAGTTTTCAATAAGTTAAATAAAATTATGTTGAAATTTTCCATATTATCATTGACAAACGCGTGGTTTGCTCAGCTGCTTAGATATGTTTGTAGTTTTCAAAACTACCATTCAAAGTAAATATTTCTGAACAATCGAAATTAAATAAATAGAAAATAATGATGGAGAGTTACCATATTCTTTTTTTTGAGTCTTTTTTCAGCCAATTTTTATTAATATTCAACCCAAAAGTGCTCTGTAAAATAATATGAATTTAATGATGGCAAATTATGTTTGGTTCCATTAATAATTTTATGTATCGAATGTAAAATGAATTTTGTAAGTTATTTTACAAAATATTCGTTCAAGATTTTGACTCAATTATTGAATATATATGGTTCCAAAATAAATTTAAAGACGGCAATTTGTTTTAAAACTTAAATGTGTTTAATATTTGGTATTCAAAAAACAAAAAGCAACAATAATTCCCAAAATTAATTTGAAATATAATATAAGCAAGCATTGAGAAAAATAATTAAAAGTTTGATTATTTCAATAAAAATGCTACAATGGCGTTTGCCATAAAAAATTGGTGTCTAAAATTAATAATTACTAGGATTGTTTTATTCATGGGGATATATATTTTTTTATTTTTAATTTATTTACAAATGCCTACCCAAATATTTTGACTAAATTGTGTTATAATTAATGAAATTTAATTCTTACCTTAACTTTCCTCCTTTAAAGAAAATGTTTCAAGCTCTATTCGTAAACAATTTAAAACGTATTTGATTGAATTATATCGTTTATATTTTTTCATTTACTTTTTTGTATTTTGTTGTTATTTTTTTACAATTTATATCTTCCTTCAACAATATTATAAAAATGAAATCAAATCATATTTACAAGCTCGCACAGTGACTATCTTTCAATTGAAACCATTTCCAGTTGACTTTACCAATTAATTACGTGCCATGTAGACAGTTAATAACGTGCTCTATGTACCATTACGTAGCTCTTATTTGTTGGAACATTTGTGTTAACAATAAAACATACTTATTATTTTATATCGTCAATATCTTATAGACCTCGAATGATTAATATGAATATGGTCAAGGTAACAAAAATGAAAAGAAATATATAAACAAAAAATCCAGTCCAAATACAGACTACGTGATTTGTCGCATATTTAGCAGTTCACCGCGATATTTGTTTTAACAATGTGTACTTTAAAAATAAAAACTGAAAATTGCCCAGAAAATATTAATATTTACTTCTATCTATGAAAAAAAGCATATGCAAGGAATTAATGTATCTAATATAAATACATAAAATGCCATTATTGAAGAAATACAATCGTTAGTTACGTAAACTCCATTATTTCGAAATTCGTGAAATATCATGCGAGACATTGAAAAACGAAATAACTTTAAATGATATTTTCAAAATTAAAAAAAAAGGAATTTACTATATGAAAATAGAATTTGCCAATGTTTTAAAAACTAACTGCAACCAAAGCGCATTATTAAACAGAAAAAATAATAACAAAATACTAAGGATATTAACATTTTCTACACAACACTATTATGTTGTCATATATGAAAGCGATATTTTTCTATTTTGAAAACAATCGATTTTTTTTTAAGTTAAAACGGTAAATGTTCCATTTGTTTTTGGTTTTACATAATTGCTGGCAACGCACTAAAAGGGAACACGTTCACCAAAACGGTCTCACAACGTGTATACCAGAGTCTTCCAAAAAACAAAGAATGTTAAAACTTGACAGAAAATGTCTACCCTTAACCAAAATTGCCACACCTGAGATCATTCTATACGCATCCGATTACCTCGGTACGGGCTAAGCCGGTTAATAGTCTATCTCTATCCGTTCCTTACATGTCTTTAAAATGTTGATACAATCCAACACCGTAGTTCACAGTTTCATACTCTTTTTGAATTCTGAAAATGTTTCATCCTATAGAAGTTCCACTTTCTAAAATCAGCTAAAACTACTCAACAATTGCTTGAAGCTATTAGCTTGAGACATTTTTAAACATCCACGGTACGGAATTAAGTAAAATAAAATAACGTAACACCTGTATAAACTAACACCTTACCATCTGCCGTATAAAAGTACAGTGAATAAAATCGACATTCGTTTTTATCATTAACTTTTATAAGTATTATGCAAGTTAGAAGGTTAGCTCATATACACAAGCAAATTTATATTGAATATTTTTCAAGCTAACTAATAACATCGTTATTTGTTAACTAATAACATCGTTATTTGTTAACTAATAACATCGTTATTTGAACGTTTCAACTTTGGATATCGAAATATCAAGATATTTATGTGAATATTTATTTTTCATACACCACGTGAAGTTCTGATCCATTTGGAAGGAATTTGATAGTAGTAATATATTTTCAACGATATAGTTTTATAATAAGATCAGCCAAGTACACGTTGGGACACACAGGGTGCAGGTTTTTGTAGTTGTCTGTATCTCTTGAAATTCTTGATGCAAATTAAATCAGATAAAATAATAAATTTATTTCGAAGGTCTAATTAAACGCTTGTATCTAGCGTTAAGTGAGGTTTTTCAAATTAGTTGATGCAAAATTACATCGCCCTTGCACCTTGTGCATCATTTTGGAATTTGTTGTTTTGGAAAATGAGCTTAATAATGAAAAAAAATTGAAATAGAACCAATTTCGTTTGAAAAGCCCTCTTCCAAACGTATATAAAAATTTTACACATGCTTTATAATTTTAAAAATTATGAGGCTTAACGGACAAACAGCAAAATTTTAGTGGTCCTTTTTTTTAGACACCTAGCAAAATCAATAGCTTTCTAATCGTAACTTATAATTAAATCTTTACGTAAACTCGTTGGCCATCATATAAATATACAAAATCAATTGCACACATTTATGAATTTATAAAATCATGGGCATCATTATAGAAAATGGTTTATTAAGATTTTTAGATATATTAGACGAAATTCTGCCACTGCGTAGGTGTTCCTACTTTGTAGTAGTGCAGTGGCTTGTGTGTGTTGTTGATCCCGAGAGCTATGCCGGCGGTAGCTTAGATACTGGCAGGGTCACCCAAGCCGGACAGGTCGGAGGGGAGACACCAGACTAAGAGGTACACCCTGGTCCTCCAGGTTGGGGGTTGGGCGTTGGGTTGACTACCCCACCCCGGAAAAAATACTTGTTTCGAAATCTAATGGAGAAAATAACCGGACAGCTATACGAAAACGACCTGGAAAACGGACTTTGGATTTAAGAATTAGAAGCTGGAATGTATTGTCTTTATACAAACTAAAGCGCTATTGCGACTAATGCAACAACTAGAACAATATAACATTGATATATGCGCACTTCAGCAAATGAGATGGACCGGTAGTGGTACTTTTAGTAGCAAAAATGATCTAATCTTCTATAGTTGCAATGCGAAGAAACATGTACTGGATTTGTTGTAAATAAGAGAATAAAACACCTATTATGGATTTTCAGGTAATTTTCCCGAGACTTGCAAGTTGAGAATAAGGGGAAGGTTCATGGGAAGGTTCATACAAACTATACTGTAGTTTGTTGCCATGCCCCCATTGAGGAGAAATCAGATGAGGAAAAGGAGACTTTCTATGAGGATCTATCTAGAATAAATGAGGGATGCCGAAGAAATGACGTTAAACTGCTTATCGGGGACTTTAATGCTAAAGTTGGGAAAGAACCGGAATACAATACAGCGATGGGTAGATTTAGCCTACATTATCAATCAGATGATAATGGTTGTAGGTTGATTTATTTTGCGATAGAACATGGCATGATTGTTGAAAGCACTCTATTTTGTCACAAACTGATTCATAAAGAAACGTGGAAAGCACCAAGTGGTGTATGTTTAAATCAAATAGACCACGTCTTGATTGATTCTAGACACTGTCCAGACTTACTCGATGTTAGAACATATAGAGGTACTAACATGGCCTCTGGTCATTATTTAATTGTTGCTAAAATCAGAGCAAGGCTCTCTAATTCCAAGAAAGAACGTGTTAACCCACTTAACCTTTGATTGTGAGAAACTTAAAAACCAAAAATTACGAAAATTATATGGTGATTTTTTAGATAAAAATTTGATGAAAATAAGGGAGTGTGATTCCATAGATGACCATTGGAGGGAAATAAAGGAGTATTTGTCATTCAGCTAAATCTGCAGTAGGCAATAGTAAACACTGTAAAGATAAAGACTAGTATGATAATGAATGTACCGAAATTACCAAGAAAAAGAATAAAGCATATAAAAATATGCTAATTAGAAATACCAGAAACAATACAGAATATAAAAGAGCCAGAAAAGAGGAAAAAAGACTTCACAGAACAAAGAAAATAACTTTTGAAGAGGAATTTATAATAAAAAGCATTCTATCGAAGGGTTAATCGCAGTCGCTCTGACTTTAACCAAGTTCTACTCTTTGTCGAAATGAACAAGGGGAAATTTTGGTTAACAAAAAAGAAATTCTTTCAAGATGGGTTGAACATTTTAACAATCTTGTAAACTCAGAAAATTCACAGGAGAATCACAGACACAACTCAGTAAATGTAAATAATGATGAAATAATACCAATCCCAGAGAGAGATGAGATTCAATTAGCAATTAATAAGCTAAAGAATAATAAATCACCAAGACGTGATTTTATATCTGCAGAATTGCTAAAAAATGGATGTCCTCCGCTATATGATCATCTGCAAAAGTTAATTGTGGAAGGCGACCCAATGGTTTGCTCCAATTATAGAGGCATTAGCTTACTATGCACATGCTATAAAATTCTATCCAACATTCTGTTTATGAGACCAAAACCATTCGTTGATTCTGAAATTGGCAGCTATCAATGAAAATCTACTGTTGATCAAATTTTTTGTTTACGTCAAATTATTGAAAAATCAATTGAGTATGATATTGATACTCATCACTTGTTTGTAGACTTTAAATCAGCATTTGACAGTGTTAGTAGAAAGCATCTAAAACATGCAATGTATGAATTCAAAATTCCGAGCAAGTTAATTAGACTTGTAATGTGTTCTATGGAGACCACAAAATGTAAAATAAAATTCAATGGTGCCCTCTCTGAAGATCTCAGTGTCGACAAGGCGACTCACTCTCGTGTCTGCTTTTTAATATTGCACTAGAAAAAGCTATTCGGGATTCAGATATGTACACTAGGGGTACCATCTTTTACAAATCAGTTCAGATCCTAGCGTATGCTGATGATATTGATATAATTGCTAGAAACCTACCAGCCTTGAGAGAGGCCTTTCTGTCTTTGGAGATACCTGCAATTCAAATGGGTCTGGCAATAAACGACTCCAAGACTAAGAATATGGCTGTACAAAAATCTCCACCAAATAATGCACATAATTGTTTGAAGATTGGCTCACATTCATTTGAAACGGTTGACTGCTTTACTTACCTTGGATCTTGTGTCAACAATAGGAATGACATTATCTCTGAAATTCAGAATCGCATATCATCTGCCACTAAAGCATTTTTGGAATAAGCACCATCAAGAGAAACAAAATTATTAGTCATTCTTACAAGAGAAACAAAATTATTAGTATATAAAACTCTTATCAGGCCAGTTTTAGCATATGGTTCAGAAACCTGGCCTTTGACTAGAATCGGAGAGAATAAAATAGCAACCTTTGAAAGAAGGGTTCAAAGGAGAATTTTTGGAGGTGTCAAGGAAAATGGTATTTGGCAAAGACGTCTTAACTGGGAAATCTATAGGTTGTTTGGTGAGCCTGATATCATAAAAACCATCAAAATCAAGAGAATGAACTGGGCTGCCCGCTTATCTAGAATGAAAGATGAAAACCCAGTAAAGAAAGGTTTCATCGCAAAACCTCTAACAACTCGTAGAAGAGGTAGACCAAAATGACGATGGATCGATTCAGTGGAAGAAGATTTTAACATTCTCAGGATAAAGAACTGGAAAACCCAGGCGAAGAGTAGAACTTCCTGGAAGAATCTCCAACAGAAGGCCTGGGCCCACCATGGGCTGTCGTGCCAAATATGATGATGATGAGACGAAATTCTAAAAATCAAATATAATTTTTTATAAATTAACTTATTTTTATACCTTGTATAGTAGCCCACACACACACACACACATATATATATATATATATATATATATATATATATATATATACATATATATATATATATATATATATATATATATACATATATATGTATGTATATATTTCATAATATATATGTAGCCAAGTCAAATATCTTATGTTGACTGGTGTTTCCCACAAATATACTAACGTTATATTCATGATAAAGTGTGATATTCTTCCATTGACCTGCACTAAGGTTGCACCAGTACACTAGTACAGTTGGGTCACACCCAATGAGTAATTCACTTAGGATAAGAGACTAATAAAATTCGATTAGGTGACTGAATTGGGCCAACCGTATATGATCGCTGAATTCATATATCGACCCAGTGTAAATAAACTCGTTTCCAAATGCGGTGGAAACTCATACGCTCAAGAAAACTTATATTGCCTTTTCTTGTAAAAGGTGATAGCTTATCTAACAACTTCAATGTCATTTAAAATGTTCGTTATCTATTCGAAGCAAATACGAAAATTTCTCGTCCTTTCCATTGTCACTGAATTATCCAAACAAATACTGCACCTTAACATATCTCGCCTCTTCCTTCACACTTTTTGTCAGTTTATATTGGCATAGCTATTCAATTATACCGTAAGTAATCATAATTGCTTTACAGACGAAACTGCTGTAATACTTACCTACTGACTGGAAACGTGCTACTATTATCTTGGCATAGCTACAATTTATCTTGGCGTAGCTATTCAATTATACCGCAAGTAATCATAATTACTTTACAGACGAAACTGCTATAATACTTACTTATTGACCGGAAACGTGCTACTATTATCTTGGCATAGCTATTGCTACTATTATCTTGGCATAGCTACAATTTATCTTGGCATAGCTATTCAATTATACCGCAAGTAATTATAATTGCTTTACAGACGTGACTGCTGTAATACTTACCTACTGACTGGAAACGTGCTATTATTCATAGTAATGAACCTATCAGTACAATCGACGTATCGTTGATCGTGAATACAATGAACCGTATATTATCGCCGAAGTCAACCAACGACATAGCGCTTTTCCACCCTAATAAAACTCTAATAGATTACAATTTATCATCACTATTATAACTTTCAAAAAAACCTTGCGCTGAAGCGCATCTTAATAATTTTAAATTCAAATACTGCATGAAATATTAGCATATTCTTCTTGAACTAAACTTTTAATTACCTTTACCCAATATCAGTGTCTTCTACATTCCATAAAAGCAAACATATAGTCTAATTTATTGCCTTCATAAAGAATAAATTAATAAATCACTTAAGGAGTAATGATTCCTTTGGATTGAGTTGGATCGGGTTTACTTTGAGATGGTTTGGGTTAAATTTGCCTTGGGTTGGATCGATTGTGCGGGCTGGGTTAGATTTGATTTGTTCAGTGTTTGGTTTGCTATGAGTGGGTATTAAAAGAAAAGAAGAAAACGATAATTACTAAAACTGTATTTTTGTATTATGTTCCTTTTATTAGACCCCTTAAATGCCTTTTCCGTAAATAAATTTACTTTTTCGTAAATAACGTGCCCATTCCACATTTTCATTTCTTTTATATATATTTTGGTTTTGACACAATTCTGCATTGTTTTTTTTTCTAATGTTCAGCATTTAGTTCCGATCTGAAAGTATATGACGTAAAAAATATTTAATAATTAATTAAAAATATTGCATTATAATTTCCAAGAAACAACCGATGAAAAAATAATTTTGATAACGCAAACTTTTTGAACATCCTAGTCGAACCTCTGTTACGTCAAACAATTTTAAGTTATTTGTTCCATTCTACATTTTATGCGTAAATCATGTGTTTTAATATAATTTGGATACATAAGAGTCACTTGTCCTAGACATATATTTACATATATATATATATATATATATATATATATATATATATATATATATATATATATATATATATATATATATATATATATGTGTATATATATATATATATATGTACATATATATATATATATATATATATATATATGTGTGTGTGTGTGTATACCGTATTTCTGATTGTAAACACTTGAATTTCTGTATTTGCTAAAATCAGTTTTATATAAGTTATTCGCATTGTATTCCTTTCATTTCATTTCCTTGCCATATTAAATGCAACATAATATGCTATTATAGAAAACATTAGACAAATAAAAATATTCCTGTTCATATCACATTACGCATATGTAAGTATATATGCATACAATGACCTCGGTAATACAATATTTCTGATTGTATACACTTGAAATTCTATATTAGCTAAACTCTGTTTAAACTCTGTTTGAATACTTAATACTTATTAGTTTTTGTCGTAAACTTGTTAACTATATACTTTTGTTTCCAATTCAAAATTAAATTTATATGCCAGTTTTGATTCACTATTACATATCATTTATAATACTCTCGTAAATTATATTGATTTATCTGAACCATTGCCTCGGAAAGTTACTTTTGATTAAAATTATATTTATAATGTTCCATATGTAATGGCACTTACATGGTCGACATTACGTGCCTTAATTTCGTTCTTTTTATGCAGTGTATTTGATAAAATAATATGTCAATACAAATACAATTTTAAAACGTTAATATGTCAATGACTGGGATAATATTATAAAAATATATTGTCTTTTTGTTGCACAAAAAAAAATTGAATTCAACTTAAATTTAATATCGAATTACTACTCAAAACCTACAGATTCACTCTTGTCTTAGAAGTATGTATTTCAATCTAAAGGCGCCCAGTCCACACTAATAACATTATTAAAATGCTATTGCTTACATAAAAATTCATTATAATATTACCTCATCTATCATCTATAAGTTTTTCTCGAGAGTTATTCTGAACCATCTTGCCCGAAGACTTGACATATTCCTGCTTTCCGAATAAGCGAGGTATCGGCAAGGCCACGACATTGTAGATCGCATCTAAACTTTGACAGACTATACGCAAGATTGAATATCACAATCAGTTGACGTAGCTGTCTCGCTTTTATCGACTACGAAAAAGCCTCCGACTTCATTTAAACTTCAGCAGTTGCTACTACTGACATCATTAAGGGCTATTTGTAAAGGTTTCAATTTAATTGCCAATATATAATTATTAATAGGGCTATACCATGACTGTCCAAGTAGAGGCAGGAAGATTTTATATCTTTGCGCATTCACAAGTACGTTGGAAGATGTCTTCAAGACCATAGATTGGAACGGATGTGGCATCAATGTAAAAAGCAAATATTTCTTATACCTGATATTTGCTGATGATACAGTAATTCTGACAAACACACCTCAGGTGTTGACAGAAATATTGACTGACTTAGATGATTCTTCCAGACGAGTGGTCCTCAGTATGAACTTGAAAAACAATAAAGTCATGTTCAGTTCATAGCTAATAACGATACCGGTTAAAGTAACAAACATTAGCATAAAAGTTGTTTCATAATATACTTAAGACAAGGAATTCAGCTGGGTAAAAATAACTTCGACAAAGAAACTGACAGGAACATTTGACTGGGCTGGACAGTGTTTGGGGAAATAAAATGAAAAAGAATAAAACATGTTACCAATTCTTCCGTCATTGAAAACGAAGATCTATGATCATTGTGTTCTACTCGTACTGACCTGTAACGTGGAAAATTACCCACAATTAACATTAAAGACCGATGAAAAGAACTGTTGCTCAGAATATTTATGAAGAAAATATTCAACAAGGAAAAGTCCTACTGAGAACCGAACTAATCGATATGACTCTTAATATCGGCAAACTGAATTAGAAACAGGCAGGTCATATTTGCCGAAGAACCGGAATATGATGCAGTAGAAGAGATCTTAAGTATAGTTTACGAACATCGTTCGGTATGGGATCTCTCGCCAGACCTTGCAGACCTAAAAAAGCAGTAGCAAGTGGCTAGATGCAGAAAACTTGGGACCATATCTGGTGGCACAACTTGGGAAAGACCTGTGTTTATCAGTAAATATTCGGGCTGAAGACAATGACCTCATTATTATTTAGATTGAATACCTAATAATTTCAAGAGGTTATATAAAAATTAGATATTTCATTGAAGACTTAACTAACTACAAAGTAGCTTAAAAGTGTAAAAGCTTGTCAATTTGATACAGAAATAACGTATCCGATTTATATGAAACTTTCGTCTACGTATAATTTATGCTATCCATGTGGACATAGTGTGTAGTTTTTAGGGTATCTTTGATAATATTCTTTAGAAAATATGGGTAATGAGAAAAAAAAATTAAATGAAAGAGTTGATGTTTGCTGGATGAATGGAGTTAAACTTTCAAGACATTATGATTGTTTTAAAATACCGTAGATATATATTGTAGATAACTTGAAAAATCTATAAAAAGTTCAAAGATGTACATTTTCTATTGAAAAATCAAAACGTGGAAAGATTTTTGGGTTTCAAAGCTAAGCGGTTGTAGCTAAACGGAAAACATCTTGGAACGAATGATATACGACAATTAACTCTACTTAATCTGAAAACAATTCCAGTATATACACGTACGATATTAGGGGTTATTTATAATAAGCCTTTCCTGCAGCTTTATACTCGTGTAAATCACAGAAATAATAACTAAGTTTTTCATAATACCGTCAGCAAAATAAATGTAAATAATTTTCATGTAAGCCAGTCATAGCTACTTTTTTTCAGACTAAGCTGAGATGGGTAGATATTCTATAAAAAATGTTTAATATCCACTTCCTAATCAATATTCTGATTACCTTTTTTTAATAAAGTATATCAATATTCAGTAATAAAATATTTAATGGAAAAGTCCTTAGAATTGAAACTGCAGAGTTTTCTTTATATAATTTAACGAATAACTTCTATGATAAATCTTAAACGCTGGGATTAACTATTTATGGGACGCCAGCTGGGTCAAATAGGAGTCTCCATCGGCACCGAAGCTAGATAATTTCCTGAGGATTTATATTAATTTTATGCTATAAAGGATATTGAGGATTATATGCGGGAAGTCTGCTGCAAGTTGACAGTTACTTGGTTTATATGCTACAATGAAACGTTTCAATCACACTTACATATCTTGAGGAAATATAAATAGAAAATTAGAAAACTGTTCATAGATACCAATATATAATTACGAGAAACACAGAGAAACTGTAAAATTATTGTTGTTACACCATTTTTATTTTGCGCTATAGACGAGTATAATTCGGATCTACTCGATAACTAATGTTGAGTTCTTTCCTATTTTATTGCTTTTACAATTTCGCACGTGATTTGTATAGTAGGTTTAAAAGTTTATGTGGACGATGCAATTCTATTACTTAAATTCAGTGTTTTTTGTTGTCATTGTAAATGTAAACTAATATCTGGAAAAGACTTACGGGACGTAATGTTTCTACATCCAATTATTTCCCGTAGTAGACAAATAATAGTATTTGCTAAATAAGAACAATTGTTTGTCAAATAGATCAAAAACATATTCATTAACACCTGAATGCCGGACTCTTGTTTCTGGATCACACATAGTAAACTCGAACCAATAAGCGCTCGTCGCGTTAACATACCCATAATCCCAAATGACCTTCAAGCAACAAGTAGTGAATTATTAAAATTACATAGTTACCGGTACGGCTTCGTCCACAACTTGAAATGTTATATAAATGCTAATATTATTAAGCTGAAATCGACTACAGCCATAAATGAAATGCGTAACTACAGGAATTATTTCTATACCACATATGATAGTCACTGCATTACAATGATATCACCGACCAACAACAAATGTACAATAAGGTGGTAAAATATTAAATAAGTATATTTGCGTTTTACTATGATTTTGCTGCTTGTTTAGTGTTTGAGTACATAAATATTTGTTACATTTATTTATAATATTAAAAGAATATTGGTTTCATTTATTATATGAAACAAAACGACAAATACTTATGATTATTGAGACAAGATGAAGTTTAGAGTCCAACAGAACTGTAATTTCCCTCCGTTTCTTGATTGACTCACATTATTTATTTTATTCCATTGGTCTCTTGTTTGCTGTAGCCTTATTGAAATTCGCAATAAAATTACTGGCTGTGTGCGTTACAACAGCGTCGCAGAGCGTCCACCAATTTAAATTTGTACGCTCTAAATAAATGGCTCTTGGAAATTTTTACCTGAATAATATAAAAACAATGAAATACATTATCCGTGGCTTATATTACATGCGTTTTTTTCTTTATATTGTGTTCCTAACTGGGTATCGATTGTTCCTTTATTATTTTTGTAGAAGAAAAGTAAGTATTATTAACGGTTTAGATAAAATCATGTTAAGTTGAATTAGAGTTTTTGCCTTGTTATTTATTATTATTCAGAGAGAAATATGTAAATAAATGCTTTTATTAAGGAATAACAACAATATTTTAGCCGTCCGTACCCAGAATATCTAATATCCTTTTTTTCAGCTTAACAAAACGAGTACAATCATCAAAGCACAGCCCATATTGTAACCTTCACTACAAACAATGTGAGAAGGAATGCATTTTACAGCAGCTTTCCATTTATTTTTTTATCAAATATCCAACTCGGTATTGAAGTTCCGTAAAATTTTAAGTTAAATCTTAAGTATTTTAACAATTTACACCAAAATATCTATCTTGCCATATTTCGAAAATTTGCCCTTAAGCGCCTAAAAATTGTAGTATAAAAACTAATTTATTTATATAATTTATATAGGTATTTTCGTTTACATATATAAATACTAATTTATATATGTAAGCAAAAATACCAATTTGATTAATTTTTTAACCTAAATAATATACGTCAAATAAAAATAATATACATCATGTATTGGAAAAATATCGCGTTTATTTTATTATAAGAGAATTATTTAAAAAAAATTATACGCAATGAATATATTTATTTTTTTATTACTGATGTATTTTAAACTATTTACACTTTAAGTTTATAATTATTTATTACACACCCAACAAACATACAAACAGAAATGAAATAATTATAGAAATTAAACAAGACATAAATAAAAATGTAAAACGTATCAAAAAAGTTTTGATAATATTTTTTAAATATTTATTTTGTGACATACATTTTTAAATCATAATTTCATGGATCTTCTTTACTACATTTCAATTTCTTTTTTTTTTGATTGATATACAGCGAAATTTTGACTGTTGCTAAAATTCTTTTTTTTTTAATTATTGATTTATGATTAAAAAAATCATGCACTAAAAATTTAAAAATAAATTTTTAAAGGTTTGTAGAATTGAATGTTTTTGTTTACATTAAGTGCGATAAAAGTTATGTATTTTTTTTGGAAATTCTTATTTATCATTTATTTTATTTACTTTTTCTCTTATTATTAATATTCATATTTATATGTTTTTCAAATATGTAGTATCTAATTACGAATTTAAAGTGAAAATAGCGAAAAAAATTTACAGTGAATAAAACGGAGGTATTAATTTAAGTAATTTGTTTTTAGTCCAAAACAGTTTTTAATAATAAAATATTCGTAACTGAGATCTATCTTATTAAATATATTGTTTTTTATGTCATTTAAAAATAATAAAATTTATATTTTTACTAAACTACACTAGTTCCAAAAGTAAACATGACATTGTAGGAGTACGTAAGTAAATATCTTCTATGACAATATTTAACAGGAGCCTTTAGATATTTCCATTTCTGCCACAGCGAGCGCTGCTATCGATTTCGTTATCCCCCACTGTGTAGTCCACACTCGGCCAATACTTTATTAAAATAGCGATCCATATATTTGATTTCAAAATTTAATATTATTTTCCATTAAAAAGGAACAAAATCAAAAATGTTTAGATACCTCTTTATTTCCGAGATGACAGATATTTACATTTATATACGTAAACGTTGAGAAAAACTCTTCATTCTTTCCTTATTTTCCTCGTGTCAACGTAAGCGGCCGCTATAAAAGAAAAACTTTTCAAATCAACGACTTTTATTAAAATCTTTGCTTTTGAGGTATCCAGGTACGTTAATAACCATCCCAGGTATATATTAGAGTTATATTTTTGAGGTGAAATGAAACAAAAGGAAAACTTAACATCTTCATGGTGAAGTATCGACGGCGTCGGCAATCCAACAATGAATTTGTTTGGTGCAATTTTTAAACTAAATAATGATTTATTTTTAACCCTTCGTGTTACATTGATTGCAACTATACCAGAATGCAATCAATATGACACGAAGGGTTAAGAACTGTGGCTTTGTTCGCCTTGATTATTAATATGATCCAGTAGCGTTATCAAATCGCGTATGAATTTTAAAATATGAAACTCTATAATCATTACCCATCGCATCTTATAAGTAATAATATAGAGATGTAATTATATCCATGTATACAATATCGGATTTGTAATAATAATGAATATGCTTTTTATGAAAAGTTCATACTTCATATTTTGTACTTTTGGAAAATGAATTCCTTTAGATGTGTTACTAATGAAAACCGCAAACTTGTGAGAAAATTATACCGAAAAGTCAGAAATGTGATCTACCAAACAAATATTACCTACAAACATTAGCAAACAAAAATAAGTGTGGTTAGGTACATGTTAAAGTTTAAGTCGGTTTTTATTATTTCATAATATTTTAATGGTTAATTTTCTTACAAACAATCCCATACACATTATTTTAAAGCGCCATCTATGTTTTTTTTACATTCATTTGCTTGTTGATCCCTTGTTATCTAAAAGCTTCAAGAGATGGCGCTACTAATACGGTTTTGAACCATAAAATTTAACCATTGTTTGAAGTCGCATTGGTTTTTTTTCATCCCCTAGTTTTATCTTTTTTCATAATTCCACTATTTCGTTACATAGCGGACCATAGAAGAAAACTACTACCCAAATTACATAATACTTGTAAATAATTAAGCGTACGAAGTATTTCCATTAAACTATTTACAAATATTTATTTTCAGAACAGAAATATATTGCAACGTGTTGTATACTATATCTTTCGCAGGCGTATAAACATGGTGCATATTTGAAAAATTATACGATCTAGGATAATCTCTGTAGTTATCCTGTAGTCTTCTAGTCGGATTTTACCAAACCTGTTATTTTCATAATTTTTATCTAAGCAATTTCGGAAATAAGGGGGCGGAATTATATTTCTGCATATTTTTTTAGAATATCTTTTAATTGTGCAATTTAAAATTGAGAAAAAAATTATTTTTATATTCATCATAACAAACCCTTTCCAATGAACACTTAATACAGAAAAAGAGATAAAAATACTTGTTAAGACTTTTACAAACCTTTAATTGTTATACAAGTATGTAAAAAAGGTTCATGATGTAAACTATTTGCAAATTATGTGCGTAAATTGGATTTATTACAATGCTAACTTTCTCACCGCGTTATATCTGAGAAAATCTATTTTGAGAACAGAAAAATGTAATTGTATTTGCACGCTATATCTTTCGTGGGCGTAAAAATATGGAGGGAATTTCAAAAACTGCAACGTTTATTTTCATATAGGACATCTATTATCATTATACATATCTATAGAGTTTACCTACAATTTTTGACTGAAAATCTACAAACCCATATATTTTCATAATTTCAGGTTGAATATTGCATATTTTTTATATCTTTAAATATGAGATTTAATACTAAAATTATGAAAAAAAAAATTTTAAAATGCTGATATATATTGATATTTTAACTATATCTTTCAAACGACACCCCGCACTACATAGGGATATAAAAAAATTAAAGTGCGTAACTTATCCTCAAACATTCCAAGTGAATACTTTTCATTTTCAACTATTGCGATATTTGCGGGTTAATATATTTTATTACAGTTCGAAATTTAAATTTTCTACACCAAGAGGTTTTTGCGAAAAACAGCAACTACGGTTTGTTCGATTTTTCCTTTAAATAAACAAAACTCTAAAAACATGACAGCCGAAAATCTAATTTTCAGTAGTTGGCTACAGATATCATAAAATAGGTCAAGAAATATATGTAGTACTAGCTCTTTAATGAAAATTATAATCACCAATAGAAGAGACAAAAGTAGAGTTTGCATATCGTCTTGGTCTTAATTCCAAGAATAGCGCATTATTTGCAAACCAGTTAAATGCAAATTACCGCATAGGTAAAATGATCTCGAACAAACTTCAGCCATGTCAAACGTAGTACTGTTGCAGAAGGGGTATAATCCCATAAATATGATACACTATACTCAAATCTGATTATAACACCCATATTGTTGGTTCGATGTTATTAACGGAAATTGCATAAAATATAATTTAGAATGTAATGTAATAAATAAAATTTAGGGCGTATTTGATTCTCCTGTATAAATTTTAATAGTAATAAAACCATGTCAAATATAAAAATAGAGATAATAAGCTTACAGTAAAATTATAATAACAGCAAATTATATTTCCCTCGATCTATTTGTAGTTCCGATGCATAAATTTACTTCCATAAACGACTCTGTCAATTATCAAAGCTCAAATAGGGGAAGGCGTCTCAATTTGAACATTTGAAGTCTCAATTTGGTACCCTGTTCAAAACGTTAAGTGTTTGTATATTGATACAAGGGGAAGTCAACTCAAATCTAATAGGTACCCTCTCCAAAACGTGAAGTGTCTGTACATTGACACGTGGGTTATTAATGTCGTTATGTTTATATGCCGAGAGTATATGAGCCTCGATGAATTTCAGTTAGTCTTACTGTATAGCGTTGCGATCACGTAAGATGAGAATGAAATATAATCAAATTTATTTTATTTTGATAAAAAAATTATTCTGAATATTATTTGATCCACCGAAAACCTTTACTGTTGAACTTTGTATAATGTCAGCATATCATTTAATAACTATTAAGGGACCGTATTTTTTTGATGCGTAAAACAAGAAAGTTGAATTTTTTACAGTAATATAAAGCTATAGGCTGGTTTCGTTTTTTTTTATTTTGAGGGATGGATCACTAGAAAAAAAAAATTTATGTTAAAAGTCTATTCCCTTAAAAACATATTTCGGAGATATTCTTAAAGTCATTCTATGTTCATGGTACAAGTGGAAAAGGAACTGAAAAGAGTCAATACAACTGAATAACTGTTCGATATTTATAAAAAAGTAATCAACAGTTTTTTGCCATCTACATGTGCTCAAGTCCGTTGATATAGACGACATATTTTGTTCGACTAATGTTTGTGGATACACTTAGAAGGGAAATTCGATAAATGTAATCAGATTAGTCAGATACGATCTGCATTCGTATTACATTTATATTACATAATTATAAAATAACGTTTAATAAAAACGCAACTTTCAAAGGCACATAAAAAAATAATACACTTTTATATTGAAAATAACCCTCTGATTGATACGTTAAATTAATCTACTAATCTTGTGTATAGCATTAATTTTGAAGCCGGTGCCGAACAATACAATATCTTAAATTTGGTTATAGCCTTTGTTTTCTATTTGGGCGATAAACCATACTATTTTTTTAACAGCATATGGTGTAAGCAAAGGTTTCATTTTTATCACAGTTAAACCAACTTATTGGTTAGTTATCCCAATTTTTCCCGAACTAGACTTTTGCACGATTTTAAAATAAAGACGTTTCAGTTCTGTAACAACAATTTCATTGATATTCTGTCATAATCTAAAATATTTTATTCATGTGATTCAAGTAGTATAGAAGGTCATTTCATTATCAAGGATTTCATTATCGAGTTTCAATTTTGACATAATTTAAAACAAATATCTTACGATTATCAAAATTTCAAAATGCAGATTACTTATTTAAAAAAATAAATATTTTGATTCTTCAAAAAAATTCAAGCCACATACAAAACGTTTATTCCTTTTGTTTGGCTACGAGGTTCTTTGAACGATAAAATAATTTATAACACAATAAGCTAAATATTTTTAATTTAATCTAGCGTTTGGCTTCGAGTTTCAATTTCTGACATGATTAAAAACAAATATCTTGCTAAGGTGAAAATTTCAGAATGCAGATTATTTATCTGAAAAAATAAATATTTTGATTCTTCAAAAAAATGTAAGCCACTTACAAAACGTTTATTATTGTTTCGTTACGAGGTACTTTAAACGATAAAATAATTAATGACAAAATTTCACAATAAGCTAGATATTTTTAATTTAATCTAGAGTCTGGAGATAGTATATTGCGAATAAAAAATAAGAACTCAGCTAATCTGATATCTGAACTGGTCGGCTATAATTATCTCTTTTATTAAATGAAAAACGAATAATACTTGATAAACGGAAAAAGTAATTTCCCAAACTCTTTTCGGTTGCGTGTTTTAAATCTGCCATAACAACAACTAGGATAGCAAAAGTATTAAATAATAAAAGCTATGTTTGCAACTGAAGCTTCCTTTCTTCAAAACTGTTTTTTTTCTAAATTATCTTCTTATAATTCTACATCTCAAAATAGTCTTTCATTTATTTCTTTTGCTTTTCAAAAATTTTGAATCCTTCAATATAAGCTTATAAACGGAATGTAAATATATCGTGCTGTCAAATAATTCTAAGTTGAAACTTAGAATTTAAGAAATCGGTAAAGGTTACACGACTTAAAAAATATTTATTTTTCAACTAAATGGCTTTAAAAAATCACAAGCTTTGCTGAAATGAGTAATGAAATGAAAACTTGGGAAAAACTATTTGAACTAACGGAAATTTCAAAATATTTTGGGAACTACGCAAACTAATTAAATTTTCTGCATTCAAATATAATTGGCAAAAAAATTTATTATTTTAATAATTTATTAAATACATTCAATCTACTGCATCTACAACGCTATTGAATTGTATTTAAGCTTTTCCAGTGCGAC
Organism: Druceiella hillmani; assembly: GCA_039881145.1. NCBI lineage: Eukaryota > Metazoa > Arthropoda > Insecta > Lepidoptera > Hepialidae > Druceiella > Druceiella hillmani. The sequence continues at coordinate 5,620,077 of JAYKKI010000009.1, forward strand.
TCAGATGTCTGGACTGCTTGCGGTCACTCGACAAATTGCAGACGCTTACAGATGGGCTAGCCATTAGTTGCAGTCCCGGCTCTCGAGCTCGTGTTGTTTATACGATCCCAATATTAATTACAGACATAATCAGGGGAAACAAAAAATATATAGTTGAAATAAATACTACACAAAGTTAATAATTAAATTCAGTTTCATTTGAAAATTTATATATGTATGATGATTGGAAATGAAATGTACTTTTAATTGGAATTAAATTGAAGTATAAAACAATGATCTTTTGACCTAAAACGCGACCTTGATTTAAAAAAAAAACTTTTTTACAAAATTGAAGTACTGATAAAATGTTAACATCCGATACAGCTTCAGCCTTAGATTCTTTTAGTGATAATTTCCCTTTTTTTCTTTTAAGCCTTTTTTTCTTTCGACATTTTACATAATTAGGATTTAAATTAAATTACAATCCATGTACAATGCTGTGGAAATTAAAATCTACATGCGTAGAGAATCAAATAAGTTCATAAATGTTTAATTAAAAACAAACCTATACAAATATGTAAACTATCGCAATAGATTATAATAAACGTGCTTGGAAATACAAATAAACGGAATTAAACTTTTTTATTTTAAACGTAAAGGCAATATATCTATTCACGCCACCCACACAACTTTAATTTGAATAATCTTTCGCAATATTCTTCCATTACTAACGAACTTGATTTTGGCGTCTTTTGTCTATTATATGCAATTGATAATCAAATTGTTTACACAAAATGTCACTACCATATTTAATAATCTTTCTGAAATACTAGAACAGCTTCAAAAATGACGCAGTACTACTCTACTGTACAGGCGACTGTACAGTCAGACTGTAAAATCAATTTACTTCCGTCATACATTTTCATGACCAATACTGAATCGATATACTAGGCGTAAGAGATAAATTAAGAAACAAATTTTTTTATTGCTTTTCGATATTTTAAAAAGGTGGCTAATTACAAGAATTTGAAAAAAATTCTTTCCTTTCGTAATACTAGTATTGGTGTTTCATCCAACTAATCTAAAAATTAAAACCGATGTCCAAGTCTTCGTACACTTCTTAACATCACTCCTGAAACTAAGAAATAAAAAAACTGTAATTTTATGATGTTTGCTAAGTTAATATAAAGTAATTTCGATATAAATTACTTACTTCCTTGTGAAAAACCAGCCTTCAAGTATTGTGAAAAGTCGCCCTAAAATGTTATTGTTAGATTCGTATTTCCCTCAACACTGCAGCAAATGCAGCCCTAACATTTCCTTATAGTACAAGCACTTATATTGCTTATAAATTGGTAAAATTGCACGTGGACTGCTATGTAATCTCGTATCTCCGTGCACATAATGTTTTATTAATTAATTTTCCTATCCAAGAGTCTTCTCTCCTATGCGCCAATAGACAGTTAAGAATTTCGATGGAATTAAATAAAAAATTGTATAAATTTTAAAATAAATACTTTTTATATAAAGGTTTAACCACTCACGTGACAGAGCGCACTCACTGAAGTTTTATAAAAATGTGCCCCCATAATATATTTTCCAAAAAAACTAATTTGTTAGATAATTAAAGACTTCCTAAAAGAAAACTTTAAAATAAATGACGCAAGTGATTTTCTGAAAAAATTATTACTATTTTTACGGCAGTCAGAACCGTACAATGTCAAGATAAAGTGGCTCGGTCGTTATTGATAAGTAATCAGTGTACCCGAAAGCTATAAATATACAGAAGGCTTTTAATTGCCGTATTCCAATGAATATTAAAAAAAAGTAAATGTCGCAAACCTGGCAAGCTCCAAACCACGAATGCAATACACTCGCAGAGCGTCACGTTTCCATTTAGTTTTGTATCAAACAAAAAATTACCGCAAAACACCAAGATGAGCCATAATTTTTAAAAAAGTTGATGATTTGAAAAGTTTTTCTTTATAGTGGTCGCTTATGTTGACGCAAGGAAAATGAGTAAAAAGTGAATTAAAGTTTCCACAGAAAAATTACATTGAAAGCTGAGCGGCTGCTGGCCTAGTCTACATTCGACACTTGGAGCCGTACAGACAAATCCGTGAGATTTTCCTTTTACGTTGTTATATATATATATATATATATATATATATATACTAGCAGACCCGACCACGCGTTGCTGTGGTTGAAGTTTTTGTTATATTACATGGTAGTAAACTATTAACGGAGAAAGTTGGAAGAACATTAGTCATATGGACACCATCAAGCTTTTTACATAGATGCCATTTGTAATAAAACATGGTAATCTCCATGTCTGGTTTTCTACTACCGTTACTCCTTAATATAATGAAATTATTGATTACGAACGAAAACGGAAACCTTAAAGCTTATATGAAAATCGACTGAATTGGGATTTGAAGGGGAAGGACTTTGAACACGATTGATCAAAATGTTCGTACAGTTAATATTAAGTAGAAATCAATACAAAAGAATTAATTCTAAATTTTATTTTTTTTTTGATATTAAATTTTTTAACAAATGAGTATATTACAAAGTTGTTCGTAAATAACATCTGACACTTGAACTTATAAATGAGGTAGGTATAGCAGATAGTTTCAAGTTTCAACAATAAAATATATTATTTCGAATTATAAGTACTTTTAATTTTAATTCAATTTAGCACTAATCGATGGACAATATTTTTGGTTAACTTGTCTTTTGCTAACACAAATTGATTCGACGGTTTTCCTACACGTGAACATGCAACATATAGTTGCCCATGAGAAAAACATGGATTTTCCAAATCTAAACCACAAAAGGACATTGTTTGGCCTTGAGACTTATTTATGGTAATGGCAAAAGCTAAACGAACTGGAAACTGTAGCCTTCTGAAGGGTATCGTAGAATCTGAGGGTATCATTGGAATACGTGGCAACAGGACCACTTCTCCTTTAAACTTTCCAGTTAAAATGGTTGCTTCAAGAATATTTCCGGTGATATTTTTGATAACCAAACGCGTACCATTGCATAATCGAGGTGGATTCAGATTACGCAGGAGAATGATAGGTGAACCAATCTTTAATCGAAGATTATGTGGGGATATCCAGTGAATTCAAAAATTCACTTGGAAAATTTACACTGTCATTTTCATCAACAACGGTATCGATTGATTTAAAAGACATAAGATCGCCTGGTAACAACTGTTGTATCTTGAAGTTAATTTCGTCAATATCAACATTTTTGGCTGCCAAAATAGCCCGATCACTGAGCCAGTTATGATTTAAATAATTACTCTGTATATCTGGGAAAATACTCTGAATCAATTCATTTTTTCCTTGAAGAACAGTGCAGAAATTGTCAGGCAGTTTAATGCATTGTGTATTTGGTTGCAGTTCTATTTTACCGTTCCCAATATCTAGTAATTGTTCGGAAAATATTTGTGCTGATGGATCGTTTTGCAATTGTACGCGCATGTTTATGATCAATCGAAGTGTTTCAACACTTCGCCATAAGAATGATTGCTTCAAACATGCATTGATCTCATCCGCGAACGTAGAGCGAGGTATAACCGGTAAGGTCTGTCGGAAATCACCAGACAATAGCAAGATAGCACCACCGAAAAGTTTATCGTTGCCTTTTAAATCTTGCATAGTTCTATGCAATGCTTCGAGTGAATATTTGTGTGCCATTGTGCACTCATCCCAAACTATAATTGAACTCTTTCGCAACACTGTAGCTATTCCACTATTCTTTTTTATATTACATAATGCGTTTGGCTTATTACGAATGTCCAATGGCAGCTTAAATGTTGAATGAGCCGTTCGCCCACCATCTAGCAAAGTAGCCGCAATGCCAGACGATGCGACTGCCAATGCGATTTTATGTTGTAATCATATTTTAGCAAGAATCAACGATATTAGAAAAGTCTTACCGGTTCCACCTGGTGCGTCCAAGAAAAAAAAAACCACCTTGTTCAGCAGCAACAGCCACCATAATCCGATCATAAATAATTTTTTGTTCTGCTGTCAGTAATGGCTCACTGTTCACGATAATTGTTGCTAAATTACGATGATCATATTGTTTTTCACGTTGTAAATCGGTATTGACTAAGTCGGTGGCTGGGCGATCAGGTGATGGCATACCATAATGAGATAGTGGAAAATTGGAAATCAAAACACATAAATCTTCGATCAACAATAACGCTTCATTATACATTTCTGGCGTATAATCTGTATTTTGGCATTGATCTGTTCGTGTAATTCGATGCAATATGTCTTCTGTCATACAATTTTTATATTTTTCCCACAAAGTGTGTGCTTGTGATGGATAACATGTCGTCAAAATAATGGCAAATAGCTGACGAATGTTATTGGCCGTTGATGTCAACGCAGCATCAGCAAGCGTTAAGTCCCAATGGTTATCGTCTTCTAGCAATTGCAGTTCACGACATGCATCTTGGTATGTATTGAATACGCGGCCGTTGACTGTTCGCAGAAATTCAAAAGACGTAGGTCCAGGAACATTCACCAGTAACAAACGTAAATAGAAGCACTCACGTTGCTTTGGATGCACCGTGTAAAGTCGCCCCAATGTCTTAGCTTTGAATATTCCTGTAACGGAAGGATGTGGGTTTCCTTGTTTTCGTGGCTCCCATTTTTTATCAGATTTGTTCCATGTGAAATAGCGTGGAACATCAGTATATATCAATGTCTTTGCGAATTGGCCAAAAATATCAGATCTTTGACACAATGTAAAAAACTCAGTCAGTGTTGTTTTTGGAGCCTCAAGTGCTCTTTGGTGAACATTTTCTTCAGTGAAGTATACACGTTGACCGTTTTCAAGATGTATTGCTAAATGCTGAACAGCAGGGTCTCTTTCGTGTATGGAAAAGCTAAGAATATGCCAAATAGCTTCGTTGCTGCTGATGTATCTTCCCATTTGGTATCGTGTAATTTCGTCCTTTTCATTTACATTTTGTACCCCAAATATGGCCAAATCACTGCCTTTGTTTACATATTTACAAATGTACTTAATTGATTTTACAGAACTGCAAAGCTCGACATTAATATGAGCCTCATAAGTTTCTGAAAGTAATGGTGAGTATGGTACGACCCACCGATTATCAAATTCTACTTGATTTATAGAATTCGGCAGTCGCATCGTAAATGTATGGCCACCATTCTCAGTGTTTCTGCGCCGATACATTGGATAACCGTCAATATCCGTGATAGTATCATTCGTATGCGGCTTTGGGAAATTTTTCTTACATTTTCCATTTTCCATGCACGGTGATGTCATGTTGAAAGCACCGCACGGCCCGTGGATCATGTGTTTGGTAACAATATCAAATAATACTGGGTCAGTTGATCGGTCTGGAATTTCAGCTGAAATTATTTGATCAATTTCTTCTGGACGGATTTTATCTTGAAGCCAAATTAAAATGTGGGCATAAGGCAAACCTCGTTTTTGCCACTCAATCGAATACAGCCAACAACGTGTGATACCAAAAATTGAATATTTAACAATAAAATCAATTAAAGATTTCAATTTTTGCTTGAACACTCGTGCAGTTATGTCATGACGATGAATTGCTTTTTGCCCTGGTAATAGTAAAGTTTGTATCTCTTTCCAATTCGGATTACATGTGAATGTTATAAACAAATCTGATCGGCCGTAATGACGTACGTAAGTCATCGCATCTTGTATGTATTCCTGCATGTTCCGTGGACTGCCGATGTAGCTTGAAGGTAAAATGAATGCATTACCGATTTCATTGGGGTTTAAATTTCCATCGATGTTCCCAACAACAGCATCTCGTAAATGAATGTATTCTTCCGAGCGTAATTTAGGCTGGTTGTATCGAATGAATCGCAAGCGTTCGCTTTCAATCTTAGCATACATATCAACAATGTATTGGTGGAATAGCTGACGATATCGATGGATGTAGTTGACTTGATTATGTCTAATCATCAATCGGTGTGCATAATAGTTCATTGCACTAACTTTCTTATCTTTTTGAGCACCTGAAAAAAAAAAGAAATTAAAAAACGTACATTCAGTAAGGAAAGTAAATCGTTAATAGTGAAATTTACCGGTATTTGGATCGTACTGTTTGATGTTAAGGTGATATTCATCTTGCCCCTGCCAAAATATTAATGGATATTGAAGTGCGTCATATGAACGGTGAAGATCCGAAATCGTACTAACAGTGTTGTCTCGCCGTGTAATTTTTATAGCTCTTTTGTCAACAGGATCACCAACCATAATAACAGCAACCTCATCAAGAGTTGGAGCGTTGAATCTGCCAGCATGTTCACCTAATGGGACTTTGTCGGCTTTTATGACGATTTGATAGTTGTCATTTTGCAATCGTGGTGAAACTCTTTTAATCAATTGAATCAGTTGATTCTGATTTTCTAAAAAATTTTCCAGAAATATCACAATTCTGCTTGTTCAATAAAATAATACTGGCACCGAGTTGTTACGCGCTCTTCATAATTGCCCATAAAATAAATTTGAAGAAATTTCGGATCCTGATCAGGCATTGGCATCAATGAACCAATTTTATGGTACACTTGACCTTGTATTTTGAATGTAGTTTCAAAATTACGTCCATCGGATGCGAGATCGCACATTTTAGTTGCCCCAAATGACGTCATTTGGAAGCAAGAATTAAATTTGCGTATCTCACGCAAAAATAATTTTGAATCATCTGAATCGCCAGCAAGAAGGGATAATAAAGGTTCTGGCGGAGTAGGTAGAGGTGACAGGACAACTTTACCTGATGCGCAGCACATGCCGGGTGTTTCATTCTGAAATTTCAATGCCTGGCAATATTGACATACTTTATCCATTGCACCGATAGCAATTTTTGAATGCGTAGAGTAGTCAATATCTGGTGCATATTCAAAAGCAAGACGAACAAATGATGCACGTGTTAATGAGCGGCTGGTTCGCTGCCTTTGTCGTTCTTGTACTCGCACTGCAGCTACGTTTTGTTGTCGTGCCACTCTTGTTCTCATAATATTCAGCCGCTGACGTTCATCACGCTGTTCTTGAGATTCTTGTGCTCGGCCCTCTGCTGTTCTGATGCTTTGGTCTGCATTTCTTGTTGCGATTTGTTCTGCCGACTGAAGAGCTCTTTCAACACGTTTGCGTCGTGCCTCTCTGCTCCGTGCGTTGTTGAGGTTAGATTTTTTCGGTGGCATTTGACTGAAAATAATAATTCAAACATTGAAATATTGAAAAAAATCGAAAACATGCTGTTAGAGATAACCAGATTTATTTAGATCCTGGAGCCTTCGTAATTTGATGCATAGCAATTTTAATAAAATAACTATGTAATAATACTTACATGTTTATGTTTCAATTAACGAATTTAGAACAATGAAGCACTAATAATTGAAAAGCAAAAATTATTTCACTGTATTGTACTCAGCATAATATGAATTAATTTACACTTCAGTCTGAGTAAAACATGGTCAGGTATGCAAACACCAAAAGTTAAAAAAGTAAAAATATTAAATTTCACTGTATTACGTTCACTACAATATAAATTTGTCGTATACTTTAACCTCAGCAACACGTGGCGGTTATGTTATTAAATTGTAGCTAATATATAGGAAATGTCTGTACTTTTAACACAGCGCCATCTATGGAATACATACTCAATCCAGACAATAGGTATCGACATCTGTTGGAATCGTTTGGAGCTAATAAATAATCGTGGCTATCGGATAGTAAACAAATAATTTGCAATAAAATAATATTGCGACTATAATTTGAGATGTAAGCTATCCTATCTTATAAAAGTTAAAAAAGTAAAAATATTAAATTTCACTGTATTACGTTTACTACAATATAAATTTGTCGTATACTTTAACCTCAGCAATACGTGGCGGTTATGTTATTAAATTGTAGCTAATATGTAGCAAACGTCTGTACTTTTAACACAGCGCCATCTATTGAATACATACTCAATCCAGACAACAGGTATCGACATCTGTTGGAATCGTTTGGAGCTAATAAATAATCGTGGCTATCGGATAGTAAACAAGTAATTGGCAATAAAATAATATTGCGACTATAAATTGAGATGTAAGCTATCCTATCTTTCAAGTTGGATCAATCTGCACACGGTGTGCAAAATTTGGTTAAAATCGGTTAAGTAGTTTAGGAGTCCATCGCGGACAAACACTGTGACACGTAATTTATATATATTAAGATATATATATATGTATATAAACATGTCAATCAATGGTTTCAATCTTATAATAATCATCAAGATCTCACTCAACGTCTAATGATGAGTCATGGGTAATAAAGCTATTTTTTTAAAAACTATACCACCTTTTTCTGAATTTTCAAAATTGTCTTAAGTCATTAATATAGAAATGCGTCAACCTACATCTTTTATTTCAATAAATGTAAAAAAATATGACAATATCCTTTATTTACCCTTCTTATCAATTGATAGTGAATTTGACTTTTCTATCTCTTTGCAAAATTATTACCATTTGAAAATTTTTAATATCCTTCCGTAATTCGCCCAATTATTTAACATTATAAAAAACTACTATCATCGATTTTAATAAAAGTATAAATATTTATTTTTCATTAGTCACTAAGACACATTATTTGTAGGACGATATTATTAATGTATTTAATTTATTTTCTGTAACATTATAATTATTACAAACATAATTATGTATATATACATGTATATATACATATATATATATATAAATATATATATATGTATATATATATATATATATATATATATATATATATATGTATATATATATATATATATATATTGAAAATAAAATTTTGTTTACATTATTTTTTATGACAAACATAACCTAACTTTTTTTAATAACGGAGTATTTGATTTTAGTATATAACGATTTAGTATATGCCTAATGCTTACGCTGCGAAGTCCTAAAAACGTACGGTGAGAGGTATCCGAATCGAATAAAGGCCAAACAATTATCCGTGCCATCACTAGAATATGTGAGAAAAGGCACTTATTGCGGTGAGATCAGATGGTGCTACTCCAACAATATCTATAAATATAGAAGGAAATGAGCTAACATATTTTAGACTTAACATTTTTTTTCTTACTGGCCCTGCGGTAGATTAATAAACTTAAATCATAAGTCATTATACAGTATTTAAAAAAGACATGAATAATCATGCGATATTGAAGAAATACAAGCATTACAGACGGCGGATTATGTACGTAGAATAAATTACACCGAAAAAAGGCTTCTTAAATGTGTTAAATGCATTTGTCACCATTGGTCGCAGAAAGTATAAGATCGCACAGGCGTTTAACACAATACGATGGTACATTCGAGAGGACCACAACTTAATGTGAACGTTCACGCCAATAATTGTCACTGGCTGCGAAAGTGTTTTAAAATACGAAGGCATTTTGAACATAAAATTTAGGGAAGTATAAATATATTCTAAAACAAAATCACTTTAATTTCAATTACATTGTTATTGTACGTAACACGTTGCCACACTGACAATGCGCGGTATTTTTATAGAGTGTTAAATTACGCATGTAAATATTTCATAAAAAAATTAAACTATCATTATTATACAAACTAGGCGACTAATTTAAAAATGTAACATTTTGCCGGATTACACGAGATTAATTGCACGAGTAGTTGAAGTGGCGCCCTTTGGTTAATTTACACACTGTGTGGACCATTTTTTTCCTAATGATGTTCGTTCTCTTTTAGACAGAGGATATTTACCAATATCAACTTAAGAAAAGGAGACTAGGCGATGTCTAAAATAATCTTTTCCTGGATATATGCCTTGGTTACTTGTTTACAAAAATGTAAAAATAGTGCAAAACAAAATTAATTAAAAAACTATGAGCGAGGAAGTTAAAATTGGTTATTACGTTTTATTTCACTTGATTTATATAACTGTAAATTTTGCAAACATAATAGTGAATACTATGTTTTTTGTTTAAGTAGTGAGGTGATAAAAACCTCCCAGATCATATGATAAATATTTAGCTATTAAAAATTATGTGCTTGTCATAACAAAAAATTTAAAAAAATTATTTCAAAATGCCAATTGCCTTCTTATTTTTCATTTTGGATAAGGCTTTCCTCACAACGTCTGAGGCGAGTAGAGCCTTACCCAAAATGAAAAATAAGAAGGTGATTGGGCCCGACGAGATACCAGTGGAGGTGTGGAAAGGGGCTGCGACCACCGAAGAGGCCGGGCTTACAAACCTTTTCTACTGACCAGCGGAAAGGTCCCAAACATGTGGAGAGTCAGCTGCATAATCCCTTTCTATAAAAACAAACGAGATGTGGCAAACTGCAGCGATTATCGTGGTATTAAACTGACGTCTCTCGTAAATCGACTGAACAAAATTGTCAAAGTTACCTCTACCCGATGCGGATTCACCAGCGAAATGGGAACGATAGATGCAATACACAGCGTAAAGACTCTGATAGAATAATATAGATCTGGGAAGAAAGACATCTTGTATTTATAAATCTAGAGAAAACTTTTAATTGCGTACCTAATGATCTGCTTTGGCAAGCTTTGAGATCACAATTAGTCCCACAACATTACATAAAGATCTATACCAAGGAATAACCATAAATGTTATTAGCCCCTCAGGCCAGATTCACAAATTTGGAATTAAAATCGGAGTTCACCAGGGATTCACAATAAGCACGTTATTGTTTACCTAGTTATGAATGATATCACGGAACATCTACAAAAACCTATACCTTATACACTGCTGTACGCTGATGATATAGTTCTTATTGCCGAAACGCAAATAGAAGTACTGGAATAATTAATACATGGTAACAGATACCAGAAAGACGAGGTATTAGAATGAATAGAGACAAAACTGAAGGCATGCAGGAAATATGTCTGGATATATCTCTGGAAATAATGCCAAAAGCAACTCATCAGTGATGATCGAAGGAAAATCTCTGAAGAAGGTAAAGCAGTTTCAGTATCTTGGTTCAGTCGCAACTAGACAGGCAGTATTGAAAAAGATATTCAGCACAGCATATCAACTGCATGGTTAAAATGTAGATCACTACCCGGAGTGTTATGTGATGCTAGAATGCCCTTCAAACTGAAAAGTTAAATTTCCAAGCAAGCAGTACGTCCAGCGTTGCTCTATGGGTCAGAATGCTAGCTGATGAAAAAGGTTGAAGAACAAAAGATGCACATACTGCGTTGGGCCGGGGGAGTTGCAAAACTGGACAGAATAAAAAATGAATACATTAGAGGAACGTTTAAAGTCGCAGAAATTGAGGAAACGTGGAGAGAAAATGACTTACGTCGGTACGGTTACGTTATATAGTGCAACGAAGTCCATATGAACAGGGTAATGTTGAAAATAAAAGAAAGAAAGAGAAACTGAACTCGACACGCTGCCAACTGGATTAGTACTATGGATGAAGATCTTAAAATTATTACTTTGAACTCAACGACAATACAAACTAAACTACCGAAAATGTACCAGGAGAGCTGACCCCGAATGAGATATGGGACCATAGCTAGATAAAATAAGAAGAAGAAGATTATTTTCATATAACCACAGACGGAAAATAATCTATGAATAACATCTATCGTGAAAACTAAATGCATTTCCCATAAACCCCTTGCTATTGATGAAAGAGATATCGATAGTCGTCAACAATTGCTATTTTTTGAGCCTGCAGGATGATATGGAACGCACAGTCCATATCTATGGTCTATATAAATAGGTCCTATCGTTGTTAATAAAAGGGTTTGTTGCATTTCGTTTGATAATTAATTAAAAAAACAAACTCAACTTTTATGTATAAAACCGATCAACAACATGACTTACCATGTTGCTCATATTTCACATCAATCAAAATAATTATTTATGTTGGATTATTAGCATTGTTTTAAATTAACACAATGATTTAAATTTATTAAATAATACTGCAAATTACTTAATGTAGAATATATTAAATAAATTATTAAAAATACCATACTATGATGTGTTGGGTCGATCACAAGGCATGCAGCCTTTGACCGCGAAAGGCATCACGGGGACCAGGGTTCGATTACCGGCCGCTCATTGAGCGGGGCTGGACTGATGTTCTGGTTGGCTGTAAGAGACTGCTTTCATAGCAATAAGTCTGCCATAGGTATTAATTAGATACTTTAAAGTAAATAAATAAATAGCATAATGCATAAATCTCGTACGACCGCCCATACATAGTCCTCTAGCTTCTATCTCTCACACATTTGTGGATAATCTTGGTTTCTAAATAAATGGGTTTCAAAACTAAGAAGCAACACGCAGTCGTTCCAAGTAAAATTTCATATTAATTGAAGAAATTTGTTTTCAAACATATAAAATGACATAAAAGCATTGGGCTAACATTTGCTTTGCTAACATCACAATCATGTTTTATTTATAATATATGTGGCCCGCCTAAACGAGTAAATATAAAATTAATTTACACGCTCAAACGACAAGAGTCCAATTTCGTCTACGTTCCAACTCCATGTAATTTACTTAAGTTGCGTCAAAATCCATTAAAAAACATTTTTATGGATTTATTTTGCCCTCAACTTGAAAATACATTCAGCGAACTTACGACTGCTGAAGCACTTTATTCCAGTTAAGCAAAACACGAGAAGATGAAAACTTAATATTTCGGAAAACTACAATAGATCGTTACGGACACCTTAAACATTTTCCATCTGTTAAATGACTAAAAAGAAATGAGTGCGAATGACCTTTACGCCCGGTTGAAGTAAAATTTCTATGACGGTTGTAGAAGGTATTATTTTGTCGATGGTATAGTTGTTATGCAAAAAAAAAAAACAACTATCAGTAAGAAATATCTTGAATCACGGTTCATTTACTACCATCCATTAAGGAATTCTATTTTTCATCTTGAAAACTCATCATCAGACCCTGGTATAGTCGACGGTGTAATGACTTTGCAAAGTAATAACTGCCAGTAGAAAATATCTGGAATCACAGTTGGTTTACTACTCCATACACATTAAGCAGTTCCTTTTGTCAGTTTCAGAATCGCGTGACCAGAACATCACCATATTTATAATAGACCACCTCGTTAGTATACATTTTCATATGTATTTAACAAATATACACTCGAAATTCTATATCAGTCGGCTTTCAAACACAGGAAATTACGAAAGCAACTATAGGCGTTACATTATTTATGCCCTAAAAATCCGATATACTCTCAAGTACGCCTAAAGGAGTTTTATTTCAAACATATTATTATACAGCAAATAATTTATACATGTGTATTATCATCGAAAGGGAAAAGGTATGTGCTAGAATATGAAGGAATAGAGTAGTGGCAAGAAATTAGAATTGTAATATTTTTTCGAGACGGTTTTTTAAAAGTTAAATCAACGTTGTGTTTCGAATGTTATTTCCATAAAATTGAGACGTCACATAAACCCGTAGAGTCATATTTTTCAGCTCAAAAATATATATCCGTAATCAAACAAGAATAGTTAAAGCATTGATAAATGTGTTTTATTTATGTTATGAATATATTGTTAAATATGTTTTGGAGAGTGTTTTTGGTGACAATTTAGCGACTATCATTGTTTACTTGAAGCTTCCAGATAATATTGTAGTCCATTAATAGTCCTAGATTTTTAACAGTTCAGCATTACAAAAAAAATGCCAACAGACCAAATGGAAAGGTTTCTTCATTTGAAATCGGTTATAAGTACAAAAAAGCACGTCATGTACTTCACGTTAAATAATAAAGGTACAGGAAACGCATTATCTACCTAGAATGATAAAAGTTTTGTAAGCGAGTTGAGCGTCAGACGGATACGCGACCAAACTTGATTCGTCGCGGAATAGAAGGGGACAGGTACTGGCTAAAGGAAAGAGGAGCGAGTGAATAATTGACAAATTACTCCGCATTGTCGCGTTAAAAGTTATCTCAACTTTTTTACATAAATTAGGTCTTCACTGATTAATTTTATTTCACTTGTTTCCAGCACTTCGTCGGGTTTAAATTTTAAATAATTATGGAGTTTTATTGCTACTTCGCTTATTTATTCATTTTGCAATTTATGAACTAACCTTTTTAATATGCATATAGAAAAAGTTTGCTTAATGCTGGATGACATCTGATACCGGGCACAAACAGTGCCTCTCTGAACGTAGACGCGTACGAACAACTACTTGTTGGAGGGGTAAAGGAGAGAAGCAATAGTTGTGCATGTAATTATATTCTTAATTTTTAACCAGTAGAAAATAAATGATAGCGCTCCTTTATGTCACAGCTATTAAACACTTTGCATCGCATAATAACGTTTCTTCTTGTGGTCGTCAAATTATTTCATAACTATTTTAAATGTAAAATATTCGATTTTACATAATTAATTTTAGATTCTTTATTTAATTACGATCGATAGAAATTATTTTGAAACTGTTCCATTTTAGAAACTTGTTGTATATCCAGCACAAGGTACCACCTTGGGTTTCTTTGAAATTCTAACCCTCTACTTTGTCATAATTTTAGATAATTTTGTAGCGAATATTACTATTTTGTTAATGTAATTTAAAAAAAATTTAAAGAAAATAAAACTTAAATTTTCTGTTAGTTTTTTATTTATCTCTAAAATATTTAGGTGTCCATTCCTAGGGGTAGTTTCTTTGTAAATGGATAGGAACTTACTAAAATAATGTATTTAAACAATTATATACGTAACAATATTATCTCCCTATTGTAAAATCAGGCTACACCTTTTTCTATATATTAGCATTACTCTCTCGCCGGCGCAAAGCGTATTTACTAGAAACGTCATCCAAAATAATTTATTCTAGGACGACACCACGACGGCAGATCAGAGGGCACCACGACGGCCTATCACATTCGTATAGGCCTTATATCGAAATTAGCGAGAAGCTGAAAAGATAATCGTCTGTTTCGCTCTCGTTCATTCTATTTGTACATGCGCGAATAAGAGAAAAACTAACACAAGAAATATTTGTATTTCGTATAGCAAAGTGATAAAAAGTATCACTATCGCTACACACCGCAAAAGCCGCTTTGGCGGTGTTTTGCGACAATGATACTTTTGTTACAATTAGAG
Organism: Druceiella hillmani; assembly: GCA_039881145.1. Lineage (NCBI taxonomy): Eukaryota > Metazoa > Arthropoda > Insecta > Lepidoptera > Hepialidae > Druceiella > Druceiella hillmani. The sequence goes on from JAYKKI010000009.1 coordinate 5,635,209, forward strand.
GGTGGTCCGCTGCTTTATGTTTATGAATGTGTCACTATATAAATGTAAAAATATTGCTTGATTATTTATATTTGCATATATATATATATATATATATATATATATATATATATGTATATATATATATACATATATATATATATACATACATATATATTATAGAAATGCTGTGCTTAAGACGACGTTTTTACTTGACCCTTATGGTGATGTCATCTTTACAGAAGTGTCGTCCAATTTATGACCTTACATACCTATAATGTAATGAAAAGAGACTACGATTTTACGAATAAATATTGAAATAGTACTGTTTACTAATTGTCCGTATTTATCGCCACAAATTACCCTTCTCATTAAAAATATTTACACTAGAAATAACAAGTCCAAATTTCGGCATGAACGGTAAAGTTAATTTTTTTAAACTTATGTAATTTTTTTTAATCTTATATATATTAAAGCGGCATATGACACAGCCTAAAAACATAACCTTACCAAACCTAACCTGACTTAATTAATGTTAAGGTAACCTAACCAAATCAAACTTAACTTAATCTAAGCTTCCTAATTTAGACCTCTCCCCGCATGGAGGATTTTTGAGCAAGTCGTCGGAATAAGCAGGGGACGTACGGATAGTGGAAAAACTCCTAAACCAAACCCAACCCCCTCCTCCCAATTTAGTTAACTCTTTTCCACATCTAACCTCTAAATATTTTAAATTTATATATATATGTATATATATATATATATATATATATATATATATATATATATATATATATATACACATACCCTTATATACCTTTCATATTTAATTTAAGTGAGCTTAGTTGCCTGAAAGTTCTTTTATGGTTTTATTTAATCTACTGCCATGTCCGCAGGCAAAATTTTCTTAGGCAAATCATTGTGGAGACTTTCGTTATTCTTATAGACATGCACTCTGCCGGCAAGTTTCTAGCTGAGTCCTGATTTAAAATGAATTTAAAATATTAAATTAATTTTTCGTTATAATACATTTTGGTTAATACACTGTATCGTTAAGTAGTCATTTTAACTGAAATATTCAGAGAATATCTGATTACAAAATGTGGTGGTAAAATTTTAGCAAAATTACATTAAGATGAAATCTTTGTTTTTAGGAACACGTGTTCTAGAATATTGGATGTAGTGGGCCTTCTCATTGATACTACGACCTAATACGTATGCTTTGATTATCGAAATCAATTTCAAACATCAATAACACACTACTTAAAAAATTAAGAGGATGCTAAAAATATTAAAAATACTAGGTATTATTCAAAATGTTATAACTCCATTAGAAATTGTCTTAAAAAAATTCAAAGGTTTTTTAGCATAAACATTCTAGTTTCCACAAACATCTGTAGGTACTTTTATCTTCCTTTTACTAAAAATGAAGTCCTATCGTTGGTTCTATATTGACGCTCTTATTCAACTCATATAATTATAATACATCCTAGTATCATGTACTGCATCACTCAGTTTTTGTCTTCAACATGTTCTATTTTTGCATAGAAATGTAATTAATTTTAACACAAACTGACGTGAAAAATACCAAAGCACCTTTTTTATTGAATGCGAGAGAATATTGACACAAAATAAATAAAAGCAAACTTAATTTGACTTCGGTGAGAACCTCGATATTATGTACTGATATTTATTGTATAAAAAAAGATCAAATATAAAAAAAGAAGCGAGTATTAAAGAAAAAGAAGACAAGTACTCGAAACCTGAACACAACTTTATTTATTCTCGGTTTGATGCATAAACATTTAACCACCACGATTTATAGGAAACATAAGGACAAACATTTCAAATTAAAAAATATATGAAAAACAAAATATCAGAATATAATTATTAACTGTGGAATAACATAAAACATGTAATTTGATAATGACGATTATGAGTTAAAGAACAATATTTACGTAAGTCTGGAGACTGCAACATTCTCAATATTTATAACGGACTTCATTAGAACGTATTAAGTAGATTAATCCTTTCACACGAAATTGTATTGACTTTTCTTATAATTTAATTCAAATTACCTAACTGAATTATAAACAGCCCTTTCATAACATTGGTGGACATTATCCTAACTACGTGTGCAAGCCGCACGCTTTAAAAGCCGATAACCACGTGTTCGCGACTGAGATGTCAGCGCACATCCGGTAATCACTTAACACGAAGAAGTACATGAAAAATTCCTACATATTCGGATCCGGTAAAACCTCGCCCGTGAATCTCACAAGAAAAAAATATGTAAGAGAATTTTAAAGTTTTGAAACAAATTTACTTTACCGTAACTTTAAGAAAAAAGAATTTCATTATTTTTTCTTCTATCCGTTTCACTGAGTGGTCAGACATACTAGTACCATGTCTTCATGAAATTTTCTGTTTTAAAATAACCACAGAGTAATTAACTAATTAGTCTGACAATTTTCACAAACAACTAAACAACACAGTTGCACTGAATACGGGAGCCGACTAACTTAATAAGGTTATTTGTTAATAGAGTACTGTTATTATTATTACACCGAGACAATTAGATATCTGGTAAACGTGACGTCACTATATTTAATTGCTTGATGGACTAGTAAACATAAAAAGCGCGCGAATCACTGATAAGGTGTTCCTTTTATGGACAGTGCGTAGCCTATTTACAAATCATTATTCAAAACGGGTTTTATTGCTCCGCATGCAAGGAGACCACGGCCCTAGTGTAAATAGAAGAACAGAGGTAAAAGTGAGCGCGATGGCGCATAATAGCGATGTTACAGGTCAGAAAGAAAGCGCGATAGAAACGGTTAGAACTTTTTTGGTATGCACTCGGCAATTATGGTTTAATTTGTTTATTATTAGTTTCTTAAAAGAAGCGTGTTTAGTACGATGTTACTTGTTTTGTTTCTGATTGTAATACTACACACCGAAATAATTTTTTATTTAAATAACGAAACAAAAATAAAGATATGCGTTGTAACGATATTAATTTAATGAATTTTAATGTAATATTATTCATTTGACGTTTACGTCAGTATCAAATTGTCTGATCGATAATTTTGCCAGTAGCTCTAATTAGGCTTAGATTGTAGATTATATTATTTTTGCAAGAAATTGTACGTCAATAGAAATTGAAGGGCTGCTATTTCTAGATTTCCGTAGCAAACTAGAAACCTTATAATTTCATCATGTCTGCCTACCCATCTTCTGTACATATATCTGGGCGCTGAAGATATGTCATTTTCAATTATATTGTGATTAAATTTTGCAAGTTTGTGCATTAAATCATTCAACGACAGCATCATTTTTTGGGGTAATATTTTAAATATGTAATAAAATTACGGTCCATTAGGTATTGTGACAATGAATAGGACTTCCAAAATACGATTAAAATGTCATGTAATATTTATAGTTACTAGTGTTTAACATTTACACCGAGCTCATAATGCGAATTGCTCTCGAGAACTGGACGGAGGAGATAATGGTGGTTATAAAATATCAAAATTTTGCTACGCAGATGACAACACCTTGTTTGCTTTTGAATCACGCCACATGTCGGACTTATTTTTCGAGATAGAGCTTGTAAACCTCGAGATTGGTTTAAAGATCAATCGCACGAAAACAAAAAAATGATTGTTGACCGTAACAACAACAACACGCTTGAAATCACACAACTAGCGAACTACTATATAGTTCAGTCATTTGTACACCTTAGAGCGTTGATCTCTAACAACGGCGGATGCATAGATGAGGTGAGGAGATGTATACCGATGACAAGATGCACTATGCATAAATGGAAAAAAAATATGGAGGTACTGAAACATTAGCAAGGCCACTAAGACATGACTCGTTAGAACTCTGGTGTTCCCATATTTCTTTGCGCCCCATAGACGTGAATGCAATGAATACTTGAGAAGAACAAAATAGATGCTCTGAAAATGTGGTGATGGAGAAAAATGGGTATCACAGGCTGAGTTCCGCACGAATGTCACTATACTTCAAGAACTCGGCATCAAGCAAAGTCTATCAACACTTGTTCAGACTCAGATTCAAAAATTATTTGGTTACGTTATGCGTGGAGATAGTAGCTCCATAGAGCGCATTGTTATGGAAGGTAGAGTAGAAGGCACTAGACCACGTGGGAGGTCGTCGATGCGTCGATGTGGACAGACCAAACTAAGTCTGCTGTAGGCGGTCCCATGTATGAGTGAAACAGGGCGACGACAAATAGGGAGGAGAGATGGAGATGCATCATGAAGCGAGTAGCAGCGGCTATTCTTAATTGTACTACATGCTGACTACGACCACTTTGTCAGGAGCGAAACGACGAAGAAAAAGAAAAATATTTAAAGTTTGATCCATTATTCCTCCTATTCCCGACACTCTATTTTTTGAATATGGTGTTTTAAAAATTGGTATGAAATTATATTAAAAACTCTAAAAATTATAGCAATGGAATTGATTGACACGGAATGTTAAACTAACAAGTCTATATTTAGGATTACAAAAAAGCATGTCGAACGAAATGAAAACAGAATTAAGGAAGTCGCGATAGGGCAGTTAAATATCCTACCCCAAAAACGAGCACCAAAATGAGATTATCTTCAAGCCTTCGAAAATTTATCAAAAACATATTAAATCTAACGATTTTCTTATCTGAAGAACGTAAGAATAATTATTATCAATGAGAAGTACAAACAAACTTTTCCATAATGTACGTGTTATTATGGACTTACGCGAGCCGTGTACTCAGTGCTTTAGAAACGCGGTTCATTACTGTTGAGACCGATTTACTGAATTTTATTTGGAGGATAAAATATTTTAGACTATGTCTTTATTAAAAAAACGTGTACGGATTATTTACCATTAATAAGGCTGTATTTCCATGAAGAACCTAATAGCAAGCTAACATATTGACAATTTAGAGTAGAAGAATACGATTTTAAATTTAAATATAAAAAGGGAACATCAGAACAATAACGCTGATGCACTCTCAAGAATTTATACTAATGCGTTAATAAACGACGATGATGGTCAATGCAGTAAATGTTGGCAATAACAGGACAGACTTGCAAGAATATTTATATGAAGTTACTAAAGCAGTAATAGGACTATCTGAATAAAACGACCCGCGAAATAACTCGAATAATAATAACGAAGAAATAATTAAGTTGAATATTAAAGTATAAAATTTGATTACAAAGTACACTTAGAGTACAATCCAAAGCTGTCGTAAGTTCGGACACTGACAGTGGAGCTGCTACATACTCCAAATTTAAAATAGAATATGAAAGTATATTTATTTTGAAGAAAGCTATCAGTAGTAATAAACGTAATCAAATTTTGATTTATGCATAATATAGTTTCGAAATAATACGTGTGTAACAGGTTTTTCTGCCAAAAAATAAATATTATTTTATGTATATTTTCCTAACAAAAATAAATTCCTAAAATGGTGTTTTAGTCAAAATAACATTAATTATATTCATTGAGTGGAAGAAGAACCTACGAAATAATTTGATGATGTTATTGTAATAACGTGCTTTGAATGTCACTGATGAAGATAAACAGCTTGATTTAATATTAAAATAACGCGAATTAAAATATATCACGGAGGAATTAAAGAGACAGTGATAACATTGAAATACTAAACAGGTATTGTTTTGGGAACAACGTGAAATAAACAACTTTTGCAACTGAGATATATAAAAAGATGAAATGTGAGTGAAATCACGTGAGTCCACAATTACAACTAACTCAGACTTACGATATTTCAATAATTACTTTTAGGCCCCGTTTTCCAAAAAGATTTTATGTAACTGTAGCGTATGGAATTAGCAAGCTAAGATATTTGAAATACCCAAAAATAAAAGCACGCCAGAAGTAATCAAATCAAAAATCGAATGTATTTTTTTTTCTATATACAAATATAATGTGACTGTAATACTTAAATAGAATATTAAGTCAACACTTGATTAGACTTATATGCCTGTTGTGATATTTGCAAAAAGAAAACGGATCGTTAGAAGCCAAGTTTTTATTTTTAATTTTTAATTACATGTTTAAAAAACTAAAAAAAACACTTTCATAAACACTGCACTAAAAGCAAAATATAATTATCCTACCTGTTTTCTGTTTGTTTTTGTGTTTTGTATTTTCTCTGTGTACGCTGTAAGGACTTTACTGTAAGCTACGTTTGCCTTTGAGTGTAATGTTTGAATATAAAAGTGTCTTTCCGGTAAGCTTAGAATAATCGAATTGTTCGATTTGACTTCCGCTTCTGTTTCATTGAATTAGTTCGATGATACCATTTTATTTTGTTGTCGTCAGAACGACACATATCATTGTTGAGTTCAGTATCTAACTTCAGTTTGTTTTTCATTGAATCAGCTTGATAATACCATCTTATGATATTGTCCTTAGTACCATACATAACTGCCAAGTTTCATGATGATATAAAACTTAAAAGTCCAAACACGGTTAGGATACGTTGTTCTGTTATCGAGTTCAGTGCCTATTTTCTTGTTCTATTTAACTTAATTAGCCTGATGATAACTTTTTAGTGTTCTCATCAAAACTACACAAAACTACCAATTTTCATGACGTTACAATAATTATAAGTCCAGTAACGGTTAGGGTAAGTTGTTTTGTTATCGAGTTCAGCCTCCAACTTCGAGTTCTCCCAGCCCGATACAGCCTAATAGTATCATTTTACTGTATTGTCATCAGATATATACACAACTTCTAAGTTTCATGACAATACAAAAATTTAAAAACCAAATACGGTTATGATATTATATTCCGTTACCGAGTTCCGTTCTCTTTTATTAAGAGTTCCAGTTCTCTCTTATTTACGTACACAAAACTCGAACGTTTCGTTACGATACGACAATTAGAATTGCATGAAATTTAGTTTCATATATTCGATTACACAGTTAATTGGTTAGTTTGTAAGTTAAAACTCGATCTAATAAAATCCTGTAGATATTAACCGCAAAAGTACAATTTTAAAGCAACCAAGTATTTCCTCATGAAGAGTTTTGCTGGGGAAATAAGAGTGATGAATCGTGTGGAGTTTTATAGTTATAATTGATCAAAGATAACTATAATAATTATGCAATTGGTCACATTCTCAAAAAAGGCTTTAGTTATGTGTTAATGAATTTCTAGCAAATATAGCTATTCAAATATCAAATATCGAAGCGTGTTGAAATTATTTTTCCACCAAATATATTATCGTGTACAATTGCTTTAAAAAATAAAGTAAGTATCAACTGTAAATTTATTTTAAGTTTCGGAAAATAAATTCACAATTATTAGTCTATATTCATTGTACGAAATGAGCCTTGCATTCCTTGGAGTTCTTTTGACATGGCGGCGCCAGCACCGACCCTTTTGCTCTCATCCGTTCTGTACTGATCGTGCTGCAAGAACCAATCGCGACGTTTAACCATCTGCTCAACTAACTCGTCTGCAAATTATTAAATATTTCATTAAAAAACAATCACGAACAGGAGTTCCTCTTTCATTGATTAACGCTATGTTTGAATAACATTGAAGTTTACACTTCCTGCAAATAAAATATGTTTGTAGTGTTTGGAAAATGAACCGCCAATCTTTGGAGTATTCAATAGTTAATTTTAACGTTGTCTTAATCAATTATTTTTGCCATTAAGTAGATTAAATACTTTGATATTTAAACTACTGCTAATGTCCTAAAAATACAGTGATCTGCTTTAAAATTCTTTTGAGTTAAAAACACTTAAATTGTTCAAGCACTACAAAGTAATAATTATTAGAAACAAAGGACGGCTCATATTTTCTTCGCGACAATTGTGAGAGTCAACTGATATCGTCGGAAGAAATGAAAAGCTATCCAGCGATGGATCTGAAACCAGACCATGACAATTAGAAATAATTTTAAAACAAATACAATCACGTTGATTAAATTTGACCTAAAAAAATTATGGATGTTTTAATACATATTTATATGGGTGATTTCCGTTCTATTTCAAAATAAAAGATTCCGAAAAGATTCAGAGAAAGCATTTTCGGTTTTATCGTAATATTGAAAATCACAAATTAACTTGTTTATTAGAATTCATAAAAACTGATGGGATATCAAATGCACATTTTATCTTTGACACCCCCACTCCAACGATTCGGAATCGATCGTTTCTCTCCCCGTTTCATCAACATTCAAAAGAAACAAATGCATATTAAACTGATATTTCTTCTGTTTCTTAAATTGTGATTCCAATTCGTTTAGACAAGGATGACAATATTCAATTTGACGTCATTTTAGTGATACACATGTATTCTAGAAGAAGGAAAGATACAAAAGAATATCCCTACTCTACTAAATTGAGAAGTTATAACGGCTTATAACAATTAACTATTTTCGTAACAGGTTAGAAACCTATAGTGAAAAAATAATAAACCAATATTTTTACGATATTTCATGACAAATTGGAAATATATATTCAATTTGTCATATATCCAGTTTGTCTATTGCCGCTTTCTGTCAAAATTCATGTCAAATTTATGAAATATATATCCAATTTGTCTATAGCCGCTTCCTGTCAAAATTCCTGGCAAAATTTAGAATTAACCATCTACTCTATAGCCGGTTTATGTTAATGGTCATTCTATTTCGATAAAGATTTTGTGAGCAAAATCATACATATATTCATCAATTATTATGAAGTTCCTGATACAAAACTCCTCTTTTATAAAATAAGATATAAACATAAATTTTTAATTTACTAACCCGTCAAAGTTTGCACCGATTTATTCTCTCCTCCAAAATCAAACGGAAGGTGGCTTTTGGGAAAAAAATTATAGAGACCCTCATAGTCTCTATGCAAATGCAATCTGTTTCCAATTTTTTCACTGAATCCTGCTTTCAAAAGTTTAAATACTACTTGTGCGTAAGAAGGGACATTCGTAAAATGAATGCTCTTAATTTTTGCCCCATAACATTCCTGAAAATGAAGAAAATCTAGATTCCAAGTTCACTATACTTGATAATCTTTAACAATACTTATTTTCAAATTTAATTAAAAATATAAATCGTTAACAAATCCAAAAACACTTCACAAGTGAAGTTATATATTCCATAATGATTTTCTGTCACATGTTTCTTTTGTTCGCTTAAAAAATAAAGAAGGGAGAAATATTAACAAAACTATTCTTTTTTTCCTATGTCACTTTAAATTATTCTAAAATAGTTATACCGTTAAAGTGGACGGACATCTTCTAAGATTAAAGTTTGTCAAACATATTATCAAATATAAAAAAAACCCAAGGTACAACTTACTTTTCAAATTTACTTTTCAATTGTATTATATAATAAATTCTGATCAATTTTGCAAAATTTTGTTAAAATGTCCTTTACATATTATTTCCTAGCTAAGAATGATTTTTGGAAAAAAAATATACTAATGATTAGCTATGTTCTGTACCAAACTTCCAATGAGAGTTGTTTGCAAATTTTTTAAACTGCCTATGCTTTCAACACATGGAAGTTACCAGAAAGTTTCGTATCCTTTAATGCCAAACATAAATTAAATTAAAAAAACCGATCGCAGATATCAGGCTTACTTATGCAATAAGATGTGCAAAATTTCAAGGTAACTTGAATTTTGTAACGAGGTTTGCTGAAGGATTGGTGATAGTAAAATCACTACAAAATAATTAAGTCGATATTTCTGCAATAGGAATATTTCTTCGAAACTCACCTAAAAGTAAGGAAATCAAATAGCGAACTTACATGCAGAAGGAATAATACTTTCTTGATTAGGGCCGGTGTTAACCGCGTGACGTGATCGAGTTTAATTCCTTTCCAATCGATGATATAATGATCACCTAAGCACAAATCGGAAAAAGTAACATACTCGTGCACCATAAAACTGAATTTCAGAGATTCATACACGTCAAACTTTGAGAAATCCTCACCTTTATTCCTGAAATAATATTGAAATTAATACACGACGTCTGTTCACAAAGCATATTGAAAGTCTATTGATTTGCATCAATCATCTAGCAGTCCATAATTATATTTTTGTTTATTTTATTGTTTAGAAGTGTATTCGTTGCATTAATAAATTATGCTCTCATATGTCTACACAGCAAGTATAAACCGAATGTGTATGGTAAATTAGGCCCTGAATACACTCATATTGGTTCTTCATATCGTTTAGAAACTTTTTTGTACTCGAAGAAGACATAATAAGCAAAACATGATGACAATCAATAATAATAATAACAATAAAGCCACCCATTTCGCTAATAATTAAATCTCTACACGTTTCTTTCTTAATACTTAAGATCTAATACTTAAGATTTTAAATATTACTTTTAAATATAAGTAGTTCATATAAGTTTTATTACATATTAGGAATTAACTCCTTTACTTAGTAAATAATTAGATTAAAAAGAACAATAAATTATTAGGAACATTTCGACGAGTATAGATACCCTCCATTTTCTCCACTTTCTTCTGTCTTTAGCTTCAAGTATGCAATTACCCTTTTTTCTTATTTTTCAATGTCCAATTATATCATAATTTTATCTTAAAAACAGCCTCCTTAAATTCTATCAGACGTCGATTAGACAATAGAGTACTTGAATTGTATTTACAAATACAGAACGTGTGGAGTGGAGGATTTAGGTATTTCGTTCCCACGATTAGGGAACATCGTAGGAAGATTTCAGCGTTTCACCAGATCTTGTTTTGTAGCAGCATAGAGCTAGTGCGGGGCGGTTTTCAACAATAATGGCAGAATGATCTTTTTTCTGATTTTTTGGAATATATTTATTGATATCACAATTTTAATTTTCGATGGCTTTTCCATTCTTGACTGACTTGTAAGTTATTGAATGCTTGTGGTGATTCAATTAAGTTCCTTTTATTAGGTTTCCATTAATTTCGTTGTCCTTTTGGTTTATATCATCATTTCTACTTTCCGGCAATATTACCAATTTGTCAGGTTTGATATATACCTTTCTCCCTTTGTTAAGTTTCTTTGAAAGTTGCTCCGCTACCCTTTTACGCTTTTGGAGTATTTCTGAAAGAAAATCTTCTTGATATAGTATGGAGTCACATATAGTGTTTTCTTATATTTTAAAAGCTGAATATTTTTACTAATCGTGGTCAAGTTTATAATAATGGGCCTTGTTTTTCCTTCCTGTTTCTGTCCTCGGCGTTTTACATGTTTCATATTCCCTTCATTCATATTTATTTTCATTTTACTAGTTATTATCTTTGCTATGTTAGCTTGCAGTTGGAAGTAATTTCTTTCAGTAGAAGAAACCCCAAAGAAACTCAGATTTTTCCTCCTCGATAATCTTTCTAATTGTTGTAAGGCCGCCCTTGATCCTTGACAGTTTTTTCTAATACATTGTATTTGGATTCCAAATTTATGAATTTTTCATTTATGTTGTCGTTTATTTGTTTTGGCATAATTTTTTACATGTCCCTTATCTCATTTGTTTGTTCCTCTAATATTTGTTGTAAATTTTTAATTATTGCTATTAATTCTTCCATGTCTGTTTATTACCTTTGTACTGTTTTTTTTTGGTATTGCTTTATAATTATTTTTTACTGCCCTCTATTAGTGAGTAGAGTCATCAGGCGTAATAGTATAGCGGAGATCTTTGCGGCTATAACCAAGATATCGTAGTTTTAGTAGTAGTATCACTATTCGCCGCTAGATGGCGCCGATATTAAAGTTCATTGTAATTATTTTTAGATTATGACGATTACATTTTTTTTCCAGATTTTATTCACGGTGATAATTTCTTTTAGATTTTGCGGAATTATATTCACAGTAAGTAGGATTCGTTATTTTCATATCACAAAGATCACGAAGATGACAAATTCAATGGCAAAAGTCGCTTGACGTGGATACTGTTATTGTTGGATTTTTAACACTATTTCACAAGTTTTTGTTCATATTTCAGTTTAATCTTGTTGCACAGACACTTTTTTACACTTTTGAAAAGTAGTTGGAAGGTTTATTATATTTAAAGATAAAAATAATAACTAGCGTTAATTAGTTTGATAAAAGTATGATTTACCCTTAAATTTTCAAACCTTTTTACCGATGTGTGCACGAAACCGGCGCTATGTGAGTCCCACTCAGAATGGGTGGATTTTTCTTTTAAATGTGGTGCTTGATTTTTCTTTTTTATCTCCTCACATTCGAGGCATTCACCATTATCTTTGATTATGAACTGTCTAAATAGAGACCGTTATCCACTTGTTTTAAAATCATTTCGTTATTTACTTACTGTACATCGTTTTTCTTTTACTTTTATAAAATCGTCGTACTGCATTGATCATAACTGATGCTGAAATCTTCCATTGAACCTATTTTATTTCCATTAATTTTCTTTTCTCATTGTTAAATGCTAATAGGATCTACGTACTTCAGTCATTAATACATCTTTCATCCCTTATATTTTTATGTTTCTATCCACTTCCCATCTTTCTATCCAAGTCAAAACATAAAATGTAAGTTGATTTAAATCTGATTATTGTGGTCGCTACATAATATTTTTTCCAAATTCCTGCTATTTGCTCTATCTCCAAGAAAGTTGGAATAACACCAATTTGATCTAAACATTTCTGTATCTATCTTTTTTCATTGTCCCTATTTTTCATTAGCTTGCCTTTGTTACGAACCACCATTAATAGTAAAACCTCCCTCATACTTCGTACAACGTTTTTGCTTCGAAATATAATCTCTTTGAAATAATACCGCTAAAATTTGGATTCGTAAATGTAAAGAATTTGTTTAAACAAAATAGTACTTTTACTAAATTTTTATTGCCTATTCAACTTTTTTTTTCCTACTGTACTCTCATTATCATATAACCATAGATTTGCTATACAATTAAACACACAATCACAAGTCCCTCTTTACATGGTAGTTATATATATATATATATATATATATATATATATATATATATGTATATATATATATATATATATGTCAGGAACTATTTTTAGGCATTGCCTCTTCTTACCAAGTCTGACTATTTATACCAAATATTATGATTGTTTATACCATGAAAGAAATTATGAAAACCAAGCCAAAACTAATGCAACAGTTAACCTGAGTATCAAATCTAATGGAAGTTATAATTAAACTGGCTCGTTTTGTATTAAATAAATATATTTTCAGGTGACCAAAATTTATATCCTACTGGTAACTTAAACATATATTACTATAATAAATTATTTCAGGATTCCAATTACACATTCCATCAAACAACGTATCCGGATGGTATGGCCACCGCGGATCTGCAATTCTTATAAAGAATTATATTAAACACCACGAGACAGAACCCTTTAAAACTCATGAAATACAAGCCCATCGTTGTTGAAGATTGGCGGATAAACCTGGTGGTTAGTGCTTTGTCCTCTCCATCAAAACACGCGGTGAAAAAATAAGATTATGCCAATTTATTCAAAACTCTGGGAACATGATTTATAGCGGATGGAGGTTATAATTCTAAAAATACTCAATGGGATACACTTCTAACAACCCCTAAAGGAAGACAACTATAGGCAGCAAGAAATGAACTTCAACTAGATGCAATATCTAGTGGAGAACCAAATCGAAGGAAAATCCCATGCTTAGTAGACTTCAGCGTCATACAGGAGATTTCGGGTAACCACTTCAAATATACTTCTTGGCAAGATCTCTCATGTGACCATAGTGTTGCACTAATGGAATTTTCACAACAATTTTTACATGCAAGACCTATAGTAAGGCTACATGCATGCAGAACAAACTTGGATATTTTTCCCTCCTTCGTAGAAAAAATATTAAATTTTAAGCTCCCTCTAAAATCAGAACAGGAAATTATTATCACGGTCGAGCATTTTAATGAATGACTACTCGAAGTCTGTTCGAGGACTAGTAACTAAAAAAAGACAGGCTCCTAAAACCTGCCAAACTACCAGATTTTCCAGAGACAAAACACAACTCAATCCTCTAACGGCTAAATCTAAAAAGCTACTGAGTGTTAAGACGAATAAAAATGTAGAGAACCACCTGCACAATCTAGATGATACGGCCACCACTGACTATTTCCTTTGAAAAACAACCAAAAAACTCGAAAGACTGACTTTCCCTAATCTGCCGATACGTAGAAATGATGGGCTAAAAGTAACCCAGAGAAAGAAGAAACCTTTGTTTCTCCTCTAATTAATTTTTTCATACCAAACCATTTCCAGAATGTATTGACCCCTGATAGTAAAAACATTCTTAAGTACCTTGATGAACCGTTCCAACACGACTTTCCAGCTGAGAGAGTATAGAGGAGTGAAGTTAGTGAAACCATTAAAGATTTAAACCAAAACAAAGCCCCTGGATACGATTTAATAACAGCAAAAATACTCCGAGAATTACCTGAAACAGCAGTGCTGTTCTTGACAAACTTATTTAATTCCATGTTCGTGAGACGTATAGTCCCACCTCAATATAAGGTAGCTGAAATTAAAATGATTCTTAAGCCTGGTAAATCCCCTGCAGATGTGTCCACCTACAGACCGATCAGTTTGCTACCCATATTGTCAAAAGTTATCGATATTCTTTTATTAAAGCGATTTAATAAAGTAATAGATGAAAATAAAATAATACTTGACCATCAATTTTGGTTTAGAAAAAAGGATGGCTTATAAAATCTTCGAAAACAAAAAATACTGCTGAGCGGCATTTTTGGATATTTCGCAGGCCTTTGACAGGGTTTGGTACAAATGTTTGCTTAACAAATTAAAAAAATGTATTCCCGACAAACTATTACGTATGATTAAAGTCATATTTTGTAGAGATATATTTCTATATAAAGCAAGGAGAAGACACAACCAAACTTTATAGGAAACATGCAGGAGTGCCACAGGAGGCGTACTTTATTCAACTTTGTATATAATCTTCACATCAGACTTGTCTATACTGACGGTATAGTAATTAGTAGTTTTGCTGATGACACGGCAGTCCTAAGTGTCCATGATGAACCGAATCAAGCAAGTAATATGCTTCAACTCTACTTAGATAATATCACGGAATGGCTAAATTTTTTTCGAATAAAAGCAAACGAGATTAAGTCTATACAGGTGACATTTCCTCCTCTATTGCTTAATAGAGTACAAATACCCCAAGCAAATGAAGCCAAATACCCGAACTCTATTTGGACCGTCGTCTCATCTGGAAAAGCATATATTCACAATACGAAAAGTTCTGGAAATCCAACTAAGAAAAATGTATTGGCTGCACGATAAAAAATCAAAACTCTCATTGGAAATTAAACTGCCATTATACAAGTGTATCCTAAAACCAACTGGGACTTGAAGGATTCAGCTCTGGAGGACCGCCTCCATCTCGTATATAGAAATACTGCAGATGTTCCAGTCAAAAATGCTAAGGATAATCACTAATGCCCCCTGGTACTTAACAATTCAACTAGGAAATTGGAATTAAAAGTCATAGATGAGATTAAACACCCTATGACATTGTATAGAAACAGACTGAAAAATCACCCGAATATACAAGCTACGCACTTGATGAATAGTGATACAACATTCAAAAGGCTAAAAAGGAAGTTCCCTAGAGATTTATAGAAGGAAATGACAATTAAAAATACTTCACCTATTTACTGAATGCTTATAAAAATAGAATCGATTGCGAAAAAGAGAATAATTTAAATAAACTACGAAATGTCTAAAGACTTAGAGTTTTGAGAATACAATCAACTCGAAGTGTTTGTGAACACAGCGGAATGCACATTTGACCGAGAACTGATCTTTTTTCACGGGAGGAGGAAATAAATGGAGCCAAATAGGGTCACTAATATAATTATACAATTTTTTTTTCAATTTTAGTTTTAGTTCATTGTTTTTATCTGTCCATTACAAATCAAAATAAATGACATTTAAACAGCGAACCACAAAAAAGACTTTCGTGTTTGTGTGTTACGCCACCCGCGTAACTGTTCTTGCATATATGAGGTACTATACTTGTCTATTCATAGGTATTTATGGGAATGACTGTAATCAATTTTGAAACTAAAATCTATTAATTTTTTTCCAAGACTTGAGAGACTTTTCTCATTTCAAATTCCACATCAAATAGCGATGATAATAATACAAGAAAGAAGTTTGAAATTTTTGACATCAAGGTGACGTTAAAGAAAATTCGTTAAAAGTGTTCTGCTAAGAGGGAAGGATAGGTCAAATCTAATCCAATGCAAACATTCATAACAATATTTTTAACATAAATAAAATAATCTCTGAAACCGCAATACGTAGCAAATTAGCAATATAATAAAAACACATTACTTGACTACACCAATCCGGGTAAAGTCGTCTAAGCGTTGCGGTATTATAGCCACATCAATGTATTCCCGGGCATTTTTTAATTTCTCAGAGCAAGGATCGCGGTTTATCATGATCTCAGGCACCAAATTACGTGCCGTTAATAGATTGTCGATTTTTCGTTTGGTTTTTTCCAGACTGAAGCCCGTTCCAAGCAACAGACGAAAAATTCGCTCGTCCGCTGAAATATAATAAGTGGCTTTGAATTTTAATTAAAGTAATTTCTAATTATGTTAAATGTACTCAAGATTAGTTTAACAATTTTTTTTTCAATAAATTAATGATACATTTGTTACTTTAAATTCCAGTTCCTAATATTAAAATATCGACGGGTTCATAAAAAGGTGTCGAAACTTTTGACACCTGTTCCAAATCCGTTGACTTGGTGGAAAGTATTCCACGAGGTACAGTTCTCTCCTTGCTACCGATTTCATGTTCATTAATAGTCCTTTCAAATATCTTAAGAGTAAATATCAATCACTTGCAATATTGCTAGACGATTTTCAATTCGGACCCCGATAAAACTTCAATTGATATTAACAATAGAAATGAAGGTCTCGGTTTGGTCAGTCAGTGGGCTCAAAAAACCGGGCTGCTAATTAGTCCTAAAATGTCTCAGGCTATTATTGTTAGTAGCTAAAGTCCCATCTTTAAGCTTTGCATATTAAGCTTGCCTTAGCTGTCACTAAACCGTACTGATTCTTTTCTTTAACTGTCAAAATCGTAGGTCTGTTGATGGATCAAAATGTCAATTGGCAACCCCACATAGCAACGTTAGTTATCTAGAGCCATATACATACTTTGAAATGACTCCTATATTTTCATCAATTGTAATTTAAATTTATCTTTTTCGGATACTTATACTTCCTCTGCTTAATTACGGAAACGGTAGTACCGAGATCTGTCTGAAGATCGCTTAAATTAGTTAGATCACATTGCCGAGTTTAGGTCTTGCCTCAAAAAGTTGGCGATCCGAAACATACGTAACCTTTACATTCTTTAACCTCTGTTTAGCGCTTCGAATACTTCCAGCAGTTCTTCATACATTCAATTAAGAGTGTCTGCCTTAACATCTCATCAAATTGAGTTACGGTCTAAAAGACTCCTTATTCTCGTTTCTCTAATAATCTACCACCTTCTATTAAACGTCAATCATAAATATTATACCAAGTTGTAGAATATAAATATGGTTTTATATGAATATTTATATGCATTTGTGCATGTAAATATTTATGATCGAGTTTTTTGTTTTTTTTTACCTTTAATTTATTAACAGCTTACCGCAATACCATCTCTTTACTAGTGTTCTGGTTTCACTCGTAGCAATAAAGTCGTTTGTATAAGATACGTGCATAAAAGATTTTAATGATTAAATAATTACGCATAGTTTTATTAAATGCAAAAGATTAGTTTAGAGCCTGAGAAATCAATCTTACAATGTAACATACGAAAAATAAAAATGTTATTTACTATATATATATATATATTTTAATAAATAAATAACATTTGTTTTAATCATATAAAAATTCACAAAAATTTACATAATTTATATACTGTATAAAATTTAACTTGAGGACATTAAGGTAACATTTTTCAAACGATTTATTCACGTGGAGTTACTTTTTCATGAACAGCACACAATATTTGTTACTAATAGATTAGCATATCTTCTTAGCAATAGTTGTACAGTACATTTGTCTTCCCATTGATCTTACTAAAGTTCTTTAAACTTAATTAAGTACTACACGTAATATCATTTTTCTGTCTGATTAAACAGTATTGCTTCAAATCACGATAATACCAACAATCTATAAATATTTATCTCACACCCAAGTGGTCGTTTCTTTACGGCACGTAAATACTTTTTTAATTATTTTAAGAATGTGAGAAATGGTTACGATTGTATTTACTACTTATATTTTTGTACTGCACATTAACAATAAATATACAATTTCGTCGACTTACGAAAGGCGCCTTCGGGAAGATGGAGCTGCATTTTGTACCAGTCACTAATACTCGCGATGCTGTCCCTCACCATCTTGTCGTTAACGCCGTACTTGGCAATTACAAGTTCATAGTCCTCTTCTTTGAGTTGAAAAAAATCGTTTGCTACCACTAAAGGCTGCATCTATAAATATAATTAGATCGGTTAGATTAGTGTAAATATGACAAGTGCAGGTACACATATATGCATTACATCGATTCATATTGATTACCTACTAAGCGAAGTATAGAGGAATGGTCTTCTGGCAATTAGTAGCTTTGGATACTGGCGGTGCCGTAGATATCATTAAATAAATCAATACAAAATAAAGGAATTACTTTTTGGAAAGAAAAATTTCGGTATCCTTAAATAAACTGTTTTTAGACTGAGAGAAAAATGTGTTACATTTCGCATTTTGTCCCCTGCGTTTTATTCACCAGACGGTATTATTTTCTTCAATAAACTAAATAAACTTATGTTGAAATTTTCCATGTTATGATTGACAAACGCGTAGTTTGCTCAGCTGCTTATATATGCATTATTTTACAAAACTACAGTTCAAAGCACATATTTCGGAACAACGAAAATGTATGTGCAAATAATAATGGAGATTTACAATACAATTTTTTTCTGTCTTTTTTTTGCCAATTTTTATTAATATTCAACTTAAAATTGATATATAACAAAATTAGGAGGCAATATAAGTTTTTAGCTCCATTAATAATATTAGTTATCGAATATAAAGTGAATTTTGTAAGTTATTGTACAAAATATTCGTTGCAAGATTTTGACTCATTTAAGTAATATATATGCTCCTAAAATAAATTTAAAAACGGCAATTTCTTTTAAACCTTAAAGGTGTTTAATATTAAACAAAAAACAAAAACTACAATAATACTGCTTGGAAATATAATATAATCCAACATGGAGAAAAATAACTAAAAGTTGAATATTTCTACAAGAATACTAAAATGGCGTTTGTCATAAAAAAATTGGTATTACAATTTCACAATATCCTTAAAATAATTAATTTTAGTTACTAGGGTTGTTTTATTCATATAGAATTATTTTTCTGCAAATTTGTAACTTATTTCAAAATGCCTAACCAAATATTTTGACTGAATTGTATTGTAATTAATTAAATTTAAATTTTACCTTAACTTTCCTGCTTAAAAAAAGTTTCAAGCTCTATTCATAAACAATTTAAAAACTCATCCGAATCAATTCTATCGTTTATATTTTTATAACTTTTCTTTTTTTTGTATTTTATTGTCAATTTTTTTGTAATTTATATTTTTCTTTAACAATATTATAAAGAATAAAATCAAATAATATTTATAAGCTCGCACAGTGACTGTCTTTCAATTGAAATCCTTTCCAATTGACTTTATTATTTAATTAAGTGCCATGTAGACCGTTAATAACGTGCTATATGTACCATTTAATTACGTGTACGTAGTTTGTAACATTTGTGTAAACAATTAAAGATACATATTATTTTATATCGCCAATATCTTACAGATCTCGAATTATGAATACGAATATGGCCAAGGTCGGCTACAAAAATAAAAAGAAATATGGAAACATAAAAGCCAGACTAAATACAGACAACATAATTTTTCGCATATTTAGCAATTCACCTGATACATGTTTTATTAAACAACGTGTATGTTAAACATTAAAACTGAAAATTTCTCAGAAATATTAATGTCTTGGCAATTTCTGCCTTTATGTTCGAAAAAAACACAGGTAAATAATTAATGTATATAATACAAATATATAAAATGCCATTATTGAAGAGATACAATTGTCAATTTTGTAAAATCCATGACTTCGAAATTCCTGAAGTAACTTACGAAATATTGAAAAATAAATTAAACCCAAATTATATTTTCAAAATTCAAAAAAAGGAGTTTACTGTATAAATATTGAATGTTGCCAATGCTTTGAAAGCTAACTGCAATCAGTGGGCATTATTAAACATAGTGAAAACAATAACAAAATACTAAGAATATTAACATTTTGTATACAATATTATTATATTGTCATATGTGAAAGCCATATTTTCCTGTTTTGAAAAAAATTGGATTTTTTTTTGAAGTTGAAACAGTAAATGTTCCACTTGTTTTTAGTTTTACGTAATTGCTGGCACCGCACTAAAAGGGAACACGTATATCAAAACTGTCTCACAGTGTGTATACCAGAGTCGTCCAAAGAGTAAATAATGTTAAAACTTGATGGAAAATGTCTGCCCTTAACCACAATTGCCACAATTGAGATCATTCCCATTAGCTTGGTACGGGATACGCCGGTAGACAGTGTGGATGTTTATCCGTTCCTTACTTGTCTTTAAAATGTTCGACACACTCCACCATCACAATTCAAGGTTTCACTCTTTCTGAATGCTGAAAAAGTTTCAACCTATAGAAGTTCTGCTCTCCACAATCGACTGCAAATACTCAACAATTGCTTGAACGTATTAGCTGAAATATTTGTAGTCAGAACCAAACGCCGAGCGATATCATCTTTTTTCCAAACTAGAACATTACTTAAGCGTTACTCAATGCCAAAGTGATGAGGAAGTGAAAGAAACTACTTCCGATTAACTCAATGACTTGATGGCAAATGAAAATGCAGGTAAAATTAATATTTGCTGTTTTAAGCGTAGTATTTGATATTGTTGTAACTATATAGGAAGATTATTTAATTTCTTTTCAAATTTTAAATAAGTGTTAAATATTATATGCACACACACACGCACACCCATATATATATATATATATATATATATATATATATATATATATATATGTATATATATATATATATATATATATTTTTATATATATATATATATATATATATATATAAAATAATAACATAATACCTATATAAATTAATAGATCTCTATCAATCGCATGAAAGCACAGTGAATAACATCGACATTCGTTTTTATCATTAACCTTTACAATTATTTAAGTTAGAAAGTTAACTTCTATATACAAGCAAAATTGTTATTTGTTTTGAATATTTTTCAAGCTAGTTAAGAACATCATTATTTGTTTGTTTATTTGAACATTTGAACTTTTGGATATCGATATATTAGGGTATTTATGTGCACAAAGTGCATTATTTTGGAATTTATTGTTTTGGAAAAGGAGATAAATAACGAAAAATATTTAAATAGAACCACTTTTGTTTCAAAATTATATAAAAATAATCCTTTGCCAAGCGTATATAAAAATAAATCTATTTAAATGTTACACACGTGTTGAAAAATGTAGAAACTATGAGACTCAACAGACAGACGGAAAAACATAGCGAAATTGTAATGGTTTCTTTCTTATTACGAAATACTAGCCAACTCAATAGGTTTCTAATCGTAACTTCTTATCAAAACTTTACACAAACTCCTTGGCCATGTTATAAATTTATAATATCAATGGCATACATATATGAATTTATATAATCATGGGCATCATTAGGGCAAATGGTTTATTAAATCTTTCTGATATGTTAGACGAAATTCTAAATATGTAATATAATTTTTTATAAATTAATGAATTTTTATATCAAATAGATATATATTTTCATAATAAATATGTAGTCAAGTTTTACACCTTAGTGTTTTCCACAAGAATATAAAATATTTTTATGTTGATATATATTCAATCTATTTATACTCTCAGGTATGAGTATGGGCAAGTACAAGTTAAACTAACACTATACTTATGATAAAGTGTGACTTTCTATCAATGACATGTACTAGTAAGGTTGTACCAGTATACCAGTAGAGTAGGGCCACACTCAATGAGTAATGCACAAACAATAACTGACTAGTAAAATTCGATTAACTGACTGAATTTGGTTAACCACAGAGATATCAGAAGGTTTTTTTATTATTAAAAAAATTGTAGATAACTTTGCTTTATAAAACCACGCAGCGATGTGCACATACAGTATGACCACATTTTTTTTGTTTCAAATTTGAAGCAAAATTTGAGTATGTGTTTGGTGTCGTTTAATAAATCGACATAGAATAAAAGCAATTGCACAGCGTATAGGAATTATTCTAATTTATTAAAATTATCGAGTGTGTCCAGTGTACATATTATAAATTAAATAAATATATTTTGTGGTCTTCGTAATCACCCTACGGAAGAGGCGGCGCTAGTGTGCCACCGTTTACATCAACTCTATACATCATTAGATTTTAAAAGTAAATACAATTGTTGTTCGTTGAGAAATTCTCCAAAATTGTATGCAAGTACATTTTCTCTCCAAGATAATCTATTAGAACTGGCTAAATACTCAAGGACTAACGAAAAATCGTGAAAATTATCGGGAGTGAATAAAAACGCCTTTGTGAATCTTTTTGTGAACATTTCAACAAAAAACTAGGGAAGAGTAAATCGGATGGTGAGATTCGATTAAGCATTGTGCAGCGAAGTAATCAATCACATGATTATATCGTTAATAACATGATTATGCAAAAAAATAAGCGAAAACTAACGCTATCTAGCGACATCTGCGAGTATTATTATCAAACAACAACTCAGCTATCACGCAGGCACCGAGACTTCGTATCTCTCACGCTTCTTCAAACAATACTAGTAAACACCACAAGAGGGCATTACCGGTACAAAAACCAGTCAGTTGATCGTCAGTCAACAAAAAAGTAAACAATTAAGAAGTTTTAAGTGCCCTTCGAAATATTCAAGAGAAAAGTCGATGAACAAAAATAAATCTCTACCTATTTAAAAAAAAATTATTCAAAAAAGTGGAGAAAAGGTGTCAAACCAAGTGACTCAAAACATAAATAAGATATTAGATGAAAGTTTAATTTTTCGGCAGAAAAACTTGAATGTCCTAAAAGCCAAAGTGGACAATCAAGAAAAAAACTATATTTCTTGGAAAATCAAGAAAGAACAAGACAGATTGTCTTCTTTGGTTTGGAGGAAACAAAAACTTAATACCCAATTTTGGAAAAAATCTTAATCAATTTTACTGAACTTTACCTCTCTATTAAGCTGGATTGTAGTGATATACAAGAGACTAAAAGAATAGGAAGAGAAGGAGAAAAATCTCGACCAATTGTTGTGACTTTTTCAAGCTTATTACAAAAAATAGGACTATTTAGAAGAAGACTATCCATCCTATGTCCTGGAAAAAAGGAAGGAAATGCAAAAACAAGTGCTCGAAGAAAAAGAAAATGGAAATACTGCAATAAGTAAATACGACAAAATAGTGATAATAAACAAAAACACCACAAACAATAACACCTCATCCAATGAAAAAAAATTAGATTATTTTTTGCTATTATTAAATAGCAAAAATCTAGAGGAGTATTTTTGCTATTATTAAATCGTATCCAGAGTCTTGGTTTTGGTTTAAATTTTTCATGTTTTCACTAACTTTATTTGTCTTTACTCTTTCAATTGGAAAGTTTGGTTGGAAAGGTTCGTCAACAAACTTAAGATTTTTTTACCTGACAGAGTTCAATACGTTCTGGGTAGGGTTTGGTTGGCAAAATTTTCTCCATTCTCTGTGTTACTTTTAGCACATGGACAGTCTTTTTTACGTATCAGCAGATTAGGGAAAGTCAGTTTTTTGAGTTTTTTGGTTGCTTTTCAAAGGGAATAGTCAGTGGTAGCCGTAGCATCTAGAGTGCGCAGATGTTTCTCTACCCTTTCCATCTTCTCAGTACTTAGCAGCTTTTAAAGTTTAGACGTTAGGTAATTGAGATTTATTTGATTTCTGGGAAAATCGATGGTTTACCAGGTTTTAAGAACTTATCTTTTTCAGTTACTAGTTGTCGAACATATTTCGAGCGGTCTGGCTCAATGAGCTTCTGAACGACAGGAGTGCTATCACAGGTAGAGCTTTGGAAACATTCATTAAAATGCTCAATACCTAACCTAAATAGCCATTTCATGTAGCATTACTATAGGTTTTGAAAGTAAAAAATTGTTGCAAAAGTTCTGTTAGTACAACTCTGTGATCAGATGAGATGTTTTGGCAAGAAGTACATTTGAAGTGGTTAGTCGAAATCCCTTTTATAATGCTGAAGTCTACTAAGTCTGGGATTTTCCTTAGATCGGTGGGTCAATAAGTTAGTTTTCACTAGATATTGTATCTAGGTGAAGTTCACTTCTTGCTGCTTGTAGTTGTCTTCCTTTAAGGGTTGTTAGACGTGAACTCCATTGAGTGATTTTAGAATTATAATCTCCACCTGCTATAAATCTTGGTCTCAGAATTTTGAAGAAATTGACATAATCTTATTTTTTCACCGCATGCTTTGGGAAAAAATACAGAACAGTACCAATAGGTAGCCAATCCTCAACAACAATGCTTGTGGCTTGTGTCTCAGGGGTTTTAAAAACCGCTGTCTCGTGGTGTTTAATATAATTGTTTATGTGATTTGCAATCCCGGTGGCTGTATCATATAGATACGTTGTTTTGTGGAGTGCGTAATTTGGAATCATGAAGTAATTTTTTTTTCGTAATGTGTGTTTTAGATTCCAGTAGGATATCAATTTTGTACATCTTTAAGAATGTTTTTTCTTCTAAAACATGGCGTGAGAGACTATTGGCATTCCAAAGGGCTATTTTTAGTCAGCAGAATGTGCCAGTTTCGTTATTAGTTGTGTTATGGTTTTCATAATTTCTTATATGTCATTTTTAGTTATTTGGACTTGAGGTAATTCATTTGCATTTTGCTTGTACTTGGGAAGTTTTACGAGTTCCTTGTATGACGGTCAGTTGTGTTGCCTGGTAGAATTCGCCTTGTCTGATCGATGTCCAATATATGGTATATTACGGTGTTATGCTGGTTAAGAAGGATATTTTAATTTTTTAAAATATAATTTGTTAAAATTAAAAAAAAAGAAAAAGAAACAATTTGGAAATAAAAGATTTTTTGTATAAATGGTCAGACTTGGCGAGAAGTGGCAATGCCTTAAAATAGTTCCTGGTATATACCATGTAAAAAGAGATTTGCTATTATGTATATAATTATATAGCAAATCAGTAGGAAAAAAACGAAGTAGTAAATAGGTAAATATATATAAATCCATTCAGAGATTTTTCTCCAATCATAATAAAAAGTTGACTACTCAATAAAAACTTAGTTGTACTTGTTTACTGTAAAAACACTACTTCGGGTATAAAAGAAAAGAAAAAAAACTAAATTTCATTGGTTAGAAGGACCTTAAACCAATTCTTTAGGTTGAAGAATTCAAGTTCTAACGGCATTATTTCAAAGAGATATATAAATAAAGAAAAATATTGCAGAAAGTATGAGGGAAATTTTCTAATTATGGTGGTTCATATTAAAGGCAAGCTAATGAAAAATAGTAATCGGATTATAAAAAAATAGGTACAGAATAGTTGAGATCAAATTGTTATCATTCCATATTTTTTGGAGTAAGAGCAAATAGCAGGAATTTGGAAAAAAATATTATGCAGTTCTCAGGATAAGTCAGTTTATATCCACTTACATGTTTATGCTTAGATTTGGATAGAAATGGTTGCTGGATGGGGAAGTAGAAAAAAATATAAAAATATAAGGGAAGAAAGAGGTAATTCAATATAATGACTGCACGTAGGTCTTATTAACATTTAACAATGAGTATGACGATTTTAGATTAGTAAAAGTAAAACGATATACAATAATTACCAAAATACTTTTAGAACAAGTGGATAACGGTATCTATTTAGATAGTTCATAATGAAAAATTATGGTGAATGACTTGAAAGTGAGGAGATAAAATAGAAAGAGGAAAAACGAAGCACCACATTTAAAAAAAATCCATCCATTCTGAGTGGGACTCACACAGCGCCGGGTTTGTGCATACTTCGGTACATACAAAGGTTTGAAAACTTAAGAGTACGTCATATTTTTATCGAACTATTTAACGTAAATTATTGATGTTTTTCTTCTTTAAGAATAATAAATCTTCAAAGTACTTTCCAAAAGTGTGCAAAAAAGTGTCTGTGCAAAAAGATTAAACTGAAATATGAACAAAAACTTGTAAAATAGTGTAAAAAATTGAATAACAACAGTATTCACGTCAAGTGACTTTTTCCGTTGAATTTGCCACCTTTGTGATCTTTGTGATATGAAAATAAAAAATCCTACCTACTGTGAACATAATTTCGCAAAGTCGAAAAGAATTCAAAAGGATGTGGAAAATTAATGTAATTATCATAATCTAATCAAATCAATATAATCAACAATTATATCGGCGCCATCTAGCGGCAAATAGTGATACTACTACTAAAATTACGATATCTAGTTCGCAGTTGCAAATATCGCCACTGTATTATTAAGTCTGTGATTCTGCTCACTAATAGAAAACAGTAAAAAACCATTAGAAATTAATACAAAAAAACAGTTTTAAGATATCAAATAGACATGGAAGAATTAATAGCACTAATTCAAAATTTACAACAAAAATTTGAAAAACAAACAAATGAGATAAGCCACATGAAACAAATTACACCAAAACAAATAAACAACAAAAAATATAAAAACATTCATAAATTTGGAATCCAAATACAGCATAATAGAAAAAAAACTGTCAAGGGTCAGGTGCCGCCCATACAAAAACTAAACAGTTTATCGAGGAGGATAAATCTGATTTTATTTTGAGTACAAGAAACTGAATGGAATTAACTTCCAATTGCAAGTGAACATAGCAAGAATAATAACAAGTAAAATGAAAATAAATATTACTGAAAGGAATATAGAACATGTAAACGTCTAGGAAGGAAAAATAAGGCCCGTTATTATAACTTTGACCACAATGAGTATTAAAATTCAGCTTTTAAAACATAAGACAACACTAGAGGCGACTCCATACTATATTCAAGAAGATTCTTCTCCAAAAGTATTCCAAGAGCGTAATAGAGTAGCGGAGTAACTTCTAAAGGAACTTAACAAAGGGGAAAAGGCATATCTCAAATATGATAAATTGGTAATATTGCCAGAAAGTACAGAAGATGATATAAACCAAAAGGACAACGAAAATAATAGGAACGTAAATAAAAGGATCTTATTAGAATCGCCTGAAGCCTCAAATAATCCTTCTATCACAAGTCAGTCAAGAATGGACAAGCCATGGAAAAACGAAGTCGTAATATCAAGAAATACGTTACGAAAAATCAGAACAAAAATCATTTTCCACTATTGTTGAAAACCATCCCGCCACTAGTTCTATGCTTCTGCAAAACAAAACCTGATGAAGCGCTGAGACCTCCCTACGATATTCTCCAACCCGGCTGTTTACCATGCGGACGAAAGACCCCTCCACTCCACACAATCTATATTTGTACATACAAAGGAACTCCACTGTCTAATGGACGTCTGATAGAATTAAAGACGCTGTTTCTGAGATAAAGTTATAATATAATTGGACTTGCAAAAATAAGAAGAAAGTGTTATTGCATATTTGAAGCAAACGACAGGAAAAAGTGAACAAATATGGAAGAGGTCTAAACTGGTCGAGAAGTTCCTAATAAAGGATTGTTTTGTTTAATTTAATTATTTAGTAACATGTAAATTAAATTATTTAGAAACTTATTTGAACTACTTATACTTAAAAATAATATTTAATATTAATTTGTTTAGGTGATAATTCAGAAATAAACGTGTAAATATTTATTTATTAGCGAAATACATGGTTTTACTATTATTATTATTCACCTTCATCACGTTTTGCTTGGTATGTTTTCCCCGAGTAAAAAAAGTTTCTAAAACATCTGAAGAACTAACATGGGTATATTCATAGCCTGGTTTACCGAACACATTTGGTTTATACTTACCGTGCTAGACATATGAGAGCATAATTTATTATAACAATGTAACCATAGAATAAATAGCAATATAATTATGGTCTTCTTTTGCATCAATAGACCTTCATGACCATTTTTAAAAATAGATGTATTTTTGCAATATGCTTTGTGAACAGTCGCCGTGTGTTAATTTCAAAATTATTTCAGGCATAAAGGTGAGAATTTCTCAAAGTATGACGTGCATGTATCTCTGAAATTCATGCACGTCATACCTTGAGAAATTTTCCGATTTGTGCTTAGATGATCATTATATCACCGATTGGAAAGGAATTAAAGTCGATCATATCACGCGGTTAACAGCGACCCTAATCAAGAAAGGTTCATTCCTACTCCACGTAAGTTCCGTATTTGTTTTTATTACTTTTAGGAGAGGTTCAGAGAAATATACCTATCGCAGAAATCTCGACATAATCATTTTGTAGTGATTTTACTATCACCAATCCTTCAGCAAACTACCATGTAAAATGTAATTTTGTACCTTGTAATTTTGTACCTTTTATTGCGTTGGTAATCCAAACTCAACTTAAGTCTATATCTACGATCGATTTTTTTAATTAATATACGAGTATGTTTTGGCATTAAAGGACACGAAACTTTCAGGTAACTTCCATGTGTTGAAAGCAGTGGCGGTTTAAAGATTTGCAAACAACTCTCTTTGAAAGATATGAAGTTTGGTATAGGATAGAGCTAATCAATCTGCGTTAATATTTTTTTATTCCAAAAATCATTCCTAGCTTTGCAAAATTGATTATAATTTATTATAAAGTACAATTGAAAGGTAAACTTGAAAAGTAATTGTATCTTGGATTTTTTGACATTTGATAATTTGTTTGACAAATTTTAATTTTAGAAGATATGGGTTCATGTTAATGGTATAGCTACTTCTAAAATACTTTGAAAAGTGACATAAGTAGGAAAAAATAATAGTTTTCTTAATTGAATATATTTGGCGTTAATTTTGTAGAAATTCATTGTTCAAACTTAAATGAAACTACGTGATGTAGTATTATTTCTACTTTTTTAAATTTCTTTACCACGACCTAGGTTTCGTTGTATTACAACATCTTCAGGTGGGATATTAGCAAAGATTCGTGTAAGATTACTATTTATGCACGTTTTGTTAAACCATATGCTTTGTACCGCCTTCCGAAATTTAATTCGGAGTCGAAGGTACAATATCGCCAATGTAGCCAAATCGGCTGTTTTCAAATATTGAATATATTTACCTAGTATCTTTGCTAATATCCCACCTGAAGATGTTGTAATACAACGAAACCTAGATCGTGGTAAAGAAATTAAAGAAAGTAGAAATAATACTACATCACGTAGTTTCATTTAAGTTTTCTTAATATTTCTCCTTTCTTTATTTTTTAGCAAACAAAAGAAACATTCGTTAACGATTTATATTTTTCATTAAAATTTAAAACAGGTATCGCTAATTGTTAACGATTATTAAGTATAGTGATATTGCAAAATTTTACATGCTTTGTAGGTGGGAGAGGGAGCACCCTGAGCTGCAGCTAAAGGTCATAAGTTGTAACTGGCTTTGGTTTTTTTTTGTGAAATTCTATTCATACGTGTTTCTGTATTTATTTCACTGTGTTATTATTGATTGAAAATATGTATTACGTGAAGGGTGCTAATCTCATTTTGCAATCAAGTAGGATTATATAATTCCGATAAGAAATATAATGATTTATATTTCTTATCGGTTTTCTTCTTTTTCAGAAATGTTACGGCGCAAAAATTAAGAGAATTCATTATACTAATGTCCCATCTTACGCAGAGATAATTCTAAAGGCGATTTAAGTGAAAAATTGGAAATAAATTGAATTTGCATAGAGACTATGAGGGTCTCTATAATCTTTTTCACAAAAGCCGTCTTCCGTCTGATTTTGGGGGAGAGAATAAATCGATGTAAACTTGGACGGGTTTGTAAATACAAATTTATGTTTATATGTTATTTTACAAAAGAGAAGTTTCGTGTCGGAAATTTCAAAATAATTGATGAATGTATGCATGATTTTGTTCACAACATTTTTATAGAAATCGAATAACCATTAACGTGGACCAATGTGTTAATGTAGACACAGGATGTGGCTATAGAGTAGATGGCTAATTCTAAATTTGCAATTTGTCATGAAATATCATGAAAATATTTGTTCATTATTTTTTTTATCACAGGTTTTTAATCTGTTATGAAAAAATTATAAAAATTTAATAAGAATAAGCCTTAAGAATAAGTTATAAGCATCTCAATTTAGTAGAGTAAAAATATTCTTCTATCTCTTTCGTTCTTGTAGAACAAATGTGTATCACTAAAAATAACGTCACAGTTGAATATTGTCATCATTGTCTAAAAGAATTGGAATTAAAATTTAGGAAACAGAAAGAATATTATTCGAATATGCATTTGTTTCTTTCGAATGTTAATGAAACGGGGAGAGAAAGGATTGATTCCGAATCGTGGGAGTGGGGGTGCGAAAGCTAAAATGTGCGGTTGACATCCCGTCATTTTTTATGAGTTCTAATAAACGAATTAAGTTGTGATATTTAATATTACGATAAAACCTAAAAGATTTAAAAGTAGAAATTCTGAAATAGACCGGAAATAATACCATGTAATAATATGTAAATACACTCAGATTTTTTTAAAAATGAGATCTGATCAGAGTGATTGTACTGGTCTTAAAATTCTTCTAAATTGTCATGTTCTATATTTAGATCCAATGACGGATAGCGTTTCATGTCTTCCGATGATATCAGTTGACTTGTACGGTTGTCGCGAAGAAAATACGAGATCTCCTTAGTTTCTAATATTCATTACCTTGTAGCGTTTGAACAATTTAAGCGTTTTTTACCAAAAAGAATGTTAAAGCAGATCACTGTATTTTTATGACATTAGCGGTAATTTACATATCAAAGTATTTAGTCTGATTATTGGCAAAAAATTGGATTAACACAATGTTAAATTAACTATCGAATACTCTATAGATTGGTGGTTCATTCTCCATATACAATATTTAAATATATGTATTTTATTTGATGGAGGTATAAACTTCATGTTATTCGCCTGTAGCTTAATTCAGTGAAAGAGCAACTCCTGTCCGTGATTGTTTTCTAATGAAATATTAAAAAATTAGTATAAAAAAAAAGTTTAAAAAAAAAAATTAAACAATTAGTTTAAAAATAAAAAAGCAGACGAATTAGTTGAGCAGATGGTTAAACGTCGTGAGTGGGTCTTGGAGGACGATCAGTACAGAACGTCAGTGTTAATGAATAAACGTGTATTGTTATCAACAATGTTTTGACATTTTTGAGTGAAATTAAACAAGATCCACCAAAGTTAAAAGAACTTAGTTATATTATTATTAAGATGCAAGATGTTACTGCGATAATTTGTGGTGTAAACAGTTAAAGCACAGTAGATAACATCAAAGAAGAGTGTACAAATGGTAAATCGAGTTGTCCCCGTGAAGAAATTAATAAGCCTCGTCCAGTAACCGGTCTAGATGATTTTGACGAAAGTGTCATTAAACAAATAGTTTCATCGTTTTACTCTAATAGTGAATATTTGTTACTGAAAACAAAATATATGAAATATCAAAGGAAAGTACTGAGGCTTTTTCGTGTGTAAAAACCTCAATGAATAAAATTTTGAAACAGCTGGATTATAAGTACGAAACAACTCCGGATGGAAGAAGCAGTTGATGAGAAGCGTTATATTTTTTGTGCTCGACTCAAGTTTTTAGGGAAGTTGAAGGAGTTGAAAGAGGACGAAGATACCGTGTCTTTCAACTACTTCAATTTTCCTAAAAACTTGAGTCGAGGGTAAAAAAATTTCACAATTTATCTTGACGAAACTTGGCGTCATTATAATTCACTTAAACGAGTCTGGCTTGATGGAAACAATTTTAAATAAAACCAATGGAAAAGGAAGCAGACTTATAGTTTGTCACCCAAGTTTCACACTCAAATATCATACTCAATAAAAGCGTGGCTTGCAATAAAGTCCTTACTGAGTAGACAGAGAAAACAAATTTGATAATTATTATTTGTGTTATTTTGTAAAAGCGTGTTTATTTAGTTTTATTATATTATTAAATGTTTTTGCTATATCTTGCCTCTTATATTTGTTTTAAGGGTGTACATTTTTTATTTCATGAAATTATTTTATTGTCATCGGTTCTTGATATTAACAATAAAATTTAATTAATTTATTCCTTTAGTTTTTGTTTTGGATTATTTTTGTTTTCAGTGGTTCTTGACGTGTGCAAATTTTAATTATTGAGTATTTGCATGAGTGTCAAAATTTAATTTAAAAATTCCATTTCTGTTCTAATGTTTTTTTTCGTTTTGAGAGTAACAATTTTCTATTTTTATAAAATTATTATATTGTCATCAGAACTACATATAATTGCCAAATTTCAATATGATACATCAATTAAAAGTGTGTGAAAATTAGTTTTCGCAGATTCCATTATGATAAATTTATACGTTGCCAAGTCTTACCAAGCGTCCACAAGCGTGAAAGTTATACAAATTCTAGGCTCGTATTTGGGAGTAATTTACATGCTTGTGAATGCATCAGTGTGCTCTGAACAGGCAAGCATGACAGACACCGAACTTGTTGCAACTATTGCGTTTGGTTTATAATATTTTTATTTGAAAAATAAACAAAAAAAACGAGAAGAGAAAAGTATAACAAAGATGTTGGATGATCAAAATTCACAGATATCGTATCAGATAACTATAAAATCATTGCATTGGTATATATTTAGCCTTTATCTGCGAACTTGTCAATTTTTAATACTGGTTAAGTTGTGAAAGTAGGCAATAATATTGTTATTTATATATTTATTGTATACTGGTATTAGATTTCAGGTTACCGTTAATCCTACGATATAGTTACATAAGTATGTTATGTTTTGTTGCAGACAATTTATGGAAATTAAATTTAATGAAATTTTATATGAACCATCTGAAGAGTTTGATAAGTTTTGTCGTATGAGCTATACTGATTTCGAATTTTTGCTGAACACAATTTCGCCCAACATGTCCAAGCAAGATACAGACTTCAGAGAAGCTATACCAGTTAAATATCGTCTTGCCATAACACTATGATTTTTAGCATCTGGTGATTCTTTCAGGGACCTTTACTACTTGTTTAAAGTTTCTACTCCAGTTATATCAAGAATCGTTCGTGAAGTTTAACGAGCTGTTAATGAAGTCCTAAACGATGAAATAAAGGTAAGTCAGCGAAACAAAATATTTGGTTATTTTCATTCATGTAAGTTTAATAAAAATCAGATAAAATCTGTTCTCCGTATTAAGTTTTATGATTTTTATTACTTAAATTATGAATCCAATATTTAAATTTATAATTTAAATGAATCAAAATCTTCGTATGTTTATGATAACGCCTCGTTAATAATGTTAGTCTTTTCTGACACGTGCTGAATTATTTCATCCATTATAATAGTAGTGGGATGCATATGCGAGGGTTTGGTACATGAAGCTGGTTTATGTGCAATTACCATGTTTGGAATGGGTTCGGAACCAGGAGACGGAGAGTAAGAAGAGGTTAGCCTTGATGAAGGGCTATGGCAAGTATTTGGGATAGGATCCGAAGAAGCCGCAACAGATGAGGGTAGTTTTAGAGTAATAAAACTAGGCTCTGATGGTGGTCTGGAATAATATTCAGCAGATGGTGTATGACGTATGAATGAGCTTTGATTGATCCTGTTTATAAATAACCCATCTATTTGGTACATAATAATTTTCCGTTCATTATTTGGAAGTTCACGCAGCTTTTTGACAACAGCTTACAATATAAATCGTAGTCATTGTCTTCTTAAAAAGGTCTACGTTCACTTTGCCTTTGATCTAAAGCATTTGTTAGTTGTTGAAATGCGGTTGCCATTTGTTTTTCAGCTATATCAAAAGCAAGGCGACGACGAGATCTCTGATTAATTAATTAAAAAGAATAATTTTCTGTCTCTTCCATTTCTTCCGGCTCTGCATTTTTTTATTGTGAATGCTGGAAACAAATAAGAGCTATTAAAACTTATTGTTACACTATATTTATTTTCTTTCGTACAGATGCAAGTCTCAGCAGAGGGATGGTAGACTATAGAAAAAGGATTTAGGAGCAAATTTTCATATTGCATAGGTGCACTTGGCAAGCACATTGTTATGGAAAGCTCATCTCATAATGAAGCAGAGTATTTCAATTACACGAAAACTTTTAGCATTGCCCTTTCGGTATTAGTGGACAGCCAATATATATACACATATGCAGACATAGGATGCCAGGGAAAAATTAGTAACAGTGGTGTTTTTAACAATTCATTATTGTGGCATAAAACTTGCAGTGAGGAGATGGATTTTCCCCTGCCGAATCCACTTCCCGGATCGGATATTAATTTGCCATACATATTTTTAGCTGATGGTGCTTTTGCACTGAGTACGCAGGTAAGGAAGCTCTTCTCTGGAATCCATGACGTCTGCTCATCAAAAAGGATATTTAATCAAACATTATCCACATCACGGGTTTTAGTAGAAAATAAGTTTGGAATTTTAACCTTAGTTTTTGAATTTTCCGATTAATTTTAATCGATGAATTGTTGCGGAAATTACGATGACTTTTGTTTTACTAAGTAACTATTTAAGGGCGAGTAATAATTCTTTGAATATATATTCTCCTCTGGGATGGTTTGATTTATATGACAGTAGTCGCAATCTAATAAAACCAGTTCATGGCGCAGATGTAACAATGTATATAATGCAATGCAAAACTTGCCATCTATCCGAAGATCTCCGTTGAATTCCATAGCATTAAGGGAAAAATGTATTTTATATTTGTATAAATATGCTTAAGAATTTATTAAATTTTATCGGATATAAGACAGTAAATATTAAAAATACATAAATCGTACAGAGTTAAGGGCGTAGTTTAGTTTTATTGATTAGGTTTTTTTTTACTTACCGTTTCTGTATTTATACTATCGTTGTAGGTATATATTGGCATTAGAAATGATTCCATAATTTCATAAGCGAACCAAACAGGTTTATATATGTCTTCGGCGCCTACAACGAAGACGGGATTACAACTAATCCTTCTCACTTTCACGTTATATATAATTAGTATTTATTACACGAATAATATAACTACTTACATAATTTGAATTTTTATACGTTCAAGTAATTTGCATTATTTATAACACTAATATTTAAATTTTTAATAGGGAATTCATTAGAATTCCAAGTAAGTATAGTTATTAACAATGGTATACCTTACCTACCTTACTACAGTGCATTCAATTTGAAGAGAGAATTTATGTAAACAATGGAATTTGACAGTTTAACTGTCAAATTCCATTCCAAAAATATATATTCGATCAGCTGACAACTATTTAAAAAATGCATTGTATTATATCCAGAGTATTCTAAAACCATATATATAATCAAAATATTAACTTCAGAAAGTTTCGCTATAAAAAATTTTATAAATACAAGTATTACACCTTTATTTTACTGATACGAATTGTAATATTTTACACGGTAAAAATGGACAACCCTACATTTTTTTTGCGAAACAGTCAGATGTTTCAAATATTTCTCGAAAATATTCAAAACCTCCTAGCATTAAAAACCACCATATATGCATATATAAACCATATATGCTATTCATTAATTTAATGAGGCATTAGAGTGAGATAGCTACAATGTGTCAGCTTACGCAGTTATATTTCTAGATTTGACACATAATATACATAAAGAGTTATGGTTTGTTTGACACATAGATAATTAAACAGATATTGTGACCTATGTTATTTTCTTTTCAAATAAGGGTTGGTACTAAAATATTAAATTGTAGCCTACAAATTGTATACTACTTTCTTAAGTTATGTTTTTTATAATAACTGAACTTTTACTCTTATATCGATGTATATTTTTGATACTTATTCGGCAAATCTGTTAGAAGTTGGCCGCTCATATAAGGATAAGATGGCCATTTAATTTTGGGTAATTTTTCCTCTCCCTTTGCCACGGAAAAAGCAACTACTTTTTTATTTTTTCTCGAGTCAGTTTTTCTTTTCCGTTTCTTGTTTCATTATTTTCTTGCCACAAGGACCGCAAGAATTGTTGAATTTAGTACAGTTTACATGCGGCTATACTTTACAAACAATTCGTTGCAGCTAATCTCCTACTTTTCCCCATTCAGATGTAGGATCCCGAGTATCATTAAAACCTCTACAATAACTATGTCATTATTAAGATTATCAGATATATAAGCAGAATCTGGAAAGAATAATCTGGACTCTAAATTTAGCGCCACTTACGAATTTGTTATTCGATTTGAGATTATATTATCGACAGGTATTCAACGAAGAAACAGTAAAAACATAATAAATTTTAAAAATATTAACACTACCACATTAAATATCAACGAACTAAAAAAATTGAGGTAAATTGAAACTTTGACGATTAAAATTACTTTTAAATTTTTTCAAAATATACAGCGAAGTACACGTTCAGGCAGCAGCCGCTTAATAGATTTAGCTCACGACATCTAGAAAAAAAAACAGTGAAATTTTTTGGTTGTTAATTTCATCTGAATTACCCTATTTTTAAAACCGTACTTTTGTTGCTTACCTGAAAAAAATTAAAAAATGATTTTATTATTTTGCACAATTGTTAGCAAATAGCTGTAATTGATTAAGTGCATTATGAATACGTATGCACTAGTAACACAATACAATTCTGTATGCACTGTTCGAGCGAGGCAGATATATGTAATTTTTTAATATCGATAAAAACTACGTCGAAATGATACCGCCAAAAGAAAACGTAATATATAGGATTACACTACAAGTCGAAGCGTTATGACAATGTTCACTGTACATTACGCTATTAACTTTTATTATATGCATGTTTGGTAAAACTAAATTATTAGTTTTTGTTTTGAGGAAAACTAACGCGGGTCCGTATAATCGTTTGTCAGTATGTCTGTTGCACAAACACGAAACTTAATAATTGTATTGAAGGGGCCATATCGAAATGTATATAGAACTAAATAAATTTGAATTAATCCGAGCGCACGGCTAGTATAATTATTTGCAATACTCATTATTTACATAGTCACAATTCTTACGTCAAAGTGCTTATAGATTCAGGAGATCAATTAAATTCTAACTGATTTTAATATTAAAATCTATTAGAAGTTCGATGAATAATCATCGAAAATATACATAGAAATAAGAATAATATAAGTAGGCTACAATTAGTATTGTAGGCTACAATTTAATATTTTAGTACCAAAAATAACATATGTCACAATATATGTTTAATTATCTACACGCCAAATATACCACAACTATATATGTGTATAAGGTAATCAAATCTATAAATATAGCAGCATAAGTTGACACATTGTAGCTATCTGACTCTAACTCCTTATAAAATTAATGAATAGCATATAGTCCAGACTTTTTCAGTGCTCGGAGATTTTGAATATTTTAAAAAAATGGAGGGTTGTCCATTTTTGCCGTGAAAAATTTTACTTTTACTTTACTGTTTTACTTTCTTTACTTTGTTACTTTACTATAATGTTTGATTAAATATCTTTTTTGATGAGTCGACGTCAGAGTAGGGCTTCATTACGTGCGTACTCAATGCAAAAGTACCATCCGTTAAAAATATGTATGGCAGATTAAAATCCAATCTGGGAAGAGGATACGGCGGTGGAATTAAATTTTGTTACCGCAAGTTTTTTACCACAATAATGAATTGTTAAAACCATCACTGTTACTAATTCTTCCCTAGCATCCTAGGTCTGCAAATGTGAGTTTATATTCGCTGTTTACTAATGCCGAAAGGACGATGCTAAAAGTTTTCGTGTAACTGAAATACTCTGCTCCACCATGAGATGAGCTTTCTATAACCATGTGCTTGCCGTCCAGTGCACCTATGCAATATAGAAGTTTGCTCCTAAATACTTTTTCTATAGTCTACCATCCTTCTGCTATGACGGGCATTTGTACGAAAGAAAATAAATAATGTACAACAATAATTTTTAATGGCTCTTATTTGTTTCCATCAATCACAATAACAAAAAATGCAGAACCGGAAGAAATGGAAGAGACAAGAAATGATTGTTTCCCAATAAACGATAATGTTGCAGTGACGTGACAATGTACCAATAACGTCTACTCAGATATCTTTTCGTCGCCCTGCTTTTTTATACCTGAAAAACAAATGTCCACGGCATTTTAACAACTTACAAATGCTTTAGATCAAAGGTAAAGTGAACGTAGAACTTTTCAAGAAGACGAAGACTGCGGTTTATATTGTAAGCTATTGTCGAAAAGCTGCCCGAACTGCCAAATAATGAACGGAATATTATGATGTACTAAATAGATGGGTTATTTGTAAACAGGATCAATCAAAGCTCATTCATACGTTATACACCATCTCCTCAATATTATTCAAGACCACCACCATAGCCTACTTTTATTACGTCAAAAACGAACTTCATCTATTGCCGCTTATTCGGAGCCTATTCCAAATACTCACCATAGCTCTTCATCAACGCTTACCTCTTTTCATTCGCCATCTTCTGATTCCGAACCCATTCCAAACATGGTATTTGCACATCAAACAGCTCCATCTACCAAACGCTTGCGTTTGCATCCCATTACTCTCGTAATGGATGAAATAATTCAGCCCGTGTCAGAAAAGTTCAACATTATTAACGAGGGGTTATTAAAAAGATACAAAAGTTTTGATTCATTTAAATTACAAATTGAAATATTGAATAATAAATATTATTCTTATATATTATATTATTTATTCATAATTGAAGTAATAAATATTATAAAACTTTCATCTTTATTTCATCATTTAGAACTTCACGAACGATTCTTTGTATGATTGGAGTGGATACTTTAAACAAATAATGAAGGCCCCTGAAATAATCTAAATATGTAAATTGCAAAGAATCGAAATATGTAAATTACAATATTATTGTCGACTTTTTCAACTTAGCCAGTATTAAAAATCGATAATTTCATAGATATGGACTGAATATATACGAATGCAATCATTTTATAGTTACCCTATACGGTTTCTGTGAATTATAATCATCCACCATCTTCTTCTTCGTCGGACTTTTTTTTTCTCGTTTTATTTTGTATATATTTCAAATAAAAATATTACAAACCAAACGCAATAGTTGAAACAAGTTCGGTGTCTACCGTGCTTGCCTGTTCGGAGCACACTGACGCATTCATAAACATGTAAATTACTCCCACATGCGAGCCTAGCATTTATATAACTTTGACGCTTGTGGACCCTTGGTAAGACTTGCAATTTGTAAATTTATCATAACAGAATCTGCCAAAACTAATTTTCATGCACTTTTAATTGGTATATCAATATGATACACCAATTAAAAATGCACGAATATTAGCTTTGGCAGATTCCATTATGGCAAATTTACATATGGCCAAGTCTTGCCAAGCGTCCACAATTTGGTAATTGTATGTATTCACAAGCTAAATTGGCAATTGTATATAGTTCTGATGACAACACAATAATTTTATAAAAATTAAGAAAAATTTTTGGTCTCAAAATGAAAAAAAAGACACTAAAAATAATGGAATTTTTAAATTAAATTTTGGCACTCTTGCAAATGTCAAATTATTTAAAATTTTCACAAATATAATTTTATAAAATAAACAATTATCAGCTTGAAACAATAAAGACCAAACAAAAAATAATGGAATAAATTAATTCAATTTGATTATCAATAGGAAGAACCGATGACAATACAATAATTAAAAGACTCCATGTTTCGTCAAGATAAATTCTTCGACCGTACCTTCAACCTCTTTCGACTTCTTCAACGTCC
This sequence comes from Druceiella hillmani, assembly GCA_039881145.1. NCBI lineage: Eukaryota > Metazoa > Arthropoda > Insecta > Lepidoptera > Hepialidae > Druceiella > Druceiella hillmani. The sequence goes on from JAYKKI010000009.1 coordinate 5,675,358, forward strand.
CTGAAAACTTGAGACGAACGTAAAAATTATCACGGCTCTCCATCAACTGCTTCTTCTGTCTGGAGTTGTTTCTCTCTCAAAATTTTATATTATTATTAGCTCTTTCAAAATTTTATTCATTGAGGTTTTCACACATTAGATATATTCACTATTAGAGTAAAACGATGAAACTATCTGTGTAATAACACTTTTGTCAAAATCGTTTAAACCAGTTACTGGACGAGGCTTAATAATTTTTTCACGGGGACAACTCGGTTAACCATTTACACACTCTTCTTTGATGTTATCTACTGTTCTTAAACTGTTTACACCACAAATTATCACAGTAACATTTTGCGTTCTTTTAACTTCGATCGATCTTGTTTAATTTCACTCAAAAATGTCAAAATATTGTTGATAATAATGCACTCTTATTGATTAATAACGACACCAATATATTCAATGCTTCTCTGAAAAATCTTCTTTTTAATTAGACTGCATTTCAGTAAAGAACCTAATAACAAGCTAATAAATTAAAGATTTAGAAGTCAAAAATACCACTTCAAAATTAAATATAAAAAGAGAAAATTAGAACAACAACGCTGATGCACTCTCAAGAATTTAAACTAATGCGTTAACAAACGACGATGATGATCAATGCAAGTAAATGCCGGTCATCACAAGAATAATTATATATCTTGCAAGAATAATTATATGAAGTTACTAAAGCAATAATACGACTATCTATATAAAACGACTGGGGAAATGAGTCGAATAATAATAGTTAAGGATTTATTAAGTTGGATATTAAAATAAAGAAAAATTTATTATTCCAAAAGTACACTTACAGCACAATCCGAAAGTGTCGTAAGTTCGGACACTAAGAGTGGAGCTGCTGCATACTCCATATCTAAAAAAGAATATGGCATATTTTTGAAATATAGGTATATTTAGAATATTATAGAGCTTCCTTTAAAATAAGTTATACTTATTTTAATGAAGCTGTCAGCGATATACCTAATCAAATTTCACTTTATATTTTTGACGTATGATTTTGAAATAACATACGTGTAACAGATTTTTCTGACATGAACCTGGAAAAGCATACACCTTGAAAAGTATATACTCACAAAACGAAAAGTTTTGGAAATCCAACTAAGAAAAATGTACTAGCTACTCGATAAAACATAACAACTGTCGCTGGAAAGTAAACTGTTACGAGTATTATACAAATGTATCCTAAAACTTACTTGAACTTGTGGGAATCAGCTCTGGGGGACCGCCTCCAACTCAAATATAGAAATACTGCAGATGTTCCAGGCAAAAATGCTAAGGATAATCACTAATGCCCTCTGGTACTTAACAAACCAACAGCTTTACTAGGAGCTTGGAATTAGAACAGTCAAAGATAAGATTAAACATTCTATGACATTGTACAGAAACAGACTGGAAAATCATCGGAATATACTAGCCACGCACTTGAATAGAAATACAACATTCAAAAGGCTCATTCATTAATAATGAGTTCCATCGTTCATTTCCGGACCTCATCGTCAGATCATCATCATATTTATATGGGACCGCTCGTATAGTACCCTTTTTAAAATAAAAAAAATCATCAAAATTGGTCTACTCGATAAAGAATTATCGCTAAACATACATAAAAAAAGATCCCGACGAATTGAGAACTTTCTCTTTTATGAAGTCGGTTAAAAAGAACTACGCTGTGCCAGAATATAGGACTGGTGAATGTATTAAAAGGCAATTATCTGTATTTTTTCTTAAAATTTTCACCCGTACTAATTATGATGGGTCAACACAGAAAAATATTACAAATTTATTACTTTACTTAAAGTATCAACAAACATTTTTTCATTAGAGCGTTTATCTTTTGCATTATTTTATCTGTGGCATTCATTTCAACATCTTATTGGAGCACGAGTTTTTCTTATTTCATATTAAAAAAAAATCGAGATTTAAAAAAAATCCACTACAGAAATAACCCAAGCTACTAAAACAAAACTGATCATCGTTCAGCCATATTTGTATAAAATTTGTTGTGCTGTCAACTCGGTGATGTTTAGAGAAGATTTAGCGATTAAGATTTATCATAGAATTTATTCGTTAAATTATATAAAAAAATCTGTAGGGCGATTAAATAAACAAAATAAAAAATAAGAAGCCTTTTAATTTCTCGCAAATAGCTAAGTTTACAAAATAGATTTTTCACACAAATGTGGATATTATGTACATAGTAAATTAATTAATATGTATAAGGTAATTTCAGTATTCGTTATTTATGTATTTGCAAGAACCTCTCCACAGGCTCCTCCAAAGATAACCAATCGTCTCTAGATTGGGCTTAGTTTGAGCCTGCTGTTCTTGTAATATCTTAACTTGAATCTTTCGAGGGTTTTGGTCGTAATCTTTCACGGGGACTAGCCGTCTTGGAGGATGTTGTTTATGTATTGCTCGTATCTTTTCCTTGATTTCATTGTGGGAGGGGAAATTAATTTTCTTGTTTTGATTGCTATGTTTATTCGGCAAATTGTTAAAGTTTTTCGTTGTGAGGAAATTAAGTAAGCCCGGTTTCAAAACACCGTCATATATGCTTGATTATCTTTGTATTGATGTTTGTGTCTTATTTTTCTTGTTTACTTGAGTATTTTTTTCATCTTGGATGGGGGGGAGGGGGTTGCTTTCAGGTGATGAAGAGAGCATTAGTTTGTTATTGTTTGTGGTGTTTTTGTTTATTATCACTATTTTGTCGTATTTAATTATTGCAGTATTTCCCATTTCTTCGAGTATTTACTTGTTTTTCAGTTCCTTCCTTTTTTCCAGGACACAGGATGGATAGTCTTCTTCTAAAGAGTATGGGGTATCTTTCAGTGACCCTATTTGTTTGTAGATGTCTATTTTGAATCCTAAGGTTGAAAAAGTCACAACAATTAGTCGAAGTTTTTCTCCTTTATTTCCTATTCTTTTTGTCTCTTGAATATCTCTACAATATATATATGTATCTATATATATATTACATCACGAATTTCGAAGTCATGGATTTTACGAAACTGACGATTGTATTTCTTCAATAATGGCATTTTATGTATTTATATTAAATACATTAATTCCTTATATGTGCTTTTTTCGAAAATAAAAGCAGAAATTGCCTAGACATTAATATTTCTGGGCAATTTTCAGTTGTAATTTTTAATATACACGTTGTTTGGTAAAACAGACATTGCGATGAACTACTAAATATGCGAAAAATTATGTTGTCTTTATTTGAACTGGTTTTTATGTTTACATATTTCTTTTCATTTTGTTGTCGACCTTGGCCATATACGTATTAATAATTCGAGCTCTATAAGATATTGACGGTATAAAATAATATGCATAGTTAATTGTTTATACAAATGTTCTAACTAATAGGAGTTGACTAACTTTACTTAAAATTAGCTACGTATACGTAATTAAATGGTACATATAGCACGTTATTAACGGTCTACATAGCACTTAATTAAATGGTAATGTCAGTCGGAAAGGGTTTCAATGGGAAGATAATCACTGTGCGAGCTTATAAATGTTATTTGATTTCACTCTTTATAATAATGTTGAAGGAAAATATAAATTACAAAAAAAATTACATTAAAATACAAAAACTGAAAAGTTGCAAAAATATAAACGATATAATTAAATTAAATAAGTTTTAAATTATTTATGAATAGAGCTTGAAATATTTTCTTTTGAGCAGGAAAGTCAAGGTAAGAATTACATTTAATTAAATTTAATTAATTAGAACACAGTTAAAATATTAAGTTAGGCATTTGTAAATAAATTAAAAATTTACAAAAAATTAATTCTATATGAATAAAATAAACCTAGTAATCATTAACTTTAGGGATATCGAGAAGCTGTAAGACCATTTTTTATGACAAACGCGATTTTAGTATTCTTGTAAAAATATTCAAACTTTTAAATATTTTTCTCGATATTTGGTTATATTATATTTCCAAGCGGAATTACTGTTATTTTTGTTTTTCGAATACCAAATATTAAGCACCTTTAAGGTTTAAAAGAAATTGAAGTTTTTAAATTTATTTTAAGAGCATATATTTTATTCAGTGAGTTAAAATCTTGCAACGAATATTTTGTAAATTTCACTTTATATTCGATAACTAATATTATAAATGAAACTAAAAACTTATATTGTCTCTGCTAATTTTTTTTGTAGATCAGTTATTAATAAAAATTGGCAGAAGAAAGACAGAAAAAAATAATATCGTAAATCTCCACGATTATTTGCACACACATTTCCGTTGTTCGGAAATATTTGCTTTGAATGGTAGTTTTGCAAACTAATGCATATCTAAGCAGCTGAGCAAACAACACGTCTGTCAATGATAATACGAAAAATTTCAACGTAATTTTATTTAGTTTATTGAAGAAAACTGTACTCTGGGGTGAATAAAATCCAAGTGAAAATGTAACACATTTTTCTCTGTCTGAAAGCAGTTTATATGAGGAGACCGAAATTTTTCTTTCCGAAAAATAATTCTTTTATTTTATATTGATTTATTTAATTATATCGACAGCAGCGCCAGTATTCACCGGTACTAATTGTCAGAAGATATTTCCTCTATAATCCGCTTATTAGATAATAATTATGAACCGATATAACACATATACATGAACAATTATCATATTTATGCTGATCTAACTTATCTAATTATAGATGCAGCATTTAGTGGTAGCAAATGAATATTTTAAATTCAAAGAAGAGGACTATGACCTTGTTATTGCCAAGTACGGCGCGGAGGACAAGGTGGTGAGGGACAGCATCGCGAATATTCGTGACTGGTACAAGATGCAGCTCCATCTTCCTGAAGGCGCCTTTCGTAAGTCGACGTAATGATAAATTTATTGTTAAGGTGCAGTACATAGAAGAAAGAAGTGTTGAGAAAAATGTTTTATGTTTTATACGTTTTATATAATTACCTCTATTTCATATCTCCTTGCAACGCAGTCCCAATATGTATAATCGGATCTATAGTTTCAATTATTTGTGAAGAATTTGTCAGTGACCATTTTGTAGTTAAATAGATATCTTCCGACACTTGAGAAGTGAGATCTAAGCAAATATATTGCTAATAATTTAAAATAATATTACATCCTCAACAACATTTATATATCGTTAACGATGTGTTAGCTATCGCATATCTTTAACATGTATATTAAAATAATAAAGTGTAAAAATAAAAAAAATCCTAAATTTGCACCTATAGATCATAAAAACTATTTTCGTATTTCTTAGAACGAATAATAGCAATGCACTTAAAATTACAATTTTCTGTTTTTTTGGTATATATATATATTTGGTATTTGGTATATAACAAAAATTAGAAATTAATTTAAACCAATTGAAGTAGAAAATGATCAACTGGATTATTGAAAATGTGAAGATACATTTTTATTATTTGACGTTTAACAAGCAATGTAAATAGGTCGAGACGCAAGACGCGTCTAACCTGAAATAGAAATATTTGTACTCTTCGTAATTTCTACACAAATAATGCAAAATATAAATAGTAAACACATTCGGAACCATTTCTCACATTCTTAAAATAATTAGAAAATTATTTATGTGCCACAAAGAAAAGAAACTGGCTGTGAGATAAATATTTATATGTTATGGGGGTTATCGTGATTTCAAAAAATGCTGTTTATTCAGAGAGAATAATTATATTACGTATAGTACTTAATTAAGTTAATTTTGAAGAACTTTAGTAAGACAAATTTTAGTAGCAAAAGAAATGTACTACACAACATAAAAAGATATGCTAATCTATTAGTAAACTAAATTGTGTCCTGTTTGAAGATTTATGAAAAACTAACTCCTCGTGAATAAATTTTAAGAAAAATATTACCCTAACATCTTCAATTTAAATTTTATGCAGTGTGATTAAGCATACGGAAATGATGTAAATTTTTGTGAATTTTCGTACAATTGTTTGTTTAAATATGTATGTAATAAATAACATTTTTATTTTTCGTATGTCATATTGTAGAATTTATTTCACAGACTGTAAACTAAACTTTTGCATTGAATAAAACTATGTTTTATTATTATTTATTCATTAAAAACTTTTATGCATGTATTTTATACACATGACTTTATTGCTACGAGTGAAACCAAAATTCTAGTAGAGAAATGAAACTGTGGTGAGCTGTAAATCAACTAAATGTAAAAAAACAAAAACTCGAATATAAATATTTAGATGAACAAATGCATATATACATTTACATATATGTATTCAAATATGAACATATTTATTTACTTATTCTACAACTTGGTTTAATATAATCTAGTTGACGTTTCATAGAAGGCGGTAGATGATTGGAGAGAGAAGAATATGGAATCTTTCAGAACGTGAATGATGATGAGATGTTAAGGCAGTAAATTTTGATTAAATGTACGAAGGACTATTAGAAATATTAAGAACGCTAAACAGAAGTTAAATAATATAAAGATTATGTAGGTTCCGAATCGCTAATAAATTGAGGCTAGACCTAAACTCGGCAATGTGATCATATTTTTGGAAACCAAACGTTATAACGGATACCTACATTTTGAAGAAGATCTAACTAAATTAGAAGATCAGAAATTTTGACACCTTGTTTATGAATCCGTCGATATTACAATATTAGAAACTAGAACTTAAACAAAACAAATGTATCATTAATCTATTGACATAAAAAAAATTGTTAACCTGGTCTTGAGCAAATTTAACATAATTAGAAATTACTTTTTTCAAAATTCAAAGCAACTTCTTAATATTTCAGTGGACGAGCGAATTTTTCGTCTCTTACTTGGAACGGGGTTCAGTCTGGAAAAAACAAAAACGAAAATCGACAATCTGTTAACGGCGCGTAATTTGGTGCCTGAGATCATGATAAACTGCGATCCTTGCTCGGAGAAATTAAAATATACCCGGGAATACGTTGATGTGGCTATTGCACCGCAACGCTTAGACGACTTTACCCGGATTACTGTAGTCAAGTAATGTGTTTTTATTATATTGCCAATATTCTACGTAATGTGGTTTCAGAGATAATTTTATTTACGCTAAAAATATAGCTATTAATATTTTTTCATTGGATTATATTTGACCTGTTCTTTCCTTGGAGCAGAACATTTTCAACGAATTTTCTGTAAAGTCACCTTGGTGTCGAAAAGTATAAAATTGGCTGAAAATATTTCCGGGATAATTATCAGAGAAAATAAAAGTCTCTTCAGTCTTGGAAAAAAATTAATAGATTTTTTAATGCAAAATGGATTACAGTCATTTCCATAAATACCTATGAATAGACAAGTATAGTAAACGCAGCCGCGTAACTGTTCCTCATATATACAGGAACAGTTGCGCGGGTGGTGTAACATGTCAAAGGCATCACGAAATTCTTTCTTTTTTTGTTCGCTTTTTAATTGTTATTTATTTTGAGTTGTATGGGAAGGATAAAAACAATTTACCTAAACTAAAATTGAAAAAAAAATTGTATAATGATATTAATTAGGATCATTAATATCATTATACTTGGCTCTCTTGAAAAATCAATTCTCAATTAAATGTGCCATTCTGCTGTGAATATGTTAATAAACTCAACAACACTTCGAGTTGATTGTATTCTAAAAACTCTAAGTCTTTAGACATTTCGTAGCTTATTTAAATTATTTCCTTTTTTTGTAATTGGTTTTATTTTCATAAATATTTAGCAAATAAGTAGTTTTAATTGTCACGGCGGGCAGTCAATCCAATAACATGTGCACTTTATTATAATTATTACAATATTAGTAATATTTGATTTCCTTTTATAAAGCTTCAGGGGACCTCCTTTTTAATCTTTTGAATGTCCTATTACTATTTATCAAGTACGTGGCTAGTTTAATCCGATGATTTTCCAGTCTGTTTCTGTACAATGTCATAGTGTTTAATCTCATTTTTGACTGTTCTAATTCCAAGTTCCTAGTGTAGCTGTTGGTTTGTTAAGTACCAGAGGGCATTAGTGATTATCTTTAGCATTTTTGACTGGAGCATCTGCGATATTTCTATATTTGAGTTGGAGGCGGTCCACCAGAGCTAAATCCCACAAGTCCAAGTTAGTTTTAGGATACACTTGTATAATAGTAGTTTACTTTCGCGCAGTTTTTATGTTTTATTGAGTAGCTAGTACATTTTTCTTAGTTGGATTTCCAAAACTTTTCGTTTTGTAAAAATATGCTTTTCCAGGTGAGACGAAGGTCTAAATAAAGTCCAAGCTATCTGGCTTCATTTGCTTTGGGTATTTGTATTCCATTAAGTAATACAGGAGGATACGTTTCACGTTTAATGGAAAATGGTACCTGTATAGACTAAGTCTCGTTTGCTTTTACTCACTAAGTATATAGCCATTCTGTGATACTATCTAAGTAGAGTTGAAGCGTATTGCTTGCTTGATTTTGTTCATCATAGACATTTATTACTGCTGTGTCATCAGCAAAAGTACTGATAGAATATTAGATACAGGGTTGGATCAAGTACGCATCCTTGTGGCACTCCTGTATGTGCCCTATAAAGTTTTGTTTTTTCTTCTCCTTGCTTTATATAGACCCCTCTCTCTTCAAAGTATGACTTTAAGTATTTATAATAGTTTGTCGGGAATATATATTTTATTTTGTAAAGCAAACCTTCGTGCCCAAGTTTATCACATGCCTGTGAAATGCCCAGAAACGCCACGTAGCACTATTTTTTGTTTTCGAAGGCTTTATGAATTTTTCTACCAGTCTATGCATCGGTTCGATAGTGCTATGCTTTTTTCTAAATCCAAATTGTGAGTCAGGTATTATTTTCTTTTCATCTATCACTTTATTTAATCACATTAAGAAAAGGCTTTCCATAACTTTTGACAATATGTGTAGAAAGCTAACGGTCTTTAGACGGACACATCTTCAGGAGATTTGCCAGGCTTAATGATCGTTTTAATTTCAGCTACCTTCCATTGAAATGAGACTGTACGTTTCACGAATATGGAATTAAATAAGTTTGTTAAGAACAGCATTGCTGTTTCAGTTTATTTAATTTAGCAAAAATCTAGAGGAGTACTTTTTTTATTATTAAATCGTATCCATGGTCTTGGTTTTTGGTTTAAATTTTTCATGTTTTCACTAACTTTACTCATCTTTACTCTCTTAATTGGAAAGTCGAGTTGAAAAGGGTTCGTCAAGAAACTTAAAAAAATTTTCGCCGTCAAGGTTCAATACGTTTTGGGTAGGATTTGATTAGATAAACATCAGTTAGATGAGAAGCAAGTCTATTCTTTCTCTGGGTTACTTTTAGCCCATGAGCCGTCCTTTTTATATATCGCCAGATTAGGGACAATCAGTCTTTTGAGTTTTTGGTTGCTTTCCATAGGGAATAGTCAGTGGTAGCCGTATCATCTGGAGTGCGCAGGTGGTTCTCAACCCTTTCGTTCTTCTCAGCACTTAGCAGCTTTTAAAGTTTAGCCGTTAGTTAATTGATATGTATTTTGTCTGTGGAAAAACTGGTAGTTTACCAGGTTTTAAGAACTTGTCTTTTTCAGTTACTAGTTGTCGAACATATTTCGAGCAGTCAGGCTCAATGAGCTTCTGAACAATAGGAATACTATCATAGACAGAATTTTGGATACATTCATTAAAATGATCGATACCTAATCTAAATAGTCATTCCATGTAGCCTTACTATAGGTTTTGCATGTAGAAATTCTTGCGAAAGTTCCATTAGTACAATTCTATGGTCTGATGAGAGGTTTTGGCCAGAAGTACATTTGAAGTGGTTGGTCGAAATCCCTTTTACGACGCTGAAGTCTACTAAGTCTGGGATTTCCTTCGATCGGTGGATCAATAAGTTGGATTTCATTAAATATTATATCTAGGTGAAGTTCAGTTCTTGCTGCCTGTAGTCGTCCTACTTTAAGGGTCGTTACACGTGAACCCCATTGAGTGTTTTTAGAATTATAATCTCCTCCTGCTATAAATCTTGGTCCCAGAATTTTGAAGAAATTGACATAATCTTATTTGTTCACCGCGGGCTTAGGGGGAAAATACACAGCAGTAACCACCAATAGTAGCCAATCCTCAAAAACAATGCTTGTGGCTTGGGTCTCAGGGCTTTTAAAAAGCTCTGTTTCGTGGTTTTAATATTATTCTTTATATGATTTGCATTCCCGGTGGCTGTACCATCTGGATGCGTTGTTTGGCGGAGTGTGCACTTTGGAATCATAAAGTAATTTTTTTTTGTAATGTGTGTTTCATATACCAGCAGGATATCAATTTTGTTCATATTTAAGAATATCTTTACTTCTCAAACATGGCGTGAGGGACTATTGGCATTCCATAGGGCTATTTTTAGTCAGAATGTATCATTTTTGTCATTAGTTGCGTCATGGTTTTCATGTTTTCTTTCATGTCATTTTTATTTATTTGGACCTGAGGTAAATAATCTGCATTTTCCTTGTACTTGGGAAGTTTTACTAGTTCCCTACATGACGGTCGGTTGTGTTGCCTGGTAGAATTCGCCTTGTCTGATTAAATTTCTATGTACGGTGTATTTCTGTGTTTTGCCGGTTGAGAAGGATATTTTAATTTTTTCAAAATTATTTGTTAAAATTAAAAATAACGAAAAAGAAACAATTTGGAAACAAACGATTTTTGGTATAAATACCTTAAAATAGTTCTTAATATATATCATGTAAAGAGAGATTTGCGATTATGGATATACTTATATAGTAAATCAGTAGAAAAAAAATAAAGTTAATCGGTTCAGAGATTTTTCTCCAATCATAATAAAAAGTTGATTACCCAATAAGCATTTTGTTGTACTTGTTTGCTGTAAAAACACTATTTCGGGTATAAAATAAAAGAAAAAAAAACTAAATTTGATTGGTTAGAAGGTTCTTAAACCAATTCTTTATATTGAAGAATCCATAGAAAGAGGTAATTCAGTATAATGACTGAAGTATGTAGATCTTATTAGAATTTAACAATGAGAATATAAAATTAATGGTAATAAAATAGGTTCAATGGAAGATTTCAACTTCAATTATGAGCAATGCGGTATGACGATTTTAGATTAGTAAAAGTAATACGATGTACAATAATTAACAAAATACTTTTTAGACGAGTGGATAACGGTACGAATTTAGATAACTCATAATAAAAAATAATGGTGAGTGGCTTGAAATCGAGGAGATCGAATAGAAAGAGGAAAAACAAAGCACCACATTTAAAAAAAATCCATCCATTTTGAGTGGGACTTATATAGCGCCGGTTTCGTACATACTTCGGTACCTACGAAGGTTTGAAAACTTATGAGTACGTCATATTTTTATTGAACTATTTAACATTATTTATTGTTTTTCATATTTGAAAATAATAAATCTTCAAAGTACTTTTCAAAAATATGCCAAAAAGTCTGTCTATGCAATAAGATATATCGTATTAAACTCAAATGTGAACAAAAACTATTGTAAAATAGTATTAAAAATCGAACAACAGTAGCCATTTCAAGTGACTTTTGCCATTGAATTTGGTACCTTTGTGGTCTTTGTGATATGAAAATAAAGAATCCTATCTACTGTGATCATAATTTCGCAAAATCAAAAAGAAATCAACAAGATCTGGAAAAAAATGTAATCATCATAATCTAAAAAATCAATATAATCAATAATGATAGCAGCGCCATCTAGCGGCAAATACTGATACTACTACTAAAACTAGGATATCTAGTTCGCAGTTGCAAATGTCGCCACTGTACTATTACGTCTGATGATTCTACTCACTAATAGAAAGCAGTAAAAAATCATTACAAATTAATACAAAAAACAGTTCTAAGATATCAAATAGACGTGGAAGAATTAATAGCACATGAAACAAATTACACTAAAACAAATAAACGACAACATAGACAAAAAATTCATCAATTTGGAATCCAAATACAGCATAATAGAAAAAAAAACTGTCAGGGGTCAAAGAGGGCCCATACAAAAACTAGAAAGTTTATCGAGGAGAAAAAATCTGTTTTTCTTTGGAGCACAAGAAACTGAATGAAATTAATTTCCAATTGCAAGCTAACATAGCAAGAATAATTAGTAGTAAAATGAAGGCATATCTCAAATATGATAAATTGGTAATATTGCCGGAAAGTAGGGAAGATTATATAAACCAAAATGACAACGAAAATAATAGGAACCTAAATAAAAGGAATTTATTAGAATCGCCTGAAGCCACCAATACTCCTTCTATCATAAGTAAGTCAAGAATGGACAAGCCATCGATAAACAATATTGTAATATCAAAAAATATATTACAAAAAATCAGAACATAGATCATTTTCCACTATTGTCGAAAAGCGTCCCGCTACTAGTTCTATGCTGCTGCAAAACAAAAGCTGATGAAGCGCTGAGACCTCCCTACGATATTCCACAACCCGGCTATTTACCTAAAGACCTACATTCCACACATTCTATATTTGTACATACGATTCAAGAACTCTACTGTCTAATGGACGTCTGATAGAATTAAGAACGCTGTTTCTGAGATTAAGTTATGATATAGTTGGACTTACAAAAATAAGAAGAAAGTGTTATTGCATACTTGAAGCAAAAGACAGAAAAAAGTATAGAAATATGGAAAAGGATTAGGAGGAATAAAGGATTATTTTGTTTAATTTAATTATTTAGTAACATTTAAATTAAATTATTTAGAAACTTATTTGAACTACTTATGTTTAAAAATAATATTTAAAATTAATTTGTTTAGTAGATAATAAAAAAGAAAAGGAACGTGTAAATATTTATTTATTAGGGAAATACTATATGGCTTTATTATTATTATTATTCACCTTCATCACGTTTTGCTTGGTATGTTTTCCCCGAGTAAAAAAAAGTTTCTAAAACATATGAAGAACTAACATGGGTATATTCATAGCCTGGTTTACCCAACACATTCGGTTTATACTTACCGTGTGAGACATATAAGATAATAATTTATTATAACAATGAAGCCATGGAATAAATAACAATATAATTATGGCCTTTTTTTGCATCAACAGACTATTACCATTTTTAATAATAGATGTATTTTTGCAATATGCTTTGTGAACAGTCGCCGTGTGTTAATTTCAGTATTATTTCAGGCATAAAGGTGAGGATTTTTCAAAGTATGACGTGTATGAATGTATGAAATTCAGTTTTATGGTGCACGAGTATGTTACATTTTCCGATTTGTGCTTAGGTGATCATTATATCATCGATTGGAAAGGAATTAAACTCGATCACATCACGTGGTTAACACCGACCCTAATCAAGGAAGGTTTATTCCTTCTCCATGTAAGTTCCGTATTTGTTTTTATTACTTTTCGGCGAGTTTCGGAGAAACATGTTTATCGCAGAAATTTCGACTTAATCATTTTGCAGTGATTTTACTATCACCAATCCTTCAGCAAACCTCGATACGAAATGCAACTTGGTATCTTGAAATTTTGTACCTTTTATTGCATTGGTAATCAAAACTCAATTTAAGTCTATACCTGCGATCGGTTTTTTTATTTAATATATGTTTTGGCATTAAAGGACACGAAACTTTCAGATAACTTCCATGTGTTGAAAGCAAAGGTAGTTTAAAGGATTTGCAAACAACTCTCTTTGGAAGACATAGCGTAGAAATAAAATTTCTTTGAAAGACATAGCGCTGTAGTAAAATTTCTTTGGAAGACAGCGTAGAAGTAAAATTTCTTTGGAAGACATAGTAAGAGTACAGAGCGTATCAAACTGCGTTAATTATTTTTTTTCAAAAATCATTTCTAGCTAAGAAATAATATAAAAGAGGCATTTTAACAACATTTTGTAAAATTGATCATAATTTATTATAAAGTAAAATTGAAAAGTAAACTTGAAAAGTAACTGTGTCTTGGGTTTTTTGACATTTGACAATTTGTTTGACAAACTTTAATCTTAGAAGATATGGGTCCATGTTAATGGTATAGCTACTTCTAGAATACTTCGAAAAGTGACATAAGTAGAAAAAAAAATAATTTTCTTAATATTTCTGCTTTCTTTTTTTTTAAAGCGAAGAAAGGAAATATTCGTTAACGATTTATATTTTTCATTAAAATTGAAAATAGATATCGCTAATTGTGAACATAGAATATTTTACCTGAAGTGAAAATCGAATATTTTACATGCTATGTAGGTGGGAGAAGGAATACCCTGAGCTGCAGCTAAAAGCCACAAGTTGTGACTGGCTTTGGTTTTTTTTGTGAAATTCTCTTCATATGTGTTTCGGTATTTTTTTCACTGTGTCATTATTGATTCCCAAATATATATTACGTAAAGGTTGCTAATTTCATTTTATAACCATTCTTAATGATTTATTTTTCTTATCGGTTTTTTTAATTTTCAGGAATGTTATGGGGTATAAATTAAGAGTTTCCATTATATGAATGTCCCATCGTACGCAAAAGTAATAGTTAAACTTCTGAAGGCAGGATTCAGTGAAAAAATTGGAAACAGACTGCATTTGCATAGAGACTATGAGAGTCTCTGTAATTTTTTTCCCAAAAGCCATCTTCCGTCTGATTTTGGAGGAGAGAATAAATCCATGCAAACTTTGATGGGTTTGTAAATTTAAATTTATGTTTATATGTTATTTGTTAATTGATGAAAATATGCATCATTTTGCTCAGAAAATTTTTATAGAAATCGAATAACCATTAACGTGGACCAAATGTGTTAAATAGAGTAGATAGCTAATTTTAAATTTGTAATTTGTCATGAAATATTGTGAAAATATTGGTTTATTATTTTAAATCACAGATTTTTAACCTATTATGAAAAAAATTATAAAAATGTATTAAAAAGAGCCAGTTACAAGCTTCTCAATTTAGGAGAGTAGAGATATTCTTCTGTCTCTTTCGTTCTTGTAGAACAAAAGTATATCATTAAAAATGACGTCACAATTGAACATTTTCATCCTTGTCTAAACGAATTGGAATCACACTTTAAGAAACAGAAGAAATATTAGTCGAATATTTAATTGTTTCTTTTGAATGTTGATGAAACGGGGAGAGAAAGGATCGATTTTGAATTGTTGGAGGGGGGGTGCCAAAGCTAAAATGTGCGGTTGACATCCCGTCATTTTTTATGAGATCTAATAAACGAATTAAATTGTGATATTCAATGTTACGATAAAACTGAAAACATTCGAAAGTAGTAATTCTGAAGTAGAACCAAAAGCGTCCTATGTAATAATATATAAATACACCCAGAATTATTTCAAGTGAGAGTTGATCAGGGAGATTGTACTTGTTTTAAAATTCTTTTTAAATTGTCATGTTCTAGACTTAGATCCAATGACGGATAGCTTTTCTTTTCTTTCGATGATATCAGTTGACTTGTACAGTTGTCGCGAAGAAAATATGAGATGTCCTTAGTTTCTAATAGTCATTACCTTGTAGCGCTTGAACAATTTAAGCGTTTTTAACTCAAAAGAATGTTAAAGCAGATCACTGTATTTTTATAACATTAGTGGTAATTTAAATATCAAAGTATTTAGTCTGATTATTGACAAAAAATTTGATTATGACAATGTTAAAATTAACTACTGAATACTCCATAGATTGGTGGTTCATTCTTCAAATACATTATTTAAATATATTTTATTTGCAGGAAGTGTAAACTTCAGTATTATTCACGTATAGCTTAATTCGGTGAAAGAGCAACTCCTGTCCGTGATTGTTGTCTTACGAAATATTTAATAATTTGCAGACGAGTTAATTGAGCAGATGGTTAAACATCGCGAATGGTTCTTGGAGCATGATCAGTACAGAACGGATGAGAACAAAAGGGTTGGTGCTGGTGCCGCCATGTCTAAAGAACTCCAAGGAATGCAAGGTTCATTTCGTGTAGTCAATATAGATTAATCATTCTGAATTTATTTCTAGATGAAAGTTAAAATAAATCTGTAATTATTTGTTTTATTTTCCCCCTATGTTTTTAAGCAATTTTTCACAGTAAAATATTTGGTGAGAAAATAATTTCAACACGCTGTGATATTTGATATTTGAAGATCTTTGGTTGCTAGAAATTTGTCAACACCTTGTCATAACTAAAGCCTTTTTTGAAAATGTGTCTAACTGCATAGTTATTATAGCTAACTTTGATCGATTATAATTATAATACTCCATACAATTCATCACTATTGTTTTACTTATTAAAGTCTAATTTTTGGCTCGAAATAATATTAATTTCATGTCAGAAAAATCTGTTACACGTATGTTATTTCGAAACCGTGCATAAAGTAAAATTTGATTAGGTATATTACTGACAGGTTCCTTCAAAATAAGTTATACTTATTTCAAAGGAAGCTCTACCATATTCTAAATATACCTATATTTCATAAGTATACCATATTCTTATTTAGATATGGAGTATATAGCAGCTTCACTGTCAGTGTCCGAACTTACGACAGCTTCGGATTGTGCTGTAAGTGTACTTTTGGAATCACAAATTTTTCTTTATTTTAATTTCCAACTTGATAAATTCTTAACTATTATTATTCGACTCATTTCTTCAGTCGTTTGTATAGATAGTCCTATTATTGCTTTAGTAACTCCATATAAATATTCTTGCAAATATGTCCTGTTATTGCTGACATTTACTGCATTGATCATCATCGTCGTTTATTAACGCATTAGTTTAAATTCTTGAGAGTGCATCAGCGTTGTTGTTCTGATTTACGACAGTATTTTTCGCTCTTGACAGAGTGGTCGTGGTCAGTATGTATTACTGTTATGAATGGCTACTGTTACTCACTTTACGATGCCTATCGGTCTCTCCCTGTTTGTCGTCGTCCTGTTTCACTCGTACAGAAGACCGCCAACACCAGACTTGATCTGGTCTGTCCACCGCATCGACGACCTCCATGTGTTCTAATACCTTCTACTCTACCCTGCGCAACAATGCGCTCTATGAAGGTATTAGCACCACGCATGACATGACCAAATAATTTTTGAATGTGTGTCTGAACAAGTGTTGATAGATGTTTCTTTATGCCGAGTTCTTTAAGTATAGAGACATTGGTGCGGAACTCCGTCTATGATACCCCAAGCATTTTCCTCCATCACCAATTTTTAAAGCGTCTTTTTTTTTGTTCTCAATTATTCGTAGCGTCCAGGTCTCTGCGCCGTAGAGAAATATGGGGAACACCAGAGTTGGAACGAGCCAGGTCTTAGTGGCCTTGCTAATGTTTCGGTCCCTCCATATTTTTTTCAATTTATCCATGGCACATCTTGTCATCGCTATACGTCTCCTCACCTCATTCACGAATGTGCCGTTCTCACAGGTCAATGCTCCAAGGTATACACATGACTGAACTACTTCATAGTTCGTTATTTGCGTGACTTCGTGCGAGTTGTTGTCGGTACGGTCAACAATCATCATTTTTGTTTTCGTGCGATTAATCTTTCAAATAAAACTCGAGGTTTACGCGCTCCATCTTTAGAAGTAAGTCCAAAATGTAGCGTGTATTACAAGCAAACAAAGTGGTTTCATTTGCATAGCGCAAGTTTGATATTTTGTAACCACCATCGCCAACGCCATCCGTCCAATTCTCGAGAGTAATTCGCATTATGAGTTCGATATAAACGTTGTCCAATAGTAACTATAAATATTACAAGACATTTTAATCGCATTTTGGAAGGCCTATTTATTGCCACACCACTTAATGGAGCGGCGAAAAAATTTTATCATATGTTTAAGAGATTACCTCAAAAAATTATTCTGTCATTGAATTGGTTAAAGTATAAACTTGCAAAATTTAATCGAAATATGTACAGAAGACTAGTTTCTAGTTTACTACGGAACTCTAAAAATACCAGTGTTTCAATTTTCAATGTCGGCGTACCATTTCTTGCAAAAATAATGTAATCTATAATCTAAGCCTAATTAAAGCAACTGACAAAATTATCGATGAGACAATTTGATACTGACGTAAACGATAAATGAATAATATAATATACATTAAAACTCGTTAAGTTCATATCGTTTCAACGTATAACTTTATTTTATGCATAATTAGGTACACTCTTGTGTAAGTTGTCATATATTAATTTGTCATCTTCTGCGGGTTAGCCAGAATAGGTACAAAAAGTACGGTGTCAATTCTTCCCAATTTAAAGATAGAATTTGGATTTGCATGGATTATTTCGATGTGTAGTGTTAAAATGCAAAGCAAAACAAGTAACCATTGTACTAAACACACCTATTTTAAGAAGTTAACAATAAATAAATTAAACCATGATTGCCGAGTGCATTCCAAAAAAGTTCCTACCATTTTTTATCGAGCTTTCTTTCTGACCTGTAATATCGCTATTATGCGCCATCGCGCTCACTTTTGCCTCTGTCGCATGCGAAGTAATAAAACCCGTTCTGTATAACGATTTGTAGGTAGGTTACCGCTGTCGATAAAAAGAACACCTTGTCAATGGCACACGCGCTTTGTATATTTACTAGTCCACCCAGCAATTAAACATAGTGACATAATTTTTGCCAGATATCTCATTATCTTGGTGGAGTAATAATATCAGTAGTCTGTTAACAAATAACCTTATTAAGTTAGTTGGCTCCCGTAATCAGTGCAGCTGTGCTGTTTACTTGTTCGTGGGAATTGTTTTTGTCTTGGCTGGTAAATGGATTCCGATGTCAATTGACTCTGCTTGTTAACTTGAATAGTAAATTATTCTTATATATTTTTGTTATTTAATTATTTAAAAAGAAAATGTTTTGAGAGCAGCATTGACTCTATTGGTGTCAGTATCAATCAATAAGGGTCTATTTTTATCAACAATGTTTTAACATTTTTGAGTGAAATTAAATATGATCCACCGAAGTTAAAAGAATTCAAGATGTTACTGCAATAATCTGTGGTGTAAACAGCTTAAGAACAGTAGATAACATCAAACAAGAGTGTACAAATGGTTAACCGAGTTATCCCCATGAAGAAATGAATAAGCCTCGTCCAGTAATCGGTCTAAACGATTTTGACAAAAGTGTTATTACACAGATAGTTTCATCGTTTTACTCAAATAGTGAATATGTGTTAGTGAAAAAAAAATATTTCAAAAATCAAAGGAAAGTACTGAGGCTTTTCAGTATGAAAAAACTTCAATGAATAAAGTTTTGATAGAGCCGGATTATAAGTACGAAACAACTCCGGACGGAAAAAGCAGTTGATGGAGAGCCGTGAAATTTTTTGTGCTCGACTCAAGTTTTTAGGGAATGAGTTGAAAGAGGGCAAAGAATTTATTTATAGGGTCCAAGAATTTATATTGACGAAACTTAGAGTCATTATAATTCACTTAAACAAGCCTGGCGAGATGAAAACAATTTTAAATAAAAATAATGGAAGGAGAAGTAGACTTATAGTTTGTCATGCAGGTTTTAAACTCAAATGTGTATGACATTTAATAAATAATAAACATGGCTTGCAATAAAGTCCTTATTGAGTAGACAGAGAAAACCAATTTGATAATTATTATTTGCATTATTTTGTAAAAGCGTGTTTATTTAGTTTTATTATATTATTAAATATTTTTGCTACATCTTGCCTTTCTTTTGTTTTAAGACTGCATTTTTTTATTTTTTAGAAATTATTGTATTGTCATCGATTCTTCCTATTGATAATAAAATTTAATTAATTTATTCCTTTATTTTTTGTTTGGTCTTTTTTGTTTCAAGCTGATAATTTTTTATATCATAAAATTATACTTGTGCAAATTTTAAATAATTGGACATTTGCAAGAGTGCCAAAATTTATTTTAAAATTTCCATTATTTCTTAGTGATTTTTTTCGTTTTGATACCAATAGTTTTTTTTTTATTTTTATAAAATTATTGCGTTGTCATCAGAACCACATACAATTGCCAATTTTGCTTGTGAATACATACAATTACCAAATTGTGGACGCTTATTAAGACTTGGCCATGTTTAAATT
The DNA here is from genome assembly GCA_039881145.1 of Druceiella hillmani. Taxonomy (NCBI): domain Eukaryota; kingdom Metazoa; phylum Arthropoda; class Insecta; order Lepidoptera; family Hepialidae; genus Druceiella; species Druceiella hillmani. The sequence goes on from JAYKKI010000009.1 coordinate 5,695,399, forward strand.
TACCATAATGGAATCTGCCAAAACTAATATTCATGCACTTTTAATTGGTATATCATATTGAAATATCATATTCATACACCAATTAAAAGTGTAATTTTCATTCACTTTAAGTTAAATTAGTTTTGGCAGATTCAATTATGGTAAATTTACACATTGACAAGTCTTACCAAGCGTTCATAAGCGCCAAAGTTATACAAATGCTAGGCTCGCATTTGGGAGTAATTTACATGCTTGTGAATGCGTCAGTGTGCTCTGAACAGGCAAGCATGGCAGACGCCGAACTTGTTTAAACTATTGCGTTTGGTTTATAATATTTTTATTTGAAATATATACAAAATAAAACGAGAAAGAAAAAGTCCGTCGAAGAAGAAGATGGTGGATGACTAAAATTCACAGAAACTGTATCGGGCAACTATAAAATTATTGCATTCGTCTATATTAAGCCCTTATCTATGAAATTATCGATTTTTGATACTGCCTAAGTTGAAAAAGTTGGCAACAATATTGTTATTTACATAATTATTGTACACTGGTATTAGATTTCAGGTTACCGTTAATCCTACGATATAGTTACAGTATGTTATGTTTTGTTGCAATTTATGGAAATTAAATTTAATAAAATTTTATGTGAACCATCTAGAGAGTTCGATAACTTTTATCGTATGAGCTATGCTGATTTCGAATTTTTGCTGCATAAAATTTCACCTAAGATATCCAAGCAAGATACAAACTTCAGAGAAGCTATACCAGCTAAATATCGCCTCGCCATAACATTACGACTTTCAGCATCCGGTGATTCTTTCAGGAGCCGTCACTACTTGTTTAAAGTATCCCCTCCAGTTATATCAAGAATCGTTCGCGAAGTTTGCCGTGCTCTTAATGAAATTCTAAACGATGAAATAAAGGTAAGTCAGTGAAATGAAATCTTTAGTCATTTTCATTTATATAACTTTAATAACAATCAGATTTTTATGACATTTATTACTTAAATTATGAACCCAATATTTATATGTATGATTTAAATGAATCAAAATTTATTTTTCGTTTTTAATAAGCCTCGTTAATAATGTTGAACTTTTCTGACAGGGACTAAATTATTTCATCCATTATGAGAGATATGATGATTATGAGTTTGGTAGATGGAGCTGGTTGATGTGCAATTACCATGTTTGAAATAGGTTCGGGATCAGAAGATGGGGAGTGAAAAGAGGCAAGCGTTGATGAAGGGGTATGGTGAGTATTTAGAGTAGACTACGGGTAAGCTGCAACAGATGAAGGTCGTTTTAACGTAATAAAAGTAGGCGCTGGTGGTGGTCTGGAATAATATTGAGGAGAAGGTGTATGACGTATGAATGAGCTTTGATTGATCCTGTTTACAAATAACCCATCTATTTGGTACATCATAATTTTTTATTCATTATTTGGCATTTCGCGCAGCTTTTTGTCTACTGATTACAATATAAACCGCAGTCATCGTCTTCTTGGAAAGGTCTACGTACATTTTGCCTTCGCTCTAAAGCATTTGTAAGTTATTAAAATGCGGTGGACATTTGTTTTTCAGGTATATCAAAAGCAGGGCGATGAAGAGATATCTGATTAGACGTCATTGGTATGTGAAGTATATTCACTGCAACATTATCGTTTATTGGGAAAAAATAATTTTCTGTCTCTTCCATTTCTTCCGGCTCTGCATTTTTTGTTATTGTGATTGCTGGAAACAAATAGGAGCTATTAAAAGTTATTGTTACACATTATTTATTTTATTTCGTACAGCTGTCAGTCACAGCAGAAGGATGGTAGACTATAGGAAAAGGATTTCGGAGCAAATTCCCATATTATATATGCATAGGTGCACAGGACGGCAAGCACATAGTTATGGAAAGCTCGTCTCATAGTGGAGCAGAATATTTCAGTTACACGAAAACTCATTGAAGCATTATCCTTTTGGCATTATTAGATAGCCAATATAAATTCACATATGCAGACCTAGGATGTCAGGGAAGAATTGGTAACAGTCGTGTTTTTAACAATTCATTTTTGTGGTAAAAAAACTTACAGTAACGAGATTGAATTCCACCGCCGAATCCTCTTCCCAGATCGGATATTAATCTGCCATACATATTTTTAGCTGATGGTGCTTTTGCATTAAGTAGGCACGTAATGAAGTCCCACTCTGGAATCCATGACGTCGTCTCATCCGAGAGGATATTTAGTAGAAAATATGTTTAGAATTTTACTTCAGTTTTTAGAATTTTTCGACTAATTTTAAACATTTTTAATATTTCGATTAATTTAATATATTTATTTAATACGTAACTATTTAAGAACGAGTAAAAATTCTTTGAATATGTATTCTCCTCTGCGATCATTTGATTTATATGACAGTAGTGGCAATCTAATCACACCTGGTTCATTGCGTAGGTAACAATGTATATAATGCAATGCAAAATTTGCCATCTATACTACGAAGATCTCCGTTGAATGCCAAATAAATAAGGAGAGAATTTACTTCACATTTGTATAGAAATGCTTAAGAATATATTAACTTTCATCTGATGTAAGACCGTAAATATTATAAATACACAAATTGTACAGAGTTAAGGGCGTAGTTTTATTTTTATTAAGTTTTTCTTTTACTTACCGTTTCTGTATTTATACTATCATTGTAGGTAGAATGCCAATATATATGGCATTAGAAATTATTCCATGATTTTATATGCGACCCAAATTACAACTAAGGCTTCTCACTTTCACGTTATACCTAATTAGTATTTATTACACGAATAATATAACTAATTACATAATTTGCATTTTTTATACGTTCAAATAGTTTGTATTATTTATAACACTTATGTTTAAATTTTTGACAGCGAATTCATTACAATTCCAAATAAGTTAACAACAATTGTATATCTCACCTACCTTACCAGAGTCCATTCAATTTCAAGAGAGAATTTCTGTAAACAATGGAATTTGACAATTAAAATATGGTTGGCACAAATATATATTCGATCAGCTGACGACTATTTATAAAAATCATTGTATTATATCCAGAGTATTTTAAAACCGTATATATAATCAAAATATTAACTTCATAAAGTTTTTGTATAAAAAAATTTATAAATACAAGTATTACACCTTTATTTTACTGATACGAATGATAAAATTTTACACGGTAAAAATGGACAACCAGGTTTTCCATTTTTGAAATCCATTTTTTTGCGAAACAGTCGGGCGTTTCAAACATTTTGCGAAAATATTCGAAATCTCCGAGCAATGAAAAAGTGTGGACCATATATGCTATTTATTAATTTTATAAAGTGTTAGAGTGAGATAGCTACAACGTGTCAGCTTACGCTGCTCTCTTATCTATATTTCTAGATTGGTTTACTTTATATTCATTTATAGTTATGGTATATTTGGCGTATAGATAATTAAACAGATATTGTATTAAAATATTAAATTTTAGCCTACAAATTGTATACGTACTTTCCTAAAGTAAATAATGTTTTTATAATAACTGAACTTTACTCTTATTTCGATGTATATTTTCGATGATTATTAGGCCAACTTCTAACAGATTTTATCTATCCGGGTAATTTTTCCTCTCTCTTTGCCTTTTCCCTTCCTTTTCCATTTTTTCTCGTGTCAGTTTTTCTTTTTCGTTTCTTGTTTCTTTATTTTCTTGCCATAAGGATTGCAAGAATCATTGAATGTAGTACAGTTTACATGCGGCCATACTTTATAAACAATTCGTTGCAGCTAATCTTTTATTTTTTCCCATTCAGATGTAGGATCCCAATTAAACATCTTCATCTATCATTAAAACATCTTCAATAACTATGTCATTATTAAGATTATCAGATATATAAGCAGAATCTGGAAAGAATAAACTGGAATCTAAATTTAGCGCCACTTACGAATTTGTTATTCGATTTGAGATTATATTATCGACAGGTTATTATATTCAACGAAGAAACAGTAAAAACATAATCAATTTTAAAAATATTAACCCTATCACATTAAATATCAACGAACTAAAAAAATGTGAGGTAAATTGAAACTTTGAAGATAGAAATTACTTTTCGATTTTTTTCAAAATATACAGCAAAGTATGCGTTCAGGTAGCAGCCCCTTAATAGATTTGGCTCACGACATCTAGAAAAAAAACAGTGAAATTTTTCGGTTGTTAATTTTGTCTGAATTACCCTATTATTTTAAAACCGTATTTTTGTTGCTTATCTGATTAGTGCTTAGGAATTTTGTGGGAAAATTTGTGAAAAAAAATTAAAAAATTGCACAATTATTAGAGAATGGCTGTAATTTATTAATTGCAATATGAATACGTATGCACTAGTAACACAATACAATTCTGTATGCACTGTTCGAGCAATTCTGTATAGACTATTGGATAAAAACTATGTCGGAATGGTACCCCCGACGAATACGTATGCACTAGGAACACAACAAAATTCTGTATGCACTGTTCGAGCAATTCTGTATGTACTGTTCGATAAAAACTACGTCGGAATGGTACCCTCAAAAGAAAACGTAATAGATAGGATTAGTCGAATTGTTATGACAATGTTTACTGTACATTATGCCATTAACTTTTATTATATGCATGTTTGGTAAAACTAAATGATTAGTTTTTTTTTGAGGACAACTAATGCGGGTTCGTATAATCATTTGTCAGTATATCTGTTGCACAAACTCGAAACTTAATAATTGTATTGAAGGGGCCATATATAAATGTACATAGAACTAAATAAATTTGATGTAATCCAAGCGCACAACTAGTGTAATTATTTGCAATACTCATTATTTACATGGTCACAATTCTTACGTCAAAGTGCCTATAGATTCAGGAGATCAATTATATTTGTTTGTCGACTGTGCATCCTCATGTATGCTAACTTTTAGCACGCACTGCTAGCAAAAAAAACAACATGACGACGAGGTGTGGGGGTGCAACTAGCAAACAAACTCCTATTTGAGTTTTGAACGACTTTGACATTTGCAATTATTGCTCGCCGATTTTTTGGCGTTTTATAATTTTTTTTATTACTTTGTATTACACTAAGTTTATTGTATTATTGTTTATTTTATAGCGTTAAATTTGGTATGTTAAATAATAATATCTGTTATTTTTAACGTGTATGTACCAGGAACTAGTGGAATTCTAACATTTTCATCGCCAATGAAAAAAAACTTAATATGTGTGATAAACATCGATAAAAGTAGTGTTAACGGATTTGGCTCGCCGAGAAAAACATAAATATTTGATCTATGATGTCAACGAAAAGCTATGTAAAAATGTACTGAGATATTAATATTGCCTCCGTATCATTGTGAACAAAATCAAATTGAAATTGTTTGAGCATGAATGAAAGCATATGTTGCGAGAGAAAATAAAACTTTTAAATTAATCGACATTAGAGGACTTTTACATGAAACAATTTCATTAATAAGCCCATCGGCATGGCAGAAATGTGTAGATCATGTACTCAAAGAAGAGATGGTATAATAAATAATGTAGTAGACAGATTTATAATTAATATTGGAGAGTCCATATCTAGCTCTGCGACTTCAGAATATGATACGTCTGTGATATAGGTGTGATAATCTGTCATTTTTATGATGTATGTAGCGTATTTATATTAATTATTAGTGCATTTTATGTTTAAGTTCAATGAGATGTGATTCAATGTATTCATTTATTGTGATGTGCACTGTAATGTATTTTTTTCTGTGAAATATTAGCGTATTTTGGGTATTTCTATATCTTAATGTGAAATATTGGGGTATTTTGTGTATTTATATGTTTTGAGTTCCTTGTGATGTAATTGTTGTTTTTTTTCTTTAGAATGTTAGTGTATTTTTATACATCAGTATATTTTATGTTTTTAAAATTATTTTAGCCACTTCTTGAAAATTAATTAATATTTCTTTTATTTCGTAATAATTTAATTTTCTGTGTTCTAAATAATACGTCATTAAACTACTATTACTAATATATTTAGAAAGTAAAGTACTGTTTGTTATTATGATAAAAGAGTATATATTAGATAGACTGATGATAGTTGATGAAGGTCTGCCAACCGTGATTTACTAGTTTTAGTTGTATGTTTCTATTTTTAAAGCTAATATACTATTCAATTTAGAAAAAACACAAACGTTACTGAAATTCAAAATGAAATAAAATCTTCCGGAAACTATTTCAACTGAAGTAAACTAATTAAAGTTAGGAGCGCTATTGGGAACCGTATGAACTAATTAAATTTTGTACATAAAATTATTGTTAAATCAAAAATGACATCCTTTCAATCTACCACATCTACAATGCAACCGAATTGCATTTAAGCTTTCCAAGTACCAATCATACGTCCAGGTTAATTGCGGTCACTTGACAAATTACAGACGCTTACAGATGGGCTATCCATTAGTTTCCGTCCCGACTCTCGAGCTCGAGCTGTTGTTTCTACTACCTCAATATTAATAACAGAGTTAATCAGGAGAAATCAAAAAAATATTTTTCTATAATAAGTAATTAATCATTTCAAAATCAGAGCGGGAATATCTGAATTAAATTTGAAATAGGGGAATACGGAGAAATGGATTTAAAAAAATACTTTCTTATAAAATTAAGGTCTAATGAAACATAAACATTGAACAAAACTTCAATGTTAGACGTCCTTAGGTTTTAAAAGTAATTTCCATTTTCTTTTCTTTTAAGGTCTTTTCTTTTTCACATATTAGTCTTTTGTTTCTTAAACACTTTTTATAATTCGGATTTCTAACAGATTACAATTCTTATCCAGTTCTGTGGAGAGAGGAACCTACCTATACATGGAACCAAATAGCTTTGCAAACTTAACTATGAAATTCAAAATCCACTTCTATAAATGTTCAAAGTATTGTAACAAAATAAAATAAATTTGCCTGGAAATACAAATACCCGAAGCGATTTTTTTTTATTTTAAGCTTAATATTAATGTATTTATTTATTTCCTATTCACACCCCGACGTGATTTTATTAATTTGAATAATCTCTTCCGATATTCTTTCGTTATTAGCATACTTGATTTTGTCGTTTTTGCCTTTTATAAAGAACTAGTTTTTCACCTGTAGCTTCGCTCGCGTAAACGATTTGTTTCTTAAACTTCAATCTAATTTTTAACTTTCAGTCGTTTGAGTCACGCATAATTAAATCGTGGTGATAATTTTGTACTAATAAAAGATATTAAACAAAAGCAATCTCGGTCAAAATATTACAAATGATCATAAAAATATTTTTCCTCTAAAAATTTATCTACCCCTTTTAATATCATTACGGGTCGAATATGGAAAAATGTTAAATACTTATTTAATTATTTGTGTTGAATAGCATTCGTGCTACATTTCATGTACAAATTTACAATAGAAATATTTTTCTCATACAAACTTAGCTACCACTTTTCACACACATAGGTGTTGAATTTTGGAAAATGCTTAAAGTTTTACGTAAAAAATTACAACAGAAATATTTATCCCATAAAAATTTGGCCACCACTTTTCACCCCCTTAAGAGTCGAATCTCGAAAAATGATTAAATATATGTTTCATTGTATAGAAGAACATCGATATACAATTTTACGTAAAAAGTTAAGATAGAAATGCTTATATTTATAGGATGAATTTGTGAAACCTCTTCTTCAAATTGCATCCAGTATAAAATCAACACTCAACATCAAATTTCAAATTTCTCTCATTAACGGTCTGGGCTGGGCGTTAATATATCAGCCTATCGGGACATTGCGTTTTATATATTTATATTTATACTCAAATCGTTTATGCAAATGCATGCAATGTCACGTTTATGCAATGTCACTGCGAGACTTACTGAATAATCTTTATAAAATCTAGAGCAACTTATTAAATTGAGACAGCGGCACTCGACTGTTTAGTAGAGCACTACTATCATCAGTTTACTTCCGTTACATATTATTATGACCAAATACACAACAAACTGAAAAACGAAATCGATATACTACGATTTAAAATGTATCACTTTAATACTCCGCCTAACCTTTCAAACTGTGCTTTACCCAATTTTCGTCTTTGTCACTTTTTTAAGTTTAATAATTTATAAAAGTTAAGTTTAGGAAGAAAAATTCAAAACCTTTTTTAGTGTTTAGTATTTTTACTAGGAGACCAATTTGGAGGAAATACTCTTATCAGAGAACAAATTTTCTTCTGTAATTATGATAATCGTGTTTCGTTTCAACTAATCTTTGAAGTGATACAAATGTGCGAATCTTGATACGCTGCTTAATATTACCGCTGAAACTATAAAATACAAAATAAACTATAATTTCATGATGCTTCCTATGTTAACACAATGTTATTTCGATATAAAATAAATAGCAGAACTTACTATCTTGTGATAAATCAGCCTTCATGTATCGTGAAAGGTTATCGCAAAATGTTATTGTTAGGTTCGTACATCCCTGAACACGGCAGCGAAGTGCAGCCCTAATATTTCAGTATAGCCTAACAGAGATTAAACTAGCAGAGTTAGGATTGGGAAAGAAAAAGAGAGGGAGAGACAGGGAGCGGAAAAAAGGAAGAAAAATAGAATGGTATCTCGTTTATTTCTCATTCATGACAGCAATGATTGGGCGGCCAAATATGACAGGTGTTTCATTTCGAACTTACTTTCAAAAATTCAATCTGTACTTATAATTCAGATAATGAGTGACTGAATAAAATTAATTAATATTTTTATTTATTAATTTTAAGAAACAAGTTTACGTGATTGTGCAGATGAACATGTATAGGTTAAATCCGTTTTTCATTTTTATGTTTTACTCATTACAGAAACTTTCAATGCTTATTGATAAAGCAAATATCTTTTCATCGCATGTGATCAGAAACACTAAATGTGAATAATTTTCTGCGTTTTGGACACATAGAATATTACTCACATTTAGTATTTCTGATCGCATACGACGAAATGTCTATTATTTTTTCAGAAATGAAATATGCCTAAATGCAAATCGTATTTGAAATCTAATGTTGCTTCTGAGTATGTTTACCAATATTAATCGAACAAAGATATGTTGTCTACGTGAAAAGATTTGAACACACATACATATCATATAATTGAACATTATTTTTGTTAAATACTAAAATAACTGTTCAGTTACATGACTTGTTTCGGTTTCTTTTTCAAATGTACCATGAACACAATGTGATGGTGGGAGTGAATTTCTCACATCAGTAATTCAAATACATTGTTTTTACTGAATGACAAATTCTTTATTTGGTTTATGATTAATTACATATGCGAGTACACTTTATTTGTAAATTTTACATAGAATAATTTTACACTAAATGCTTCATGGATTAAATTCTAGTATATACCAGAATAAGTGTTTATCCATGACTGCTGATTTTGATGCTGGATTCTATATAAAAATACGACAGTTATTTATAGTTTCGTAAATTTGTAGGTCTTGTAAATCGAGGGTGCTGAACCAGTATTAAAATGATAGGATTCTGAATCAAATGGTAAATTGGTGATAAAAAACTTGTACAAGAAAAACCATCACTGTCAGATTTCTATAGATATTTCAGCATATAAATAGTTAATTATTTTATTATTAGGTTATTTATAAACATTAATATTATTTTAATTATGTAAATTAATTATAATATGATTATTGCATTTTCGGAGTAATACGGAAGCATAAAAATGAATTCTGTGCAACGGGCACAAATATCGCCTATAATGATTGAATTCAGACTTTTATGTAAAACAGTGCCCCACACAATATATTAGATCTTATGCTCATCACAAGCTCTCGATAGCGATGCGTCTCATGTCTTACTAATAGAGTAACTTGTTGGAAAAATAATCCGAAAGAAACGATGCAATTAATTCGCCCCAAGATAGATATAAAAGCATATATACAGGTTGTCCGGGAATAAATATAGGACAAACAAAGACGTTAACGTTTAAAAATCTAAATTTTACGATGTCGATAATTTCTTGTGCTTCAAAAGAGATTTTGAAACGCTTGTGATAATGAAATAGTTTTTAACAGAGAATAGAATTTTAATACGAAACTTTGTCTTTTAGGATTCCATCCCTCAAAATGAAAAAACGCGGAACCCTTATAGGATCATTTGTTTGTAAGTCCGTTCGTCCGTTTGTCTGTCAAGCCCCATTTTCTAGAAATGGTTAAAGTAGGTATCAGGTTAAAATTAATATCGTACGCTGAGACCTATAGCTTGACATGGCTGTAAGAAAATTAAGTTTTGTTGGTTTACGCAACAAAAAATATGGTCCTTTAAAAAGTACTTTCACGATTTTGTACCTTAAAAGGAAAAATCGAACCCTCATAACCTCATTCACGTTGTGGCGTGTCTGTCATTGCCATTTCTCTTAAAAACCGGTTGATGTATAAAACTAAAATTTGGCACTGTAATAAAATATATTAACCTGCTTACATAGCAGATAGAAAAATAAAAATTCTAAAACTTTAACAAAAATTGGTTTGTTAAAGTTTATACGTGCATATAAAATATTTTCTCACGGACAGTAGCAACAACTTTTTTTTGCAGTGTCTTTGAGAAACACAAATTTAAGTTAAATATTGTTTTGTGCTACGGAAGCCTTCGTGCGCGAACCCGACCTGCACGTGGTTGGTTTTTTATAATTAGTTTCTTTTTACGCATGCTAACGATATAGAATTAAGTCGGAAAGAGCCAACAAGTCGTGAAACTGGCCGAATGACAGATAAGACCTCAAATTGGTTGAATTAGCTCGAAAAGAGATGGCATACACTGTATGCCAACAATACACGAAAATAGCCGAATGTCAAGAAGATTAACTCGCACCTTCATGTGCCGTAAAATGTGACGTTAAAAAAACAAACGATTTTTATAGATGTTACTTGGTTATCATAACAGCAAGCGAGGTCATATTTGAAATGACAGATCACAGCGACTTCAAATAAGTCGATCAATGACAGTTAAATCTATAGTCCCAAATTGTATTAATAGCGTCATGTTTGATGCTTCCAGGCAACAAAGGATTAACAAGCAAATGAATGTAAAACCACACAGACGGCACTTTAAACTAAATGTCTGCGAGAATATTTGTAAGAAAACTAAATCTTTGGTTGCTAATATTGATAGATAATATTTTTTTGGTAGGTAATATTTTTATTAAACAAAATTAATAAAATTAAAATTTTCAGTGTAATTTTTTGTCATACTTGTGGCTTTGATTTGTAAAATATTAAGAGTAGTATTTTTCGAAAAGTGCAGAATATTTATAATGAGCTGTTCGAAGTACACTTCATTTTTCGTAAAGTGCAGAATATTTATAATGACCTTTTCGAAGTACACTTCATTTTTTGTAAAGTGGAGAATATTTATAATGAGCTTTTCGAAGTACACTTCATTTTTTGTAAAGTGGAGAATATTTATAATGAGCTTTTCGAAGTACACTTCATTTGGTTTGGAACATTGTTTAATAATATTATATATTCAGTGTTGTATATATACATTTCTATATTATTCCTAACTGGGATATAGTAGATAATGAATTTAGAGTTTCAGGTTTTAAGATTCTTACATCCGTACTTTGGTTCACGTTTATTTTAAAGTTGATCCAATAATCTTATTGGATCAAGTTTAAAATAAACGTGAACAAAAGTATGGATCTTCAATCAATATAACACCAAGGGTTAAAAATAAATAATAATTTCATTGTTGGATTGCTGATGTCATCGATACTTCACTATGAAGACGTTAAACTTTCATTTTGTTTCATTTCATCATAAAAATATAACTTTAATACAGAAAAGTTATTAACGTCCCTGGATACTTCAAAAGGCAAAGATTTTAATATAAGTCGTTGATTTGAAAAGTTTTTCTTTCATAGCGGTCGCTTACGTTGACGCGAGGCAAATAAGTGGAAAATGAAGAGTTTTCCTATATGTTTACTTATATAAATGTAAATATTTGTCTTTCCGGGTGTAAAGACAACTCTAAACATTTTTGATTTTGTACCTTTCCCGATAGAAAATAATATTAAATTTCGAAATCACATGTATTAGCCATTACCAAAATATTTAATTTTTTTTTAATTTCAATGAGGCTATAGCCAAACAAGAGATGAATGAAATAAAATGAATAACATGAGTCAATCGAGAAGCGATAGTAAAGTAGAATGATTCTGTAAGAGCCTAAACTCGATCTTATCTTAATAATTAATAAGTATTTGTCGTTTTGTTTCATATAATAAAGGCAATCAATATTTCTCGTAAGTTTAATAAATATAAAGTATAAAGTATAATAAAAAAATAAAATAAGTAAAGTATAATAAAAAACACAAATATACCGTTTTTAATATTTTACCACCATTTATATTCTAAAACAAGCTGGAAAATCATAGTAAAAAACACAAATATACCGTTTTCAATATTTTACTACCATATTATACATTTGTTTTTGGTCGGTGATATCATTGTAATACAGTGCCTGTCATATATGATGTTGAAATAGTTCCTGTACTTTCGCATTTTATTTATGGCTGTTGTCGATTTCGGCTCAAAAATGTCAGCATTTATATAATATTTCAAGTTGTCAACGAAGCCATATCGGCAATTATATAATTTTAACGATTCACTACTTGTCGCTTGAAGGTCAAATAATGCGTAATATCTTAACGTGAGGGGCGTTCATTGGTTCGAGTTAATTAGGCGTGATGTAGAAACAAGTGTTTGGTATTCAGGTGTTAATGATGTTTTTGATATATTTGACAAAAATTATCTCATTTATTTAAAAGATATTACGAAAAATAAGTGAACACGGAAATATTGCGCTCTTATCACAATATTTGTTTATGTTTACTATTCAATAATATACTAAATTCAAGTAGTAAAATCGCATTGTCTACACATCTTTTCCAAATTAGTATAAAAATCTTGTCTGAAATTTTAAAAACAACGAAATAGGAAAGAAAGAAAGCAAAATTAGTTATTGACTAGATTTGAATCATATTTCTCTATAGGGCAAATTAAATAAAAATGGTATGCTATTATAATTGCACAGTTTTTCTCTGTTCAAAGAAAAATTATTAATCGTATTTTTATTTGTTCTCTGTAGATCTCATAATTATATGTTTGTACTTCCGTATAGTTCTCTAATTTTCAATTGTTACTTCCAAAATATCTGTAAGTTTAACTGAAACGTTTCATTGTGGTACATGAACTAAGTGACGGTCAATTTAAAGTAAATAATTTAATTGTTGCACAGGCTGCAACTTAATCACATATTTTCCAGATGAAAATCAAAATTTTTACATAAAAGAATTTACTATATTTTTTTTGTAATATTCCTCACTTACAGTAGCAGTGTTTGGGGCACCATTTTCGAAAAAGTCGGTCCAGATTCAAACGTACATTAGTAAATTTTTTGAACCTAAAAGTGTTCCATGTATTGAGTGTACATTATGATTAATCTAAATGCGACAATTTTTATATTTCTTAAGCAATTTAACTAAAAATAATTTATTATTAAATGATGACGTTTGATGAAAATTTAACCGCAATTTTATTCGCTACAAAGCAGTTAGTAAAATTAATATGCAATAAATGGTCATTTTGTTTAAGATCTTTAGTTCAAAATTGTTGTGCCCTTTAAATCTAAATCTGTATGAAGAACATCTGCTACAGTGTCATAAAAAACCCAAGTTGTTGAAAATATCGTGCAATAACTTTACTTGGATTATCACGTGCACTTTGATTCACCCCAAAATTCTAAGGAATTTTGGACGTGTCGAATTCTCCACATCAAGAACACTATTACTTGATTGAAATTTAACCAGTCGATTAAAATATTTTGACGAAATACAAGATAAGACCATAAAATAACAAGAAAAAGCAAAATATAGGAAGAGAAATACTACTTTGATAAAAAACAGCATCTAAATGTTTAGATTTTGTTATGCACTGGTAAATTGTCAGTTTTTTTGCTTAAAATATTGGATCTTACTACTTATGATAGGCCAGCACATACACAAGAATATCTGGTGAATTTATTATATTAATTATATTCCATTTTTATAAAAATTAATTCATTGAAGCGTTTATTTTCTGCATTATTTCATCTCTAGCATTGATTTCATCATATTGGTGGAGCATGAATGTTTCGATTTCATATTAAAATAATTTCAGGCTTACTAAAACAGACCTGGTTATCGTTCAGCCTGATTTGTATAAAATGCGTTGAGCTGCCAATTCGGTAATGTTTCGAGAAGATTTAGCGGTTAAGATTTATTATAGAATTTATCGGTTAAATTATGAAAGGAAGATTCTGCAGAGTGATTATTTAAACCAAAAAATACATAACTTACAACACCTGAATTTGACAATTTCGATAATATTAGTAAATTTGAACAATTCCTATATGATGTGCAAATGCTTTTTATTCTATGCTGATTTGTTAAACGATACCAAACCCACATTTAAATTTTATTTCAAATTTGAAAGAAATACAGTGGCTATTGCATTAAAAAAAGTTTATATACCGCACGTGCACATCTGTTTGTGGCTTCATAAGGAAAATACATCTATGTATTTTATAATAATAAGAAACCTTCTGATATCTCTCTTTTTTCAGAGAGTGTGTTCAGTAAAAAAAATTTTCAATGCAAAATTTAGATACTCGCATATCCTATATGGGCCTATTTGTTTTCATACTTTGCGTTTCAATTTTATGGGCTCTTCCATGAATTATTTTATTATTACACGATGAAAAACTTTTTGAAAAATTTAATCGGAATTTTGGTAAATATTTTAGCAGTAGTTGTAAGCTGCTTTTTTTGGATTCAGAAGCGGGCAGGTATTTTAAGGCTTAAAAATTATTGCAAAAAAGGAACCACTTTTATGAAAATTATTTACATTTACTTTATTGACGATATTGTGAAATGTTAAGTTATTTTTTTTTTGGTCTACACGAGTATAAAACTGTACGGTAGACTTATAACAAATGACCTTGTAATAAGAAATTTATGATTGCGCGTGAATATTCTGGATTTTTTCAGATTCATAGATTTAATTACTGTTAATCGTTCCACTGCACATTTTTTTCCACGTAGCTATAATCGTTTAGTTTGTTGACCTCAACTAAACGGTTGTAGTCACATTCTTCCGTGGTTCCATTTTTTCAAAAGAAAATGTACATTATTGAACATTTTTTAGATCTTCATGTTATCTACAATATCCATTTATATTATTTTTGGACAACTATAATGGTTTTAAAGTTTAACCCAAAAATGCACTTGGCACATTTCAACTCTATTATTTAAATCGTTATTTTTCATCACCCATGATTTTTAAAAGATATGTCGTGAGAAACTCGGAAAGGCACTTAAGCGACTATAAAATAGGCCAGGTCGACCGTGAGTAACGTTTTAACACCATAGATCATTTAGGGCAAAACGCACTGGTTATATACCTTCAACTTCATGTACTGTAAAATCGCCAACAGGAAGATTTGACGTCATTTTCATGATGCTGTCCTGCCCGGTTGAATTCTGGAAAAATTATCATGAAACAACTTTGATGCCAATATTTCTGATGTTCATCCATATTGTTACTATCAATGAGTTGAACAAAATTTCTCATTAAAGTTCATGGTTAGGACCACTCATCAGGCAGAATCGTCTAAATCGGTCAAAATTTCTGCCAACCCCTGAGATATAATTGCCAGAATTACTGTTTTACCAACAAACTGCAGATGTAAAGTATACTCACTATTTACATTGATGCCATATACTTTCCAATCTAAGGTCTTGAAGACATCCTCTAACGCACTTGTGAATGTACAGAGGTATAAAATCTTCCTGTCTCACTCCTGTCGTAGTTGAACAGGTCTCGATCTGATTATGTACTTGCACGGTTATTGTACAGACCTCCCACTAATATCAAATAATATAGACCTCTTAACATTTCTCAAACTCCAATCAAATTGGAACCTCTACACAGAGCTTTTAATGACGTCAGTAATTGTAAAAGCTCAAGTTTTTATAATGTCTGAGGATTTTTCATAGTCATTAAAAGCGAGAAAGCTACATTGGCTGTTTATGTGATGTAAGGTGCTGTAATCTTGTTGAAATACTATTTATTAGGGGAGATGAAAAATGTCGAATTTTCGGGCAAGATAGTTTCAGATAACTCTCTAGAACCACGTGCTCATGATAGATGAGGTATTATTTTAATGAATTGTTATGTAAGTTATAGCGCCGTAATGATATTATTAGTAGTGGTGAACTGGGCGTTTTCAGATTGAAGTAAATATTCTTGGGACAATAGCAGGAATATAAGTTTTGAATAGTAATTCGACTTTAAATTGATTTTAGTGTAAAAAAACGCAATACATTTTCAATATTATTATAGTCAATGGCATATTAGTGTTCCTAAATGTATTTGTACTATTATATTATTACAGCAAATACACCTTATAAAAAATGTGATATTAACGCGCATAATATCGATTATATAAGTGCTATTTCATATGGAAGAATGAAAAAAACCAGGTTCAGGTTCAGGTAAATTAAGGTGTTTTATGAATATCTTATAAATAATTCATGATTTTAAATAAAAACTGGTCAATAAATTTAATTCTGCATTGAAATCAAAGATCATAAACGAACAGGTGCGGGGTGTATGTAATTTAAGATAAAATGTCTTTTCATTTAATTGAAATCTTATCGAGGAATTGAATCGGGGTTCTTCACGATGATGCATGCGCCATTAAGTTCTGTATCATTTTCAGCGAATACGCTGAACATTTTGTTGAATTTACGAGTATTTGAGGATTATTAAAATTTTTTGTGTGCATTGCGCAAAAATCAGCTCTGTTTGAATTATTTTAGTCACAGTTTTTTTAATTTTATTTTTAAAGTATTATTTAAATGGAAACAAATTTATGTTAATATGAATTGTTGGAGGAAAAGCTACCGTTATAGATAATGGAAACACATGAATTAATGATAAATTTACAACTTACAAACACAATTATTTTACAGTTAATTATGTAATACGTAAGAAAATAAGTGCGTTGCTTAAAATATAATAAATCATGTATATATGTTTACATACACGTAAGCATCTCTAAAGTGAGCAAAATATAGCAAAACATATGGTATATCCAAATAATTATCGCCAAAACGTAGGATATACTTATATATATAGGATATCTTACTCTACCGTTTCGGTTACCATGTTCAAAAAATCCGTTGTTGCTTTGTCTTATCATCGCCTGTTTCTGGGGAATGGTAAGTGATACATGCAATATCTTTGTATAATTACTAGCAACAAATACCCGTTCCGCTATTTTTTTTTTGGTCGCACATTTATTCATATCTCGTAGATTTGTTTGCGTAAAACACATATGTTAGAAAACTATGTTAGAGAATTTGATGATGTTAGAATATTGTAAAAATTTCTTCAAATTTTAAGAATTTTCTAGAAAAACCAACTTTTCTATTGGAAGTCACACATTTTCAAGGTTGACTATTTTCAACCCACATATTTTTCACACCCTTATATTTACTAAAGCGTAACCATCATAGTGCACGATAGGAGGGTTGAGACTACTACTGCGCACAAAGACCATTCGGCTGCGATATGTATTTTTGGCTGCAGAGTGAAATATAGGCACACACGCGACTAATTTTATATAATACATATAGATCAGATATTAATATTACGTAGTTTAATTATAGTTGTGTAGTTTATTTAGACTTAAGCTAAATTCTAAAAATATAAGTGACAACACCCAAGGATGGTATTAAAATAGCATTGTCTTAAAACTAATATATTTATATATATATATATATATATATATATATATATATATATATATATATATATATATATAAATACAATGAAAATGCAGGTTGGGAATTAAACTTATTTACGAAAAGTGATTTAAGTGGCCTAATGAAGGTAAAGTAATAAGAAATACATTTTTTTTGTCTGTAGTTTTATTTGAAAATGTCTCACTTAAAAACTATTGAGCCCAACATAATGCAAACCGGAGCAAATCTGACCCAGCTCAACATAACCAGGCACAACCCAAAACACACCTAACCTAAATCGAGTTAATGTAAACTCGACCTAACTCAATCCAAAGGAATTCTTACCCCTAAAGTGATATTTCTTTAGTGAAAACCTTATAGCGAGTTTTATTTGTATTTTACACAGTTCAAATATATTGTTTTATTTTAAAAAGCATATTACGTTTATTTTTAACGCAAAATAAAACAGATTATTTAGACTAAATTAATCGTATCTAGATTAAATCGTTTATACCATATATGACAACTTAAAATGTGTACTACCTCATTAAAAAACGCTTTTTATTAAAAAGCTCATCTTGCAGAGCTTTATGAAAATTAACATCATTTACATTGGCTCGCTTAGAATATTTATTCTCTATGAAGGCGATAAGTTGTATTAAGTCTCTGCTATGATAGAATATAGCAGACATGGTCACTGAGGAGAAGTTATTCGAGATGAACATGAATATTCAAAGTTTAATTTAAGAAGAATATGTTAATGTTTTATGCGATAGTTTAATTTAAAATGATTAAGATGGGTTAAATGCAAACGCTTGAAAAGTAATTATAGGGATGAAAATTGAAATCTATATATTTTAATCTCTTTTAATTTTCAATGCTCATATGATTTATTAGGGTAGGAAAAAATTGGGTCGATTGTCGAGTTTGGCGATCATATATGGTTCATCAAGTTAAGATGGGTTAAATGGAAGTTACCTTAAAAAGTAATTGTGGGGACGAAAAATTACAATCTCTATATTTAATTACTTTTAATTTGCAACGCTCATGAATTATTATGGCGGAAAAACATCGGGTCGATAGTCAATTTTGGCGATCATATAAGGTTCATCAATTTAAGATGCGTTAAATGCAATGTTCTTTGGAAAGTATTGATGGAAAATTAGAATCGCCGCATATTATTTTTTTTATTAAGAAGACTCATAAGATTTACTAAAGTGGAAAAACATTGGATCGATGGTCGACTTTGGCGATCATATATGGTTCATGGATTTAAAATGCACTAAAAGCGTTTTTTTTAAATTTGCAAGACTTAAGAATTTTGTAGGGTGGAAAATACTAGCTCGTTAACCGACTTTGACGATCATATACGATGTTCACCGTCAATGGTACGTCAATTTTATTGATTGGCCGTCGTATTCGTCACTAAGAACAGCAGTACATTTCCCTATTCAGTCTCATCTTTTCGCTCATATTACGATATAATTTAATACTTATGGAAAGGTAAATTGGCAAAAAGCATAAAGGAAAATTTTGCGTGAAAAATATTTTAAGAGACCTAATACTTTTGGACGAATCAGTGACATTGGAAATTGACTATGAATTTTCAAATTTCCTTCGAATGGACAATGAATATTTTAAATGATTATTGAATAAGCTATCATATAAAAGACAAGGTAAGTTATATTGAGCGTATGTACTCACACAGTATTTGGAAGCGAGTTTATTTACACTGTGTCGGTGTATCAATTCGGCTATCGTATATGGTTGGTGGAATTCGGTAATCTAATCGAATTTTAAGAGTCGGTGACTGTATGCAGATGTTGCATGTATGTATATATATATATATATATATATATATATATATATATATATATATACATACACGCGACACTAGTACAGGACAGTTACAGAACCATAAAGACATAATCAACAAGTTTCTAACCATAATTCCTCATTAAAATTTTAACTCCTTAGTCATATTTTGAAATTATGAACTTCGAAAATTACAATAAATGGTTTATTGCATCCTTTGGACGTACTAGACAGAATTTTAAAAATTAAAAGTATTTTTTTTATTAATTCATGTATTTTTATATCAAATATAGCAGCCTAAATATATTTTTTTTGTAATAAATATGTAACCAAGGCTTCACTATTATATTGTCCAGTGTTTTACATAATAATGCAAAACCTTTACATATTAACAAATACTAAGTCTATTGACACTTATATTTATGAGGAATAAGTACGGACAAGTAAAATTACAATATTCTCATATTAAAGTGTGATTTTCTTCCATCGACGTGTGAGAAATTAATGGGATGTTTGAATAATAAACATTCATATAAATAACCTAAAATATAGATATCCAAAAATTCAAATAAACAAACAAAGATGATGTTATTACTTAAGCTGAAAAATATTACAAATTGGTAACAATCTTGTCAGTATTAATCTTCTAGCTTATATAATAATTGTAAAAGTTAAAGTAGAAAATGATCGTCAATTTTATTCATTGCTCTTTTATACGGCAGATGGTAAGGTGTTAATTTTTAAAGATGTTGTTATTTTATTTCCCTTTGATATCATATTTAACAAGTATAAAATTATTTTTTTTATTGTTTATTCAGTTTTGAGCCTATAATTTTAGGTTCTTAAAATATTTAACCAAAATCGTCCATCTGCAACATATTGAATTGGCAAAATAAGTATTTGAACATTAATTTTATTAAGCTCTGTGGATTTTTTTATATGGTGCAAATTTTATAAAAGAGGATAATACAGAAAGTAAAGAAAGTTTCACTAGAGAGGTGCAAAAATATTTGAAAATTATTTTTAATTAAAGGGAATTAAATAATCTTCCCACACACTCACCACAAAATTAGATACTATTTTTAAAACAGACAATTTTTATTATATCTGCATTGCATTTTTATTATATCGCCAAGTCGTTTAATTAATCGGAATCAGTTTCATTCACTTCATTATTATCTTAAAATTCAATGCCACTTAGGTGATGTTTTAGTTTAAGAAAGAGATGACATCACTTGGCGCTCGGTTCTGACTGTATGGTGGATGTTTAAAAATGTCTTAACTGATGTGTTCAACCAATTGTTGAACACTTGCAGCCGATTGTGAAGAGTGGAATTTCTATAAGACGAAACTTTTTTATTGCTTCGGAAAGAGTATGATATATCGAATAACGATGTTTGATTGTATTGAAAATTGTGAGGAATATAAGGAGCAGATGGACGTCCACGCTATCTATCTGAATACTCAATTAATTGGATGTGAATAAAATGATGTGGCGGCAGTTTTGGTCGAGAGCAGACTTTATCCGTCAAGTTTTAACATTCTCTGCTTCTTGGACGAATCTGGTGTACACATTGTGAACCGTTTTGGTGTACGTGTTCTATTTAGTGTGTTGCCAGCAATAAAAACCATAGACATTTACTGTTTCATCTTCAAAAAATATACCAATTTCCTTCAAAACGGAAAACTATTACCTATCTTGTATGATGTTGTAATTATATTGTGTACGAAATGTTAATAACCTGAATATTTTGTTGTTGTCTTCGTTATATTTCGTAATGATTCATGATTGTAGTTGATTTTTAAAGCATTACCAAAATTCAATTTTTATTTGGTAAATTACTTATTTTTTAAACCTCGAACATATAATTTGAGTTTACTTCATTTCCTGATGTTTCAGAAGCTATTACATAAACATTGAAATCATGAATTTCACGAAACTAGCGATAGTGTTTCTTCGAAATTATACATTTTAAATATTTCATTTTTTTAAATTCCCTTTTAAAAACATTTATTTTTCTTAATGTAGAAAACAACATTTTCAGAGTGCTTTTTATTTTTAATAAAGACATTGTTTGTTAAAACAGACACCGCGGTGAACTAGAAAATATGCGATAATATAAGTGGTCTTTGTTTGGACTGGCTATATTTCTTTTTATTGTATTTACCGACCTTGGTCATCTTCGCATTAATAATTCGAGCTCTATAAGGTGGTGACAATATATAATGTTAAGTGCCTTTATTTGTTTATACAGACGTTCTGAGCTATTAGGATTTACTGCCTTTATTTGAATTAGTATTTGATTTGAAGTTTAATAAATAATGCAAATCGGTCGAGGAGTGAGACGCGTCTAACCTGAAATGGAAATGTTTCTTACCTTTCGTAATTTCTACAAAAATAATGCGAAAAATAGGCTGTTCGTAACCATTTTTTACATTCATAAGATAATTACAGTATTGTTTATGCGCCATAAAGAAGTCACCACTTGAGTGTGAGATTTATTGTGGGCGTTATCGTGACTGTTATTCAGAGAGAAAAATTATGTTAAATATATTATTTAATTAAGTTAAATTTGAAGCACTTTGGAAAGATAATTAGTAAAAAAAATGTATTCTACAACTGCTGCTAAAAAGAAATGCTAATATATTAGTGATTTTTGTTGTGTGCTGTGTGCTGGTGAATAAAGTATGCGATATGTAAATGATGAAATTTTTTGTAAATTTTCATACAATTTAAAAAAAAGTGTTTATTTTATATATATATATATATATATATATATATATATATATATATATATATATATATATATATATATATATATATATATATATATATATATATATTATAAATAACATTTTTATTTTCAGTATTTGATATTGTAAGACTGATTCAACAAAGTTTTAAATTGAAAAAAATATGTTTTATTTAATTATTTATTAAAAATGTTTTACACAAATGAACGTATTGCTACGAGTGAAACCAGAACACTACTAGAGAAATAGTATTGCGGTAAGATGCAAATTAACTAAAAGTAAAAAAAAAATAAATATTTACTTTAAATTACATATGACATGGGATGGAGGAAGGGGATAGGAGGAAAAAAGGAAGTTAGGTGTTATAAGCTTTTTGAGACAATTTGAAATGAAAAAAAAAGAGAGCATATAAAGAAAGCATTTCATATGTCTAGGTATAAATTATCCAACAACTTGGTATAATGTATTGTGTTGACCTTTCATATAAGGTTGGATTAGTAGATTATTGGAGATGACGAGTATGAAGCCTTTCAGAATGCAACCCAATGTCATGAGTTGCTAAGGTAGTAAATTTTTATTGAATGTATGAAGAACTACTGGATATACTTGAAACGCTAACGACAAGTTAAAAATATAAAGATTACGTAGGACTGAAATCGCCAACCATTTGAAGCGAGGTCTAAACTCGGTAATGTGATCATATTTTCGTAGACAAAAAGGTATAATATATAAATTTTGAAGAGGATCTAACCAAGTTAAGTGATCTTTAGGCTGATTTCGATACTACCTGTTTCCATAATCTAGCAGAGGAAGTAGATATATCTGGCATAGATAAATTTTAAATACGATTGATAGAAAGGTCGAAGTCATTTTAAAGTGCGTTATCGGGCTAAGATAAGAAAAGTTGTCGATACATAGACCTACAGTTAAAAAAGGAATCCTAGTACGATTTAATTATAACTAAATCAAACTCACATGAAAAGCTTGAAAATAAGTCTTTAGCTGCTGATAAGGATGGCCTGAGACTTTTTGGGATTAAATGTTAGCCCCGTTTTTTGAGCCCATTGTCTGATCAGACAGGGATCTTCATTCGAATCATTAATAGTAACTCAAGTTGAATCGGGTTCGGAACTGAAAATCGTCTAGTGATATTACAAGTGATATTTATTCTTAAGATACCTGACGGGCCTATTAATGAACATGAAATTGGTAGCAGAGAAAGAAATATACCTTGTGGAACACCATCCACCAAGTCAACGGACTTGGAATAGTTATCAGAAGTTTTGACATTTTTTTGTGAACCCGTCGATATTCTAACATTAGGAACTGGACTTTAAAGAAACAAATGTATCATTAATCTATTGAAATAAAAAAAAGTTGTTAAACTGATCTTGAGTATATTTAACATAATTATAAATTACTTTAATTAATATTCAAATTAACTTATTGTATTTCAGCGGATGAGCGAATTTTTCGTCTCCTGCTTGGAACGGGCTTCAGTTTGTAAAAAACAAAGCAAAAAATCGACAATCTGTTAACGGCGCGTAATTTGGTGCCTGAGATCATGATAAACCGCGATCCTTGCTCGGAGAGATTAAAAAATATGGGGGAAGACATGGATTTTGCTATAATACCGCAACGCTTCGATGACTTTACCCGGATCACTGTAATCACGTAATGTGTTTCTGCTATATTGTAAATTTGCCACTAATGTGGTTTCAGTGATTATTTTATTTATTTTATAAAGATGTTTATTAATATTTTTGCATTGGATTAAGTTTGACCTGTCCTTCGCTCGAAACTTAAGAATTTTCTCTAGGTCACCTTTATGTCAAACATTTCAGGGAAAAAAATATTTCTTGAATAACTATCATCGTTATTGTTAACGAGAGAAGAAAAGTATCTTAAGTGTTGGAAAAAAATTAGTAGATTTAAAAAAAAATTGATTTTTGTTAGTCCCATAAATTCCATTCACGTGACAAGTATAGTATTTCATTTATGCAGGCACAGTTGTGCGGGTGGTGTAACACGTCAAAGCATCAGAAAATTCTTTGTTTTTTGTTCGCTTATTAATTGTTATTTACTTTGAGTAGTAAAGTAGGTATAAAACCAATATATCAAAGCTAAAATTGAAAAGGAAAAATTATTTTATGGTA
Source organism: Druceiella hillmani (assembly GCA_039881145.1). NCBI lineage: Eukaryota > Metazoa > Arthropoda > Insecta > Lepidoptera > Hepialidae > Druceiella > Druceiella hillmani. The sequence goes on from JAYKKI010000009.1 coordinate 5,719,984, forward strand.
TTAGTGATCCTATTTGGCTCAATTTATTTGCTTCATCGCTGAAGAAAAACCAGTTCTGGGTTAAATGAGCCATTCCGCTGCGAACATGTTAATAAAACTGTTCGTGTTGATTGTATTCTCAACGTTTTCAGACATTTCGTAGTTCATTTAAATTACTAAATTTAAAAAAAGAAAAGAAATACAATTTGGGAATGAACGATTTGATGGTCCGATTCAGCGAGAAGTAGCAATGCAGTGGTTCCTGATATATATAACTGGCATGTAAAGAGAGATTTGTGATTCTAAGTATAACTATATAGCAAATCCATGTTTATATAATAATGAGAATATAGTAAGAAAAACATTATATAGTAAAATATGTAAATATACATAAATCTGTTCAGAGAATTTTCTCCAAACATAATAAAAAGCAAAGTATGCGACAAACAATTAAGACCTGTTTACTTTAAAAAACGCTATTTTGGTTAGAAGGATTTCAAACAAATTATTTGGATAACCGAACCCGAGGTTTAACGGTATAGTTTTATACACATACGTTCATCAAATTGCTATCTTTCCACCTTAAAGCAAATAGCAGGAATTTGGAAAAAAATATATACATACAGTCATCACAATATCTAGATTTAAATACACCTACAGTTTTATACTGAGTTTGGATAGACATGGTCGATGGATGGGAAAGTGGAAAGAAATATAAAATGTAAAGGATGAAGAGAGGTAATTCAGTTTAATGGCTGAAGTCTTAATAGCATTTATCAATGATAATACAAAAATTTAACGGTAATAAAATGAGAATAAAAAAAATTAACGGTAATAAAATAGGCTTAATGGAAGATGTCAGCATCAATTATGATCAATGCAGTATGACGATTTTATAAAAGTAAAAGCAAAACGGTGTACAGTAAATAACGAAATACTTTTAAAACAAGTGGATAACGGTATCTATTTAGTCAGTGTATTATTAAAGATTATGGTGAATGAATTGAAAGCTAGGAGATAAAGAAGAAAAAAAGGAAAAACGAAACATCACGTTGAAAAAAAAATCCACCGAAACCGTGACGATTTCATTCATACTTCGGTACATACATAGGTTTGAAAAATTAAGGGTACGATAGATTTCTATTGAACTATTTAAAGTTAGCTATTATTTTTTATTGTGTTTTGCTCCGTATGTTTTCTCCGGGTACAAAAATGTTTCTAAACAATATAAAGTACCTAAATGAGAGTATTCATAGCCTGGTTTACCATACACATTCGGTTTATACTTACTGTGCTAGCCATATGAGACCATAATTTATTATTGCAACGAATACACTGCTAAACGATAGAATAAATAAGAATATAATTATGAATTGGTATTGCATCAACAGACTTTCAAGAAAATTCTTAAAAACGGATGAAGTTTTGCAAAATGCTTTGTGAACAGACGCCTTGTATTAATTTAAATATTATTTCAGGATTAAGGGTGAGGATTTATCAAAGTTTGACATGCTCGAATCTCTGAAATTCACTTTTATGGCGCACGAGTATGTTTCGTTTTCCGATTTGTGCTTAGGTAATCATTATATCATCGATTGGAAAGGAATTAGACTCAGTCACATCACGCAGTTAACACCGGCTCTAATAAAAAAAATTCTATTCCTTCTTCACGTAAGTTCCATATTTAAGGTTTTTCTTTAAGGCGAGTTTTAGAGAAATATACCTATCGCAAAAACCTCGACTTTATAATTTTGTAGTAATTTTACTATCACCAATCTTTCAGCAAACCCTGATACAAAATGCTAGTTACCTTGAAATTTTGTATATTTATTGCATAGGTAATCAAAAGTTTATTTGATACCTGCTTTCTCTTTTTTTTATTTAATTTAACTTTCGGCATTAAAAGATAAGAAACTTTTATGAAATTTTCACGTATTGAAAGCGGAGGCAGTTTGAAAGATTTGCGAACAACTGCTTTGAAAGACAAGAAGTTTGGTAAAAGGCCAAGCGAATCAATTTGTGCTAATATTTTTTTGGGACATTTTAATAAAATTTCGCAAAATTCATTAAAATTTATTATAAAGTACAATTGAAAAGTAAATGGAAATAAAACGGAAGTGATTGTTGAATCTTGGCTTTTTTGGCATATGACAATTTGATTCATAAACTTTAATCTTAGGAGATATCGGTCCGAGTTTTTTCTGCTTTCTTTATTTTTTAAGCGACCAAAGGAAACCCGTGACAGAAAATCATAATGGAATGTACGAATTGGTAACGATTTATATTTATAATTATATAATTGAAATTTAGTGAAATTGGTATATTTATATATAGTGAAATTGGTATATTTTAGATGCAATGTAGGTGGGAGAGGTAATACCCTGAGTTGTAGCTAAAAGTCATAAGTTGTAACAGGCTTTGGGTCTTTTTTTGTGAAAATCCATCCTACGGTTCCTCTATTTTTTCCACTAAGTTATTCTTGATTGCAAAATATATATTACATAAAGGATGCTAATCTGATTTTATAATCACACTTAATGATTTATTTTTCTTATCGATTTTCTTCATTTCCAGGAATGCGATGGGGCAAAAATTAAGAGCATTCATTATACGAATGTTCCGTCTTACGCAGAAATGATAGTTAAACTTCTGAAGGCAGGATTCAGTGAAAAAATTAGAAACAGACTGCATTTGCATAGATACTATGAGGGTCTCTATAATTTTTTTCCCAAAAGCCATCTTCCGTCTGACTTTGGAGGAGAGAATAAATCCTTGCAAACTTTGACGGGTTTGTAAACTTAAATTTATGTTTATGTGTTATTTTACTTTACTTGGCTTTGGCTATAGGGTAGATGGTTACTTCTGACTTTGCAATTTCTCATGAAATATCGTGAAAATATTGATTTATAATTTTTTCATTACAGGTATGTAACTTGTAATGAAAAAAATACAAAAAATGATTAAAAAGAGCGAGTTATAAGCTTTTTAATTTAGTAGATTATAGATATTTTTCTTTCTCTTTCGCTCCTGTACAATATATGTGTACAATTAAAAATGACGCAAAAATTGAATATTCTTACTCTTATGAAAACGAATTGGAATTACAATTAATGGAATGGAAGAAATATTAGTCGAATATGCAATTGTTTCCTTTGAATGTTAATGACTAAAGTGAAGAGAAAAGGTCGATTCCAAATCATGGGAGAGGGGGTGGAGCAGGGGGGTCAAATCTAAAATGTGAAGTTTATATCTCATTTTTTTATGAATTTCAGTAAGCAAATTAAATTGTGATGTTCAACACAACACATTATGAACCCACAGTTTTTAAAACATAAATTCGATCAGCTTGATTTTCCTTATCATAATATGCCTCATACCTTATTTCTGGTATAAAAGGTATGAAGGCATTCATACCTCATATTCTGCTTTTAGATCCATTGACGGACAGATTTCATTATTTTCCGATGATAGCAGTTGATTCTCATAGTTATTGCGAAAAAAACATGATTCGGTCTTATTTTCTAATAATAATTACTTGGCTTGTTTGAACCATTAAGATGTTTTTACTCAACAGCATGTTCAAACAGATTAGTAGTAATTTAAATATCACCCAATATATTTAGTCTGATTATTGACGAAAGTAATTGGTTAATACAAAGTTACGATTGACTATTGAATACTCGACAGATTGGCGATTCATTTTCCAAACGCAATGTTCAAATATATTTTATTTGCGGGAAGTGTAAACTTAAGTGCTATCCACGTATAGATAAAAGCTTTAAGTTTTCTAATGAAATATTTAATAATTTGTAGACGAGTTAGTTGAGCAGATGGTGAAACGTCGCGAGTGGTTCTTGGAGCACGATCAGTATAGAACGGATGTGAGCAAAAGGGTCGGTGCTGGCGCCGTCATGTCAAAGGAACTCCAAGGAATGCAAGGCTCATTTCGTATAATCAGTATAGATTTATAACTGTGTTTATTTTCAGACGAAAATTAAAATCAATTTCCAATTGATATCTATTTTATTTTTCCTTTATGTTTTTAAATCAATTTTTCAAAATAAAATATTTGGTGAAAGAATAATTTCAACACGCTTCGATATTTCATATTTGAACAATTTTATTTGCTAGAAAATCATAAACACTTTGTTATAACTAAAGCCTTTTTTGAAAATGTGACCAACTGCATAGTTATTATAATGATCTTTGATCAATTAGAATTACAAAACTCCACACAATTTAACACTCTTATTTCCCTAGCAAAATTCTTCATGCACTTGGTTGCTTTAGAATCGTCCTTTTGCGGTTAATATTAACTGGCTTTTATTAGGTCGATTCGTAACTAATAAACTGACCAATTAGCTGTGGTATCAAATATATGAAAATAAATTTCATGCACTTTTAATTATCGTATCATCTCGAAACTTGGGAGATGTGTGCAGTTCTGATGACAACACAAGGTTAATTCAACGAAAAATAATTGGAATTTAGACACTGAACTTAATAGCCATATGTTTAGTTGTGACGAGAAGAAAATAAAATAGTACCGGAAGTCAAAGAAAATAACAGAACCGGAAGTCAGATCGAAGAATTCAGTTGTTTTAAGCTTACGGTAAAGACGCCTTGGAATAATAATGCTTTGGCAGAGATGGAGAGGATGAGCGTTCAGTCGCCTATAGATAGAGGATCCAGAAGAGACACTTCAGCCAAATCAAATAAGCTACTTTGCTAATTTTATTTCTGTAGAAGTTTTTTTTTAATAAAGTGTTAATATTTCTTAAATTAGTTCTAAACACTATATAAAACAAGTTCAAAATAATATTCTTTCTTTTAATATAAGAATAAAAAAAGTAAAAATAAATTAAGAAATTGAAAAAAAACACGCTATTTTAAATACAGTACTAAAAACAAAAAAAATTATGGATTCTGTTTTCTTCCTATTCTTTAAGGTCTTCGGTGTAAACTATGTTTGTTATGAATACAATTTTTTTTTGATTTTTCTTCTAAGTTAATATTATGTGCATGAAAGTGCTTAAAATATCAGGTAGATTTCGAGAAACAGCGTCCTACGCTTTTACACTCAATAAAAAACATGGCATGCCCTAAAGTCCTTACAGAGTAAAAAGAGAAAACATATTCGATAATTATTGTTTGCTTTCTGGTGCAGTGTTTACGAAAGCCTTTTTTTAATTTCTTGTACTATTTATTCTTTTTAAATAAAAGCTTGTATCTTTTTCATCAATATCTCGACAGGCGTTTCGGATTAAATATTGACTTAATATTCAATTTAAATGTTACGATTTTATTTAATTACATAATTAAATTATATTGTGTACTAATTTATAGAGAATATGTCATTTGAAATTAAGGTTTAGTGCTTATATTATCACATAAACAATATTTTTAATCCTGATTAAAATTGTTAATAAGGAACTTACGTTAATAATTAATTAAATGCTAAAGTTATAAAGTAAATTGCCAATTTTGATTTCTTAGGCATTAATTTATGAATTTCTGAAGCATGTAAACCTCACTTACCCTTTTTGTTGAGTTTTATACAATAAATATATAATATGTGAATTATTATATAATTCATTTTTTTTTGTTTAAGAATATAAAGTAAAATGTCAGAAAATATTAAGCTGTAAAATTTGAATAAATTACTACTAATTTGAATAAAACTACCTTCATTTGTAATTAAAATTAAACTTAATTTTAATAAGTACTCCATATATTAACAAATATTTAATTCGTGATTTCTTTATTTCTGGTTTGCTTCTATTTTTGGGTATTTCAAATTCTTGAGTTTACTTGCTAAATACGTCATCTGCAGTTAAATATTGTCTGTTTGTTAAGGAAATCGAGTTCATTATTCTTTCTCGAAATAGTCTATCGTGAGATTGAGTTTGTTGTAGCCCAGGTTTCATTACCCTTCATCTTTTTGCTTATCTCAATTGCAAAAGTTGTTTCTTTCATATTCTTCCAAAAATAATATCTCTTTAGTATTTTAATCTTATCGGTGTTCGTTTTACACCTCTGTAATATGATTTCGTTTGCATTGTTTAAAAAACCAACTCACTCTGTTCATTTTCTCTAGTGATATTCAAAAATCTTTCGGTAGTTTCAATAAATTGAACAGCATCTTTCTTAAACATTTCTACAATAATACGAGCAAATAGTTTACTATGTTCTTTTTCCTCACAATAAATATATTTTTTCATATTTTGACTAACGTATTACTCTAAAAAATCACTTAATAAACTCTATTCTTTGGTAGGTAAATGTACTTGAATTAATATTTGTGTCATGTTAGAAAAATTTGTTATACGTATGGAATTTCGTGCATAAATTAAAATTTGATTAGATTTATTGTTGACAGCTTCGTTCAAATTAGGTATACCTTCATATTATTTTTTAGATGTGGACTGTATAATAGCCCCAATATCAGTGTCCGAACTTACAACAGAATGGGATTGAGCTCTAAGTGTACTTTTACAATCGGACATTTTCTTTATTTTAATATCCTTCTTGATTATTTTTTCATTATTAATATTCGACTTAGTTCCATGGTTGTTTTATTTAAACAGTCCTATTGCTTTAGTAATTTCATCTGAACATTTTTGCAAGTCAGTCCTATTACCGCCAACATTTACTTCCTGTTGGCAACACGACACAACCATGATGGCGCGTCGCCTCAAAACTTGGTAAGGTCCGTTGCTTGAAGCCGGACGACTTAGGAGCACAATCCGGTCGAGGTCCGCTGCACAAAATCGGACGACGCAGAGAGCACAATTTACACGAAGCTGACTTATACTAATTGATACTTTATATTGTGATTATATCTTTATGTTTTATATTTTTTTTCAAGTTATGTACTTTTACTTAAAACAAAAATGAGACGCAACGAGTGCGGCGTACAATCCTATCTAGAAGCCGGGTTAGAGAGAGAGGGGTAAAGAGAGTGCGAGACAAAGACACTAGGGTGGAGAGAGGGGGAAATCGGATGCCACATCGGGTCGGGATAGGGCGAATAAAAGAAGCCCATGCCCGATTCAGGACATTCAGTGTGACATCAGGGAGTTTCTAGTAGTCATCGGAATCAGTCGTAGGGAACAACCAAAAGAAGAAGCCACAACAAGAAACTGCAGTCTTCAAAAACTAGGTAGCCGGAATGAGACAGCCACAATCGTCGGAAGCGAGCAGCAGGAATAGGGCAGTCTTAACGAGACAGCCAGAGCGTTCAGTGTGTTTTCAGCAGTCAAAGGGAACTTACCTAGAAGTTATCTACGCTCTAGTGAAATCGCGAGATCGGCTTTCTCTCTCTCTCTACGTCTCCCTCCAGCAATTAAAAGCCGGGTTATGTATGCTGCCGCGCCTTCTAGGAAGCGGAAATCTCGAGTTTCATTTTAGCCGAAACCCCGAGGGGTGGAACACCCCTGTCGCTCTTACCGGTCGCTCGTGAGCGATCTCCGAGCGAGCACGCCCCTTCTCACTGTTCCGCGAGACGTGTTGGCGCAAGGCGACTCGACGTACTACAGCCTGCGTAACCTGCGATCGACAGGCGGCTCGCGTCCTCCAGTAAGGTTTAGACAGACCGCGGTCCTAAACGCGGTCACCCGTGGGCTATACTTGCACTACTCATGATCGTTGTTTATTAACGCACTTGTTCACATTATTGAAAGTACATCAGCGTTGGTGTACTGAATTTCTCTTTTATATTTAATTTTAAAATTGTACTCTTGTACTCCAAATTTCTACTATGTTGACTTGCTATTAGGTTCTTTACGTCAATACAGCCTTATCAATAGTCGATGATCTGTGTAGATGTAATTCTTTTCCTTAAAGTTATGACTTGAAATGTCTCCCCCCCCCTTCCAACTAACAGCTAGTAACTCCGTTCATATAGAATTAAGCCGGGATTCTGAATCACCGAATATACGGTTCGCGTAAAGTATTGGTTTAAAGCTACCTATCGTACAATATAAATAACAAGGCGTCTACAGCGACATTCAATTATTAGCAATTAATACAAGCATTTATTTTTAGAACAAAAGGTCTCGATAAAAGTCGGGATACCATGATAAATGCGGGTCAACTTATAATTTTTTACATTTTTCGAAATTTGTTTATGCTTATTATTGATAATAAATATTCATACCTTTCTCAGACAGGGTGTATTAGGTGGAATTAGATTTACAAAATATTTAATAAATTTTCAATGTTTTAAGACAATTTTTCATTGGGTTTAAGATGATTTTTCGTTATAGTATATCCTAAACATAAACTTAATAGATTTATATTATGTTACCTTATTCAATTGGAATAATCAGGTTTATTATTATACCTTCATACCGAAATTTAAAACAATAGTTTGAATAAGAGAGTATCGGGTACGTAGGGAATTGTGAATCAAAGTATTAACAGTAAAAGAAATTTTCAATTGTATTTTGAAAGCCCTAATCATTGATATTGCCCTTGACGGGATAAGGAAAAAATCTACCTTATGATCTCATGTTTAAGAAAGTACCTCAAAAAATGGTCCTGACTTTAGATTGATAAAAGGCACAAACTTACAAAATGTGACCGCAAAATATTTGAAAATGACATTGCTTCTATGAAACGATATAGGTAGAGAAGACCAATAGGCAAACCTGATGAAATGATAACATTTCTAATTTGTTAGGAAACTCTAAATAGAAAAATTTCTAAATGTCTATCGGCATTATAATTCATATAAAATACAACGTATAATTAATACCATCGACAAAATTATCGATAAGTTAATTTGATACTGGCGTAAACGTCAAATTAATAATATTACATTAAAACTCGTTAAATTCATATCATTTCAACCCATACCTTTATTTTATACATAATTAGGCACACTATTGTGTTCGTGTTTATAGTTAGAAGAATATTTTTATTAGAAGTTGGCTGATTATCAATAAAACTCAATTCCGTGTTTTTTGGTCTATCACTTTTGTATGATTGGCCATATTTATTTGGAGTTAGTCCGCGTAATTATGTCCCCGTTTGAATTTTTATTACTATGTTGTCGCTGTCAAAAGTTCTGCTTGGTTCTGTATCGATTGCGAAAATTTTGTTTATTTTTAAATTTAGTTCTATGAATTCAAGAGAATCATGGAGAAGAATATCGTGTAAAATTCGAATGGCTGAAAGTTTTTGTTATAAACGGATGTGGTATTTATTTTCAGCAATATAGCATTAAGTGGTATTATTTTGAATTTTACTTTTGCCAATATTATAGGCATAAAAATCTGCTTAAGAGCGGTTGATAATTTAAATACGCTTACATTAATTAGGGGGGAGTTTGGTGGTGGAAAATTAGATGCAAAAACACTCAATGGAAAAATAATTGTTAAAAGTACTTATTTTTCTTAAAAACTAAACTGTATAAACTGTATTTGTTCGTCCTCTAATTGTAATATTTTTTATTTTTGGCTACGATTAAAGCCTATTCCTACGATTTAAGCCTATCTTGATCGATTATTGCAGCATCTTTACTCGACAATCTACTTGTAAGTGAAAGCATTGCATAATGATTTTGAGCTTCTTTGCCCATATGTTCATAATATAATATATTCTAATTTTCTTAAATAGATATTATTTGGTCTTTTACGTCATTGAATATGGTGATAATATTTACCATTTCACTGAAAGCCTTATTCACCGCTGCCATTATAACGTATCTGAGAGATATAATAATTTTTCAGACCATAATTCAGAAATGTATTTACTGATTTCGAAGTATAAATGCTCATTAATTTTATTTATATTTTTGAGTAATGTACAGTTATTATAAATAAATGAGAATAAAAGGAAAAGTGAAAAGTTTCATTCATAGTGCATTTACTACCCCCGTCTCTCCTCTCTGGATTCTGTCTGTAGTTGCTGAGTGTCGTCCATTGGGTTTAATGTACATAATGTATTTATTTTGTTTCGGAATGGTTTTTAAAACTTTAAAAAGTAGTTGCAACATTTTTTGTTGACTTTCTACCCATTGCGCCAATTCAATATTTAAACCGGTGTGTATTATTATTAATTTTTTATAATTAATGAAAGCAACTTAACTCTGGCTACTGGAAAATAAAAATTAATACTTTCGCGTGAGTAAAAATTGTTCATCTTTAAGTTAACATGGTAGCTTCACGTAGGAACATAATGAGTTTTATGCTGACACAGAAGCTTTATTTATGTATTATAACACATATCTAAATAATATGTAATAAATAGTGAAAAATAAAATTGAATATATTTATTCGTTTGCGTCAGTGAAATTGTTTAACTTCAAATTAACACAACAGTTTCACGTAGAAACTTTATGAGTTTTATATTGACACAGAATCTTTATTTACGTGTACAAATATTTAAATAATGGAATATATAGATACGAAATTTAAATCAAAAAGTCTTTACATTTTTTTGACACAATTGTTGTAACCATATATTCTCTTATTTTGAAACTTAACCTGTATGAGATATCTTCTAGATTTGCAAATAATACTTATACTTCTTTAATGATTAACAAAATATGTAATTTATTTTTGATAATTGGAACGTTTAGAGATTGTGAATTTTTTACATGATCTTGATTTTACATTTTCTTGCACATCCTATAGCTTTTGTTAGCGATAATATAGTAAATGTGTTTTCCAAGTTAGGTTTTAATTAATTGCGATTTTGTAAAATGAAAGTATTACAGTTTCAACAACACGTTCATTTGACAAATTAAACGGTTGAATAGGTGTCGTGGTGGTTATGCATGAGAACAAGAATGTTACCTTTCATGAAAAGATGAAAGGAAACATCGTAGCAATGTAGGTGCGACTAGAACTCATCGTATGGGAAATGTATAGACTTACTCAGTTACTTGGCTATAAGCACCAGTAAAAGCTGGTGAAATCAAGTTTTCCAGTATTCTTAATAAACCTCCGTTGCAGCATTAACCAAAAAGGCTCAACGTGGGTAACTAAACTTGGCAATTTGAATTGAATAAATAAACGCCAGTTACTGTCGGTAGACGTTTGCTAATAAATAGCATCTAATACATTGATTTGGTACAGGATACCATACAGCACCCATGGAGAGGATACTACGGTCACAAGTAATGAAATATTGAAAATTGTTATTTTCTTTTTTTTTTTAATAACGTAAAGGCTAGTATATAAATAATTTATGGATCAATGAATTTGATATGGAAATTAAATTAATTTATGATGCGTTCCTTTAATTCATCTTGCACAGCTGTGATTTTTTCAAGTCAAAAAGGAAGATTATTAATTGGTCCTTGCCAAATGCAGCATAACAGATAACACGGAGCGTGAAAATCGCGTGAGCGCGTCTATCAAAGAGTGGTATAAGATGCAACAACGTCAACCTAAAAATGCTTTTAAGTCACTTGAATAACTTTTCGTAGAAGAAGGAAAATTTTATGAAATTAAAGACTTGGGATAAGAAAATGGGATATTTTATAAACTGGTTATATTTTCAATAAAACGATTATTTCTTTCTTGTTATAATATATTTTGTTTCCATGATTAATGTTTTATGTTTATTTCTTAGCATTTTGTAAATAAATTGCTTTCTAAATATTTTCATCAGATATTTAATACTTAATGATCTGTGTACAGAAGTACAGGTTAAGAATTAGTCTTGAAGATGCCTTTTATGATGAGAAATTTAAAATTGACATTAAAGGTGAGATGTTAGCATTTGCAGATGATATAGTTCTTATAATATCTGGGACAGGCTTAGTTGAAAATTAGAACGGAACTTTTGAAAATCGAAACATGGCTTGGCTACAACCTTTTAAAAAATATATGTGACATTTATCATTGACAATCGACTACAATTAAATAATCCACGAATGTAAAACATTGCAACGATAGTGTGCAATTTGCCGTTACCAAAAAACGTTGACCAAATTAGCTGGCACGTACATATTGAAAAAACAATAACGACACATTTCAAGAAACTCATATATATATATATATATATATATATATATATATATATATATATATTTAAAAACATACGAAATATTTTACCCCGAATGGTTTTAAAAAAACCTATTGCACTTTGGGATAATTTTATAAACTATCGGTAATTAGTTTGAAGTGGACTAACAACATTTTAATGAAACCTTCAGTTATTGCACTTCGAGTTCTATTATGTACAACTACAAAAACACCAAGAACATATTTAACAAATGTAATTTGTGCAGAATTTACTACCACAAGAAACTATTTACAGAAGTTCTACCACAAGAATAAAGACAAACAATGATTATATGTTACGAGAGCTGACATCTGGCATGCACCTGTAACTAAAACTACATCCCACACATTAGAATTACACAATGAACTAACCGAAGACATAGTGGAGAAACGTGACACACCTTTTTTGTTTTTAAAAGGATAATTATGAGCGGGTTGCTGCTTAGATTGCTGTCTGGTTTGCTGCCAGTCTGTTCTATAATTAGTGAATGAATTAAATATGTCGAAACCAAATTATGAATATGACTAAACAATTTGACTTGTGTGTGTGTGTGTATGTGCGCGCGTTTGCGTGAGTGTGTGGGGACGAGTGCTGTTTTTTTAATTCGGCGTATTAATAAGCAAATGAATAATAATTCGTATATATGATAATTTATACACGGTATGTTTGTACGTGTATGAACATGAATATATAAGTGATTGGATTAGTATTATTTTTTGGATAACATATAAAATTCCGTTTAATTTGTTCAGTAATTGGCTTCAATGTATGGGCCCTTACGCGATACACCCAAGAATACTCCCAAGAGCTAATGGGGTGGGTGTAAAATCATCAGTAATTGCTTCCCTAATGTAAGACTATTTATATAATGTTGCAATTTCGATATAATTTAAATAAATTAATAAACCAATAAATGAAACTAAAAGAAAATGTGAAATTTATATATAATAATAAATTGATATATACATGTATACCAGCTTTTGTCCGCGATTTTTCCCGCATCATTTTTTTTATTTTCTCCATTAATAAAACAAAAGATTACGAAGGAAATATTTGAAAGAGATAAAACTCAGCAAAAATTGTAACTATAACTTCAAGAATTATTTTAGTGAATAGTCCATTTAAATTGGATCAGGATTATACTGCGACATAGACTATGCAAACAGACAGACGAAATTCAAAAAGGTGGATTTTGGGTTCGGAGAAACTTTATTAGTATAATTATTGTGTACATAACATATAAAAAAGCTCCTTTCTATTATTTTATTTATTTAAATTAATCTATCGTGGTGTCAAAATCTAAGTTCCAATGTAAAATAATTTTTAAGAAAAACGGTTTATACATTTTCTGACTAGAATTACTTTAAATAAAATTTTTAGTTAAATTTTCTTTATAACTTTCTTTTCCAGTAACCAATCTATACAATATATAAAATTTAAAAAAAATTATATTTGCCTCCTTTATTTTTTAAAAATATTTTTAATATAGACTTTTGAAATATGTGCAGGTCAAAACGTTTTATATGAAATATATAAATTGCAACTTTACGTGAAATGATTTCGGAGAAAAACGGCTATGATAAATGGACAGATAGACGGAGAAGTGAGTGATATTTTTCTTTTCAGACGCGGAATGCTAAAAGAGCAATCGTACAAGTTTAAATTAGTTTCATTTCTTTAGATGCATACCATATTGTTTGCTGATAAGATGTAATAAAAAAAAATTAAGTTATGAAAAGTATTATTATATTTAAAATATAATTTGCGGAGTAGGTACAAAAGATAACGGTATATATTATATTATATAGCAGTAGCTATTCTCTTAAGCGACTATGTATTGTAACTTAATTATTTTTGGTCACTTTTATTTACGGTTCTAATGAGTTCAGAATTGCTAGCATATTGAAGTAATTTTTATCCCATTCCAGGCACGATGATGAAGATTTATCAAAAAAACAATATGAATAATTGCTTTAAACTGAGCTATATGGCGGTAGATTATATTTTCTTTGAGATTCGTGTCTTAGAAACCATTACATAATTGATTAGAAAAAATTGAAACTCGCTCATAGGAAACAATTGAAACACGTAATCATGAAGTTGTTGTTTACTTTAAAACTTAATTGCGTCCATCAGTTGCAGTAAAATATGCGCACGTAACTTACGACGAAAGTAAATATGGTAGTTGACTCATACTAAATTTTGATATTTTTCGTACAATATTGTGGAATATAAGTTAATTAATAAGCAATCTTGAAAAAAATTCGAAAATTGATTGAAGAATAAGCCAGTTGTAGGCTTCTAAATTTGAAGATACGGATAGAGTTGGGTATATTCCTGTCTCTTTTCCTCTCGTAAAATATAACAACACAGTATTGCCGTGGTTAAATTAAAATTTTTATAACTCGGTAAATTTTTAAGATTATTAAAAAATTGTTTCACTCTTCATCAGCTTGTACCTTGAAATTATGATTAATGAAATAAAAAAAAATTAGTCAAATACCTAATTGAAACGATTTTATGGTGTTATCCAAAAAAAATTGTTTTCAAAGAATAAATAGTTTTGACGTGAAATCATTTCAGAAATATTTTTCATAAATTTATTTGAGTTATTTAGCCAACAAATTAAAGTTTAAAATCAATACGTATGTTTTTTCTAGTTACGGGAAAGTTATTCTATTATGTCTATGTTAATATCAACTTGTCCATTCTAATTTTAATGCGCAAAATTGTATTAATAAAATTATCTCAATCGCCAATAAACTTATGATATATTATACTATTAATTAAATACATAATATACATTAATTACTATAGAGGTACAAGCACAAACTTAAATAAAGCTAGACTTTGTTCAATTTAAAATTCAATTTAAAGTTCTGTGATTGACAGAAAAAGGGATATGTAGATGGACATGTGATTGAACATAAAACGATTGCCTTTTGAGGCATAGAGCATTAAAAAGCAACTAGTTATTCCGTTAGTAAGTTTTGCAATTTTTGGTGCACTTATTGTCAGAATCTGATTCAGAATCACCATTTTAGTGACAAGTTGAATCTAGCTCATATACTTAGCTAATTTTGCACAGAAATTTTAACATTTTGTATGAATATGTTTAGCTAATTATATACAAAAAATTTCATATTTAGTATGAATAATTTGTGAGATAAAACCTATGTCTGGAAATATATTCTGCATCATTTGTTTATACAAAACTATGACCAAAATAATAATGGTTTTTGGTAACACTACGTCAGTATTTATATAGTTTTAAAATTTTGTCAAGTATGCTTAGTAAATTTTTTTTTTTTTTTTTTTTTTTTATTTTTATTATTGCAATCTGTCATTTGAGACATTCAGCAATTGGTGCGTATGTTAGCATGTCTTGTACTGAGTTCGTCCTTTTGAACTCATTTCATTTTGCCCCTATATAAGGTCTTGGGGAAGTTTTTTCTTAAGCCTTCTGGGTGCCGTTATTGGGTTCATCAGGTTTATAGCCAGTGGATTGGGATGATTAGCGATTCGGTCTCTGTATGTCTTTATCATCTCTGAGATTTCTTCTTGGACCAATTTTATGCCAAGCTCCAAATGGAGTCTGTTGTTTGTCACATACCAGGGTGCACCAGCTATCATTCTAAGCGTTTTTGATTGAAACCTTTGTAGTATTTCAATATTTGATTTTGCCGCGGTTCCCCACAGTTGTAGGCCATAAGTCCATATAGGCTTGATCGTGCATTTATAAATTAATAGTTTATTTTCGAGCGACAATTGAGAGTTTTTGTTAAGGAGCCAGTACATGTTTCGTACTTTTTGGCCCACTGCACATCGTTTGGTCAGGATGTGTTTGGACCATATCAGACGTCTGTCGAGATACACGCCAAGGTATTTTGCGTAATCGGCTTGCGGTAACTGTACTCCATTTAGATTTACTGCCGGACACGTATCTCGTTTGGTAGTAAAAGTAACTTGTATTGATTTGATTTCGTTAACTTTGATTCGCCAATCTTGCAGCCACTGTGATATTTGGTCAAGGCTTGTTTGGAGTTTTTGTGAGGCTATGCCTGGTCGGTGCTCTGCTGCGAGAATTGCTGTGTCATCAGCAAAAGTGCTCGTAACAAGACCTTCTGTGACTGGGAGGTCAGCTGTGTAGAGCAGGTACAGTATTGGGCCCATAACGCTTCCCTGGGGAACTCCTGCTTGGATCGGATAGAGAGACGTAGTTTCAGTTCCCTGTTTAACGTAGAAGTGTCTGTTGTGTAGATATGATCTGATGAAGTTGTAGTAATTTATGGGTAGGTTCTTTTTAATTTTAAACAGCAGTCCCTCGTGCCATACCCGATCAAATGCCTGGGATATGTCCAAGAAAGATGCAGAACTATATTGGTTTGACTCAAAGGCATTATGGATATTTTTGACCAATCGATGGACCTGCTCAATGGTTCCATGTCTCTGACGAAAGCCAAACTGGTGATCAGGCAGTAGATTATTATCATAGATATGTCGCATTAATCTTCGCAGAAATAAAATTTCCATAACCTTGGAAGTAATTGGTAGCAAGCTAATAGGTCTGTAAGATTTCACATCAACAGCATTTTTGCCAGGCTTGAGGACCATTATTATTTGAGCCACTTTCCACTGGGGAGGAATCGAACACGTACGTACGATTGCATTGTACAGGATTGTGAGGAATGAAATTCCTTCCTCTGGGAGCTCTCTTAGAATTTTGGCAGTTATTAGGTCATAGCCAGGTGCCTTGTTGATATCAAGTGTATCAATAACAGCTTTTATTTCTCTCTTAGTGAAATTCGAAATAGGGGATCGAGTTGGTGGCATTGATTCAGAAAAGTTGACACTTCTTGCGTTTTGGGGGAATTTATTTCGGGGTTTGGTACAAAGACGCGTTTTAAGTGTTCGGCGAATGTAACTGCTTTTTCCGCTTCACTGGCTGCCCATTCATTGTTCTCTTTGCGTAGAGGGGGTTGGTTTAAGACTGGACGTTTCATATTTTTTGTGACTTTCCACAGTGACTAATCAGTAGCCGATGTCACGTCTAGACTTTTTAAGAAGGATTGTATTCCTTGGTTCTTGTTATCGCTAAGTGCTGATTTTAGCTTAGATTGCAAGTAGTTTAGATGTTTTTTATTTGATGCGTGTCGAGACTGTTACCATTTTTTTCTAGCACTACGTTTTTCAGTCAGGAGCTCACGAATAGACAGAGGACATTCGAGTTTACGGTTTGTGTCTGTAAGTGTTGGGGTAGCAGCCCAGGCAGACCTTTGTACACAATAGTTGAGGTGTTCAACAGCTTCCATTATGTTCTCTTCGGTTTTCATAGGTAGTGACTCGTCCAGGCATTGAGCCATTAATTGCCTAAAGAGATCCCAGTCAGTTTTGCGTGTGTGCAGCTTACATGGTTTTGGAGCTAATGTGATGGACCTTTTGAGGGTCATTTCTACGGGTGAATGATCAGAAGACAAATCTAGGCTAGTTCTACTTGTGATAAAGCTGCTAGGGAATCCTTTGGTTATGAAGAAATCTATCACATCTGGTATTTTTCTTCTATCAGTGGGCCAGTAAGTGGGTTGCCCAGGCGAGACAACACTAAGATTTAGTTTGTCAATTGACATTTTTAGTTGCCGTCCCTTTGTTGTTACTGTACGCGAGCCCCAGTAATGATGTTTCGCATTATAATCTCCACCAGCAACGAATCGGTGGCCCAGTGTGGCGAGAAACCTTACATAATCTGCTTCCTTAAGTTTATGTTTCGGTGGGCTGTAGACAGCCGATATTACAAAAGATCCTACCCAGTCTTCGATTCGCACATTTGTTGCTTGGATCTCTTCAGTACAATATTGTACTGTTTCGTAATGCTTAATATTATTTTTTATAATTATTGCACTCCCCCCATGTGCAGTTCCATCAGGGTGCATTGTGTGGTAAGTCTTATAGTTTTGTATTTGGAAATAACTCTTTTTTGTAAAGTGGGTTTCAGAGACTAGCAAGATATCAATATTATGTGTCTGCAAATACGATTGAACCTCAAGGGTGTGTTGTGGCAGCCCATTGGCATTCCATAAACCTATTTTTAAGCAATCTATTTTGAGAGATTCGTCGTGAGTGCTATTATTAGGTTTGTCAATGTAGTCAATTGCTGCATCACTTGTTTCATTAAGTCCATTATTTCATGCATATCATTTGTACGTATGTCGCTATTTTGTGGAAGTTGATGTCCTTTGGTTAATACGTCTCTATATGTTTGTCGTATGGTATTCTGAGAGTTCCCTTTATGAGCCGTTAGTGTTTCTTGTTCATGACTTTCTGTTTTATCAAACTGATTTTTATTCCTGGATCTACGATCTGGTGCTTTTGGGAATTTCAGATTTTGAAGCTCACGATAGACTCCACAGCCTTTGTAATTTGCAGGATGGTTACCATCGCAGAGTATACACTTGACTTGGTCGGACCTTGATTTCCTGGGGCAGTCAATGGAGAGGTGGTCACCAGCGCATTTGATACACTTAGGTTGTCGGCGACAATAAGCTTTGGTATGTCCATATTGTTGACATTTCGCACACTGTGGGATTTCCCGTTTTGGTCGTGGAGGTTCAAAGGATACCATACACTGCATTAGGCTTTTAACTTCATATATCCGTTTGTTGTTGTCATTCGGTAATAATTCAATAATGAACATGGGCAATGGCTTCTTTGTGGTTCTTTGTTTGATATTCCAAACGTTTATGCAGTTGTAGTCCATATCATTTAATGCTTCTTTGATGTCATCAGGGTTAGTAGATGGATGCATATTTTTAAGCACAGCTTTGAACGTTCGATCCTGTTTAGGCTTATAAGTAAAAAACTCAGTCTGTTTTTGTTCCAATTGTTTGACGATAATTCTGTATGTATCGGCAGATTTGGTCTGGATTTTGACTTGATCATTGTGGAGGACCTTCAAAGTGTACATATTTGGAGCATGTTCATTAAGCATGTTAAGTAGAGGTCGGACATTACCCACTTTGTCAACAAATATTGGAGGTGGTTTTGTTGTCTTTTCTACAGTAGTGGAGTTGTCTACTTGGGTTTCTTCTTCTGCTAGTTGAGTAAAACTATTTTTTGTTGGTATCGGTTGAGTTTGAGATAGCCAGTATGTATCCAGTTTTGTTTGTTTTTGTGTTCCAACATTTTCCGGGCTTGAGTGAGGTCTTTTCTTACCGGTGACTTGCTTCCAGTCATCTTCCTTATTTGTACTTGGTTCTTGGTCAGTAGTTTGTTTTGGGTAGGTTGTGGTTGGATAGTTGCCCAGAGAATGTGTTCTAGTTCGACTTTCAAATATTACATTATGGCTTATCTTCTGTGGTTGGTTTTTATTAATCTTGGTGCAGTTTTCATTTTTATTATTATTATTTTTATTATTGATTGGATCACTCATTTTTGTTCCCACGAGTATAGGACGATAATACGGTCGCTACCTAGGGTGACGCCTATTCCAGGTAGAGGGCTACATAGATCGACGAGTCGCCTGTTTCGTCGAGTTTGGTCGCTAGTGACTGATCTGTCCTTTCAGCCAAAGAGTCCTGTTGGCACGTACCACACCTTAGGATTTAGGGGTTTTTTATAGAGGTGGCCTTCCTCACGGTCTAAGTGGCGAAGCTCAGACCCCCGTTCCTGCGAGACATGTCCACAGGATTACGGTCTGGGGCAGCTCGTTTGAGCTACACACTGGTTTTTAATTCAGGGTTGTCTCCCCTAGCTGTATACTAGGTTAAAGCGCCTAGGGCTCGCTTTCGCCCATCATACTTTGCTACTGCAGTCCGGGAGTAGATGGAATGTGCGGGGTCCTAAGGACTGTGGCATTTCCCAGGAGGGACGACTCACTGGTATAGCAGTGAGCCTACCCCCAGCCCGCCACGGCGGTCTGAGGGCAGCGTGGACGTGTATGATGAACCTGTTGGTGACACATAAAACGCAACTCCGCACACTTGGGTGTACGTTCCGGTTTTTGCTCAGCATTTTATAGGTGAGTGTCTTACAGCAAGACAAGCACCACCAAGACCCACACCAACCTCCCCTCCTGGTAAATTTAAATGGAAATTTGAGGGTGAAAGCATATAATAATTATGGCTTTACTCTATTAAGCGAAAGTGAAAACAGTTTATGGTTAAGTATCTACTGAATAAATAGCCACATTTGCTTCTAAATAGAACGTTGCAGATTCAAAAGAGAGACATGTTCTAGGTGCTATATACTGAATATATAAATGGAGCGATTTACTTTATTTTCTCACTTGTTTGAACAAATATTTTTAATAATAACGTAATAATCAGAAAAATGGATAAATGTGATATTTAATCAACGGAATCAAGATTATTGTAACATAAAGGTACTATAAAATATAGATAATAACAGTACAAAATGTTGTTATTTATTTCTTAACGAAATGTTTTTTTATTTAAAATTGTAAAATTATTACTCTATTCCCACCGATACATGATAATAAATGAATGTATTTACACAACAGTAAAGTTTCCAATTAAATTTTTCGTAATTATTGTGTCCTAAACATTATAAAAAAATAGCTAACATTGAGATCAACTCTAGTGCTATTTAAAGGTTAGTTGCAGTGTCATCTAAAAATACATCATTTGTTTTGTAAGAGCAAAATGTAGGTAACTTTTTGCGTTTCTGATATTTTGTGTTCCAAATAATATAGAGTTTGTATATAAATATTTTATGCATATTTGGTAAAAAAATACTAATATTTAGTCAGTAGAACTCTAGGTATTTCTATGTAACCAACAGGCAGATATCGATCTTAATGTGATCCAGTTTTTAAACAAAAAATAGGGGTTAACAAAAAATCTTACTAATTTCTACTGCATAAAGTGAATGCAAATTTTAAATTTTTTCTTCAATTTGTGTGTGGAAAATTTAATTTTTATTTAGATAAAATAAACGATGACAACTTTATTTTGAAAAAATCAATATGAAAAAACGCAACCGAATATCTATAGAAAACTCTTTCCAAAAGTTAAATAATTTCAATATATTCGAATAAGTTTTCTGCACTTCACATGTTTACGTATTTGAACCCTAGAATGATAATCGTTTAAATTTCTTCCATGTTTGGATGTTAAACATAAAACTAGACAGTTTGTACTAAAAGTTGCGTGAAAAGTTACTAAAGATTAACGTACTGATAGTAACTCACCAAGACATAGAGCGATAATTGAGTTGTATCACTCCGTCCGGACTGACGTGTTTTTTAAGTAATATGCGTTTTCACTACTCTGCTATTAAAAGTGTTATCCCCAAACTCATAGTAAAGAAAGTTTGGAAAATCCATTTTCACTGTGATTAAATGTATTAAATAACCATGGATTACTGTTATTAAAATGAAAAATGTTATTAAAATTTTGACAATAAATTTGTATTAACGTTAAAAGTATTAAGCTACCATGGATTCATATGATAATGTAGTCAATAATGTGGTGTCTACATTTACAATTTTAGGCAACTTTCTGAGTAGCGACGATGAAGCGTAATATTGTCTGGTCAGATGTACTTGCCTTTTAAAAAACCTCGAGATAAAGTTATATGATTAAACATCTCTTATAGCTTTTATAAATATGATATAATTTCACGCAGTTTTAATTTCACTTTTCTTTCACTTTTTATTCGAAAGTTATTTTGTATACAAATATTCTACATATATTAATTCCTACAGAGGTTATTTTCTTTCTAAATATGAAAAAGTGTTCACAAGACTAAAATAAAATTTTCCTCAATTTCAGAAGTGCTGTGATTTAAAAACCAAAGAGCTTACATTTCATGAACGTAGCAATACACGCGGAACTATCTCTTTTAGTTCTAAAGATCATTATTAGTTATAAAATTGATAGCGGGCTGTTTGTGAATAAAAGATATGATGTTATTAACAATTTTTTTCTTAAGAGCCACCTTCCATCTGACTTTGGAAGACAAAACAAGTCTTTGAAAGAGTTGACGTGTTTGTAAATATAACATTTTTCATAATTTTGATTCTTCTTCATAATTTAGTCAAATTTTGTGAAGCAGGTTTCTAAGTTCTAACCCTATTCCATTTCGAACTTCTAAAAACTGTTATCGATTTATGACTGAAAATAATTGCCCTAATGCATTAGGAATTTTAAAATATTAGGTTATGATAATATTGCCGTTCCCGTGCAAACATTATACTCCTTCTTCTCGACGACATCAAGAGTTGCGGTGGATATCTGTCCAGGATTCTCATTAAGGAACCCTTCAAGATTCACCCTTAATATAATTTAGCCTACTAGACTTAGTTCTCAAACAGTCCTCAATTAATTAGACATACTTTCGACGATTCAGAGCTGAGAGTGGGTCTGTTTAGACATTTATGTACGAGAACTCATGTGGAATATTAGAATATGTTAGCATAATTATAACCTCAGCACATAAGCTTCGAAATATTTGATTCAAAGTGGACGATGAGTGACTCGGTACAATGCTTCTCTCCAGTTTACTTGAATCATATAAACCAATGATCATGGCGATGAAAAGTTCTGGATGAAGGTGACTAGGTCAAGGAGAAGATTTCATAAAACTTTTGAATGAACAACAGCTATGCAAAGTGCATGCAATCAGTCAGTATTTTAAACGAAAGGTATATACAAATAATTCTCAGAAAGGACTTTATTGTATTGAAACATATAAATGCTGTCGGATTTTTGTAAGAGTTAATCTTTGCTAACAGCCCACCTGAAAATATTGTAATACAACGAAACCTAGCTCATGGTAGAAATAATACTACATCACGTAGTTTCATTTAATTAGTTCAAATAAATTCAATACCATTAATGCCAATCTTACTTGTGAGAAGTAGTGCCATAAGTGAAGAAGCAATGGGTTATTATACCGTTAGATGAGATTCACAGAAATACGTTAAAGAAAATACTAAACTATTTAATGGAAACTCAACTCTTGGATTATTTTATTCGTATAACGCAAATATTATCGACTTGACTACTGCGACATAGACTATGCGAAGGATGTCGAAATCAGACGATCAATAATTGGATGTACAATCCTTAAGAATAAAGCCTCTGTTATCTGGTCCAGCCGTGATTACCTAGACCATCGAAGCAGAATTCATTAAGAAACAGAATCATTTTTAAATAATTTACCTCATTACCACATCTGGTACATATGTTTCCAAATAAGCCTGCGCAGTCGCCAAAGAGGAAGTAGGACTGAAACAGTTAGTAAGTGATTTAAATAAATCTAATACAATTAGATACAACGATGAATTTTGTAGACGATGCACATATTAACATTACTGAAATATACGTGAATGGAAAATTTCTTGAAAAATTATTGTCTTAACCATGTTTGTACAAATAATTAGTGTGCTCTTAAATTCACAAAGATCTTGCCAAAGACTAAATTTAAACTCGTGAAAGAACAATTTTAATGTGCGTGTTCAATACGGTTGTACAAATCCTTGTAACACTCTACATTGTAACTTTAAAACAATATGTGTTCTACCTGTCATTAATTAACTATTTCACTACAATTATTTCATTTTGTTTAATAATAAGATGATATTGACTAGTTTCTGATCTATCAATACTGTTATAATATGTTAACACCTAATCATATGTACTGTTTAATGTTCAGTTATTATTGCGTACTTTATTGTCTTTTCCTTATCAATTAATACCATTTTGTTACTTGTGTAATTTTAGTTAATAATGTTCAATCTGAATAATTTATTCATTATTCAATATTATGGTGAAATTATTTAGAAGTTTAATCCGTCAATAAGTGTTTTGAGAATAGTAAGTCTTACTTAGAAATGTTAATTTAGTAAATATAAATGTAGGTAGAAGAGAAAGTTTCAACCCTTTAACTACATGTCAATATATCTTCTTATGCTATTGCCTTCTTATACAGAGAACCTATTTCTATTAGAAAGGTTCTAATTAGGTGAGAGTGTTAAATGTATGGTTATAATTAGGCGAGAGCGTTAAATTAATTAGATTATGGCAATATCGCTCCTCACTGTGCAATATTTTTGGTCTGTAAAACAGTGACCGTAACTCAGTTATCACACTACCTGGTTTTACTTGGTGACACGAAGAGTTGTGATGATCTATATCAAGGTATATATCAAGAATGATACATTTGTCTTTCACAAATGTAATAGGAGTATCATATTTTATAGTATAATTTAATCGAAAAAGTGGAAGTGATTGCCAAAAAAGGCGTGTATTTTACTATTTTAATTTAAGGAGTAGGATGCAGTGACGAAAATTGTTAAAAAAATATTTAAATTTTACTTGCAATGCTTATTGCACAATTTTCAACGAACTATAGTTTCTTATAAGATCAAATGGAAATGGCTACTTGTAATGCACCAATTACAGATGAATTAATTGCAAAGACAGTTATACGTTGCAAGTAGTTCTTGGAGCACGACCAGCGCCACATGAAAATAAATCCAAAGAATGTAAAAATCATCCCGTGCCTTATATATAGACTGATAACTTTGAATTTATTATAAACTGGAAGTTAAAATAAATTTGTGTTTATTATTTTATTTTTGCCTCAAGGTTTTATAGATTTTATTCCAATAAAGTGTTTATTGACAAACTAATTTATGACAAACAACACGTGTCGAGAATATTTCAATCCAATACATTGAACAGCTTTAGTTGCTAGACATTCATCAACATAATATAATAATTAAACCTAATCACTTGTATCAATTTTAATTCTAAAGCTCTAAAATACCTATGAATTTTATTTTTCAAGCAAAGTTCTCTATGAACTTAGTTGCTTTTATCTCACCTCTTTTTGGGGCTAATATTTAAAATGAGACCTCGGCTTCTGATGACTTCTTTTTTTCTGAAAATGTTACAACAGATGCATAGAGTTCTGATTAAATTTTAAATATAATAATTTCTACAAATTCATCTTGCATTATATTGCATAATATAGTTTATAATAATTCCTGCAGGAGTTGGAAATCGACTCTGGAATTTTTTGCTACTTAATGTCGTTAATAAAACTCCCCGAATTGTAAAAATCAATAAAAGGATCTGTACATTGGAAATCGAGTGTTCAACTTATTATTTCAATATTTTTTCCCCCACTCGTTTAAGTTGTTAATAAAGAGCTGATGTTTAAAATAGCAAATTTGTTTTAGCTAAAGTTAAAGCACGCATCTTAGAAATCTATGTACAATACAGATACCGTGTCTTTGCTGATCTTTATACAAAAAATATTAACTTTGTTTCATCTCTCATTGTTTAAGAGTTTAAATAACTGTGACTGAAGTATACAACCCAAAGTAAAAGAAAAAATAATTTAATTCGTACCTAGAAAATATAATTTTACTTTTTTTTTAAAGTTAAAAATTATTTTCTGTATATTTCTTTGTACAGCTGTTCGAATCTGCTATAAACAAAAAAAATGATATAAACGGCAAATAATGGCAAAAAACGGGATATATACGGCTAAATGATAACTTTTAGATTTATTAAAGATTTATTTTAACACAAAATTTATTGTAATCTTGCTTATTGGCTATTGCAAAGGAAAATTATTACGTAAAAATATATTTTGTATCATTGTAAAAAATCGGAAAAACCATAGTAAGTACCACCATAAAACACTACATAAAATGTCATAAATTCCTCGAATACGAGATTTTCACCCATAAAATTTTAAGTGGTTTCCAATAACCCTGTTCTGACTCTACTGTTTCAGGGATGGAGAAGTGTTATATTTTTAGTAAATATTTTTGGCAATATCTTTAGAATCACATAGCTTAAACAAAATTCTGAAAAAAATGATGTACACGTTCAATTGGTACCTCACATCTCTTCTTCTTCTCTTGTTCTCTCTCTCGTTCTGTTAATGTACCATACTAAAATTTAAAAAAAAAATAATTTTTTACGTCAAACCATATCTGAAAAAATTTAATAGTTATGACAGATGGATTGCACGTTACCTATCTTACATAAATTTAGTTTTCTTTTTGTTTTGAAGTGCCCAGAAAATAAATAATATTCCCTGTACATTTTTATTTGGAAGTTTTAGCACTTTAAACTTTTCATACACCTGTTTATTTACTGTTAATGCTATTCACTATAACGTAGTTATGGCTTCAAGTCGTGTCATATGTGCTCCTGCTCATGGTAACTTTTGACTACCAAAAAAGAATTAAATTTTGTATAATTGCTGCGAAGAGAGCAAGAAGAACTTGTGGAGCGTTGAATCATGATTTGAAAAGATACGAGGTTTACGCATCTGTATTTATCATAACTTAAATGGCAATACTAGACACCCTACTCACGATTAAGCAAGACGTCGCCATTTCAAAATCTCTTTAATACAAATTTATTGTTAATTTTATACAATTGCCAATCCATTTGACTTATCAAGGGTAAATGAACATAAGTAAGATTTTTTTTCAAAATGAACTATTAATTTTATTATATTTAAAAATCACTGCTCTGAGTCGATCTTTCAGATGCCACGGCTACAAGTTGAGTCTGATTGTTACTTTTATATACTTAAATATAGCTGAGTAAGCCTTCTGAAAAAATTGAAACATTTTACGATAACTAATACGGTTCTCTCAACTGCTTTATGAGAATAATCTCTATCCTTACATAAAAGGAAACAACAGGATATAAATAAGCGGTACTCAACTGGCGAGAGTAATACTACCGAAAGTCTCGACATACCATCGGTAACCGAGGGTTTCCGTGCGTCTTCGCTTGTTTCCATCACATTCTTGTTACGTATGCGTTCCTAATCATTCTCAATGCTATGCAAAATAACTTGCGCCTTGATCATTTTAACATAATTGTGGTGTAATTCGACTTTATTATTTTATTTCATATAATTACGCAATTTTATTTCTTGTTTTATGACAAATACTACTAGTACTTTTCAAAACAAATTTGTTTTGTACAAAGCGCACAATATGTCCCAAATTTTTATTTTGCCACACGTATTCTGGTACACACCTATTTAAACAACATTCACTTAATATCTAAAAATTAACATACATTGCATGTTTACTATTTCTTCACGCAAGTGTTGTTAAATTGCTTGCCTACAGTACTTGTAGTTTTACGTACTTTGCCTACCCATTAGTCTATTAACATTGTTTTTGGTGAGAATACAATTGTTGGGCAATCGGTAGGAATAGTACCTATTGTACTCCCAATTTTGCTACTGTTTATAAAAGTGACTAATAAATTCTTCCAGAAAAGAAAGGTATACTTAATTGTACGATAAAATTGAATTTTTTGCGGAACTCTGATAAAGTTAAAATATTTAAATAGTGATGTTAATGACAATAGCAATATCGATCTGCTTGTAATTAGATATTTATTATTTGTCCGTATTTATTGTGTGTTGTAGTTTAAGATATTTTATATTGTAAGCTAAACGTTTCACTTAAACATTCGACTTTATAATTTTTTTGCCAGATAAATAATATATTACTTTCCAAAGATAATATCGTTTTATTTCGTGTTATTTTGAGCGTATTTCTCCTAAATTTTTTGTTCTTTATACTATTTTTGCGTCACTTGTTAGGGAAGAAGGGTTTATTCAAAAACATATTTGACTATTCTCAGAACTTATTGCGCATTAGAGTACTTTAACGGCTTGTTTGGATTATTTTTATCAAGTTTTTAATATTTTCGATGGTGTTAGAATACATTTAATGTAATTTTCTTAATATTATTAAAATACAAAGTAAAAGCTGATTTTTCTTAACAGAAAAAGTTACTGCCTAGTTCAGTATTATTTATTTCCCAGTAATTTAATTTCGGGATAAAATCGTTAAGTGTACAATTCGCACCTCATAAATGTAATGATTTAAGCATATATAGAAATCTTGAACTATTTCTAAGAACTAATTTTATTTTTCAACGTGTAAATGCCTAGAAGATATATTTCAAGGGAGTTAAAATATTGGGAATATCTCGAAGACCTTGCAATTTAGAATCATTGCCATAGTTTTTCGGTTAAATTTAGGCAAATTTCTAGTATTTCATTCATTCATTTTCATAATTTTAGTTTTAGGACTTTCGAAGATAGTGCGGCTGGGAGGAATTTAATTTTATTAACAGTATCTGACATAATTTCCGAAAACAGTTTTAGAATTCTCATAACCCAGAGCGGGTTATGAGAATTCTAAAACTGTTTCTTTAGATAGGAAAAATTTAAAAAAATTGAGTATTTTATTTGCTCCCTTCAAAATTTTCTTTATAATATATTTCGGTGTAAACCATAATGATTCAGGAAAATTTATATGCTTTATTATGTGGTTGAAATTCAAGTCTCCACCTGAAATGCTTTGTGAAAAAAAATTATGGATATTTTCAGTAATGTCCTCAGAACTATCTTACATAAAATTCTAAAACACATAGTTTTAGAAATCTTACAGTGCGCTCTTTTTGTTATACAAGTTGCTCCCTGCAAACATTTCCACATAAACATTTCTTTGGTCAGCGATTGAAATATGAATACGCAAATTTCAAGTTTCCTGATCAAATAGTTTCTGCGATAAATGGATTTGACAAGTTTAAAGATGGACAGACGAATGGACATTTCAGTGGTATTATATGGATTGTTTTTCCTTTTGAAGTATAAAATTCTGAAAAAAATCGAAACAAATTCAGTAGTTTACGTATACTCTCCTTTTCCTTCGTCGGTTTTTCGTTTCTTGAAATATATTCATGGTTTTGTTTATAAGCCTCCTCCACTTTTTTGGTTTTCATCTCACCTCAGAGCGGTTGTTACAGAAAGATCAGTGGTTATTTGATCACACTAACGGCTAGGTAGTCGGCCGTGGGGTCTTTTTCCTTTCACTTTATCCACTACAACCAAATTATCGAAGATAATTTGTCGGCCGGCAATATGACGAAAGTAACTGAGAATCCTTCGGTAAAAAGACGACTTTTTTACTAGTTAGAAAGTCTAGTTTTAATGTTTAGTTGACCGTCAGTCTTGTTCATTCTTTTTGCAGTCCATAGCACGCGGAGTATCCTTCTTCAGTACCAGATATCAAAGTCCTCGATATTCTTTCGCTCCACTGACGAAATCATCCCCGATTACGAGCCATATAGAAATATAGCGGTACGAGTTATTTGGTTCATATCCGTTCTGGCCATCGGGGTCCGCCTACTGAGTTCTTATCCGTTTCACCTCTGGTTAGTCAATAACCATTCGAGTAGTGAGACTCGCTGACAACCTCTAGATGCGAAAGCTCTCAAGTCTTGGAGTGTTGATCGGTTCTTTTGACGATCATGGGTTTTGTCATCGACTTGTTAGTAATGAGCCCAACCAGTCCACTCACATTTTCTGTCATTCTCTGATCTACAAATAATTCAGCAAGCTCCTTCCCTGATGATGCATAAAGTGTGGTAATATCCTCATATCTCAGGTTGGTAATATTAACGCCACCAAAATAAATGAGCCCCACCTCTTTCTCTTTCTCATTATATGTTCAACATAGATGTTGAAAAATGGGAGACAAAATACATTCTTGTCTTACCATGGAGTCACCGTCCTGATATAGATTCGCGATAAGCGTTAGGGGTGCAAGATTTATCTCCTGTAGAACTGTTTTGATGTAGTCTCATATTACGCAATCAAATGCGTTCTAGAAATATATAAAGCGTATGAAGATTAGCATATTATACCCCCGGAATTTCTTGGTTATGTGCTTAACTTTCACGATCTGCTCTCTTGTATCTTACCCCTTATGAAACACGCTTGTTAAGTGGGTATTTGATTTAGAAGGAATTATTGCTATCAGCCGTTGATTACGTAGAGCATTATCTTGCTAGTGGGGTATGTAAGTGACTCTGTTCTACAATTGACCAATTTTGTGTTTATGTGTTTCATTTATTGTATAGATACACGTGTACGTGCATTTGTTCATCGCGTGTAATCTTGTTAGCCTATTAATACGTGCATTGTGTGTGTGTTTTTTTGTATATAAGAATATGTGCGTACTTGTCTGCTTGCCTTTTTGCGTACCTGCATGCAAGTGCAAGCGTACGCGCTGCTTATAGATTTGGAAAAACGTCTGAGATATTTTAATGAAAATAATGTCATTTATCTTCTTTCAGAAATAATAAAGACACGTACATAACACGGGACATAGAGGGCTAGTAAGTGAATTACATTGATTTGTAAGTAAACTGGACTTCTAATAAACTCATATATGTTTCAGATGCAACCATTAGTGATTGCAGATGATTTTCTACAAGTCAAAGAGAAAGATTACGAATTGATCCTAGCTAAGTGTGGTACAACAAATAAGGTGGTCCATGAAAGCATTGAGAGTATTAAAGAGTGGTACAAGATGCAGCAGCATCTACCTGAAGGTGCCCTTTGTAAGTCGCTTGACTCTATTTGAATAAAGATTAAATATTATATAATGAATGGTTTGGGATAGGCGAAGGTAATGAGGTTAAATTTTCAGCAAAATTATTGTTTTTAATTTCGATTTATAAGTTGCATTCTTTGTGAATATTTTATGGTAATAGTTTATTAAGTAAATAGTTCAAACTAATTTTTAAATAATTTACTCTGACATTTAATGAGTAACGAACTTTGGTCAGAAATTGATACTGAATGAAAATTGGTCAAAAATTATTGTCTTATGTACAAAAACGTAACTTTCCAAATGTACCGAGATAATGGGAAGATATTCGGCTTTATATATTTTTAAATTTAATGTCAATGAATTATATCGTAACATGACTTTGATGATGTAATTAACATATTTAATTGCACTATCTACCTGCTAACTCATCATAGGACATGGAATTTTTTGGTCACGGTTACATGATACTTTCGTTTGACTTTTTTGTAAGCTCCGAGTCAGAACGTAATAAAACAGACATCTTAATTATAATATTTAGGTCTACTAAAGCCGCGAGTTTAATGTAATATATATATATATATATATATATATATATATATATATATATATATATATATATATATATATATATATATATACATATACATATATATACACACACATAATAAATATTATTAATACTGAATCGTTATTATTACTTATTAACTTGAATTCGTGATATGTAATTATTATGTAAAGGCTCTATCCAGAATGTATAATAAATTATTGAAAAACGCTCGATTCACGACATTTTATAAGATTCTTCAATATCTGTCTATACTTGCTTACTCTGACGTAAGTTATTTTATTAATATAATTATATGCAAACAAAAAATATATTCAAATGAGATGAATCAGAAATATTATGGAAGAAACATCGGGGGTGGCCATATTCGACGAAGTGTAATATGAGTGAGGAAAGAGTGGTTGTCAAAATCACCAAAAAAATATTTACGTGATTTAATTCTGTGAATAATATAGATACTGAGAGACTAACAAAAAGATGGAAAAACTTTAAAAAGGGCTTTAATAATAATTTATTTCTACAGCGGAAGGCCGAATTTTTCGTCTCCTTATTACGAGTGGTTTCAGCCTCGAGAAGACAAAGCAGATGATCGACAATTTTTTTACTACACGAGCTTTGTTTCCTGAGCGAATGGCGGACCGTGATCCTTGTTCGGAGGCCATGAAAACAATTAGGCGATACCTGGAGTTCGCAGTAATACCGCAACGTCTGGATGATATGACCAGGCTTACTATACTAACGTAATGCTTTATTAGCTAGCCTATAATTAATGTCACATATTAATTGTAGGCTAATTTTGTATTGGTATCAAACTTTCATAATTAAAATACATTTCATAAAACTATGTTGTTTTAGAAAATATTTAGAGATAATATTTGGGCTTTGTTTATCGTTTATTGATATGTCGTTGAGTATCTCTATTTATTCTCCGCTGTAGTTAATTCATTCATCATTGACCAGAATTAATTTTTCATATAGAGCGATGACTTGAATCGAGAAAAGATTTGGAAAATATTAAATTTTGTAATATTTAGAAAACTTAAGGGATCGCATTTTATACCTAAATTCAAGGGAGGTATTATTAAATTATGTGGCTAATAAAGCAAATTTCTAAAATGAAGATGTTTGAGACAATTGGATTTTTACAACAGTTTTTACACAGATTTAAAATGTATTAAAACTATATATGGTGTAAAATGACATAAATGACATGGAAATATTCATATGTATATCAGTTTTTATTCGTTGCTGCATTTTTGCATAATTTTTATTTTTGCCTTGTTATTATTTACAAGAAATAATAAAATATGTCCCGTTGGAAATATTTAAGTGACAAAAAGTAGAACAAATTTTATTTGGAACACAATAATTTATTCTAGTGGAAGATCCATTCAAATCGGGCCAGCAGTTTTTGTGTGATAGACAAACAGATAAAATTGTAAAAAATCTCTGAGAATCTCAAATATGGCACATTCCACTATTATTTTAAATATCTTCAACATAAATACATTATAGTTTTATTTTGGAAATGATAGGCGATGCGGGAAATAAGAAAAAAATAATAGTTTTATCAATTTTGATGATAATAATATTTTTCATTTAAACTTTTTGTCAGAAACAGTTTTTCAGAAATTGTCAGAAATTGTCTTACATAAAATTAAAAAAAAACTTTCGTCTATGTAATTTTTTTTTAATTCGGACACGATATATGAAATAAAAATCGGGTGATTATATTTGCCCTTTTCTAAATGTTTCTTTTCAATTTTATAAAAATACATGCGGGACGATATGCATTATCGCTATACAGAATTTTAAGTTTCTTTATCCAACAGTTTCTGAGATAAATGACTGTGATATATGGATAGGTAGATAGACGGACGGACAAGTGAGTGACGTGACAGTCTTTTGTGGGGGAAGCTCTCAATAAAGTAAACCCACAAAATTATCAATTTTATTTCGTTAGCTGTACCAGGATAGGATGTATTGATGAAATAAAATGTTATTATTAAGCGTTATCAGTATATGTGGCAGCTTTATCCTTTTCTTACAAAATAATCACTTATGTTATCTATAATTTTAGAACTGAAGCAATTTCATTGAATTCCAGATACAATGATGAAGATTTATCAAAAATCAATGCGAGTGATTATTTTAAACTGTGCTATATGGCGGTTGATTACATTGTCTCTTCAGATTCGTGCCTTGGAAACCATTACGTAATTGATTGGAAAGAAATTAAATTAGGTCATCTTGCCATAATGACACCGAGCGTAATCAAGAACTTGTTATACACTTTGCAAGTAAGTTACATCTTGCATTTATATATTCATAGTTTTTAGAAATCTTCGATCTCATCTTATGTTAAATTCCAAATTTATGCTCTAAATACCTTTCTTTTATGGAAAGACCGAAGAAATAAATAATTGTTTTAACTGCTTCTGATTTCAAAGCTAATTCGAAAACATAAGTATTTTTTTTGGAATACCTGCATACGTATTGTTGTATGGTGCTCTAAAAAGTAGGTATTGTCTCGTCATTGTGGTATGGTTTGAGAGACAGTGGCCTTAGCAGCAGGCACGGGCATGTAGGGCATTGGAGCGAGGGGCATACACAGCAATAGAATACCGTGTCATGTTAATTCTGCGCAAACTTACTTTTTATCACTATTTCAAATTCAAAGTTTCTGTGTTAAACGGTTTCTAAGAAAAACGGCTGTGACATACAGACAGACGGGCAAATTGACGGACTTTGCAAATGATATTAAAAGGTTTCTTTTTCAGCTTTGAGACGTGAAACTCTTAAAAGTAGGTATTGTCTCATCATTAAGCATTTTGAGACCGTTAAAAGTATGTCTGATTTTGAAACCTCATTTAATTTAAAGGTTGAATTTCGGGTTTAAGTATATATTCTAGATCTTCCTTTAAAAAATACTATTATCAAATATTAATGGTTATTCGTGAATAACTAGAATCGTATATACTAGAATCTATATTGTTTTAAAAGCTATCCCGATTGCTTGGTAAATTTAAATATGAATTTTCGGAATAAACATATATAATGATTATGCTTATTATCTGACAAGCGAAAGCGTTTGGAAATTTTCAGTTAAATGAAACCTTGAGTTACAGAATTTTTATTCAAAATAGTATCGTGGTTAAATACTTACCTTAATAGATGGCCGTATTTGAATGTCTCTAGTAGAGCAATGCAAACTCAAAGTACATATATATTTATACTTTGAAGGTACTGAAATGAATCTCACCCAGACATAGAGCGATAATTGAGTTGTATCACTTGGTCTAGACTGACATGTTTTAATGACATGCCTTTTTACAAACCTTATTTTAAAACTCTTATTACGAATGTTATTCTTCAAATTATAAGAGAAATTTTGTTAAGTGTTTTTGTATTAGTTTATATACCGATTAAACATATTAAGTTACTGTGAATTCGTATCATGATATAGATCGGTGTCTACATTTTAATTAGCTTAAAATTTCTGATGTCTGAAGTTTCTGATGTTTCTTAATAAACCTTCAGATTTAAATATCATCACTAATGGCCTCAAATTTTTTTTTAAAATTACTCACTTTTGCTGCCACCTTAAATTCTTGTTTCATATTTTAATTTTGTTTGTTTTTCAATGAAATTCTCCACGACATAATTTTTCTGAATGTGCTTATTTTAACTGCTTGGCTTTTATTTTTATAAAGAAATATTAATAAAAACAAAAGAAATATCAATAAAAATAATTTTTTTTTCATTTTCAGAGCTGCTATGGCTTCAAAATCAAGAGCATACATTTTACGAACGTACCGTCGTATGGAGAATTATTAGTTTCAATTCTAAAGGCCAGTTTTAGCGAAAAAATCGGTAGTAGGCTCTTTGTGCATAAAACTTATGATGGTCTTCATAAATTTTTCCCCAAGAGCCATCTTCCGTCCGACTTTGGAGGAGGAAACAAATCCATTAAAGAGTTGACGGGTTTGTAAATTTTAGTTAATTTTTTTATCTTTTTTATTTTTTGCCAAGACTTGGCTAAATTTGGTCAATCTTCAAGTTCGGCTCCATTTCCTTTTTAATTTTTACGATTGTTATCGATTTATGACTGAAAACTCTTTAATATATCGAACATATTATTTTTCAGAGTATAACTGTATCGGAAAAGTAGATTTATTTAACGTAGAAGATTGCACCGTTAATGTTTATATTAAATTTTGGATTTGATTTAAGATGGTGCAAAATGTCAAAATAATAATGATTAAAAAATTAATTTTTACTTCATTATTTTTTGTATTGATGATTTGTGAACAATTTTCAATAAAATATTGCCTCCTATGTCACAGAAAGATCATAAGTAAATGGGTATTATTTCCAGTTGAGTCAAACTTGTGATGTATTATTTCCAGATGAGTTAATCGCGCAGATGGTTAAACGTCGCAAGTGGTTCTTGGAGCACGATAAGTACAAAGTAGATGAGAGTAAAAGGATCGGTGCCAGTAGTTCAATGTCAAAAGAACTCCAGGGAATGCAAGGATCATTCCGTACTCTGGACATAGACTAATAATTGTGAATTTATTATTAACTTAAAATTTAAAAAAAATATATTGATATCTATTTTATAGTTACGTCATATTTTTATTGCATTTTTTGTGATAAAATGCTTAGTGAGAAATTAATCTCTATAAGTTTTGAAAATATTTTAAATGGCCACCTTCAACTTTTCGAAATTTGGGTAGCTTTAGTTATTAGACATTAATCAGCATTTTATCATATTTAAAACTACTTGAGAATGTAGCCGAACCAAAATTAGTAGAGCTACTCTAATTATAATGTTCCTGCATACTCATAAATTTTATTTCCCTAGCAAATTTATTTATGAACCTAGCTGTTTTTATCTTATTATGGCTTGCAACTAACATTTGGAATAAGAATTTGTTCCCTTGCAACCCATTTCCTTTCTTTTCTCAATCTTATAATAGACACAGCCTGTTTCGATTAAGTTTAAAGTGGTTTTGATATTATATTTAAGTGTCATGGTTACATTTTGCAAGTGCAAAATATTATATGATAATTCCTCCACAAGTGGAAATTCCACTCCGGAGCCTTTCGATGCTTAATGAGAATGTCGTAGTGATACACAGCGGTTAAATCTACAAACCTGGTATTGTAATAGAAAAAATAAATAATATGATTATTTTTAACTATTAAATAATTGTGCTTTAAAAAAATTCTGGTTAAATTCTCTTAGGTATAATTTTTGCATTTGAACTTTGCTCATTGCGATTTATAAATATAAATAATAATAATAATAAGCAGTTTATTCTCCGAACAATATTATATAAATACCACGGGTAAACTATTATTAAAATTATATTGAAATTCACGTATTTATAAAATAAAAATATACAACACACGATAAAAATTCAAGTGTCAAAGTATGAAATATATCAAAAGAAAATTATAATGAAATGAAATAATTTAAATTATTTATATCTATGTTATTGTTATTATTTATTTTGTAATACATAAAATAAATTTAAAAGGAAATATTTTTATAATTCCTTATTGTTAAAAATGAATATACATCAATTATAATACATCAATTAATGTTTGTCGGGCACCATTTTCGCCCTGCTGCATCATCTACCAACGGAGTCGCTGGCTACGAATTTAGTCTATGTCAATCTGAAGATGGTCTTCCCATCATCGCTCAAGCGAATGCGTGGACGCCTTTGAGTCCTGCTGTGTCTATACTTCTTCCTCGTCCATCTTTATTTGGTGATTTTGGTAGTGTCGGTAGCGTTTTCTTTTTCATATCTGCATTTCTACTCATTATTATTTTTCTACTCAGTACATTTCTATCAGATGACCTTTGAAATATTACATTTTTTAATTATTTACTCTATAAATGCCCTAGTGTACATCCATACAATAATATTGGAAGTGTTGTAGATTTCATGGCTGTTTTTTTTTATTTGGGATATATGTAGTTTACGACCGATAAAAATTTGACTAGCTTTTCTATATGACACGAGAGAACATATATTGAAAAGATAACAATCGATTAAAAAAAAACACGAGAAATATCTTCACATTTAAATATCCTTATTTTTTATTAATTTTATTTTATATTTGTCAATAGACGTTGCGTACATAAAAGTATATACATGAATTATTGTAATTAAATAAAGTAAAAATAAAAATGTATAATATAATGAATAATCAGAACCGAAAACCCTTTTTAATTTGTAAATTGGCAACTGTAAACAATTTGCTTTATTGTGATCTTTCAAGGAATATTTTTGTTATAGTTTGTTATTCTTTTATGAATATATAATTAGAGGATAAATTAAAAAGATAGAAAACCCGATAATAAATTAAAAATAAACATAAAGTGGTGCTATTAATGTTACTGAAATATAAAACAATTACAATAGCCACAAATTTAAAAAAAAGTATTTAATATTGTAATATGTAAATGTTTTATAATTTATTTAATTAACTAAGGGAATTGCAATAAACATAAATGTTATTAGATCGTCTTTACAGGTTTTATTATTAATTAAAAACAGAACCTCATGTAAGATAAACTGAAATATAGCATTATCATGCACAAAAACATGAAAATTAAATAAAAAGATATCAATTTTGTTTATATTTATCAGTTTATGACTACTATTTTATTAGATAATAAGCTATAATAGGACTATACAATAAATAATAAACTTATAATTAAAATTTATTTTCTTTATTTGTAATGATACCTTTTATAATAAGATATATTTAATATTATAATAAGATATATTTTAATCTCAACTCATTACTTAATAATTGTTTACAAATCAAGGAATTTAAATAGTAGTATTTATTTAGAAATCCATTCATCAGTGAATATACGTTCTTTGAAAGACTAACGAAAACTAAATACATATTAATACATTTTTATTGGTCTTTAATTACCAATAAAAAGCGATCTTTTTTGTGAAATAATTGAAGTGAAGTGTTCTTAGTCTTTTTGTATATACCAGGGCTTCTAACTCCCAACAATTTTTTATATTAGCTTTCAGAATGTCTTCTGGAATTCCATAATAACCAGGCCTTTTTGATGTTTTTATGGATTTCAGACCTCTGATTTCACTCTTTAATATATATGCAATTTCTTAAATACCTTTTATCCTTTCCGCGTGAGTTCATTTCAGATTTTATATGGCGCTTTTGATTTCGGATTGTTTTGAAAAAAATTATTGCAATGTCTGCCAGTTCGTTTCTGGTAATGATACTGTATCCTTGTCCATGGTTTAGGGATTATCTGGCCTTTTTTTTATTTAATGCTTTTCACAGAGTTTAATTGTGTTTGATTTTTATTTCTCCTTTTATAACAAACCCTAACTTGATTTTATTTTTAATTATTTGTGTCTTGATTTTTCTGTATAATTCATTCAGTCTTCTTCTTTATTTCTTAGGTTCTTCTTGCTTTCTTTCTTTCAATTTTAAATGTTGTCTTCCTTTGATTATTAATTTTTTTTAAATTTTGGCGTAAATGTTAATTAATTTTTCCATAAATTTTTTCTTTTAGGTAATGGATTTACGCTCTCTTTAATTACATTTATCAGGACTTTGTATTTTTGTTGAGTAGTGTTTTATAATACTTCAAAAACCATTCTTTATATTCTCTTTTTCAATAGGCCTTAATTTTGACACTGTCGTTGTCAAAGTGAGTACTCAAATGTTTCATGTTTCGTTTTATTTTATTTGTTAGGAAACTAGTTGTCGTGGAAGAATATCGATTTAATAATTTGTGCGTCAGATGTCGATTTCAGCTTTTTTTTAAATATAATCAATTTCGTTCTTAGCTTTCCTATCTGGGGAAAGTCATGGACACCATACCTTTGATTTCTTTCTAAAAATTATGTTAGTTGTGCAGATTTTGTTTTCTTGATATTATTGCATAATAGTCTCTTCTCGTTCGTTTTTTGTGGCCCATTCCATCTGATTTACCATCTACTGGAGTAGATGGCAAATTAGTTGGAGTAGATGGCAAATCAGTTGGGGTAGATGGCAAATCAGTTGGGGGGGAGGGGTTGGTTTCAAATTCGCTTAAGACGATAGTGTTTAGAGCGGTAATTTGGAGATTCTTAATTAAGTCACGGTAATTTTTTTGTTTATCTTCCTTAGTAACGCTTTCTCTAAGCCCATAAACTTGGGTGTACTTTGCACCTTGTTATTTTACCTGGAACAGGAATGAAGTCTGCTATACACGTTTTGATATTTCTTTACCATAAGTTCAATTTTAGGGAAGTTATATATCATCATCTTAAATACTATATATATATATATATATATATATATATATATATATATATATATATATATATAAATATATGGTTTTTCTGCTATAATTTTTCACCGCCGTTCATATCTCTGGATATGCTTATTAAATCCCATTTGATATTATGTGGAAAATATTTAAGTACGTGTTATCTTCCCACAGTCAAAAGTGACCTGGAATTAAATATTTCAATGTATGCCTTCAGCTGAAAAGTTTCATTCTGAGACTTCCACATAGGCTAGCTATACTAGGAGCTGTTTTCTTATCATTGTGTTTATATTTCTTACGCTTTGGTGGAGAGGGGACTTTTCTGTTTCCTATTAATTTTTCTCGCGTTTTGCTGAACGGTCAAGTAGTTGTTGCTTTTGTTTCAAATAGTTGAGGAATACTTGTTTATTTTTTATTTGACTTAATATGGCAGAATCATTTAGATAGTTCATTATAATTTCTGAGAATTCAGATAAGGTGTTTCGGTTATTTATTTTTTTAGCTTTGTTGCTCCATTTATAATTTATTTTATTAAATTTTTTTGTTACTAATATCTTTTACGTCACACTGTGTTTCTTTTAACGAGTTGCATTTTGATATATTTGTATTTTCTAAATTATATTCGTGATAATAATACAGTGATAATAATTTCCCAATTCATTTAATTCTTTTCTTTGTCTTTCCACGCCATTTTTTCTCAAATATATTCCAATTTGGTCAATACGCTTTTCTTGTTTTTCAATTTCTTTTTGTCTCTTTTTATTTTAATTTGATTTCTACAAAATTGTTATTTGTTTTACCATTTATAGTCTATATTTATGCTTTTTTCGGAATTTAGTTTTTAATTTAGGTTTTTAAATTCTATTTGCAAATCTTTTTAATATTTCAGTGATTTGCTTCATATTTGTGTATTTTGAATAACCTCCGATGTCCTTTTCGTATGTACTAGCGTTTTCTATGAATGTTTCAAGTTATGGAATGAAAAAGATAACGACAAAATTCGTCGGAAAATATAACGACGAAGTTCGGAAGCAAATGTCGCCCTCTGTTGTTGACTAGCTTGATTAGAAATGTAGTGTCGGTCTAAGCTCAGCTTTTGTTCATTGATGAAACTTATAGTTGCTGATAAAACCCATATTGTATGTTTCTGATCACGTGGCATATGGTGCTACTGGAAAGCTAGCGTCGCGATACCGATATCGCTTCCCGCAAGAGGCATTTTGACAGATATTAGACAGTAGCTAGTCTCAAATTGATCCATGACTTTTGATTTAATTAATTCAATTAATATATAAAAGTTATTTTTTGTAATCCGTCAATATAATTGGCGCAGTAATGAAGATTTTTCGGAAACTTTCAATCTCGATTAGTTTTCCATTTTAAATAGTTAATGAAAGAATTCGAACCAACGTACACTTTTTAAACAACATTAATAGTGAAGTGTAATGAATAATAATTTAATAATGGTACAATTACAAGGAAAACTTTTATACTCAATGAAATCTTTTATATATCAGCCAATGAAGAAGAGAGAATCCAGATTATAAATCACAACATATAATACAATTATTTATTTCAAATCAGACTTTTTAATTTCTTTCTATCCTTATTTATATTTAAGTCATTATTGTAACAGATTATAATTTGCGACTGTAATTAATCGTATCAAATATTTTGTTTTTCATAAGAGTTAGATACAAATTATAAATATAATGATAAAGAAACTAATTTTGGATAATCTTAAAAATTAGTCCAACATTATTATGCGTTTGGGAATAATGACTTAAGTAGATTTATCGAAAGTAGTAAAATTTTACTAATTCCT
This sequence comes from Druceiella hillmani, assembly GCA_039881145.1. Taxonomy (NCBI): domain Eukaryota; kingdom Metazoa; phylum Arthropoda; class Insecta; order Lepidoptera; family Hepialidae; genus Druceiella; species Druceiella hillmani. Next base: position 5,761,109 of record JAYKKI010000009.1, read on the forward strand.
TTATTCGGCACTATTTAGACAAAAATGTTAGTTATATCTTGATATTAAATGATATAGTGACGGTACGGAACGGTACGGAACGGTAAGGAATGGTATAGAAACGGTATAGAACGGTATAGTCTATGGGAATAGATCATGGATCAAAGTAGATTACACTTTAATCGTGAACTTCGGTGACAAACGTGATGCATTATGCTTGAGGTATCGTTTCAAGCAAGGGTTTTGCCTCTTAATTTAGTTTAAGCCAAAATTATGACGAAAAACCCCATGATTTTTATAAAAGATGTTTGGAACTATTAAACTTTATGTCAAACTATATCCACCTACACTCAAAACCAGCTAAACTGGAAAGAAAACAACATTTTGACAAACGAATTCTCAAACAGTATTAAAGAGTCGCTTGGGAAAGGATTAGGCCTATAAGACCAAAATATATAGCTGAAGCGGTGCGATATATAGAGGAGAAACAATATATACATTATCTATGAAAAAGTGCACTTGAAAAACCACGATACAAAGTTGGCACATTTATTAATCTACTCATTTTCTTAATTAAAATAATAAAAAAATCAACAACCTTTTAAAATATTACCTTGTCCAAAATTCCAGGTCAATGTATCATATAACACTTATCAAAAAAATTTTAAGAATATGCAATGAAAAATAATACACCAGGCAGCGCATTGGTGTGACGGAAACCAATCTCTGTGAGTTGCGTATTTTATTGTTCTATCATAGGCAGTCGTAGACCAACATATCTTATAATTACTTTGCTAACCGTAAGGACAAATAAAACATTTGCGGAGATCTTTTCTGAACTTGGCTACATTTATCTCTTTGCTTATTGGGGCTAATATTTACAACTGGAGCTTATTCTCAGATGATCCATTTTTTTGCAGTGTGACAGTAGACAAAGCCTGTTCTGATAAGTTGGCTATTAATATTCAGTTTAAGCATAAAAATAGCTCTATGCGAAATCAGTATTACATCCTAACTCCTGGACGAACCATTTGCTAGATTGAGGATGCCGTTTATAATATTATCTCAAAGATGTCGTCTGAATTGCACCCCTTGTTTTTCCTAAAGGCCTCTAACCTGCTCTGGATTGTAGAGAGTCGTTACTTTAACAATTTTCCGAATATTGATCATTAAAATTATAAATAGCAAAATTTTATATAATTAAAAGCAAACTTGACTTGGATAAAGATATTGATAAATAAATAACTTGTTTAATATTTGTAATAAAATGGGTAAGTACACGTTTAGAAATATTTGTAAAGAGTTTGATTAAAATACTTTGTACTTTATAAAGTATTTTCGTTAAACTGTTTACAGATAGTAATTATATTTTTGTCCATCTAAATATTTCGATCTGTTTTACATTTCACAGGCATAAATTACCGTAAATTTTTCAACAATTATAAGATACAGAATCGTCGCCATAGTTTCCGGTGAACATATAAATTTCTAGTAAGGCTGTTTTTCCGTTATATTTAATTTAGTAAATTTTGTGTTTCGGGGAAAAAAGAAGGGTAAGTTCTTTTCGAACATTTTTAGCAATTTATTTAGAAATATCTTATTCCAAAAATAAACAGGTTGGAAATCTCTAAATGTCTCTCTTTCAATAACGCACACTAAAAAAACAAATGAAAAAAATGGTAAACAATGCACTGAAAAAAATTTGAGTAGTCTATTTGCCCCCATGAAGTTTAATGAATATAACTAACTGGTTAATATGGTTTTTCACTTTGCGAAATTAATTTTTTTATGTTATGAAACGCTTTCTGGAAAAAGAGGTTGTAATAGACTGTAAAAGGTTGTAATGAATACGTGACTGTTTGATAAACGTTGCGTTTATTTCTTCTTTTGAGGTACAAAGCTCCAAAAATTACAAATATTATGATGATAGTAAGCATTTACCCAAACGTGGCCGGAAATTTTACTAAATTTTTTTAAATCAATTTTATTGACTCCTTATTTAATGCTAATGTCATTCGTTTCTTTTCATTTAGTTTTTTATGTCAACATGTCCTTGCGTCACACGCCTCATTTCTGAAATGGCTTATGTTGGAAAATTATTTGTTAGTACTAATTTTGTTTTATGTTTATTTATGGGAATATTTCAGAGATTATCCTTATGGTAGAGAGTAGTCGAAATATAACGGAAAATGTAAATATATGAAGAGGATGTTTCGTTTCATTAAGCCAAATTTTCTCAATTATACAGGATTGTTGAGGAAAGTTGTAATAAATTGAATTATAAAAACATTTTATTTTATATTTAATGGAATGAGACCATTTAGTATCGGCTTGTATTAATTTGTAAAGATATTCTGTTCTATTTTGGATACATTTGTTTTTTTAAATTATCAAATATATTGTGGAGAAACAAAAAATAAATAGAAACTATGATTATGAATTCTTCACAAAATCCGATACAAGTTGTGCTGAAAAATTATTTCTTACTACTAACTTTCTTTCATATTTGTCTACGTGAATTTTGTCGAGATTATCCACATGGTGGAGGGCAGATGCAAAAATATAATGGAAAATGCAAACGTGTGAAAAGCATACTTTCTTTCATTTTCACCAGATTTTCTTAATTTTTTGCTAAAGTTGCCGGAACACTTCACTAATCGAACTATTAAAACCATTCTGTTCTATATTTATTAATGATATGGCCATTTAGTATCGGTGTGTGGTCACAATGGTTCATTAAATAGTTATTCTGTTTTTTTATTATATTTCTTTTTTAAATATGAGACGTAGCTTGAAAAATGGATTTAAAAAAATATTGACGTATGTTCATTAAAAAACTGGACATATTATTATTGAGGGGTAAGGAAATGGGAGAAAGGTATGGCACATAATGTATAACTAGGAAATCAAACGGTAATATTACAGATTACTTTATGATTTCCTATTGACTCTGATATAGTAATTTTGACATTTTTTAATTATTATATTATTATAATAATGTACTTTTATTAGTTAACATTTAGTATTTAAAATTGTATTGTTTTAATATTATTATTATTTGTTCTGTTTGACTGGTTATACAGTTTACATTTGACGACACTTTTCTGGATAACTCACTTAATAATTTAAATTTACTTTGTATTGATATTTATTTTCAGTATTTTTTGAATTATTGTTCAAGATGTGTTGCCTCTAATGTTTGTTTTAATTATCTGAATTTTCCCTTACTCATACGTCGTTGTCCATTTATGTACTTATGATATTGTCCCCATTTGTTTTCTTTAACTTCGATTTTTTTCATGTATTATGTATAAATTGAACGGATTGACCGCATTTTATGTAAAACACGAATGTAACTATGACTATAACGTTATTAAACTAGGTTGTGACTATGAGTTTTGTCGCTCTTTGTTTTATTAAAACTTATATTATCATTAGACCTATACCAGTCATACTCGATCACTGTACTTATGCTCTTCCCTATCAATATTCATGGTCATATTCTAATCAAATATTCATGGGACTATACGGGGATATACCTTGCCAAATAAAATTATTATATTTTATTTAACACTTTCCTTACTTAAACTTAAGGATTTTATTCCTGATCATTGGAGAGTTCCTGTCACCACCTTTTGGCTCCATTATTGTATTTTAATTTTGTTTTAACAAATTTTTATCGTTATTAGTTTTTACCAAAGTTCAGATGCTTTATTATTAGATTATAATTAAATCTATATGATCCAAGCTCGATCATGGCACCCATAACTTTTATTGTCATGTAATTCCACGGTAACGGTATAATTTCAAACTTATGTAGTCAAAATACAACAAAATTTTCATAAAATCATACAGGGTTATACCTTTACAAATCAAAAAGTATCACCCAAATCAAATATAACTGCTGAAGATATCTACGGTACAGTAAAATTAACATAAAAAATATAGCCTTATTGTGAAACTCCTCCGTTTTTGAAGTAGGCTAAAAGTAAAAATTCATTTAAGAATTCCATTCTTTTTTCTAGAGGGTAAATAAATAATTTACCCTCTAGAGGGTAAATAAATGTCTTTGAATTATCAAGATGTTTCGAGAAAATATTAGTTTTCTAGTTAAATAATTTAGGCATTGAATTCGCATTGAATCCTGTTAAAAAATATTTAACAGTTTCTGAATCATACTGGTAATAACCATTCATATGCACGTATATTTTTTATGGGTGTTAAGCATGTTTTAAAATTAGAAACATATAAATGAATATTTAATACATTTCTAAATCTTGAAAAGTAAATAGCTTATAGGTTTAGGTGAATATTTTTTTCAAATTGGTCTTGCTGTTCTTGTTGTAAAATATATATAAATAAACACACATTCAACTGGACTTCGGTATTTATATTTGATTATATGTTATTAAATAAGGTATGCGAGTATTTAGATTCATTTATTCTTTCAAGACACTTTAGGCTCTTTTCATTACCATTAATTAAAAAATAAGTTATTCCAAACATTATAAAACACATTATTAAGACAAGGGTAACAAGGATGCTTAAATATAATAGGTACTATTAAATGCGGTAATGATTTTTTTCCTTTTTTTATTTGTCCTGACTTCATTTCGATAACGTATTTCTAGCTATTGGCGTTGGTAAAATAATTATGCAAGGACCGATACATACTTCGTCGGGGATAAAAGGTTAAGATTAACAAAATAAAATTTTACTAAACACTACAAAAAAATTAAATTGTATGATTCCCTGTCCATATATAGGTATGTATGTGAAGAGTACAACTATAACACGTTTTTAAAGAGTAAAGTGCAAATTACATAGGATCATACCAACTAAGTCAGGGTAACATTAAGTTCTAATTGTACACATAAAAAAACGAACATTTTTGACAACTCTATCGCAATAGATTTCAAAAGTTATTATACCATATATGATTAAATTAGCTGGAATCAATTATGATTTCGTGTTTTATTAATTTTTTGTTTAATTCTCTTCCACTGTTTTAAGAGTTAATCGAACATTTTATAGAATAAATTTAAATTGGTTAAAAATAATCATTATTATTTGGAAGACTAACTGTTTAGAATATTGGTCGATTTTTTGTGCAACGAAAAGCAATAAAAATTAGTTATTTTAATGGTCTTTGCGTAACACACACACACACACACACACACACACACACACACATATATGTATATACACACACACACACACACACGTATTTATATGCTTGTATATATATGTGTGTGTTTGTGTGTGCGTACGCATACATTTTTTTTCATGTAAAGATTATGTCAAAAATTATATACACGTTGGCTATATTTAAACACTCAATGACTCAAAGTTATGAATATTTAATGCTTCCATTTCCAATTTTAACTTTATCCATTTAGCAGTTTTTGACTTATTGAAGTAAACAAAATAAATTAGTATTTGTCCATTTGTATGCCAAATGGACAAATACTAATTAATTGTTTTTCTAAGTTTTTCCATTTTGCTGATGTCTTACTCATTGGGAGATATTAAAAAAACTATTGTGTGTTAAAAGATGTCCTTACAAGCTCACAACGTCGGAATTCTTATAGTCACTGAAAATAAAATAATTTTTTTCAATGAATAACAAAAAAGTATGTGTTGAAAACGATCATTAACAAATGGAAAGATAATTCAATCATTTTAAACCTGTAGCTTCATATATTTTTAATATAAAATTCGGTATTTTTTGACTGTTTCCAGGATAAACATACTCATGAGAATCGATATGTTAACTGAAACGAAACGGTGCTAATTTTGTCATTAAGCACCGTTTTTAGTGGGATATTTTTCGGTTCCCACGAGCATATTCTTACGAAGTAATACGACTATGATTCGAAATTGATAATTAATAAGTATCCAACACCAATCCCAAGTATGAGTGCCTTCAAAAACAAATATGAGCATATAATTAGACATACTTTTATCGTCCTTCGAATTAGTTCATTTATGGTTTCTTTTGGTAACATATCGTTATATATCAATTAATAAATTAGATTTTTGAAACATGCTTAATAAATTCTAAATAACAAATAATGGATTTTAGGAAATAGATATACTGTAAGGCAGATAATTTCATTATTTCGTATAAATACTTTCAATTAATGTTTGTACAAGTCTAAAGTGTAAGGAAATTTAGATTGTAGATTAAAAATATAATTTCTACCCTTGAGCCGCTGTTTAGTTATTCTAATTCGCTGTTCTTAACGATGTAACAGAAACGATCGAGGATGTTTAGACAATGTCAATGTCCTCCCACCTAGCTTGAAGTTCAAGGAAAACATTTTATTCTATTTTGTGTATGTTTTCAGTATTACTAATATCTTGGGAAGAATGGTTTATTACATATTTCTGATATGTTATAAGCACATAGTTTTATATTCATATAGTATATTAAAGACATATGTACTTTTATTTTATTATACCGTAAAAATCATCGGTCCTTAACGTGTCCAATTTTTGAATAGTTTAGCATTAAATATATAAATTTAATGGGCTCTCCTTGCAACATAGACATTTAGGATTATAGACTTATTTGTAGATATTAGTTTCTGTACATTCCTATCTCCACGTGTAGAGACATTAAGTTTGGTAACCTGTAATGGATTTTTAATGCAAACGATGGAAGCTCTCAGATCGATAATTTTTATGTTAACGATGTGATTTATACATATAAGAATTACTTTAGGAAAACTATACTTTCTCGAAATAAAATATATTCTACGTATGTTTATATTAAATTAGCTTCACAGCGGTGAAACTAATTCTGAAATTGAAATAGTTTCTGAGATTACTTCATATATTTACATAACAATAAACAAACCAACGGAGCTCCTTTATAAGCGTCGAAATGTAGGAATCTTATTGATATATAACTAATATTTATTATGTATTTACTATTTGGTTACACATGTGTTTTTTGGGTTACATGTCTGTAGCTGACGCAATTTTCCATTGGACGACTTTTGATATGCATCAGTCTATTAACATAGTTTTCTCTGAGAACACCTTTGTTGGGATATCGGATTTATTATACTCGTAATTGTAAGATAAATATAGTTTTCGTAAAATATTATTAGAGTTTATATTTATTAAATACACATTTGTCAAATTTTCTTTGGAAAATATTTCAGTTTGTTAGGTTGTGCGATATATGTTTCTCTCGAACCTTCCACGCCATAAATTGCCATGAAATAATAATTATTTTTAACTATTAATAATAATTTGCGACTCAAAAATATCATGTTCGTAGTGTGGTTTCAAATGTTTGTCCAACATCCTGAGATCTCTTTTATTAAAATCAGTTCGGGTAACTTTCCTAATGTAGTTTCAAATATACAGTAAAAATAAAAGTTTCATATCGTTGGAATAGGTCGCATTCATATACAAAATAACTCAAATAATTTCAAAAGTTTCCATATAACGTATGTGTGTGAATGAGTACATCCGTTCGTGATCACGTGTGTTTGCGAATTCGCATATGATTTATTTTCATGCGTGTTGCGAAGGTATGCGTTTACTTTTAAACAGGCGCCCTTGTCTGCGCAAGGGGTTTATATACGATTAACTTACTTGTGCTAAATGTCAGTAGGCTAGTCAAAAGTAATAAAATATTAATAATTGTAATTTTTTGTTCTTCAGTATTAAAGTAAAGTTATAGTAACGTCATTCACAGAAAGATAGTAAGTAAATTATTCCTGCTTACCTTAACATAAGTAAAACGAGTTAAAATTCATGAGTTTAGACTCATTTTACTTGTTTTGATGTAAGTCCGAAAGTATTAACCCTTAACCACCTAGCGTCGGTCACAATGACTCCAGACGATATATTTTTTCAAATATTTCCGTTATTACGCCGACCACGCACATGTGCCTCTATGTACTTTTTCCCCTCCCTCTCCAGTTTGCACCCTGCGCTCGACCAAGCGACACGTGCGTGCAGTAAAAAAATACAGGTAAATATATTTTGCATGCGGTCATGGTGACCGATGTTAGGTTGTTACGTTATTTTTAGTGTTAACATTTTCTTGTTGTTTTTTAGGTTTATCATGTCTGAACGTGATCGAAATATCAGTAGATGGTTAGAAGAGTGTGACTCAGATTCCGAGGATCAAAGGGACGTGCCGGAATTACCAAATGAAGACTGCAGTGACGTAGAAGATTACCATTAGACGTACCATTAGACCACGTCATTGATGGTAAGTGTCAATCGGACTCTGAAATTGATGTTGGCGAGTTAAATGAAGATGACGATAATGATGATCTGCCAGTTGATGATGCATCTTCCGATAATGAAGTTCCATTGGCAAGATACCGGAAGTATTTCGGAAAAAATCGGTTCCGTTGGTCATCTCAACCTCCGGTTTCGCTATCAAGGACCTTACAACACAACATTGTTCAACAACCTCCAAGATTGAAAAGGAATTTCAGAGATGTTTTGAACAGAAATACAACACCATCCGATTTATGGCAGTTATTTTTTATTGCTGATATGTTAGAAGAAAGATAAGACCTAACTATCAACAGATATGTGTTCAAGACCTTGGCGTAATGGAGCTAAAGGCTTTTATCGGTATGTTGTACTATACCTCAATTTTCGAAGCGAACCACACACATTAAACATGTTGGCACAGTACAAATGGCACAGGAAGAGAGATTTATCGTTGTATAATGAGCAAGAACCGGTTGGAAACGTTGCTGAATTGCCTTCGTTTTGATGATGCGAGCACCAGAGATGAACGCCGTAGCACTGATAAAGCTGCACCTATATCTCAGCTGTTTGATAAGCTAATACAAAACTGCAAAGAAGTTTGTTCAATAGGCAGTTAAGCTTGTATTGACGAGATGTTGGTGGCTTTCTATGGGAGGTGCGCTTCAAAATGTACATGCCGAAAAAACCCAACAAATATGGGTTAAAAGTTATGTGCATGGCTGACGCCAAAAACGGTTACCTTGTGGATAGCAACCTATACTTCGGAAAAGACTCAGATGGCCAAGGCTTGCCCGTTGAATACCAAAGACTGAACAAAGCCACGCAAGCAGTTTTGAGATTGGTTGCTTCTATTGAAGGAACCCACAGAAATGTTACGACTGATAACTGGTTTACTTCTGTGGGGCTAATGAATATCGTTAAGCAAAAACAGCTGATATTTGTTGGTACCCTTAAAAAAAATAAAAGGGAAGTACCTCCTCAATTTCTGCCTGGCCATCATCGGGACGTTAGCTCTTCAATTTTTGGATTCACGTCAGATACAACATTGTTATCTTTTGTACCAAAGCAAAACAAATCAGTGCTTGTTCTTTCCAACATGAATCACTCACCAACCATCGATCCACAAAAGCAAAAGCCAGAAATTATGACTTTATATAATAGCACCAAAGGTGGCGTCGATACATTAGATCAGAAATGTGCCATTTACTCAACTTCACGACGCACACAGCGCTGGCCAATGGTTGTCTTCTACAGAATGCTGTATGTATCTGCAGTAAATGCATACATCAACAGCAGCATGAACCAATTTCAGAGAAAGGTGCCCAGACTGAATTTCATGAAAAGATTGGCTGAAGATCTTATCAAACCCCATTTAAGACGTCGAGTGAACCAGTTTGGATTGCAAAGGGAACTTCAGAGCGCTATTCGCCGGGTTCTTAAAATAGAAGAAGAACCCAGAACATCTTCGGCAGACAGCTCTGAAAAATTAGAAACACATAATACTTTCTCAACGTGTGACCCAAAAAAAAAGTGTAAAACATTTCATTTGTGTTTTCAGTGCAAAAATCCAATTTGCGTTGAATGTTCTCAAAAAATGTGTGTTGGCTACCGCGAGAAATTGTGAATGTTAGGGGGGCTGTAATTTTGTAATGATTGTGACTTAATTGTGTCAATGATTATTTTATATAAGAGGTTATATATTTCACTTACTAAAATTAATTAAAAATAAGTAGTCTCATTGATTGTTATTGCTTAGATCTCACCTTAATTAGAAAACCCATAATTTGTTAAAATATTTGTAAGTCAACTTTTATTAATAGTAATAAGAAGTAAGAAGTGTTAATTTGAAGGGTTTATTGAAACAATTTAGAATAAAAACAACTGAAGTAAATTTTTGCCAATTTATGATTTTTTAACCTTCTTAATAGTACTTATATGCAACCCGTCACCATGACCGACGTTAGGTGGCTAAGGGTTAAAATTCGTAGGTAGGTAAGTGTATACAGCTACGAAGAAAGTCATTAATCAATTATTTTTTGGCGTATTTGGGTCATGAATAAAATGAAATTTCATTGACTTCATACCTATGTCAGATGCAGCTCTTAGTGGCAGCAGATGATTTTTTACAAGTTAAAGAAGAAGATTATGAACTGATCCTTGTCAAGTGCGGCGTAACAGATAAGATGGTCCATGAAAGCATTGAAAACGTCAAAGAGTGGTATAAGATGCAACAACATCTACCTGAAGGTGCCGTTAGTAAGTCGATTGATTTAATTTTTAATTTTTTTTAGGAAGTCTTTTTTTTAATTTTGCTGCATTTGTTGATATTATATTATTAAAATTATAGATTATTGAAATTATAGATTATTCAAATCATAGAAACGGAAACAGTAACACTTTTAATATTGTTATAATTTCTTTTTATTAGTACGTTTAAATTATGGTGAAGTGAAACATTACTAGGGTATGTATTTTCCTAATTGTTGGAATAAGCTATTTTAGCAACGGAATGAATTTGTTTTTTCCTTTCTTTTTTTTTTCTTCTTAAGCGTGCAGGAATAAATAAAAAAAATAGTATAAAAGAAATTAATAAATATTACATAATCAATATTGCGGGTGAACATATTTGACATGAATGTTGTACGAGCGAGAGGAGTGTAATTGTTAAAATTGCGAAAAGAATTCTACGATCGTTTAATGTTGGACTTATTAATCAAAAGATTAAAAAATACTTTAAAAGAAGCTTTAATAATAATTTATTACTGCAGCTGGAGAGCGAATTTTTCGTCTCCTAATCACGACTGGCTTCAGTCTAGAGAAGACAAAGCAGATGATCGACAATTTGCTCACAGCACGCGTTTCATATCCTGAGCTAATGGTAGACCGTAATCCTTCTTCGGAGGACATAAAGACAATGAGGCCATATATGGAGCTTGCAGTAATACCGCAACGTCTGGATGATATGACCAGGATTACTTTATTATCGTAATGCGATTTTAATATGTTAAAAATTGATTATAGGGCAGTTTATGACTGATATCAATGAATATTCTAGGTAAAAGTTTATAATGAAAATATATTTCGTAAAATTATGTTATTTTAGAAAATATTTTTGAGCCTTTGTATTTTTATTATTGAGATGTCGTGGAGTATATTCATCCTGGTGAGGATTTTTATTTATCCTGGGTTGTAGTTCATCCAGCCAACAGTTTCGTCTCAGCGTACATCGAAAATTAATTTGGTATATGTAGTGAAGAATCGAATGGAGGAAGGATTTAAAAAATATTTAATTTATTAATATTTACAAAATTTATCCTTTTATTTTTTAATTCTAAAATCAAGCGAGAAATTATTGAACAACGTTTTTAATAGCGAAGATTTCTAAAATGCAGGTATTGTAGAATATTGAATTTTCATCAACGATTGGTGAAAGATGTAAATTATATTATATCAGGAAGTTATGTATGGAATAATGTAATAGAAAAGATTTCCTGATATATATATATATATATATATATATATATATATATATATATTTATATATTTATATATATATATATATATATATATATATATATATATATATATATATATATATATATATATATATATATATATATAATTTATATCGCTCATGTATACACTTTTTTTTTCAGTAATAATACAAAATATCCCGTAATTGTAAGGTTAAATACCTTCATGATACTTGAACAACCGTTTGAAAAACTATCCGTATAGACAGACAGACAAAAAATGTTTTTTACAAGTGTCTTCAATTTCTCCCACACGATATAGGAAATGGAGAAAAACAAATTCTATCAGTTCATTTGTCCCTCTAAAATCACAATATTAATATTATTGAGTATTATATTTTCAAATATTTACGAATTAATATGCTTGGCAATTGCACCGAATTCTAAGTTTCTCCGTCAAAAGCTTTTCGAGAAAATGGCTGTCAACTTTTTCAACAACATTGCTAGGCTTGCATTAACTTACATAAAATTGTAAAAAAAATCAATTTTATAACTTTTTTTCAGTTGGGATGTATTTTGAATACGATATAAAAAATGAAAAAAAAAAGATTCTGATGCTTGCTGACACTTTTTCAACTTTTTTTTTAATATTTATGTGCATCAACCATTTAAAATATATGTTGAAATTTGCATTACGCCATTAATTAGAATGTCTACTTTAACGGTTCCTGAGAAAAAAATGGCTTTGTAGACGTGTAGACGGACGGGTACATCATAAATTTTTATTTTTGAGTCTGAACCATGAAAAAAGGTACACGGTCATGTTATTGTATTAAAGCCTAAATTAGTTTCGTTTTTTCAGTTATAACAGGATGTCGTTTGTTGACGATACGGAAAAATTACATGACTTATGAGAATCATTATTCTTTTTGTTTTTAGAATAAACCCTAGTTCTATTATATACCTTATAATTGTATGTACTAAGTAATTGTTTGCAAGTTTTGATGGTTACGTAACAGTGAAGCGAATAATTTTTATCTCCTTGCTAGACGTTATTATTTAAGTTTGTAATAACGTCAGATTTGTTAAAATATTGAAGTAAATTTTATTTCATTCCAGAGCCAGTGGTGAAGAGATACCGAATGTCAATACGAATGAATACTTTAAATTGTGCTTTATGATGGTTGATTACGTTGCTTCTTTGGATTCGTGCCTAGGAAACCATTATATAGTGGATTGGAAAGAAATGAAACTCTCCCATCTTAGTATAATAACACCGAGTATAATCAAGAGCTCGGTGTTTATTCTAAAAGTAGGTTGCATCTATCATAATTATATAGGTGAATTAAATGCATGTGTACATATATCTGCAAAATTAAAAAAAAAATAAGTTGAGACCTTTCAAACTTATTTCTCATTATGATTTCAATTGTCTACTATAAGTAGTTTCTTATTAAAAAGGATGTTTACAAACAGATAAATCGATAGATTGGCCGACGTATTAGTGATATCAGAATGGTTTCTTTCTTTCTTTTAGGGCACGGAAGCGCAAAAAGTCATGAGTCATTTCGTTAATAGGAATTTTATGATCGTTAATGCTCCGTCAGGTTTAGAAACCCCATTTTGGTGATAAGTTAAGATGTGACATTCGTAACGCAAAGCCTATGTCTTTAGAATCATATTGTGTAATATCTACTTATACAATGTTGTCACTAAATGTTGAGACGTATTACTAATATAGAACAATATCCATAGGATGTTAAAAATAGCAATGAATGCTTTGTTAAACAAAATTTTGGACTAGACGCATGTAGTTAGTATATTTAAAATCTTAAGAACGAAAGTGTTTGGATTATGTTAACATAAGACCTTGGTTAAATACTTTCCTGATTAATGATTGAACGGCCATATTTTAAGGAGCAATCTACGTTCATGGATTATTTCTCCATCTTGCGAATGCTTGATCCATTCATCGTACTCTTTTCTTATTATCTTCGTGTTTCATCCTAACAGTATTAGTCTGTTGAAATTTATTGTGATTTTTGGTTACATTATCAAAGTAATTAATAATTATGTCATAGTATTAACAATTTTCAAAGTTGCTCATAATAAAAGTTGATTTCAATCTAATGTTTTTGTAGACAATATAATCATTATTATCATAAGATAAAGGTCAGAAGTAATAACAGTAAAATATACTGTTTTAGTTTCTTACAGGCATGTTTTATTTTTGAAATTGTGAAAAGATATTACGCTGTTCCTAACCAAGATTTGATGAATTTAATCATCGTTACGTCTTTAGGAAAAAATAGTTTTCTTTCGTCATACTTATGTCACGAAATTATAAATCTTTTACATCATTATATATTTGCCATCTGTGTACACAACATCAGCTGAATCTCTTATTAGCAAGACAAAATATAGCTTGTTTTTAACTATATTGATTTTTATGTATGCATAACTTATGTACATTGTTTAAACTATCGCTTACATGCCCACAAACTAGTATCACTTTTGTTCATTTTTGATGTTCATTTTTGATGACGGCCACTTCACTATTATTTCATAGATTTTTCTTTTTTCCGTGGAATAATAATAATAATAAAGCTTTATTAAAGTCCATACAAAAAGTTACATACATGTAACATGCAATAAAACAATAAATAATAAATAACAACATTAATTAAAAAGGATGACATTTGTATACATTGTATAAAAAAATTAAAATAGAATAGTAAAATTAATTAATGCTCATGATAATTTACATTGACAAATTATTATATAAAATTTTTTATCTTGTTTATTAAATTTATATGGACCCCCTTAGAGTAAGAAAAGCCTCCTCCAAAGCTTGCCATTCGTCTCTATCTTTGGCTGTTTGGAGCCACTCGCAACCTGCTGTAGTTACGATCTCGTCAGGCCCTCTGGCATTGGGTCTGCCTCTCGGTCTGGTACCTTGTGGTCCCGTCCATTGGATGATTTTTTGTGCCCACCTATTATCAGCATTCCTCGCCACGTGACCCGCCCATCTCCATTTTCTTTGAAGAGAGTAGGTGAGTGCATCTGTTATACCCGTTCTTTTGCGGATGGTTTTATTTCTAATTTTATCTTTTAATTTGATACCTAAGTAGCTTCTCTCCATTCTTCTCTGAGTGGTCTGGATTTTGCTACTAGTCTTAAGGTCAAACGTCCACGTTTGGCAGCCGTAGGTGAGACACGGTAGAATCTCCGAGTCCATAACTGTCGTCTTGGTAGGCAGTGGTAGGTGCGACTTGAATATGCCTTTATGATCCCAGTATTTTTTCCAGGTCATTGCTACTCTCCGGTCAACTTTTTCAGTGTTCCTTTCTTTGCTGAAGGAAATCTGTTTCCCTAGGAGATGTATTTTTTTACATATTCAATTGTCATATCAATTACAGTTATGGGTGTCCGTGGAATAATAGCACATAATTCGTCGATTCTATCTCCTAGGTCTTATATAAATGTTTCTATGAGTATTCATAAATGTTTTATTTACACATATCGCCTATAATGTAAATAAAACATTTATGAATACTAATGCATGCTACTCAAAAATGTGATCAATCGTGTCTTTTGCAGTAATTAAAATATTTATAACAAAACTAAGACAAAATCTATAAAGCTGGTTTTCAATGACAGGAATTGAAAAAAAAATTAACGGGTTGTATGTTTATAAGAATTTGTAATTCTTGTAAATATGCAGCTCGTCGAATAATAAAGAAAAAAAAACAAGCGGTCTGACATTTGATCCCTTAAGCTAGTTTAACTTCCTCAATACTACCAATTTACAAGACTATGATTTTCGATTCAGTCTTTTTTTTAGGTTTTCATTGGTTCATCTGTCCTTTTCCCATAGTCTCATGGTTTCTGCCCATAGACTAAGCAGGACACGAACCACGTTTTCTTGTACTGCGTTGAGCACGATAATGCGTGTGGAGTTTTGACAGGAAGTATACGTCAATATATTAGTAGAGCATTCACGTGATTTTTTAAAACGTGGTATCTCATTCACAGTAACTTGGACGAGAGTGGACCGGTCTTCAAGAGCGTCAGCTTAAATTGTTCGAAAGGATAGAAGTGCTGAATGGCTCACTGATTAGGGGTAGACTTTAAACCATCTGAGTGGAAGCGTTGGATGGTAGTAATGGGACATTGCGAGTTTCTGAAGGGGTCCTGAAACAACCCGGATAGACAAGTTGGCAATAGTTTCCGAATCAGTTTCTATTGTTTCAGACATATTTGAATGAAATATTATAATTATACGCTCTATATGGATATTAGAAATTATATGAAAGAAACTTCCCACAAATGTAAAATGTATTGGCTAGGTTTGTAAAATGAAAATGGGATTCCATTTACCATTTTTCGCTTTTAGACATTATACAAATTATATTTTTACAAATTATATATTTAGCCTTTTGCGAAATAATAAGTTTGGAAGGAAAGTGCAATATAAGTCACACTGTGTAATCTTCCAACCATGGTTTTGGAAAGTCTGAAAAATATCTAGTGTTATTATACACTACACATTAACGAAACTAATTAAGACTCGAAATGAAATTATTTCAGTTAACTTGCATCAACAATTTCAGAAGATATGCATAGACAGTTTCGTTTGTTCTGACGTGTACGCAGCCGCTTGTATTTATTAAACTAATGTTTCAGGAAAAGTGTAAACGAAAATGTTCAAATAGCTACTTGCTGCAGACGTTTGAAATAAAATATTTGTTAAAGAAAAGAAATGATGTATTTAGCAAAAATAATTTTTTGTCGCGACTTTATCAAAAAAAAAATAGAGAAATAATTCCCATACAGAGTAGTCTTTTCCAGAAACTGTTCATCGTTATTTTTTCGAGTCAATTGGCGTTCTTAGTAACATTAAACACTTAAAAAATTTTATCAATAAAAATGAAAACTTAATTAAATAAAAAAGTCTACATAAAGAAAAGTTATTAATTCAATGTCTGACAACTAATTGACAACCATTCCTTCATAATAAAATTATCATTCAAGTCATTTTTTTTCTATTAAAATAATTTCGACTGAATTGTTTTTATTAGGTACGCTCTTTTTATGTATATTTCGTTACTTCAATAAAGAAAAATTAAAGTTGTCGATGTCGTCAAAATGCAGTTTTACCAATGATATTGAACTCTTATTATATATCCATTCCTTCTGGGACAGTTCTTTGATATTTTGTGTCAATTGACAGACCTTCACATGTGAGTATTTTATACATATTTTGGTTAAAAATTATACAAACATTTATTTAGTAGAACTAGAGTTATTTCTGGGTAGTATCGTAGTCTAATATGAATTGAAACGTGATGTTTAAATATGCTTAAGCTTGGAAAATTTAAGTTTGAGTTAGAAAAAATACGTTATTATAGCGAATTTCGTAAAAATTATACCAATGTTTTCAGAAAAAAATTCCAAAAACTGCGTAATCTGGATAAAATATATTTCATTTTTGAAATTTTAAAATGTAAGTGGATTGATTTTTCGCATCTTACTTTTTTATATTGTTAAAACATAATTAATTTGTGGATGAGACATGGATGATTCTTGATATATTTTATGATTAGGATCTCAGACAAATAATCATTGCGATTCTTGTTGCTACCAAGCAAAAGAATGAAGTCTGACGACAGAGTAAATGTTTTATATACTCTACCATAGACAGTAATGATCACATGGGAAGGTGTGAATTACCGTTTGCTTAATCTGTCGGTAATATTTTAATTCTCCAACATAATTAGCATCTTTCTCTAATATGTAAGCTCTTCAAATTTACTAGGAAACTTTACAGAAATCTGAATAAAATTACACATATGTACAAAAAACTAAGTCGAACGGTTAATAGTTAGTTATTGCATGCATTTAATCAGCTGTCAAAACAACGGTATTGATATATCTTGAAATTAATGATTAAAATTACAATAAATGAAAAGTACCTTAAGATTAAACAGTAGTCCATACTTACAAATATTATACAAAGTTAACAGTTTTCAAGACAGTATTGACAGACCATAAAATTAACAATAATTTAAACATTATTACTAAACAATAAACAATTACTTTTGCAGTGCAAATAGATCATAAAATTTTGACATTGCGAATGGAATAGCAGCTAGTTCCAAATTATAAGGTAGAGACCAACAGATATAGAATTGCATATTTGTATTAGACTTTATTACTTTATTATAATCTTTACTTTCATGAATTTAAATATATTTCTGGGCAACGCCTTTATGAACATATGGGTATATTGATTGTTTGTACGTCTATAATTAAAATCGTACCATTTTCGTGAAATTTCTCTTTTGTGCCTG
Organism: Druceiella hillmani; assembly: GCA_039881145.1. Lineage (NCBI taxonomy): Eukaryota > Metazoa > Arthropoda > Insecta > Lepidoptera > Hepialidae > Druceiella > Druceiella hillmani. The sequence goes on from JAYKKI010000009.1 coordinate 5,779,164, forward strand.
ATGTTTATGTTTGCATTTTTTCATTCATTATTTGGGTTAGATTGATTGCATTTTGATTTTGAATATTCAGATACACGGTTCTTTGATTATGTTGACTTAAATCACTTTGCAACTACTTTAATCATCTTGTCCTTTGGAAACTTGTAGATTGTTATAAATTTTGTTTCGATGGTAAACGAGGCCTTATGTTATTAGGGGTGGCTGTAACAACTAATGGCCACTCTGTTTTCGAGAAAATGTGTCTTAGTTATTGAGAATCTATCTGGCTTCGACATCGTTTATGTAGTCAAAATTACTATATAATTCAAGTTCTTTTGAAACCTCAGTATTTTCTTTATTGCATTGCAGTGAAATTCACAACTGCGACATTGTTTATTGATCCTACTTTCTCTAACTTTACATATTGGAACAATGTTCACTTAGACGTAACATATTAAACAAGCTAGAAATTTTTTTAATAAATTTTGCTCTGGGAATGGAAATATGTGTATAGGTTCAATCTCCTAGGTCAAACTCTCTTTTGGTTCTTGACCTTTGTATTTGAGAGCCAATTGCTTCTCATTGTCTTTAAGACGCGTTGTGTAAATCGGTTCGTTTAGATAATTGCATACCCATAGTATTTTCCGTAGTTTCTTTTCAATCATAGCAATTTAGAAAAAACGTTCACTTTATCAACCTGGGATGTTTACGCATAATTGGTGTGTGTAGCCGGTACATATTGTTGATTAGAGTTGTAATAGCTACAATTTGATAGTGACCCTCTCCCTGCTTCAAAGTTAAGGTGGCTGTTTGTTACGTTACATGCAAGAGTTTATATATATATATATATATATATATATATATATATATATATATATATATATATATATATGGTCATGTGTAGGACGCACCAGACTTTATGTAATAGGCGTGATTTTTATTTGGTGAAGCTGTAAATGCGGTCTGGCTTAAAGCATATCTTAAGCTTTCTCGATTTTTGAACTTTTCCTTCTAATCATGTTTTAATCTGCACTCCGCGCTTATGTGACCAAATTGCTAAAATTTTAGTTAACAAAACTAAGTCCTCTCTGAGAATTATTTTTGTCCTTTTACTTTGAAATATTCATTAATTTGGATAGATTTGGTGTCGCTTTTGCTTGTTCTTATTCCCGAAGAATGTTTGTATTGACTGAGTTAGTGTTTAGTTTCGTGGCGAAATTTTCAATTACTATTATCATCGATTTGTACAAATTGGGTAGAACAAAGGGAAGCATTGTTTCAAGCCACTCGTCCACTCACAATCAGGTAATTCTGAACTTTTCAACTATGTTTATTATTTTGTTAACAAATATGTCTGTGTTTTGTAATTCAGCAAAAGTTACCGCATATAAGTCATAAAGTAAACCGACCACGACACTATGTCACAGTGCCTTTGTAGTTAAAGTTTTTTTTAGTTCCACACAGGCGAATCTCTACTAAGAATAATTTTTGTCGACTATAAACTTTTCAATCAATGTCAGTAATATACAATTAGTATTTAGAAGACCAGTGAGTGATTCTTGACATGTTTTGTGATAAAATCTTGAATAAATGTCATCGCAACTTTTGATGTCATCGAGCAAAAAAGAAGGAAGACAATTGAGTCATGGTTTACCATAGACAATAAAGATGGCACAGGAAAGGCGACGTTACCATCAACACTTTGATATCTTCAAGAACCTGTAATGATAATTATCCAGATTTCTTCCATATTTGAACTTCAAATATAAATCAAGTTGGTTTGAAGTATTAGTCAGACAAGAAGTTAATTAACTTAATGCAGTGTTACGATCCAACGCAGATAGAGGGCATTAATTAAGTTATGTTACTTGACTCGGACTGACGTGTTTTTTTTACTTACTATGTGTTTTCATAGCTTTTTATTTAAACTCTTGTAATAAAGATTTGTAATAAGAGTTTTCTTTTGGTAAAAGCTTAGGTAATTTTATGCTGATTAAACATAAGAAATTTCCGTAGACCCGTTTATTTAAAAGGGAATCTTTTATTAAAAATTTAGATTAAACATTTGTGACTGGATTAAAGGTGTTAAGTTACCATAGATTCAAATGATAATATTGTCAATGACTCCGTGTCTTAATTTACAATTTTTGGTAACCTTTTTAAGCAGCGATGATAAAGCGTGTTATTGTCCAAACTCTGATATGCTCGCCTCGTAAAGTTTTTACAAAAATATTTTCATACAGTGTTTAATTTGAAATGCACTTTTTCTGACACCTCAAGTTCTTGTTCCATGTTCTCATTTCTTAATTATTTTTGTAAAATTTTTTTAGATGTAACTTTTCTAGAATTATTTCCTGCTATGGAGATTATTTTATTTCCAAGATTATGTAAGGAAACAGTAACAAGATTGAAATAATGTTTTCCTAATTTTCAGAAGTGCTATGGTTTAAAAGTTAAGAGCATACATTATACGAACGTACCGCCGTTTGGAGAACTCTTAGTTTCAGTTCTAAAGGCCACTTTTAGTGACAAAATTGGTAGTAGATTATTTGTGCACAAAGGTTATGATGGTCTCTTTAAATATTTCCCCAAAAGCCACCTTCCATCCGATCTCGGAGGAGAAAATAAGTCGATGAAGGATTTGACGGGTTTGTAAATTTTTGTTTATATTTTTAATATGTTTTAATTTTGTAAACGTGTCAATCAAACTATAATTTCTAACTCCGATTGATTTTAAATGGAAATATCACTTCTCTAGGTGAAGAAATCTTAAAATAGAAGTAATTACCAAAAAAGTCATGTAGCTTTGCTGTTTTCTTCTTCCGTTTCGACTTAACATGGAGTCAGAGGAAATAGCTCAAATTATTGTATTTTTTTAATTAATTATATAAAGTTACATTACGATTATATATTAATTTTTAATATATTCAGCGTTAATTTTGTAGAAATTCAGTGTTTATAATTAAATGAAACCAAGTGATTTAGTATTATTTCTACTTTATTTAAATTCTTTACCGCGGCCTAGGTTCTGTTGTATGACAATAAGTAGAAATAATACTACATCACTTAGTTTCATTTAATTGTGAATGGTAGATTAACTTGTAATGCATTATTTCCAGACGAGTTAATTGCCCAAATGGTTAAACGTCGCGAGTGGTTTTTGGAGCACGACCGATACAGAGCAGATGAGAGTAAACGAGTCAGTGCCGGCAGCGCCGTATCACTAGAGCTTCAAGGACTGCAAGGCTCGTTCCGTAGCCTGGATATAGATTGAATATTGAGTAATTAAAGGAAAAAATAAAATTATGGATTAAAATGTCAATAAAATTATATCAGTTTATTAAGTAAATAAGAATATTTTGTTACATAAAACGAAGACAATTTCAAGATTTGTCCAGAAACTAGTAGAATCAGCGCCTCTTTTGTTTTAAGTAATACTAAATATTAAAGAAGTCACCGAGACTCTTTCCATAGTACTTAAAAAAAGTAAATTTACTCCTTCATATATTGATATATTTTTTATTCGATCTTTATGTGATCCAGTTCAGTACGCTTAATATATTTTCTTGACTAACCCAATTCACTTGACAATTATCATAAGAGCGAATATGGCCGACCAAATACAAGTGATTAGCTACACGTGAAATCAAAAAAATTGTAAATTTTTATGATTTAGTAATGATAGAAATTTCGATTTTTAATCCACTTTAAAAGATAATGAGGTTCTATATTCTGATATAGCTGATTTTTTGTTTAGGCATGTTCGTTAATAACGTTTTACTTAATTGAACGAATTTCAAATTTTTTTCTTAAATGAGGCTGCAAATTCCCATGTAAAATATTTATTTTTCAAACAAATTGTGTTACATCGAATATGAAACATTTGCTTACATTATACGTTATTAGAAAATATGATAAATCTGTTCCTGTACATGAAAATGTCGTCACAAAATTCACATCATATTGGTTGGCATCGATTTAAGAAATAATGCTATATAGAAGATTTGAAATAATTAGATTAGTACTAGTAGCAGAGGAGGCTTATTCAAAATATAAGAGTATTATTTTCTTTGTTTTTCTGTTTTTTGAAGTCGCTTTTTTGTTAAAAAGTCATTTTGTAACATGTGAAATATTTTCAGCGCGTATATTTTACATTATTTGCTATACCAATGGGTCAGGAATTTCATTTAATTTATGCCATATTTAAATAGATTGTGCTTTTAACCACTGATATATAATATGACCTTAATATAGGAATAACACAAATTAACTTTCCTTGTTTTTTTTCTATTTGTATGAAGTTAATGGTATTCTAGAATGGAAATTGTTTTATAGGGGAAATTGGTGGTACGAATATTTACAGCATTTTAAGTAAATTTTCTTGAGGAATGGTTGAGTTCTCTATCGAAAGAAATTATTCTTTAAAGCTTGTAATAAACTAACTTTTTGAGAGGTTCCCTGAATCCCAAAAAACTATTATACTCTTGCCTTAGTGTCTGCTGTGGTGATCATAGCAGAGATACAGTTTGCAGCACAGGCAATTTAAAATTTTATAATTCTAAAATGTGTTACTGACTAATCAACGTGTATTAGTGAATTTCGTCGATTACTGGTCGATAAAGTAATAAAATATCGGGCTGTTGTGGTTGCAATTAAAATATATAGAATCTTTTGCAGAGAAAGTCTAGACTGACCAGTGCTCACGCATTACGTAAAGTGTGGATCGGTGTGCATGAGAGGAAATAATAATGATTTGTCATGTCTGATTGCAACCAGTTAATTTTTAGTTTAAATAGTACCAAGTTATGGAATATACCCTTCATATTATGAACAAAAATTCGATGAGTATAATATATGTGAGGTATGAGGTGATATATGAGGTTCACCTATTAGGGAGTATTTAATTTTTTGTCCCTCGATACATTTTATGAGTTGAGTTGAGTAAACTGTGTATTTGCCATTGACATTGTTATTATATCCTTACCAATTTAAGAACTCGAAAACAATTTCCAACGCCGCGATAAAGAATTTAGAAGATATTTTATTTCCTTGCCTTACACCTTTCTTCAAGTGAATTAGTTGGATACTTCGGTTTTGTGATTGAACTGACATGATGGGATTGTACAAACAATTCAACACCTCCATAAACCGGTAGTAAATATGGTATCGCTTTAAAGACTGAAGCAAGAGTAAGATTCTGATAAAATCGAAAGCTTTTCTTAATCCACAAAAGCTAGACATAACGGCTATTATACTCCTTTGACTTCTGTACAGTTGTCCGTAGCGTAAGAATGTTGCCTATGGGACTGTAACTATTTTAGAAATCGACTTGTTTCGGAGGCTGAAAGTCATAAAATTTGTCAACGAATCAGTTCGTGATGACTATAGAAACTACTTATATACGTGGGTCATCAGAGTGAGGGGTCAATAATTCTACAGTAGAGAGTTGTCACCCTTTTCCAATATCTGCCGTTTGTCGCCAAGGTGAAATCTATCTTTTTTCCAGTTGTGCTGTAAGGGTTCATTTACTGGCAGTCCTCTTTTCGCAGAAGGAGTTCCTCGTAATACCTCTATTCTCTCGCTCCCCATCTCCAAAATCTCATTCATCTCGTGGTTCCTACTTTGTTTTGCTGTACAAAATTAAATTGCGTTGCTGCTTGGCATTGTGCCATATTCCTAGTTTTGCGTTGAAATTTCCCATGATTATAATATAGTGAGCTTTTCGATATTTCAGGCTTTCTTGTACTACTAGTATCCACCTCAAGGACGTAATGTACTGAAGTGTGTATGGCCTTATTCAAATAACGTTTGGTAGTTCTGAGTAGAAATTCAATATTCTCGTCGAAACACTTTGAACTTTTGTTACATTGTTCACCGTATATTTCTGGATAATAACCCTGGCATGACTTTCGTAACGTGTTTCATGGTAGTAGAACAAATTATCGGAGGATTACTTCACCCTCTCCCGTTTTTGATCTTCTAGTAGCACTATAAAGTCTGATCGGGATTTGCACAGTTCCTCTTCTAGCTCTATGATCTTCTCGATAGCCTCTGGTATGTGTGTGTGTGTGTGCATGCGTGTGTGCGCATGGGTGTGTACGTGCATGCGTGCGCGTATATGAGCCTGCGTGCGTGCGTGTGTGTGTGTTTGTTTATATCACGTCCAGTTGTCAGCCAACTCTTTCCGGCTACCGGGAGAAGAAATTTACGAAAATATTGAGGATTAAGAGTGGTGGCTTATTTGTAGTTACCCTATGGAGTTTTGTCTTAATCACGATGCTTGATGACAGTTTGGTGAATGCAGTAATAGGTTATTGGTGTGCAGAAAGACGTTGGTGACCACTCTCTGGTTTATCATATTAATCGCCTCGTTATGAAACCTATAATAAGACTAAGAAACCAACCCAGGTTTCTTTATAATCCGAAAACCATACGGCAAATATATAAATGCACGTTGCACGGTTGATATTATCAACCAAGATTATGAAATGCCTTGATCTTCCCAGAAAAATACTCTTCGTAAAAGTATATATTACATTTATGGTTCTTTACTTCCGTTACTTTTACTGGGAATGGTAATCAAATTTTCTTCTCTTAACAGTAGGCTTACTTATTTTTCCTTTCATATTAATCGAGAGTCATTGACAGCGTTCTATAAATAGGGTGTTTATTTACTAATAAGGCGATATCTACTGATACTCCTACTGTAAATAACACAACCTTTGTTCACAAAGGATACCTTTGACGCATTATAAAGGAAATAATTTCGATTATCATCTGATAACTGAACAATAGCAGCAGATTAATGGTAAGACTGAAAAAAGATACTTTTGTCCTCTGTTCATATTATTTAGTACAGGTAGTGATCTGTAGGACGCCAAAATATAAAACAGGCACTTTTCTCTTATTAGTGACAGTTATCTCTTCAATACACTGTTTGTGCTTCACATTTTCGATCTATGGTTAATTTGTCGTTAAATATACACTTGTTCCGAAGTTAATATGCCGGTTAGTTTTATTAAATTTATCAATCAAGGACACATAACGAAATACACTTGTTTGTTTCCTTTTTTCTTTCGTATTTGTTACATTTTGAACTATATTTATGTATTGATTTTGATAATAATTAGTTTGTTTATATCTTTAGCATTTACTTGTCTGACGTTAAGTTTTGACATTTAAACACTTAATTTTTCTTGTCTTAATATTCATAAAAGATTGATAGCACGTAATACATTTTGTTCTGTCTATCTGCTGCATTTGTGGTAGAAGCAGGTAGCTTATCTAAATTCAACCGGCTAAAAAGGTAGTGCGCCTTTACATAAGTATCAGCTTCTTATTTTTGATCAAACCTTCTTTATATTAAACTGCAACAAACCTTTGTATAGCCCTGCAGTTAAACCTTGCGGTTTCTTTTTATTATTAAAAACTATCATTTCTAAGATATTTTAATTACGAAAGCTTTGATAAAAACGTAACCATTTTTTAACTACATCCATCGCATCTCCAGAGGATAATGTCGTTACGATATTAAATAATAAAAAATTCTATAGCAAGTGACAATTTTTCTGTATTATGATTTAAAACCTTTGTCTTAAAATAATAAAGATACACTTTGTTAAAATAACATTTTATTGAAAACGACTTCTGGAACTTCCACCTTTCAATATTCCCTTATTATGATGAGATTTAAACATAATTGTTTGGAAAACTTAACTAGTCATAAGAAATTTGAATATAGTACAACTCTAATGAATGACGAAGGAAATAAGTATGGAATAACGTGAATTGATTAAGCATTTGCTACATGTAGAAATAATACGAGAAATTAGATAGTCGATTCAGTATCCTTTCAAAATTTATTACCAATGACATTCCTGCAAATTAAGTTTTCACTGTGAGTGAATGGTTACATTTGAACATATCACCTTCGCAGATATGTTACTTAACGAAGTTACTGTTTTCAATAAAATTTGAATTAATAATTTAACTCAATAAAACTAAACACTATCGTTTAGGAGATTAAAAGCACAATCGTCACCTGCGCCTCTTTCAAAATTTCACTAATATTTCTGACAACTTTTAATAATATACGAGTGTAATACAATATTATCAATATTAAATAAAATTATTTGGCCATGATATTGTCCAATACAATGTACGGAATATATTTACAAAACGTATGTTTCTCAAAAGAAAGAAAAAAAAGACATCTAAAGTCATTTATACTTCCGTCTGTCTGTCCGTCTGCCACAACCGTTTTTCTAACAACGATTTGAAGTAGAAGCTTAAACTTGGCAATGGGGATAAAAAGCACGTTATAAAAGTTCCAAAATTATTTTATAATTTCAGGTGAGGATAGTAATCTCCCAAGACTTTATTAATACAAAATTTGTGTGACTGGTTATTCTACCGTTGTGCACACTCTAACTCTAACAGCGCTCTGCATTCCTGCGCTTCTATTCTTCTGAAGCCACCACTTCTCTGGATATGCAGCAATTTATGATAAGAATTGCAAAAAAAAACTGTCATTCTATCTCCTATCTATGATTCTATATTACATTTGAGGTCAATCCACCTCGTGTGATTCTGTCACAACAGCCTATGTTGCATTGTCATTGAATCCGTGTCCGTAGATTCGATATTTTTTAATTAGTTGTTTTATTTTTATCACTACTCTAGTAATATTATCTTCGTTGCGTCCCATAAAGTATTCATGCCAATGTAAGCGCTTTTCATTCATCTTATTTTTAATCTTTGCAACTTTAAATATTCCACTAATATATTCGCTTTTAAGTCTATCCAATCTTGTATCTCCTCGGCCTAATGCAGCATTTTCATTTCTGGACATGCATCTTTTGTTTATCCCATCTTTCTCGTTAGCTGGCATTCCGTCCCGTATATCAATACTTCCTTGTATACTCAAACTTCAAATTTGATGAACATGCTAGTATCACATAATACCCCTGATTGTTGATTTCATGTGCTGAATATCTCTCCATTACTGTGTTTTGAAGCTATGGCTGAACCAAGACACTTAAACTGCCCTACTTTCTTCAGAGAAATTCTTTCGATCGTCCAGTGGGTGGATTGTATTTGGCCCTATTTCCACACGTTACACCGCCTGTATTCAGTCTTTTCTCTGCTCAGCCTAAGACTCCATTTCTGTTTGAGTTCATCACAGAGAACTATATCAACGTCCAACAAAGCCAAAGATGCATATTTTTCCAGATCTTTCGTTTTATAGATCATATTTAAGTTTATTAACAATAATAAACAATAATAAGTTTATTATGGATCCCTGGTAAACTCCGACCTTAACCTCGAATTTGTCGGTCTGGTCTGAAGGTCGACTATCTCTTGTTTACCACAAGATATAGATATTTAATAAAAGTACGTAATGAATGTTCCAGGACTAATTGTAATCTCAAAGCTTGAAAAAGCAGATCTCTAGGTACGCGATCAATAGCTTTCTCTAGGTCGATAAATAAAAAATGTTGGCCTTTCTTCAGCAATCTATATTATTACATCAACCTCTTCACGCTGTATATTACATCTCTCATTTCCATTCGGCTGGCAAAGCCGCATTGATTAGGGCCTACGTTCACAAATTTGTTTCGTAGGTTTGCAAGAATAATTCTCCAAAATTGTATTGTATAGAACGTTCAATTATTACCACTGTATTCTCTATATTGTCCCAATTCACTGCGTTTCTTTTTCATAAAAAAAATTAGGCAAACTATCCTCATATCTGGGATATCTAACTTTATTGAAAGTTTTTGAGCCAGGCAGCTCCGGTGCTTCGAGTCTTTTCCACTCGTATCTCGTCAGTACTAGTTGAGGTGTGTCAGGCCCAATTGCAATCCTATTCTTCATTTTAGATAAGACTCTCCTCCTCTCGGATCTTGTCATTTCTTCAAAAGGGACTTCTGTTCAGGATATTTTGTTTAGTGGTTCATGCAGAAACCCTTCATTTAGTGGATTTTGAAAGCATCCTTGTCACCTTTTGTATATATCCTCGTTCCGGGTTGGGAGTTTATCAGACTTATCCTTTATATATAAGCTAGGTTTCATGCGGTTTATCTTAGTCTGTCATGTTTTGCAAGTTTAAACTGCTCATTTTCTGATCGCGCCGCTTTTAAGTTCTCGTAATAGAAGAATCCGCTTTCTGCTCTTGCGCCTGCTACAATTTCCTTTGCTTTATGTTCATCTTTTTTGTTTACCCTTACCGGCTTCTGATCAAAAAGCCTGCCATTTTTAAAGGCATTATTTTTATTTCTTAAATTGTTTTTACTCTCCCATTCAACAATGTAATATCTTTGTTAGTTTACAATGTTCCTTTTTATATGCCTAATATTATTCTAGCTATTTTCATTCAGTAAAAATAGAACTCATTCCGTTGAGTGTAAATATCAGATCTATCAGAACTTGCCACTGGTTTTAATAGATCTGATATTTACACAAGGGCCTTAAGCAAGATTGTAGTCTGTGTTGTGTAGTAAGAGCTTCCCCTGGTTTAATTTGGGAATTTTTTAAATAATTTGTGTATTGTTCTATTGCATATGAACTAATCCATTTCTGAAACTGAGCTGCTATTCTTATATGTTATAAGATGAATTTTTCTTTTTGAAAGATAGGTTCACAATTGGTAAGTCGAACTGAGTTACCAAATCATTTATGTGTCTTCCTTGGGTCTCCAAGATGCTAAATCCAAAATTATTGAGAATTCGTGTATAATCACTCAAAATTACTGAGAACTCTTAACATACGCATGTGTGCGTTTTAATTTATTTTTATCGTAAATACATAAATATATATTATTTCAACTGTCGGATGCAATTTATTTATAAAGTAAACAACATTCTTGAATACACTCTGTATGATTAAGAAGAATGATTTAAATTTTTTACATATCTATTTGTCAATCACAGTCATATTTTCCAAGAAACAATCGTATTGACTTTCGATAAATATTTTATCATTGTATCAAGAATGTTATAAAAATTATTCAGTATGCAGACAATCCTGACCTTATATTTTGATTATAAAAAATTATAATCTACCAAAATAAAAGAGCTGCTACACATATCAGTTGCGCTATTTATACTTTAAAAGTAATATTTGATAGAGTAAATAGTATAATAGCGATCTACACTAATTATATTTAATTTCAAGATTAATACTTAATCTAAAAATTAGTCTTTAAAAGTTATAATACTTCGTATAAATTATAAAACTTTCCTTATATTCCTTCATCAACAAATGATATCGTGTTACCACTAACGAAAGGCAACTGATTTACAAGTTGATTTAACATTGTGGCATTGCTTTTTTAGGTTTTTATTCTTAAAAAAAGACTTATTAGTCCGTCTGTTTTTCCCTCACAGACGTTTATCTAAAAATATGGTGTTTATCTTGGAATGTTTGTAAATCATGTAGCATAGTAATATTTTTTCTTAATGTGGAGAAAAAAAATAAAATTATAAAGAGACATATACATGACATTTGGAGTTCGTTGAAAATGATTTCTTTTTAGTTTTGTCTATGTGCTTGTACATGCGTGTTTCTGTTCAAGTATCAAGCAGACTACTGTACCTATTTCTATGGCACTTTCATCGGAATTATCCTTTGAGTTTCCATTAATATTGGTGAAAAACTTCACCGTGCAAATAAAACAAAGTATACGTGAGCGAAGCCGCTGACAAAGCTGTTATACGTGTTATACAAAGTATATACACATGTGTATATATATATTGGTATATATATATATATATATATATATATATATATATATATATATATATATGTATATATATTTCATTAGCGGAAATATTAAACTGCCTTATAATCAATATTTTTATAAATCAAAATCTCATTACGATAATACATATTAAGTCTGGTCATATCATCCAGGGGTTACGATATTACTGCAAACGCCCTATATGGTCGAATTGTTATCGCGGCCTCCAAATAAGGAACGCGGTGCGCCAGGAAAGAAAACGCGTGCTGTAAGGAAATTAAACCAAAATATATAATTCCATCTCCTCTCTATAAATCTTAACTGTACTTTTTCTCTTTATATTTCCAGAAGATGTATATTAGAAGTTAAATGTTTCATCGAAAAATATACCAACAAGGTACATATCCATTAGTATTCAAATTTATATAAAATCAAAAATCAAAAAACAAATTCAAAAACCATTTTTTGGAATGAAGCTTGATTATAGAAAAAAATGCTGATATACATATATTACAGTAATTTACAATATTATTTTATTAATCAGTTTCCAATGCCATAGGATATTCTAATTGTTAACTCTTCCAAGTCGTAGTGAAATATAAACAAACAAAAAAAGGAGAAAATTTTTCTTAATAAAACATACAACTGTTAGTAACTACTATGTGATTATACGGAACTCCACACAGATTATCAATTAGCATATAGCTTAAAAAAATAAAGTTAAACTTGCAACTTTATCAGATCCAAAAATAAGTATGTAATAGTTTCCATTTCTCGAAAATATAGATAACTGAAATTATTTGCATGAATTATGAACGAAATGTTGTAAGTCGCATGACGTTTTAACCGATTTAGTATTTTTTTCTGTCCCTGTTCAATAACTCTTAAATACCACAGTAAATTTTTTAGTTATATACAGTTTATACATTCCAAAATTATCATGAAATTTAGTGGAAACAAACAATCATTTTGTCGAAATATAACCTGTGCATAAAATATTCTATTCACCAATTTCAAACCATTAATTTCATTGCATTCTCTTTCATGTCCTTTAATCTGAAACAGATTCCGCTGACTTACAATGCCACCAGAAAGATGTTGCCGCATCTTGTACCACTCTATTATGTTTGAAAGGCTGCCGTACACTATTTTGTTTGTTACACCTACACGACATACACACGAACTTAAGTATGCATACACATTGTCAAACATGCGCCCACACACACGTAAGCGGGTGCAACGACACGTACGCATGTATACAAACGCGCGTGCTTGCAAACACGCAAAAAGGCACACGCAAACGAGCATTCACGCGCACACGCATGCAAACACATACAGGCGCTTATATGCTAATCAGATTATACGCGATACGTATACTCATATATCCCTATAATAATTATACAAACAAATACGCAAACTCTTAAACTTGTTACGTATTTCTCTATCATATATGTTCTTCTGTCATATCCAATTTTCTTAGAAATAATTTGACTTAGAAACTTAAAGTTTGTTTATTTTTGTTGAAAATAGTAATCAACCCACAAAAAGACATCTCAAAAGTTATTACTTGATAAAAAATTATTCTTATATTTTATAGGGGCAAATCACGTGATTTGATAGTCTGAGAGTCAGTGGCCGGGTATCTGTATGTAATTGACCAGACCTGGATTTTTGTACAGTGGTTCTCTCTTATAACATGTTAGTTCTAATCTAATGACTGAATATGTCTTTAAAACTAGCTTATATAAACTAAAATATCAAAAAAAATTCTCAAAACGTAAACACACAAGAGTAATTTGCAGAATTAAAATTGATCGGTACTGAAATTAATTCACAATAATATATTATTTGTTATAATAAGAATGAATTTCGATATATTATATTGTTACACATTGACTCACTCAAGATGTTCTTATGGAAAACATGGCACAAGAAAAAATAGTGTTTGCCGCAGCATGGCCCCATTTATATTTTTTACTGTATTAGAAGGGAAGTCAATGCCCTTTTTTCAATCTTTCTGTAACAAAGAATTATAACCCAAGCCTCATTTTGACATTGAATCCAAAGTTACATTCATGTGTCTTGAGCCTCTTCAAAAATATTTATATTTTAAGTAATCATAAAATCGACCAAAATAATAAAAACGTAATAAACTAAAAAAAATCTTACATTTATAGATATCTGAGGACAAAAAGTAATAAGATTAACAAAACATGTTTTCAAATGAAAAACTTATCCTTCTAACGCGTCATATAGAATCAGTATAAAAGACAAAAAACTTACAGAAAGACATTTCAAACGGCACAATGAAAATTACATTATATATGTCTGACTTTTAGCAATTAATGAAAACAACCAGGCCGAAAATTGAAATTTTTATCGCACAATTTAATAAGAGACAAACTGAAATATTCCTGAAAAAAGAATTAATAAGCGTCTAATTAATCTATTTATATTGAACACAAAATTGTTTATATATGAATATTCATGTTCATTCAAGACTATACTAGAACCTTAACAAAATTTCAATTTTACTTACAACTAACTTGAATACTCTTTTCAAAAAGAAAATTTTTGTCACTTTTTTGTATAGTAGTAAAAATAGGACTATAATAAACGATTTAAATAGACTAATGAATAAACCATGTGAGTTATAGACAAGTAACCATAAAAGCAATTTTGTGAAGAAATAATAAATATGTTGCGCATACTAATTCCTACACATTAAAAGAGTATTATTTAAACAGGTGTGTACTGGAAGACGCGCGACCCGACTGCAATTTATTACGGATGGTACACTTAGCAAAAACATATATTCTTAGAAAAGTATTATCTGTCATAAATAAAAAAAACGATATAACGAAATATTATAATGAAATCGGATATTGATGTAATAGTTTTGTTTATTAAAGACGATTCTGTGGCTCGAGGAACGTGTATTTTGCGTGGCAATGACAATTATTGAGAACGAATGCAAGAATGCATACATACGAAGGGGCGTTTTTAAATTCGCGGAATGGAGGATAAGCAGTGAGAATAAAAATACAAAATTATTTTTATTTTTCAATATATTCACCGCTACCCTAATATATTTTTCAGACATTTCAAATACCTTATTTTTACCTTCATAAAAAAAATGTTTCGTCTTTGCACGAAAAATAAGCTGAAACTGCGTCCTTCACTTCTTCATCGCTTGAAAACTTCTTTCCACGAAGTATTTTTTTAAGGTTTGGGACCAAATAATAATCACTGGGAGCTAGGTCAGGACTGTAGGGTGGATGTTCCACAATATCAAAGCCCATCTTGTGCAGGGCGGCCAGCGCAATGCGGCTCGTGTGAACGGGCGTGTTGTCGTGCAAAAGTAGGACACCTTTAGCCAATTTTCCCCTTTTTTTTCTTCAACTGCTTCTTTCAAGCTTTCCAAAATTGACGTATAGTGTTCTCCAGTTTTGAAAACACCTTTATCTTTATAATCCGTCAACAGGATCCCTTCTAAATCCCAAAAGACTCGCCATGATTTTTCCAGTCAACTGTGACACCTTACACTTCTTAGATGGTGGTGTGGCTTTTTTGTGCCACTGCATTGAGTCTTGTTTGGACTCAAATTCATAATGTTAAACCCAAGTTTTGTTTCCAGTAACAATTGGACTCAATAGTCTATCCTTGTCTTCACTACAGAGGTCCAAAAACGCCCTAGAACATTCCACGCGGCGTTGTTTTTGAAGCGGTGTGAGCATTCTCGGCACCCATCTTGCGCTGACCTTTGTCATGCCAAGATGATCATGGTGAATTTTAAAAATTATTGTATCCTATACTCTTACCATTTCTGCAAGCTGTTTCTTCTTTACTCTGGCATCTTCCGATACTAATTTTTCAACTTTTTCAATAGTTTCCGGAGTAGTCATTTCGATCGGCCGACCGGGGCGTGGGTCGTTTTCAAGTGAGTCTCTATCGTGTTTAAAGAGAGTATGCCACTTGTAAACCATGGTTTTCTATGGGCAAGAGTCTACGTAAACGGATGCCATCTCTCTCAGTATGGTTTGAACCAACTTTTCTTGCTTGGTAAGGAATTTTATAATGGCGCTGTACTCAATTTTTTCCATAGTTCAGACTTTCTTCCAGATTGAGTTGTTTGTTCTACGATAGTTCAAAGGCTAATGATCCGATTATGATAAAACTTGGTATTTATACTAATAATGACTTAATTAACTAGCTGTCATTCCGTTAATCACCTTTACTAATGGCCTACCTTTCCATTCCGCGAACTTAAAAACGCCCCCTCTTAGCAACAATACGGAGAAAACAATGAAAGACGCACAGATACTCTCGGCCACTGAGAGCATGTCAGAATTCCCGTCGCTGTGGCTGTAGCTGTCGCTGTAGCTGTAGCTTTCAACATTTTATCACCGTATATTTTTATTATTTTGTATGTGTGAAAAATAATCTCAGAAACTAGGTACTAAAATGATCTGCACAATTTATTTGACAGTTATGAAAATAATTGTCTATAAATAGCTGTATATTTGGGAATCGTAATGTATATTTGCAAATTACCTTGAACCAAAATCGCTGTTGTATTACTAATGCATTAGTGTTCCACTAGCGTCGTCATCGAGCAAGTGTGGTATGGGTTTCATCAACTCATGTAAAATCTATCAATAAACGAAGGCTGAGCTTAAATTGATACTGTGTTTCTACTTCAGCTATTCATGAACAGAGGGCGATAATTGTTTCTGACTGAAGGGTGATTCGGTTCAATTGTGTTTTCAATGGAAACAAACATAGAGGGCTTAAAAAGCATAAGAGAAAAACATACAAGGTTACTTAAAATACACGAACATGACACGAATACTGAAATAAACAGAATTTAAAAGCCAAATAAATGTAATACATTATTTTTTTAATTCTGCTAATATAAAATACTTAACTTGAAAGAATTTATGGGGTGGAATTTTGCAAAAAAGGAACTGAGCGGATGCACCGCTTAAAGAACTTTTGACTTCGTTCACAAGGTTTCGTACTTATTTAACCTTTCAGAAATAATTACCCGATAGAGACAATTATCCCGATAGATAACTAATATGCCTACCAAAGTTGTTTCTTTTAGAAATAGTTCGATGTGGCAACTCGAAATTTGCTAACAGTTTTAAAATGTATTGCACGCTTATATATTCAAATAATTTTAATTAAAAAAATATTCAAAGGGTCAAATTTAGTTTTCAATTTTTTTATTCTTGTATTATGTGGGGTATCAGTGAAACGGTTAGTTCCAGATATCACAAAACTTATATTTCAGAACTTTATGTAAAATAATTTTAGAGATATATATGAAAATATTTACAAAAACGTATATCCCCTCTCCATTGCCGAAACTACTAAGTCGGTCTTACGAAATAGCGGTAGATTATTAGACTTATTAGACATTTACCTAAAGGTTACTGGAAAACTAAGACGTTCATTTTAGAACTATATCAGTTTTAAAAAAAATCTCAGTAAGTTTACGCCTATGAGAGATACACTAGGCAATTTACTTACGTGTCGTAAAATAATACAGCAACTCGTTTATTTCATTTCAGATTTCATTGGAAAACATTTTAGCATGGAAGTTATGGTTTTCAGCATATTGTTTGTGACTTTACCATGACCTTTTTGTGATTTGAGATGTTCTCTACTTCTTTTTTATTTAAGAAACACTCAGTTTCTTATCTGTTTTTCACTACTCTGAAATCATTTTCGCTCCAGATTTCATTTTTTGGTTTGCTGTTTATTTATTTTTAAAATTCACTGAAAATTTAAATTAAATTCAATCTGTATCTATATCTGTTAGTGACCGTGTTCCCCTATTTATTATTTAGGGGATCTTCCAGAACTTTTTATTATTTATTCCTTTATCGGATTGTTTCGATGAACATTTGGTTTTCATTACTATTTCAATAACATTATGCGTTAACTTGATCTTATTTTTACTAATTTGTTTCATTATTTTTTGCATAATTTAATTAGCCTTCTTTTCTCTTTCTAAGGTTTATGTCTTTTATTTTTTAAATGTGAACAGAAATTCGTTTACAAAGGCTTTTTTTACTTAAATATTTTATGCGCTCTTTAATATATATTCTTGTTGTGTGTTTTAACTTTTCTTTTGAAGGATCTTATCCCGGCTATATACATTCTCGTTTTGTACAATTTTTATACCTAATGGTGGATGACCGAACACTGCATGTTTTTTTAAATTTTACTTAATTTTTAAAAATTATTGATGACTTTTAATAACCTATGGATGGTGCATAATGTCGATTTAATAAATTGTAAGTTGGACATTGATTTCAGCTTTTTGTTAATATATAATCAATTTTATTTGCATATTTCCCATATGAAGAAATACATGCCCACCGTTTCTTTACTATTTTATTAAATATCGTGTCGGTTGTGCTAAGTTAGTTTTTCAAACATTAATTTATTGAAGAATCACCTCTTTCGATATTTGTGCTATATCCCCACTGATCTACACTTAGACCATCTTCTGTTGGGGTTTCTATTTTCCAAATTAGACAACTGTATTTAGTTAGAGCAGTATTTTATACATTCATACCTAGGTCATGCCTTAATCAGTATCTTTTTCTACTGGTACATAAACTCAGATATATATTACATTCATTTCCAATATAGTCAGATCCGACTTCGCCTTTCTGTCAGAAAGTTAAATGAAGTCTACCATATACATTTTCAACATTTTCTTTTTAACATGAAAGTAATACTAATGACACCAGATGTCACTCATTTGTATGTAATTGTACAGCTTTTAAATTGTATAATTTTTGTTATATTCTTTCTTAACTTCGGAAATGCTTATTATCACTTTTGATATTATTCAAATAATATTGAAGTTAATATTCCCCTCATATTTTAAATAACGACCTTACAGTATGTATAAAGATGTTTTATGATGAATGTTTTGGTCTGACACTCCCACGATGATTACCCGTATTGTTATTTGTTCTGTTATGATTTTGTTTATATTTTTACTATTTCTTTGGGAAGAAAATTGCTTAGCTTTCATTTTCATTTTGGTACCTAAATTGTTAAGTTGTTGCTTTTATTTAAAATATTTAGTTATTTTATCATTTCTTAACTTCTGGGTATCCCGATAAGGTTCTTTTGTTATTTGTGTTACTTATAATTACAATTTTTGCTTGAAAATAATTCAAAGTGGCATTTTTTCCTTCATACTTTCATTTTATTAACTTTTTTTAAAATACCCATGTTGTTCTGGGGTTAAATGGATTAATATTTATATTTTGATAATTGTTAAAATATAAACATCATACAATGCATACTATAAAATCAACGCTATGTTACGCTAGTTCTGTATTCTTTATCGTGAAAGATTTTACCAGGTCTATAACATTGAATAGTTCCAACTTTCAGTATGCTTCGGTCAAAGTGAAATTTATGGGTGTCGCTTTCTAGAATAGTATTAGGTATGTTGTAGTAAAGTGTACAGTTATGTGAAATATGTTTCAAGTCATGTTTGAATGTTAATTCCTGATGAATGATGTTAAGTCTTTAGTCGAAGACAAAGACGCTCGACCACTCACGGTATTTCGGGACTATCGGTCGTGAAGGAGCACTATAAGAAGCTTCCTTTCATAAAAGAAGTACATTTTTGGAACCATTAAGATTCCTGTATTTCTCTGGTAATGTTATAAAAAGAAAACTAGTATTTTTCTTGAAGAATGTTCATTTTCACGTAAATTTGAGACGTAATCTAAGAAACCAAGTACTAAAAAAATTGGACAGGTTGCATTATTGTTATAGAACTAATTTAACATGCTACTGCATATAAGATCCTATATTACATTTTATTTATAAGTATATAGAGTTTATTACGAAAATCATGGTAAAAAACTGTTGAAAATGACGAAATATAATATCTCCATACATTAAGAAGAGAACGTATCTCGAAGGTGTATTTTCCCAGAATATCTGCAAAAAGTTTTTCGCTCTAGATATTTTCATTGCAAAAGTAGTCGGTAATATTATTACCACGTTTCTATTAATTCGCTTTCCGGTCTGTTCGTTTGTTTGCCCGGTACAAATTTTGTAAATGGTTTCAAACTAACTTTCCGTTGAGGTGGAGACTTGAAATTTAAAACATAACTCAGAAGTGAATAAAAAGGCAATGATTAATTGCTTTCATGTCTGTCTGCTGGTTTATCTATTCAACACAAAGGTGAATGCTCAAGTGTCTAACTAACTTTCCATTGAGCTACAGGCCAAACCACCAGGCGAACACAAAAATGATGTAGTTAGTTTGAAAGTAACCAATGATTTCGTCTGATGTTTTAAACTAACTTTTCGTTGAGCTAAAGACCAAACTACCAGGTGAACATAAAATGAAGAAGTTCGATGGAAAGTGAGACTGAAAATTCTTCAGATTTTTTTAAATTAAATTCCCGTTGAGCTAAAAACAAAAGTACCAAGCGAACTAAGAAACAAAGAAGTTTGTTAAAAAGTAACACCGAAGATATTGCGACCACATTCGTTCGACTTACCGCAGAGTACCAGGTTGTCATAAGCTATCAAGAGAAAGTATGCATATCTCATCCATACATTGAGCGTAAAATTGTTACTAACGCCATTAAGTTAAGTACTTAATTTATTAATAATATAATTATGTACTGTTTATATATGTAGCGTAATATGTCTGAAATAAAGAAATTATTATTATTATCAATGTCAAGATGTAAACAACAGATTGCTATTTTTTACACACATAACACTAAAAGGCAAGTAATCATTATTTACAAAAAAAAAGTTTTAACTAACAACGTTTTTAAAACAGAATAAAAACTTAAAATAATTTATTTTTGTCCCATAAAGACATAGACGCGTAACGCCACTCATATTGTACTGAAAATTTTTGATTGTGAATTTTAATAGCTATGAAAATAATTATAAAATTTAAAAAAGGAAAAAACGTAGGGGCATACAGTAAATATTAGCGAGAAGTGTAAGTAAGATAGTAAGAAGAAAGTAGCTTTCGTTGAAAATTCACACAATAGGTCATATCATTTGTGGTGCTACAAAATTGTTAGTGACTTAGGTGAACTTGCGGCCTACGTTTCATATCATACAAGTGTTTTCAAAGCTAATAAAAATTCAATAAGTTTTCGGTTGGTGACGCTCGGTCGGGTAAACTCTACTCCATTTGGCAGCGGCCAAGCTAGGTCACTATCGAACACAGAGTGCATCGTACCAAGAATAAAGCATTTTATAAATTTACTTGTCTAAACTACCAGGCGATATATTATCAAGCTATTTAGACAAGCATTACGACTTGATTATAAAAATGAAGAAGAAGGTTTCGGCAGTTAAATGCCTGTAATACGGGCGCATTCTTTCGAATTATCACAAAGTGCCAGATTGTCATAAGTTGGCAAGATAAAGAGGGTGTGCTTCTTTCATACTTAGAGCGTATAAGTCACCAAAACGTTACTAACTAAATATGGACTGTAAAAGTATACGAGGTAATATATCTGAAATAAATAAATTAATAGTATTAACAATATCAAGATATTTTAAATCAACTGTTAATATTCACACACACAACACTAAAAATTAAATAATGATAATTAATATAATTGTTTTTTTTTATTTACCACGACCGTAAAGTTGACTAAAAGACAAAATAATTTTTCCTTTCCCCATAAAGATTTATAAGCCGATACAGATTTATAACCCCTTACATATTGTGTTGGAAAATTGTGATTGTGAATTTTAATAGCTACGAAAATAATTTTAAGATCCCAGAAATGAAAAACGTGGAGCTCATGGAATATATAAAAGTAAAAAGTAGCTGCCGTGGCAAAAACTGACACAACAGATCATACCATTTGTATTGTTATAAAATGAACCTATGCCTCACGTTTTTCGTTTTAGATCTTATAAGCATATTCATAACTACTAAATATTCATAATATCACATTTCCAGCAAAAATGATACGGTGTTATAAATTTGTATCTGGTTATAAATCATCATGGAGCGACGAGAAATTATTTTATATTTTTAATCCGTTTTAAAAACGTGATAAATGAAAAGAAAAACATTTTATGCAAATGATCATTCATTTTTATAATGACCAATAAATTAATTATGTATAATGTTTTGTAAACTGATCTCTATACTAATAAAGATATTATTTCTTTTGATTTTTTATAAAAACTTGGAAAGGGTTTGTACGCAATATACCCCACATATATGCGCCAGATGAGTAGTGTCTAAATACGAAGCTATTTGGATAGCTGGATGCGGATGTTGAAAATATATTCCTGGTCTTTACTTTTGCACTGTCAAGAACTGAGCATGAAGATATCTAAACAGCAACTTAAATGTTGAAATTCTGATTGTTGTCTGCAACACATATCTGACTTTACAAAAATCAATTGTATTTATACACATAATATATCAGTTATATTAGAAAATAAGAAAACACGACAGATATTAAGGGAATTAACTGTCCAAAATTTTCTTATTTTTATAATTGGATCAGATAATTAGGGCCTCTAGAATTTCTAAAAAAAACAAGCAATCGTTAAAATAAATAAGCAATCATTCCAGCCATTTCTTAAGTTTTTTATCAACTGAACTTTTTGAACCACTATTCTTGTACGTAATTTTTCAAATATAGTTAATAAATAATTTATATTAGTAATAATAACTTAATGAGCAGAAATTTCTTGAAAACCCAAAAAAATCGACTATTACCAAAAAACAGCAACAAAAATTCGAACATGTCCAAGTACAATACGTCCGCGCAATGTCATCAAGACTTAAAAATATAATGTAATTAACTCGTGACTAAGGTTTTTTTATGTGTTTATTTCTCCGTGATATATCTCATACTTAAAAAAACAAATGTACTTATACGAATGGTCCTATCGTTATTAAATATCGACTATGTATGTTTTAATAATTAATTTTGTTAAATGTTTCAGCAATAACCCTCTTTGGAGTGTTAATTTTTTACTTTGATTACCAATAAGAAAGCGGGAGAAAACCAAGTATATTTTTCATGGGTTCTTTTTTTATTTATGCTATTACGACTGCTCTCTAACGTAAGCAAATAGTAAGTAAATAAACGTGACAACAAATTATATTATGTAATAATTTTCCAGAATAAGTTATATCAAAAATTTGAACACATTTTATATGAACCAAGAGACGTGCAAGCCATAACTACATTGTCTTGAATAACACTAACATTAAATAAACAGGTGTATACAATTTTATATGTATCAAAATTTCCAGCAAAATTTGGAAAAGTACGTTTTATCATATGATTTCATCATTTTAAAGGAATTATTATCGGAAAATCGAAAAAGATCAAAGAAACTTAAAAATAAATGAACCACCTTTTAAATAACTCGTATATCCGTATATTCGTCATAGCCGGTTTTTCCTCAAAAACCTCTTAACGTAGGTACTTGAAAAAGTAAAGTATGCGATTATATTTTTTTGTATTTTTAAAATACCCTGTAAGATATCAAGTGAAAGAGAATCCATAATATATTAATTCTAAAATTGTTCACAAGAAACACATACCTCTACCCCCTTATAACAAATTTTACCAAAAAAAGTATAGTGATGATTCTAAATCTCAATTTTGGGAAATTTACCTTATTGTGTGTCTATGAAAGATAAACCAGTACTAGATCAATTTAGTCACACGGTGAAAAATAATATTAAAAGTAGTAAATTATAAAACCATAAATCGATTTTTACATTAATGTAACTCATATTTTTGATTAATATTTACCAAAAATACAGAACTTTGTTATGCAAAGAAAGTTGTTTTATTAAGGAAAGTTGTTATTTAATTGATCACATTGTGCAATCATTTTTGGATAACTTGAGTCCTGACAAGTTCTCAAAATAGGAAAAAAATGCTTTTATTTAAAACAACCATATCTATTATCCCTATAGTTTTTACTTAATAAACCTCACAACGACACGGTCATCAAACAGGCTTGGTGGAATTAAAAAATTCATGAATGACAGTGGACATTCATACTGAATGAGCTAAAACTTGCTATTTATTTCATAGTTTTAATGTCTAATTCATTAGAAACGTAACATCTCTATTTATGTTCGGCAGCCCGTGGCCAGCGGGCTGCGTGCTTTCTTATAATCTCTTAATGTACCTAAGCCCTGTGTAAAAGAAATATGTGCTAATCTTTGTGTTTTAAAATACAGTTAGCACACAATAACATCTTTTTATAAATACTTCATAAAATTAAAACCAGAATACGATACATTGTTTCCACACTATCCCACCACTAACGCTTTATCTATAGCTTTACCTCGCGATCGTCTCTGCAAGTTAGGTCTTTCGTGAGTTCAAGAATCACGAACGAGGAGTACGATATCACTGATTACTGCTGAATAGCAGCATGTCTTTTCTTGTATGTTCAACTTGAAAACAACTTTTTCGACTGTCTGAGTGCTGATTAAGATTGCTGGGTGAGGGAATACATGTTACAATATACCTACATAGTTAACAAAATTTAATTTATTAGTGCTAGTATTAATATGCAGTGAATTGTTAATTATTAATTTGTCATTATAGGATAGACACTCAGGAAAGTTTCTTGTTGTTACATATTCACGCACTCAAAATACCATGAAGAAAAACTCAAATACAAGAAATAAAATAGAATTTTTGACAAAGCATTAACTGTTCTATATTTATTAATCGAATTGTGAAAAAAAGCTACTGTAATTAATTCTCCAAAAGAGTTTTTATGTAGGAAAGGAATAAAACCTTAAGAGTCATTAAGATATGAAGAGTTACGAGGTTAGATTTATGCGTCTTGATGGGGAATTACAAAGAAAAAATATCTATAATTTTAAATTATTGCTATAATATAAAATGAACCAATTCAAAGTTCAGGCAATGAACGGTAAAAAATGCATTCGTACTAATTACAAGTTAGGGGTGATATTAGCAAAATTTATTTATCTTTTTACGGATAGCGAGTGAATAAAAAATATGTCTCAAATATGGCGGAATATAAAAATACATCCGGAGCAGGAAAAATATATCAGGAACTAAAAAATACATTCGCAGAATTTTGTCTTTCTTCTAGAACTAAAAACTTGAGTGCTAACTTGTGTGGAGAAATTAAGGATAAAGCAGGAACTTTGACGATTTCTTCTCAGAGATCGACAAAATTATGGATATTTCATATAAAGCGTAATTTCTCTCATTTGCTAGGAACATTGGGGAAAACTTTACTCACTTGTAAAAAACATGTGCAAAGGATCAATTTAAAAAAACAACTACTAAAGAAGTACCAGACTTATTCCAGTAGGTAAATCAAGTAATGAAGGCTGCTGATAATCTCACAAATGTCACCGCTGATGGAAGTATGAATATTAGAAACCAAAATAAAGATGTTGTTGAAGGAATCACGAGTAAATTGAAGGAGTCCATTTGTTTTATTAAAAAGCATTGTGCTGCAAACTTTTGAAGAGAAAAGAAGTAATATACAACGTCATATCCACTGTCAATTTTGTAAGAAAAAATATAACGACACAACACCATTTTCTAATTTTTTTGTAAGAAATTACTGCTAAACATGACGATGTAATTTATTACAGTAAAATGAAGCGGGTCAACCGATGTGGGATATTTCAATAATTTTTTTATTTGAACAAGAAATTTTCTGATTGAGTAGCTATAAAAGTCAAATCAGTCCTAAAGTTTTTCAATAAAGGAAACGGGAAACTATTACTCAAGCATTGGATGAAAGAAAGCCTGACCATTTTTCCAACTGCAAGCAAGCCTTAGAAAATACTGGAGCAAATTTTTAAGTGCAATATACTATAATACAAACTGTTTTAATACTAATTGCAAACGTAATTTAAAAAAGGGGTCGCCGATGTTGATAAGGTCTTACTTAAAATGACAATTATCTGTGATCTTAACACGCTACATATCAATAGTATGTCAAGCAATTTGCAAAAAGGATAATTTAAAAATGGGACTTATTTGAAAAATAACAATTCTCTAAAAATGCTTTCAAAGAAAATAAATAACTTCGTAGATTTTTACCATAATTTGCCAAAAAATTCAGAAAATGTACAAACTTTCAGTAATGATAACTATGTTTGGTGATACATATTAATGTGAGCTATTTTTGACACTCGATTATAGAAAAAACAAGCATCGCTTGCATTTAACAGATTCATATTTAGATACCTAACTACGCCTACTTACGTATATAATCCCATAAAGTAATTATCTACCCAAGCACAGCTACAAAAATCGTTAATCGTTAACCTTAGTTCATTCTTCTATATTTTATGAGTAGCATTAGGTGTGTATCGTTTATATAATTATTATACCTAATTATTAATACATTTTGATTTTTTTAGTGTAAGGGTAAAATATATCTAACGCTTTAAAAATGTTAACTTAATATTATAAGTTTTGCTATGTCTTGGCACAAATATGATCAAAACTTGATTTAAAATTTGTGGGTACGTTTCGCATCCTTTTAAAGTTTAGAATAGTTTAAGGCATTAAAAATATGGAAAACATATAATTCGGGCTGTTTCTTCAAAGACGTATCATAAACGACACTCTTATTAAGCCGTAAAAGGTAATTCCATCCAATTTCTTGAAGTGAAATTCCATTCTTGCTGAAATTATGGAACTATAAAATAGACTTGTACAATGTAGCGGTGATAGTTCAGTTAAATATTAAAAGCCTATCAAAATTTTATTAGAAAAAACTACGTCTGTTTTGATATTCGCAAACAAATTAATCCTAAGAATTAGCCGTAAGTGTGATGAGATAAACGGAACCACAATGGTAGTGAATTTTTTATAAAGTTTACGAAGCAAGTTAAGTTTAATTCCTCAAAATCATTAATTAAATAAAATGCCATAAAAATATGGAATGAAAATAAAATAAATATCAATTGTAAATTTATTTTAACTTTCAGTGTACAATAAATGCACAGTTGTTAGTCTATACCCAGGGCACGGAATGAACCTTGAATACCCTGAAGTTCTTTTGACATGGCGTTGCCGACACCGACTCTTTTGCTCTCATCCGCTTTGTACTGGTCTTGCTCCAAGAACCACTCGCGACATTTGACCATTTGCGCAATTAACTCGTCTGAAAATAATATAATGCAACTAGCCATTTATTTATAGTTTTACTGTAACATAAGAAATTGTAGATTATTGGAAATTGGTCTCAAAATACAAATTAAAATGATCATTGTAAAAAAATTAAATATTTTTTCTGTTGTTTCTGTTCCTGCACCTTGCACAATCTTGGATCAAAAACGGGAAAGGTACACGTCTTTTTTTGTTATTTTTCTTTTTCGATGAAATTATCTATGGGAAATTATATTTGCAATACTTCAAACTATACATTTTCACCCGTACATCGATAATGGTCATAGAATTGAAATACGAAATGGAGTTAAAACTTGGAGACCCATTTGACAAAATTTAGTTAATAACTTTAATAAAAAATCAATAAAAGTTTCACAAACCCGTCAAATCTTTCAAAGATTTATTTCCTCCACCAAAGTCGGACGGAAGGTGGCTCTTGGGGAAAAATTTATAAAGACCATCATATTCTTTATGTACAAACCACCTACTACCAATTTTATCACTAAAACCAGTCTTCATTACTGAAGCTAATAACTCTGCATATGACGGAACGTTAGTAAAATGTATGGTCTTAAGTTTTAAACCATAACACCTCTGGAAGTGAAAAAAAACAATTATTAAATTCTTTGTAATTATTTTTATGATAAAACTTTTAAAAAGAATTTTTTTAAACAATTTAATCACAACAGATAAATGATTTAAATGGTATTTTAATAAAAAATTAAGAGAATGAGAAAAGAATGACACGATTCGATCCAGCATCAATTAGAAGCAAAAAGTAAGCAAAAAAGTAAATTTTACCAAATTAACCAATACTGACGAACTGAAAATTAATAAAAGAAAATATGTAGCCATACTTAGTTATTGTTTTCAGTAAAACTTTTTTAAATCAACTTTTTAATTAATTGAATAAAACCAAATACTTTCGTTTAGCACATTATAAGCCTAATTTTTACACGAAACTCCTTTAAAATTTCACAAGCTTGCCGTTGTAGACTATGATGCCATATTGTCAATAACAGTTTTTATTTGCTTCAAGCAAACATTATAGGAACACTTTCAATATTTTACCTGAAGAATGCTTCTTGCAAAATTTGATAAATTCTTTAGATTATTAGCTAAACATGCGTAATGTTACTAAAGGGATCTATAGCAGTTTTCTTAGGTTCCGTGAATTAAAAGGAAAAAATCTACTTCTAAGATCACTCCATGTTTGTCTATCTCCCCGTCTGTTGATTTTTCGCAGAAACCATTTAATGCAAAGACACACAATTGGGAATATTGATAAAAAGGCTAGTTTGAACGATTTCAAATGTTATTTTATATAAGACAAGAACTCCCCCGCTACTTCGTTGAAGCAGAATTTGCATAACATGACATTTTACGGTTGTGCACGCTCTCATCTCAACGCCCTGCATCAACGTATCGACGCCAACGCCTTAGTGGCCAAACTATTATTATATGGGGGTATTAGAAAAAACTGTCGTATATATAAAATTTATTATTAAAATGACACGCATTTAAAACAAATATTTATACACATGAAATATTAATGATGATTAAAGGTTTATTTTAATAAGGACCTGTTTGAAATGATGAAATAAAACCATAAAGTTCTAAGTAAAAATATTATCTGGAACTTTATGGTGAACATTATCTTTTATTCAGAAATACCAATATTATGGACTTTAAATATAAGACAAAATATAGTATTGGACTTTTTTATGGATCTCATTAAGATATGTAAATTATTCTTATATTATTTGGTTTACCCAGTATCCAATTTGCTCTTCAATTTTCTCTCAGTATCTTTACTTCAATTTCAGTTACAAATGTTGCTAAATATGTTATACTGTAGCTTTCCAACAGTGAATAATTATTGCAATCATTTCAGTAGTCTATCAGTTTACTCGAACTCTTTGTCGTAGCGAAGACATTGTTTAAAATACACACAATCTTGCTTTAGATAGCGTTTGAGGTAGAAATTTGGAATTTATCAAAGTAATAAAACCAATGACCGAGTATATTTAAATATATAACAATTTAAAATACAAAGAAATTTTAGGGATAGCAAATGAAAGAATATTTTTTTTTATTTTCATATGTCGTGTGGTGTGTCAAATGGAAGAACAATCCACCTCTCTCTTCTATCTCGTATGATGCTAAAATCAACATTAGAAAAAAAGGCATCCCCAGATGTTTACCAAAAATTTTCTGGAAGACTTTGTAGCGATGATTCTAAATCTCAAAGCTTTTGAGAAATTAGCGATATTTTAACGTCTGAAGAAATATTCGTATTCAAAAAATTTAAAATAATATTCACATTTGTAATGGGTTTTAGAAAAACATATATATGTATTCATATTTATGTATATATATATATATATATATATATATATATATATATATATATATATATATATATATGTACATGTAAATGCATATATGTGTCCAAGTGTTAGCGAAACCTTCGTTCAGCAAAATTTTCTCTTGCTGAACAGGTCTACATAATTAATAGTGTAAATTACATTTTTGTTAGCATTTGAGCAAATTTTAGCATTTTGTGCATTAAAACTAAAGATTTGGAAGTCGATATTGAAAATTACATAATAAAAAACCCCTTAACTGCACCAAATGTGCATATTCTTTGAAACTTTTAATTCATCTCTTAAATTAGTCAACTAGAATTAATAAACATTTTTGAAACAGGTTATGCGTCGATAACATTTGTAATAACTATATTTGTAAATAACGTAGGCATGTATTATTCATATTATTTATGAATGTGTGCATTTCAATTTAATCTTGTCATAAATTACATAGGTGTATATTATTGCAATTATTGTGTGCAACTTACTTGTAAAGTAAACAACAAGTTCTTGATTACACTCGGTGTCACGCGAGTAAGATGAGCGAGTTTAAATTCTTTCCAATCAATTATGAAATGGGTTCCAAGGCGCATATCCAAACAGAAAGCGAGATCTATTGCCATATAGCATAGCTTAAAGTAATCAGTCGTATTAACTTTCGATATATCTTCATCATTAAATCTGGAACATAATAAAATTACTTTATTGTACAATCGATTCTGAAATTAATAGAAATATAAACAATAGTATCCTAACAAAAGGATGAACCTGCCAAACGTAGCAGTATCGCCATTAAAGCTTGAAACTACTATTCGGTACCATACATAATAGAATTGTAGC
Organism: Druceiella hillmani; assembly: GCA_039881145.1. Taxonomy (NCBI): domain Eukaryota; kingdom Metazoa; phylum Arthropoda; class Insecta; order Lepidoptera; family Hepialidae; genus Druceiella; species Druceiella hillmani. The sequence goes on from JAYKKI010000009.1 coordinate 5,809,283, forward strand.
CTATTCTATAAAGTATATGTAGAAACAATAATATTCTCATAAGTCATAAAATTTTATCCAAATTCTTTCATCGACTGTTTTTTTATTCGAGTATTACAGATTATTGAATATATTTATCGTTAATTTTGTAAAAATTCATTATTTATAATTAAATGAAACTACGTGATGTAGTATTATTTCTACTTTCTTTAATTTCTTTATCACGACCTAGGTTTCGTTGTATTACAACATCTTCAGGTGGGATATTAGCAAAGATTAACTCTTAGGAACATCCACCAGCATTTATATGTTTCGAACACAATAGCGGAAGCCTGGTTTGTGCGGGATTTTCCATTGTTTATGTTAGTGAGTTTATTGCAGGAACGCAGTGTAGGTTTTATTATATTTCCGAGAGTTATACAATATACCAGTATTTTAGTGAGGGTAATAAATTCAATTGTTATTATGTGAGGTTATACAATGCAAACTTTACTGTGTATGTAATAAAATTAAATGGAAGTTTTTCTCGGTAATATATTTATACAAAAGCAAGGGTATTTGAAAGTAAGGACAAGGTAATACACTAATTCTACATATCTCCGGTTTTCTGTATTCATATATTTATTTATTTATTTCTTTTATTTTTTTTTTTAAATTTTTTTTTTACATACTTACATTTATGTGTATTTGTGCTGAAACAATTTCCAGAGTACTATAGTATCAATGTTGTACAATTATATTATATCTAGAAGATATTAAGTATGGGTGATGATATTATATTTAGTTGTTCATTTAATATATTACCTTGGTATCTTTTTTACGTCTGTTTATTTCTAATGTTTCAAGGATATTAAGTTTATTACCTTTTGTATTTATTTGTAATATATAGGGGTCATTCTCAGTATGGGGGTGATGGTTATTTTTAATGAGATGTTTAGCAAAGTGAGATGTGTCTGGTTTATTATTTCGCCAGCTGACCATGTGTTCTTTATATCTTGTATTAAAATCTCTTCCTGTTTGACCTATGTATACACTATTACAGTCGTTATATTTAAGTTTATAGATACCTCTCTTTTTTATGTTTATCTATTTTTTCTTTATTATTAATAAGGGTTTTACCCAAGTTATTTAAAGTACTATACGTACATGTTAGATTATTTATATTTTTATTATTAGTAAGAGATACATTACCTATGTATGGGATAGATTTATAGTAAATATTATTATTATTTGGTAAACATAAAAAGAGAGGTATGTAATAGTGTATACATAGGTCAAACAGAAAGAGATTTTAATACAAGATATAAAGAACACATTGCCAGCTGGCGAAATAATAAACCAGACACATCTCACTTTGCTAAACATCTCATTGAAAATAACCATCACCCCCATATTGAGAATGCCCCCCATTTATTACAAATAAATACAAAAGGTAATTAACTTAATATCCTAGAAACATTAGAAATAAACAGACATAAAAAAGGTACCAAGGTAATATATTAAATGAACAACTAAATATAATATCGTCACCCATGTTTAATATCTTCTAGACATAATATAATTAGACAACATTGATACTATAGTACTCTGGAAATTGTTTCAGCACAAATACACATATAAATATAAGTAATATCCCACCTGAAGATGTAATACAACGAAACCTAGGTCGTGGTGAAGAAATTAAAGAAAGTAGAAATAATACTACATCACGTAGTTTCATTTAATTGTGTATTACAGATTAATTACTGATCCACTAAAATTGTTCTTGAAGTTCTGATTAAGATCTGGGTAATATTTTGTCTGTTACAAATATTTTTACAGGCCCTTTTTGCGAAGCTACGAGCAAAACTGGTATACACGTATACGCTTCAATTTGGTTTTTATTATTGTTTTCGATGTATAAGATCATAATATATTTTATATTGTCTTAATAATTGTTGTCAAAATTTCAATTCCCCACTATATCTGCATTTTGGAATACTACGTTATTAGCCACAGAGTTTAATCTTTACATGTTTAATTTACATGTTTCCAATATTAGTGTATTTAACATTTTATAAACTGTCCCATTTTTCCGTCATATTCCAAATTAATTTTGAAGATGCTTCGAGATGGAAGTGACAGATAAATAAACTACGACGCGTTATGTAGGAAAATACTCCACAGTATCTCAATATCTAATAAACAAAGCTCAAATAGTAACTTATAATATTAAAAAAGAACCATAATTTTATGAAATATATGATATATGAAATACATGAAATACAAAAAGTTTTTTGTGAAATTATATTCCATGTCAATACTAATCTACCTTATACTTAATATTAAATTGAGTGCAATTGCATTACGAAAATACAGTAATCCTGCTCATATCATCAAGGCGTTGGGGCATCACTGCTAACTCGATACATGGCCTAATTGTTTTCATGGCCTCCGAACAAGGATCGCGGTCCACCATCAGCTCAGGAAATAAAACACGTGCCGTGAGCAAATTATCGATCATCTGCTTAGTCCTTTCGAGGCTGAATCCCGTAGTGATTAGGAGACGAAAAATTCGCTCTTCCGCTGTGGAAAGAAATAATCATAAGATAATGTCTGTTTAAAGTTTTTACTGTCATCCTTGTAATCTTTCTCCATGGATATTTTGCTTGCGACCTAAATAATTATATTAGTAAATATGTAAGTATTGTTAACACAGTTTACACATAAGCGCGTTTAAGATGAATAGAAACAATTTTACAACTGTATTGCTAAAACAGATTACGCCAAAGTGAACCAGTATTTGCAGAAGTTGACCCATCACATACAGTGTTTTATGAATTAAGCGTTTTTACATAGCATCTGTATTCCAAATACAACGTTTTTATGATAGTCAAACATCATGAAATCAATATAACGGTTGATAACAACGATAACAAAGTTCTACGTAACAAACGCATTATTTTTACATAAATTTTAATCATTTGTAACTTAGGCTTCCACTGTTTATTTCCATAAATTCGACAGTTACTTCCAATTACTACATTCTTTATATAGTTTTTTTTTAATTTTTCACCTATATTTTCAGTTTAATTTAATTTTTTAAAACACCAAATCGAGCAAACACAAGATGTATTTATAAATTCTAATAATTTTATATAACTTAAGACATAATTCGATTTACACTTTCATGATATTTTCATTTTATATTACTAAATATGTGTAATACATCGCAATTTACAAAATATATTGGAGTTTTTCATTTTTTCGTAATTTATAGGTTTAAATAAAACAAAATGATTTAAATTTATGAAATTATAGAAAAAACTTAAATTCTTTAAAACAAAGCGTAAATTTTGCAATACTAATATTGCTACTTCTTTTGTAATTTTTTTTTATTAAAACCCTTATTATTTTATTTAATATCCATTGTATCAATCAGGTTCTAACCTTACAAGAGCTTACACGTGTCTAACTCACTAGGCTGAAGTGATAAAAATGAAGAAAATTGCCTTCACCCAATATGATACTAATTGCATTTATTACACATATTATACTGACCACGATGTTAATTATTAAATTATAAATAATAAGATAAGTAACAAAATTAAGCTCACAGCTTTAATGGATCCAAAGTATGAGTCATAATGAATGTATCTGTTTTATTACGTACGAATAGCGTTACTCACAAAAATAAAGTTTATTGAATCTATCTGATCGTAACTAAAATTAAAATTTGTAAGTCGCATGGGAACTGAATAAGTAAATAACATAGTAAAATGTATGAATAAATTATCAGAAATTATCTATTAATTGTTATATGAAGGAACTCCTACTGAAATTTGGTGTCATAGTATTATTTCAAAGTTTTGCAAAAGATTGAAACCACGTTATGGTAATATCAGTAATAAACTAAAGACTAGAATTGAATGCAAAATGGTTTCTTCTAATAAAAATGAATCTACCCGCTTTTTCTCTGTACATTTGAAAATTCAACTGTGTAATAGTAATAAGTATTAATAACGAGAACTATTCAATCAATTTTCATTCAATTTTTAAAAATTTATTTCTACCTTTAGTTCATTATCTATTAAGTAAGTTACTTAAAACTAGTTATAAACAGTTTAGTTATCAAATATTTATTTACTATGAAATTAATCCGATATAAATAATAGAAAATATGACCTACGTATCAAATATTACATTTCTCTTACAAACGATTTGTTTTATTGATTTTATTTTTTAGACAACTCACAAACGCCGCCTTCAGGAAGATGTTGCTGCATCCTGTACCACTCCATGACATTTATAATGCTTTCACGCACCTGCTTATCTGCTACATCGCATTTGGCGAGGACTAGTTCATAATCTTCCTCTTTGACTTGGAAAAAATCATTTGCTGCCACTAAAACTTGCATCTGAAAAATGTATGAATTTATCATAAATCCATTCTATTTAAAAATTGATGAAATTAATTTACCATTTACTCACTCACTAGCCTTCAATGGCCTGTGTTACAAGTGCTTTTAAATTATTATTAAATGGTACTAAAATTACAATTATTAATATTTAATTGCTTTTTGAGCTTTCGCCCTCTTTACAGGCACATGACATAATCTCCGATCGCGTGGGGATTATGTCATGTGCATAACACATGCAACAATTCAGTGTACATATGCATCCATACGTTCACAAACCTCAGAAGGACGATAAAGAACCTTTATAAGATAACTCACGTCTCCATCAGTCTCAATTGTCTTTCTTTTACATCTGTTTTTCTCAGATACGGTTTGAAACAAAAATTGAACTTAATTTATTATTGTTGAAAATAGAAGTTATCCTGTATTTTTGTGTCTCGATAATTCATAATTTATTCTCATCTGATTGGGACTAAATTATTTAATTGGATAAAGTCGAAAATATATGTCTTTAAATTTTATATGTCATATTTGGTATTAGTTAAAGTTGCGAATCGTAAAAATCCCAAAACTGTTTACTTTAAAATTTTATGAAAGATAATTCTCAAGATATTGCCCAATACATCTAAAAAATATCTTCAGATAACTTTTGACGTTGATCTTTAATAACGGTTTCTTGAAAAATCCCTTTTGTTAAAGCTTATTTATCTACATAAATATAAATAGTTAACACTCAAAAACATTTTTATAAAGATTTTAGAGGGTATTCCGTCTAACAAATAACATTCGAAATTGATTTGAAACTTTAATTATCGTGTGGTATGTCATTCGAATCAATTATACTTACGAAAATTAACCAATAATTTACTGAACTTATAAAAGACACACATGTAGAGATATTCCTGAAAAGGTTCACAAAATATATTTTACTCTCCGTCATTCTCTATATACAAAAGTACAAGAGGGTATGAAAATAATATTAACCCTTACAAATCTTTTTATATAAATATTATATATATATATATATACATATATATATATATATATATATATATATATATATATATTTAAATGCATAAAAATATTTACATAGCCTTAAGGATGTGTGTAAACCTCTTAAGTGCCAATTCTACTAATACTTTCATTCGTTGTATCCAACAATTGATACATTCGATACAACACTTTATGCTTAACGAAGTAAAAAGAAGAAGAGTAAACAATAAAGTAGCTCAAAAATTTAATTGGAAAATCATGGAAAATGCTGTTGGAAGAAACGTGAAATTTTTTTCGAACGTTTAATTTATTGCACTTACTCTTTTCCTAAAACTAATTTAACAAGATTTTTAATAGAATTTTATAAAAAAGTCGCAAAGTTATTTCTTAATGGTACTTAATTTAAATTCGGGAGAAAAGAAAAAGCAGGCATTTGAAAATCGAGGCAAATCCATGTCAGAATATGCGCTATTATATCATATTACACCCAACACTTTTATAATAAATTTTATACAGAAACGATTAAATTCTGTGTCGTACATTTAAATAAATTAACTAAACATAGAATAGAAAATACACTATAATATAATAATCTTTTTCCTTCTTAATATTTCATTGTAATTGTTATATTTTTCAATATAAAATTTACTAACAAAAACACAGATTTACTTTGGAAATGGAAATTAACTTTATTTCTTAAGAAACTTCCGTGTTTACTTTTATTGTGTAAAAAATTAAGAAAATTTAATAAAATATTTCTTAAAATTATTCGAAATTAAAAACATCTCATTAAAATATTTACCTATTATTAAATAATGCTATAAATGTATGAAATGAATATATTTGTACACATAAAATTATAAATGTATGAATTTTATGCGTACAAAGTACTAAGATTTTTATAATATGTATTGAAACAAAACAAGTCAAGCAAAAACAATATAAGAGACAGAAACTTAAAGAGAAAAACTTGAACCATACAATAAAAACGATATTATGTTTGGAAACATATAACGAAATATGACGGTAAGCTTATAAATTATGTAGATTAAAATTAACAATCACTAAATACTACAAAAAATTTGTAAATTGAAATGTTTATCGCGCAATTTAACAAGTTTCAAACTAAAACATTCTCAAAAGAAAAATTAATATACCAACTATTGACCTATTTACACACATCTCAAATATTTCTTATTAATTTCTCTCTTCAAATATTTAGACTCCACCAGAATTAAACAAATATATTATTACTAATTTTGGTATTATATTAAGAAAAACTTACTGTACACCTTTATAAACAGGAGAAGAGGTATGAGTATAATCAGTATTATTCTTTTCCACAGGTCAAGAACTTTATTCTCAGAGAACATAAAATTAATGACCCATGAATGTCTAAATTCGTTCAATCGAGAACAACGTGAACTATAGGCAAATAACCCAAAAACAGTTGTACAAATAAATGGCAAACATATAATGGACGCTAATTGTCAAATGTTTATTATGTTATATTTAAACAGGTGATTGCCAGAAAACGGTCGACAGAAATTATTACGCTATATGCGTTTCATGCATGACAAATGTTATTTGAAAGTTAATGCTCGTCACAAAACCGATAAAAAATAACTGCGTCATTAAAAACAAAATAATGAAATCGAATCATAAAACAATAATTTTGAAAATTTGAAATTGAGACCGATAAAATCACACGATGGACTTGTACTTTGTTTAGCGTTGTTAATCGTTGAGAATGCAAATTTAACAAGAATGAGGCGGAAAAAACTGAAGACGGAGGCGTTCGACCACTGATGGGATGTCGAGACTTTGGGCTGTGAGATTCCCTAAGAAGTTTCACTTCAAAAAATTGTAAATTGATTTATAATTTTCGTTCATTTCATTCAACAATAAAGATGTAGAAAAATACCTTGAATTACTATTATAAGTAACTACTATTTTAATAACTATTAAAATTAATATATAAACGTTAGAAGTAATCTAAGAAGGCTAGATCAATATCACAAGATATATTACTGTTATGAAACTGATTTAAATTTAAACAGACGTAGGCTATATTTTATATTGGAAAAACATTTTTTTCCTCACGGGAATCATAGTACAAATTTCGAAATATCGTCGGACCAAAATAGCCGATACGTAAGTTGAAATACCGTTACCGAGTATCGAAAAATGCTTGTAGCGCTACATATCTATATTATAAAGATAATCGACCAAGAAAATTTCTGTAATGCAAAACTGGTTAAAATTAAGAGCGGAATTTTAAAATCATTAAATCGTTTAATATTTTTATGATAACAAATATATTACTTATTTTTTAATATTTTATGTGTATAAAAAAACTATCTAAACACCATATACGAAGTTTGGATTCATACAGGTATGCAAGTCATTGATAATGTGTATCAAATAAAATTACATTGTTTGCCTGATCCCGCGCATGCATAAGACAATTCTGGTGCGGATGATATTGACGTTGATTAGACTTTACCAGTCTTTACTGGTACATTGTTAAGAACAGCAAATGAAAATAACTAAAGAGAGGGTCAAATTTATAAATTCTGGTAGTTATCTACTACATACTTTTGACCTTTACTACTTTACTTTTTTAACTACAATATATTTTTTAATTTACTAATTAACCATTTTGATTTTTATCAAATTCATTGATATAAAAAAATCAGTTGTAATAGCATACAAAAAACTAGATTAATTTTTATGCTGACATTTCTAACTAAAAATTCTTCACGATAAGGTGGGTACATCATGGTTTCTCAAAATTAATATACGTCATGTGTGTAGTACTATTTCCGCACACACTTATCATACTTGGCACACCTGACAATACAAAAAAACATGCGTTCATGTGAATATTTTATTGTCTGGATAACTGAAAAACAATTAGACGAATCGTAACAGCACTTACGCCAATATACTATTAATTAACTGGAAATTTCTGTCAAATATTTCCTCGAATTGCGTTTAGTGATTTCAAAAATATAACTAATTATTTGCACTCAAATGGGCATGATAAAATTCTAAAGAACATTCGGTTTTCCAAAAGATTTTCAAAGATAACTTAATATTCCATCAGCAAGAAATTGAGTATACGGTCTATTCGTATTACTACTTCTAAAGAATAATTAAAATCGATCCATAAACAATTTTGTCATTAATTTTGGAAATAATGACACCTTAATAGCAATAAGAGTTCATAGGCCAAAATAAATTTTACGTAAAATTAGCTTTGATTTTAGCTTAAATTTTAGCTTTAATTTTACTCGGCTCAAGTTTTCCGATAGGTAATTTTTCCAACAGCAACAAGTGAAACAAAAAGGCAAATATTGTATTAAGCAAAAACTTACCTCAGAAAGAAATGTTGTCACAAAAGTCTATCAGGTGTTATATGAATTACCCCTATTTTTTTATTATTTTCAATAAGATCCTGAAGGATATTTTAAAATATGTAAGTAGTCATGTCACTTATTTAAATTTTTTTAACAGACTAATTTTGAAATCACAGTTCTCACACGTAACTTTTCAGATTTAGAAAAAAATATTGACTTATGCCAGTGTGTAGTTGGCTATTAACTTTTTGGTATCAAGACACTTAATAGTAATTTCAACAAAGCAAACAGTACATGGTTTCTCGTACAGAAAACAAAATTAAATGAAAGCCAAATTCATAAGAAAATTTGAACAATTACACTAAAGAAATTGCCCATCACCAAAATAATAACACGGGTAATTCTCGTTGGTCATAACACCAGGCTTCTGGATTTAGCCTTTGAACATCGTTATTTAGGCCATAATAGATCCCTGTGAATCACCGAGACTCTGACATAATAGGTTCTGTTTTTGAATGAGCGTAAACAATGTATTTTTTATTTACAACAAAACTATTTATCATTATTAAATATGGATTATGTTGTTTGATAATTCATTTTGTTAAAAATTTCAGCAACAACCTTCGGGTAAGTGTTACTTTTTCCTCTGAAAGTAATAAGTTAAGAAAAAAAGTACGTAATTAAAATAAACGTGCTTTTCTTACGTTTCCATTTACCTTTTCATTTTACGAGTGCTTTCTGCCATGAGGTTATCTCCAACTTGATTGCTTCATATGCCATACCTGATTAGCTACTCTGCAGATATCTAATCAGCAGAGTAGCTAATCAGCTCAGATCTTCAGTAAAGGCATAACTATCTAAAATGTTGAGGTAATAATTCGTTGACAATTGTTATTTCGAGAAATATTAAAGCAATATGGTCAATAGTTCAATTAATTTCCAAAGTTACATTTTAATTTTATAATGCTCCTTTTTATCAACTTCATTCTAAATATTAATTTTTAGGTAATGTTGACCTGTCCGAATTAACGTTAAAAAAAATAAAAATAAAAACATTTAATTGACGTTAATTACATTCATTTACCAATTCTTATTTCATTTACATTTTCTCTTAATGGTTTGGATATTGAAATAACTTCATTTTATATTATTTTATCACTATATGTGTACAATACTATATATTTTATGGTTCCATCAAGATATTTTTTAAAACAATATTACATTCATATTTTATATAAGTCAATATTCAACACTTTCGTACGGGTATTGAAATAGTATTGATATTAACTTCCGAAGTTAAATAATGACTATAAGTAAATATTAGTTAAATGGGCTAGTGATTTAAAAGTCACTAGCCCATTTCTACTTTCACTTTATGACAGATCAATTTTTCTCTTGGGGCAGTGGATCTATACATGTCTAAATCACTAAATATTTAGATGGTTTTTTTTTCATTCTAGGAAAGTTCTAAGGGCAAAAAAGGATCAAAAGTTTAAAGGAGGGATAAAAATGATAAGTTTTTGTTTATGACTAAGCTGAAATTGAGCGTTCTCGTTTGCAACGTTATAAAATTAGTGATTACGATACATGAACTTCATTACTGCTAAAGCTGTTAAACTTCGTCCATTTAAACAATTTATTGTTATTTTAGTTGAAATCCAGAGTGAGTACGCAGATCATCTGCTGTACACAAAATATATTTGTTATCGGGAGGAAACATTTTAAAACCCTTGGCCGTCTTATCAAAGCAAATGAATGCATAGAAGTGTGTATGTATGTATGTATATATATATATATATATATATATATATATATATATATATATATATATTTTTATCCTATAACAGTGTTTGAGAAATAATGTCAAAGATTTCGTTGTTTTTAGAGATACAGGAGCGGAATCCATTTTTTATAAACGATGGATTCCTCGTAAGCAATTAATGATTTGAATCGGTTAAAAAGCTTCATAAATAACAAAATGATAGCATTGGGAGTGATGAAACCGACATCCTATATTTAAAATACCCCAATATTTATGAATATTAACTCTGTGATAAGCATTTAGTTTTAGTGTTATCGTTGAGCCAATTTTGTTAAGAATGCTGCAGGGAATATGGTTACTGTGAGTGAGGAATATGACGGGAAAAAGATTAGAGTCCTTTAGGTTCTGTAAGCAATCTAAAAAATGGAATTCTTATAAAATTACTCACAACAGACACACATGTCTGTATGTCAACCTGTCACAGGTAATTTTCTCAGGAACTATGCAATATAGAAACTTAGAATAGAAATATATCTTATTAACTTATGTATTTTCCGGGTTAATAACCTAACTTTTATTAAAATTTGTACATGAGATTTATAGGGAGGATAAATAAGTTCTAAAAATTTTATAATCTTATAATTTAATGTACGTAATGAGGAGGTGAGTTTTTGTTTTGCACCCTATCAAAGGCGATGTTATCAGATAGGATTTCGTAATGAAACTTAACCTCTTATGGTCACAATTAAATGAAACTACGTGATGTAGTATTATTTCTACTTTCTTTAAGTTCTTTATCACTACCTAGGTTTCATTGTATTGTTTTAATACAATTAATCTTAATTAATCTTCAGGTGGGATATTAGCAAAACATATTTTTTTGTAAAATGCAATTATTTACTTTTACACGAAAATATACAATTATTCTTCAAAATAAGTGACAGTTACATATCTACGCAAATAATGATAAGTAATCTAAAAATTTGTCATTTTACATCTGTGGTAAAATATATTTTTGCAAATTTGTTTTAGAACAAACAACAATTAATAATTGCAATAAATAACTGAAAAGTAAGTAAATAGAACATATATACACATTTCGATTCTTCTTTCTTTCTTCAATGAACATATACTGATGAAGCGCATGTAGAAGATTCAGATTTAATGTTGTTACTTCAGTTACTTTGGTCATGAAACTCTTGTAGTAAATTATAAAGAAAAGGAATTGAGTGAGATTAAACTTTCACTTAATATTAAGAAGTAAATCTTAGAATATAATGAAATCTTGGAATGTAATGCGTGAAACAACATGTTCTTATTTTTTATTATTTTATAGCAACTATGTTATATATTTTTTCAAATGCTTACTAAAATTTTCAACTCAAGTACTTTAATCTTACTTCCGTTCCTTTTCTTCAGTCTCCGACAAATAATGTAGTTCACAACGTGCAAAGATAATCCTTCTTAAGTTTTCGTTATCGCGCTTTTCTGTAGTGTACGCTATTTCCTGTAATATACTAAATAAATTAAATAATATTGTGTCAAATGTATCAAAAATATAGTCATTAACATACAAATGACGGGCACTGTTTCTACGTAACGCCTAATAAATTAGAACCAATGACCGGTTCTCTCATTAAATATTAATGGAAAATAACATTCAAGCCACAATTGTTGAAGCATGAAAATCAATTATTTACCGCCTAGCGGGTCGCTAGGCGGTAAATAATTGATTTACACTTCTCGCCTCGGCTTCGCATAAGTGCAATGTAGATACTAATGTGGTGTAATTGTGGAGCGGTTAATAAGTTTACTGGCATTATTAGAATACACTACGGGATATCTTTATATACAATGTTTATAGCTGTTTGCAGTTTATAGTATCGCGCTGAAAAGCACGCTTTTATTATTTTGTTTTACTCGATTGAGAGCTCCGGAAAACGTGTGCGATCGCTGCTAATCATACAACGCACAATAGGGTGACGCGCAGCCCGCGACGCGCTATTTCTAGGCACGGGCCTCCGCCGCCCGCCATCCGTACACGGCGTTAGCATCGAGAATACTGATTTTTGGTAATTTTAAATATGTAATATCTTCTAAAATATTAATGATAATGATTTGCTGTAAAGAGCAAATTTTATCTATATTAAATGCCCAACGTAACCATCTTATTTAAGTATAACCCACACAAAAAAAGTAAATGTCAATCGCATTGTGGGTTATCCACTGTGGGTTATCCGTAGGATATAGATATATGCCATCGCCGAATTTTTGTAGATATTTTCAAAATAAACAATTCCATAGTGAAACATTTTGATATATCTCACAAACTTTAGTCAGCTGTAGCAATGAAAGAGCCCAAAATTTTACATTTTTTACCCTTTATTTACGTTTTCTGTAAATGTAACGTACATGTATTATTCACAATTAACTACGTGATGTAGTATTAGAAACTACGTGATGTAGTATTATTTCTATTTTCTTTAAGTTTTTTACCACGACCTAGGTTTCGTTGTATTACAACATCTTCAGGTGGGCTATTAGCAAAGATCTTTGCTAGTAGTGAAAGTAGAAATAATACTACATCACGTAGTTTCTTTTAATTGTGAATAATGAATTTCTACAAAATTAACGCTAAATATATTCAATATCCAATCAATGCATGTATTAAACCTATAAACCATGCGGAAGAAATTATCTGAACGATAGTGAAAACTGCATCAAAATCCGTTGCGTAGTTTAAAAGATCTAACCGTACAGAGGAACAGACAGACGTGGGAAGAGACTTTGTTTTTTTACTACGTAAGGATAAGGATATGACTTCGTAAACAACGTGAAATATTATATAAATAACGTCAAGCTGAAATCGACCACAAAAACTAATAAACTGCCACTAATAAACTAATAAACTGCCACTTAACCATCCATTATGATGGGCACAATACTATAATTGAACCACCAGTCTACCACAAATGAATATATATATATATATATATATATATATATATATATATATATATATATATATATATATTTATGGAAACTATTAAACTAATAAGTAACATTTGTTTATTTTACTTTTAATTATTAAATCTCTACTTGTTTTGCATTGGAGTTTACAAATGTTTACATAACTATTTTAAAATATTAAAATAACCTTTTTGCCTTTTTTGCTTTAAACATGACATTTTTGAATATATACAGAATCCTAGTTGTTTTATTATTTATTGCTCTGTCTATTGAAGTTTTTCCTTGAAAAAGGCAAGACATTACAACAATATTTTCACTCTTCAAACTGACAAAAGTTATTTATATGATGGACTCGCCTAATTTATATTATGTTTTTTGTAACTTGGGAAACTCGTCTAATTTTCTTTGCTTTTGTTTAGTTTGATGGACTCGAGTATTTTTTGTTCAACTTGATTGACTCACCTAATTTGTTTTATTCCCTTTATCTCTTACATAGTTGTTTAATGAAATTCATCTTAAACTATCGGCGATTCTAAATTAAACCTACTGTTCGAAACGGTGATTTCGAAATTCAATCTTATATTCTGTTAAAAAATAATCAAAATAAAAAAACACATTAAAATTCTTCTCACTCCTGCGAAGACATTTTTTTCACTTATACATATGTACCTAACCCTAAACATTTTAGAAATTTTTGTCATTCTTCATTACAAAGGAAAAAGTTTTATTAAAAAAAAATCTTAAAACCTTTATCTTACCAGATGATCAAAGGACATTGATATACTGCCCCAAGTATATACAAAAATTCGATTTTTGTCGTGAAAAAAATAAAAGAAAATTTGACATCTTCACGGTTAAATGTTGACTTAAGCAATGTGACGGAGTGTTGGTTTGAATAAATTTTTCCTATCATCATCATATATATTAATACGCTAAGGTTAAGATGTTACTCTCCCTTTTTAGAAAAAACCTCACAACTAATCCACATAAATTATATATAATTTTATAGATAATTGCTTGCTCTACCGGCATCCACATCTAAAAAATGTATTATTGCTATTGTTTTTGCAAATTAATTAATTATTAAAATTATATACACAAAATAGCAATGCTGCCATCTAACGGCTCAACGTCAATATGATTGACGGTCGGTAAAATTTTTGTTTAATTTCAAATCCACTCACGTATAAATAAAGTGGCGCTTTAGCTCAATGCTTTTGATACTTGCGCCTCTATATGTCAATTTTAGTAAAATATTTATTTGATCTGTCATCTGAGCTTCATAATGGAATAAATAATGCGAAGACTTCGCACAGGTCACGCTAGTAAATCATTATTTGTTGTCTTTTTGTATCATACTAATGGCAAACCCGTGGCTTCGTTCACTTTTGACTCAACAGTATTATCAAATGTTATAAGACTCTTTTTAATAGTCATCTACCGCATCTCGAGTTCGTACTCTTATTTATCAATATAAATAACTGAACTAAGTATATTTATAAGATTGCGATATAAATATATTTTAGTAAATAAAAAATAACACGCTTAAAGCTTTTAAATCGATGCCGTCCACATTACCGAAAGTATTCTCAAAGTGATTAAATTTGATTGACACCGTGTAATAAAAAATATTAGCCAAACACATTTAAAAGAAATAAGAGAGTTGAGTATAAATTTAGTGTATCTAATTTGTCTTTCAAAAAACGTGATTGTGTAACATTAAAAGCTGCAGAAACTTAAGATTCAAGTAATTATAGATTTTTTCAATTAAAATAATTGAACCAGAAACGCATAATGAATTTGTTTGTGATATATATTCTTTTACTATCTAGGTTGACTTTATATATCCTCGGAACTAATTTACGTGTGCTTTTATTATGGAATAAAATTCAAACTGAAATAAGGCACGAATTAAAAAATTAATCCGACCAAAATTATTATATAAGATCAAGTAATAAAATGAAAAATATAAATGAATATTTTGGTATATACAAGAATTTTATACATAAATGCTTTAATGCAAAGATTCTGAATTAACTGTCTTTACAATCTTAAAGAAATATCGAACCATAGAAAGATTTCGCTGCCATTGAAAAATTATACACGAAATATCAAAACGATCTATTTATCAAGCAATGTGTATGATACGAGTCCAACCAAATCGATCTAGTACAATTAAATAGCTATTTATTGTTTACACAAAAATAATTAGCAATTTAATAATGTGTGCATATACACAATTCGCTTGACGTAGTGAATATTTGTAAATTCGCTCAAAGAGTAGTTAGAAAAACGTAATCAAGACAAGTGAAGTGGTATTTTCATATAAAATATCATCTTTTCAGCTAAAAGCATTTTACTACTGGGGAAATAATAGATTTTAATTCACGCAGGAGATTATTTACTTTTGGTATTTTTGAGTACCAGCGGTTAATTTTCCCTAAAATTATTTAATTCACCTACGTGTTTGCACACGAAATTACGTCAAAAAGTTAAACAAAAAAATAAAAAACTGGCTACACTAATAAACGTTCTTCTGTGGGAAAATATAAACTTTTTTCTTGTAATTGATAAAGAAAAATATTACTAAACATTATTTGGAAAATCATTGCCTCAGTTATAAATAAAATTTATATATTTCCGATTTTTTAATTGAGCAGCTAAGGAGCCATATTTTGCTGCCCACCAAAAATATGTATAAATGATCAATGAATAAAACAATATGTGAAATTTCTTTCTTCCTTGGTTCTCTCTCTATCTCTATCTCCCTATCTTTAGCTTTTTCTTTCTCTGAATCGCTCCCAAATACCGTGTCTGTCTCAATATTAATTTAATTTGCTGATAAATTTTCCTCTATACTTCAAACAAATTTTGCAGCCTTCATTGATCCATAGAGAATGAATAATGGTGTAAACGTTTTTAGAACCTAAACTATCTTATAGCATCTAATAATTCTTCAATTTATCTTTATTTTTAAAGCACAACATTTAAATTCTTCAACGACATTTCCAAAGTAATGATTCCCACAATCAAAATTTCACACCAAATCTACTTAAAAGTAGATGTCCTAATAAGGCACAGAATTTATTTTCAAAATGCTGAAGCAATTCTTGAAGTGCAACAGATAGTTTTAAATTTATTTACAATATTCCCTACGTTGCATTCAAATAGTATGAGGGTATGTTCCTTTTCTAACTACCAATTTTAAGAGAATCAAAAACAAAAGCTTGACAACAGCAAATATTGGTTGGGTCAATTATTTACTTGCAATAACCGATATTTAATTTTTTAAAAACGTTGCAAAAGCCTGCAAAATACACATAACCTTTGTTCAATTTCCAAATATAAAATAATAAATATGAAGATTAAATAAGATACTAAATATTTTGTTAACTCCAGCATTATCGAGTAATTCTACTAATTAAAAAAATTTAACTAAAAAAAAATTAAAGACATATATTTTCAACACCTGTTTCCAAAATAGTATTTTATTTTCTAAATAATTTTTGAAAAATAACAATGATTATTGAAATCCACGATGAAGTAAAATTTTCTAAAAAACTATTTCAATTCTCATAAATTAATTTGTAGCATTGGATTTGGAAAAAAGAAAAAATATTTTGGAAATCACACAAAGTAATCAACATTCATGTACGGATCAATAAAAAAAAATTCCTTCAATATGCTGCATCTACAACATATGGTTGGTATTTAGGCACTCTAAATGAGAATCAAACGTTCGGAGTGGTTACGGGCACTAGGAACGTTGGCATATGCTTACAGATCGTGCAGCCATCAGTTGCAATCTAGACTCTCAATATCGGAATATTTATACGATTCCAATATAAATTACCAACATGACTAGGGAAAACGTAAAAACATTTATCCAAAAGAAACACTACCCCGTGTATATTCAAATTTAAACAGTTCCCCTGTTTATAAAAACATGAAAAATGACTTTTAAATTAGGATTGAAATAAAATATGAATCGTTGATTGCCTACAATAGCTTACAATTTTTCACACGACTAAAGCGCGTTCGTGATCTAAACGAATACCTTCTTACAAAAGTGGGGCACCGATTAAATGTAAATATCTGAGGTAGTAAGAACTTGGTCGAGAAATTTCTTTATGTATATGTAATTTCTCCCGTCTTTCGTTTCACAGATAAACTATCATCAAAATTCACACTTTTGCACGATTAAAATTTTAACCCGATCTTGCGTTAATTGTAACCTACATACTTGTGGAACCAGATCATTTAACAAACTTAACTATTAACTTCAAGATCGAT
Organism: Druceiella hillmani; assembly: GCA_039881145.1. Taxonomy (NCBI): domain Eukaryota; kingdom Metazoa; phylum Arthropoda; class Insecta; order Lepidoptera; family Hepialidae; genus Druceiella; species Druceiella hillmani. Next base: position 5,827,039 of record JAYKKI010000009.1, read on the forward strand.
CTCTATAGATGTTCAAAATATCACAAAAATTTAAAATTCTGCCTGCAGATACATTATTCATACCCAATTCGTAATTAAATCTTTTACACAAAATTTTACAGCTAGACTTGGAAAGTAATTAACATGCAAATACTGGATTAACTTAATAGCTTTACGCAGTGGATCTCGACTGTACCATAAAACATCGCTATTGTCAGATATTACTTCCATCACACATTTTTGTGACTTAGGTTAAATAAAATACGTTAAAAATATGATTTTAATACTCCGTCTAAGCTTTTATAATACGTCTTCCCGGTTCTCGCCTTAGAGTCTATATTTTTAAATTAAATTCATGAGATGGAAATTGAAAAATAGAAATTATAAATTTTTGACTTTCCCATATTTTTTTAAGATGTGACTGTAATTGGAAATTTAGAAAAAATAATCTTATTAAGATACCATTTTTTTTCTATAATTCTGGTATTCATGTTGCATTTTAACTATTCTCAATTATTGTACACGTAATAGTCTCCATTTACTATTTAATAAAACTATGAAATGTATAAAAAACTATAATATTAAAGTATCACTTTAAATAATTTCTACTTAGATTAAGCGACAGATCTGAGTTACACTTACTCTTGTTCAAAAAACAAGGCACTGGCAAAGTGAATTATTTTGTCCCTTGCAATTAAGTAGAATGCTCCGTAGATTGTTTTGTCTTTATTTTCCACTCATATAGAAATCTGCTAATCAACTAGCCTATTCAATAACAAATGTTACTCTCGTTCGAAAAAACCAAATAGGTCATCAGTCGTCTTCATATCATGCCATGTAGAGAAAGTTACCAAATTCGAGAGAATTAAATCATAAACTAAATAATTAATTAAAGTAATTAAATAAGTCTACCTTGAAAACAAATTGGACTTCTCACGTAAGAGAACGCTGGCATTTAATTTGAGTTTTGTGACGGAGGTACCTTGACACGATATTTCCCACGAAAACGATTAAGGCATATTTATTATCGTTAAAGGTATTAATAAAATTTCAAGAAAAAAGCCTAAGCCGTTTATAGAAAAAAAAAATTTTTTGTTTCTATATTGTACGTTATAAATTCAATATTTCGAAACCAGAAAAAATTTCTGGAGTTTTTATGAATATTATATTTACGTGATAAAATTGCTTATTTCCGTATAAATATTCAAATAAATACACGTTTTACTTTACAATAAAGGAGCTGGTCTCTTTTCATACCGTAAGCCTTAAAAGTGGGGTCTTTGTGAAATAATGGGATGATACATTATGAAATAAATATACAATATACTCGGTCATCACTGATAATTAATCAAAGTATCAGAAAGCTGTAAATATCCAGATTCCTTGTGATCACAAAGTCACAATGAATAAAACGGAAAAAGCAAATGTCGCAAAACCTGAAAAGATCCAGACCACGAATTCAATACACGTGCAGAGCATCAAGTTTTCATTTAATTTCGTATCGAACACAAAATTTCTGCGAAACACCTAAGATGGCAATAACTTTTTAACAGTTTTTGATTTGAAAAGTTCTCTCTTTACGACGGCCGCTTACATCGACTCATTAAAAAGAAAAAAAAAACTAAATCAAAATTTTCGCAGATAGATTACATTGAAGGCTGTGCAGCAGCACAGCCTTCAATGTAATCTGTTCTTGGTCGGGTTTACATTCGACGTATAGAATAGAAGAGACTAGACTAAGACTAGAAGAAAATTTGGGGACATGCCTCCGTGAGATTATCCTTTCACTTATAAACATTGGTTTTTAATATGTTGTAATGTTTTCCTTGTAACCACCGTCAATTACTTCTTGATAATTTAAAGTAAAACTGAAAAGAGGTAATTAAATATTATGAGGGACCTTTCTAACAACGAGATAAGAAAAAACATTTTTGGAATTTCAAATAATCGAAAGCCTGTAAGTCCTTTTGTTTCTCGACTACGGTGAGTTTAAGAGGGAAGAGTTATAATTGAATCAGTCTACATATATATATATATATATATATATATATATATATATATATATATATATATATATATATATATTTAAATATATATATATATATGTGGACCTTTCATCCAAGGGACTAAATCCTCTGATTCGTTCTATTATTAAGAGTATTATAGGCTACATAAAAACAATCCACTGACAGGATAATGTGATGCCATAAAAGTTGTATTTTAATCATATCGAAATGAGTATCATATTAAAAACCTGAATGTGAATTTTGCAATGATTACCTATTACTCTGAATTTTGCAATAATTACCTATTTCTCTGAAATCTCTTAAGAAATAATGGAAAAGGGAAGAAATCCATGAACCTACTAAACAAGTCGTTTTTACTAAGCGAGGGCAGTGGAGCCTTTGACTAAAAAAAAAAAAAATTATCGCTAGAAATATTTTCCGTTAAATTGTTTTTAATTTTAAAGTGTCGATATAGTTTATAACCCGTGCAAGTTCTTTACGTTTACTTCTTTATTTTTTCACCATTAGATTTTATTATTTTAAAATTTTATTTTATTAACTACGGAAAATCAAGTCCAAAATAAAAACCACTGGTAAAAACCACATAACTTAAAAATACAAGTAATGTATTTTGCGTCTCCCTCCACACAAGCCTTAAACACGATAAGTATCATTTAATAGATGCAGTGCCAATAATTATTGGAAAGAAACTGGAATTGGATGAGACCATATTAATGGTCCCATCTTCTAAGCTTACTTCTTTGCGAACTTCGGTATCAAATTGCGTTATGGAGTATATTTTAAGCCTGCTTTTGCCATTCCAGCCGTTAAATGTCTTACTTGAGATGTGATGGTAGGCTTCGAATCTTGTTTTTGAATTTGAATGAGGCTAATTTCCTACGATTTTCTAAGGAGGAAAGACCACACTTATATTCTATTTGAATGTTGTTGGTTGAAGAAACAGCCCCTATAATAATTTTTTGAACCGTCGATCTTTTCTTCTACATAAGGGGTGGATGGTGCCCATATAAGTGCGGCATATTCAAGAATGGGCCTTATAGCTGAGGTGTATGTATTCAGGAGATTTTTGGATTTCGATTTCCAAGATGTACCAAAAAATATCTTTAAAATATTTTAGTCTTGTTAAGTCTTTTTAAGGCTTTGTTCGAAGTTTGTTCTAGATGGTTGGAGAATTTCATCTCTGGGTCGAGAATGACAGCAAGATACTTGGCATGAAACACTCTATTGATTCTGGAGCCCCAAATATTAATTTTTTCGGTCTGTAGAGAAGATACAATATTTTATTTTCTCCGTATTTATAGTTCAAACTACTGTTACATACACTTATAAATATTTAAAGGTACGTAGTACTTCTAATTGACACATTTACATGAATTAATTGTTCTAAACGTAAATATATTGCCTAGTGTATGTTTTATAGGCGTAAAATCGAATTAATTGGAAAAATTAATAATTCTATATAAAACTAGAAATTATTAATTTTTGTATTTTTCCTATTATGTGTGCTATAAAAACTCCAATTATATCGACCTTCAAGATTTGTAGATCGACCGGAATTTCGATGATAAGTAAGTTTATTGTAAAAAAAAATATTTTAACGGGCCATATCTTCATGTTGTGTGAACCAAAATACTTAAAATTTGTACAGAAATATAAGACTAGATGCATCAATATACAATAATCATTTAAACTAGGTATCTCAAACTATTTTTAAGAAAAAAGTGTTTTGACACACAGGCGAATGGACAACCAATTGATCCCGTAAGGATTCAGCTTTTTCCATCACGAGGGTCAAAACCCTAAAAAATTCAGGATATCCGCTTATATTTAACACAGAATATTGCATATGTCTATAATTCTTAAGTGTAGAACAGAACATGGGGTCGTATAATACAAATTGTCACACATTATCTCACCACGGGTCAAATTTGTAATTAATTTCTTTACGGCAGTGGGAAAGTACTACCCAGAAATTTGTGAGTTATATTTTCTCTTATCTCTGCAGGGTGGTCCCATTAATAGGTTACAAATAAAAAAGTTAGTGCCTTAGATTCTTTCTTCCAACTACCTCAATAACTGGTAGGGAAAACAAACTGCCCAAAAGCATATAAATACCGTTGCTAATTGTTTTTCACTTACATTTTGACCTCTAAAATACACGTACTTATCAGTGACTCATTTTTGCTGTCACATATCCCGGTATTTGATTGCTTATGTGTGTGGTTGTGCCATGAAAACCCAAGTTCATGGTATGTATTGTAATATTTAATGTATTTTAATTTTTTTACATTTTGTAGTATTTGTAATAACTTAGTTCTAATGTGCTTAATTATAATTTAAGATAAAAATGCATAATTTTGATTTCTCTTTGTCAAACTATTTTTAGCTATTATTGCAATATGTTTCAACGTATTGATCTAAGTGTAGTAACTAATTGTAAACTATTGATCTAAGTATAATACCGTAAAATATATGAACCAGCATAGCTCAACGTAGCTTGTGGATACTATAGCTTTTTATGTCAACTCACGGCATACGTTTTTCGTAACACGTTTACAACATTTTTACAATGTCAGTTAAAGTAAAGTTTTTCTTTTCCGATAATTCACTGAAGTGCTCCTTTAATAGAACGTATTTCTTTGAATTATGGAATTCAGGAAAAGGAGCTATTAATGAAAAACCCGAACCTATTTTATCAATGCTATTAGAAAACGTTGATAATGTAGAAAATATTAATATTTGTCCTTTAATTTGTGTAAAAGTGTCGACAAATACTATAAATTTGTGACCTGTAATAGACTGAAAATATTTAAAAAGTATGGTGACTGGCTTAGTGATGAGCAGTGAATCTGAATATGATTTAGCTCAACGTAGTACGTCTTCCTCTGTTCGCGGTCGATCAAGAGAAGACGTAATATTTTTTATATTTTATTTTAGTGATCTTAGCAAAAAAATATTTTAGTAATCTTAGCAAAAGATCTAAAAGTGTGGAATTATCTCATGTTGACGATTCAGCATTTAGTGCATAACTCAACAATTTGTATACGTCAACAAATATTACATAACATCAACAAATATTAGTGCAAATGAGTAGTACACTTTTTATGCATACTAAACTTACGAAGCATACAAATTTGTTAATAACGAACTTTGTTAATAGTAGGACTTCTTATAACGTTTTATCATCGTATCAGAGTCTTTTGAAAGCTAAGCAAAAGTGCTGTCTTAGCACTATTTATTTATTTAAAAATTTGATGAACAGTTATCCTGCAAACTTATTGCCACAGGAGCAACATTATTTGCTACTGACTATGTCGTTAGTAAAATTTATGGTGCGTTAAGTGGTTTATTATTTGCTAAGTTTTGTATTTATGAAACAGAACATAGGTGCTTGCGAAATCAAAGTGATGCAAATCGTTTTAAATTCGATTTGTCACCATGGATAGATTCATCATTATTCGTTTCTTTGAATATTTCCTTGAACTTTCTTATAGAATAGATTTTAAAAAGTAGCAGATTAAGTCAGATAATGATAAAAAATGTTATTTAATAAGAAATTTTACTTTCAAAATCAATTTAGGTCTCAATTAAACTTAATTGTAGATAAACAGCTTTGTGGTAGAAGCGGGATATCGCATGACGGAAATACCACGAGAAAATTATTTTTGAATTCAGATGTTTTAGCCGAAATCACAGGCTCATACAAATAATTAATTGGTCATTGTTCTACAATTCTGCAAGCTCTATCTTTGGGATACAATATCAATGTATAGTCATTTAGAGAGATAAGTTTGGAAACCGCGCGTCTTTTGGTACAAGATATCCTAGGTGCAATATCCCAGCTATTCTATTGGAGAATTATACGATGAGTCTACAAGCTAACAATAAACAATTTAAGGCATTTGGACGAGACCATGCTCAACAAATATCTCGGGAACTTATTAATACCCATTTAGTGAACAGACTCATATTACAGTCAGAACCCTTCTTTGCTATCCTACAAAAGCCTGTCCAAAAGAAAAAGAGTTTTCTAAATAGTCACATGTTAAGTTCGTCAGTAGTTTAGAAAATCTTGTAATTGTTTTGTAAGAATATTTGAGTGTAGTAATATTATTTTGTTTAAAAAATCAAAGCTTTCTTAAATTTCATTGAAATTGTTTTTTTTTTGTTAATAATTTACTTTTTTTAATGAATTTTTTAGAATAGTAAAATCACTGTCAGATTATTTAACGCTAAATCTTGCAATTAATTGTGCTTAATATTAATTAACACTGAAATTGAAATGTGCCGTTTTCTATATTTATTTCGATTTTCTTTTTTTTGTCATTTGTAATCAAATTATTTATAAACATTTTATAAAATATAATAAATAACACTTTTTTATCATCTAAAATTGTTTTGAATACAAATATAATGCTTTATTTCTGAATAAACTATTTTTGGTCGCCTTCCTTAGGACTGTGTACCATCGTGCGCCGTGGTAAATATAGGTTCATGTTGTATGGGTAATTTTCACTTTTACTATTGCTTTAAAACAAATGGTATTCTTGAAACTATTGGCTCAAGTCATATTTGAAATAACAGTTTTACTTTTACGACCCTGCGTGAACATCAAACGAAAGTGACATTTACTAATTTATCACTTGATCTACTAGGTAATTATAATATCTACTCAGTAATCATTTTATTGAATATATTTGGCGTTAATTTTGTAGAAATTCATTATTCAAAATTAAATGAAACTATATTACAATTAATTAATGAATATATTTATATATATATATATATATATATATATATATTTATATATATATATATATATATATATATATATATATATATATATATACATTTACTATGCGTTGTTTGTTACGAAATCTGATATTTACAAAGTTTGTATACATTTTTCGATTTTTCGTCAGTTTCATTTTATTGTATTTACTTTAGACTTTGAACTACAAACTAATTAAAATTTGTTCTTACATTTACGAGAATAAAGTATGGCTGGACAAAACAATGGAAAAGACCGTTTCTTTTTTGGTATGGAGATGGTAGGACACAGCCTCATAGACCTTTAGATAGGACCGCCACTGATACCCACAATACTTTCAAACATCTTCGTGCAGCCTTGTGAAATTCACTTCGTTTATTCCTTATCTTTGTTACTTAATCGCAATCTGTCTTACTTTAGGAATAATGTCTATGTGTGAGTTCCTCATCTTATAAGAAATTAATTTTTCGCGAAAACTAAGAAACATTTTTTATCCTGCATGTAACAATATATCATAGTTAAATGTTATTTATCTTCGTGCAGCCTTGTGAAATTCACTTCGTTTATTCCTTATCTTTGTTACTTAATCGCAATATGTCTTACTTTAGGAATAATGTCGATGTGTGAGTTCGTCATCTTATAAGAAATTAATTTTCCACGAGAAGTAAGAAACATTTTTTATCCTGCATGTAACAATATATCATAGTTAAATGTTATTTATCTTCGTGCAGCCTTGTGAAATTCACTTCGTTTATTCCTTATCTTTGTTACTTAATCGCAATCTGTCTTACTTTAGGAATAATGTCTATGTGTGAGTTCCTCATCTTATAAGAAATTAATTTTTCGCGAAAACTAAGAAACATTTTTTATCCTGCATGTAACAATATATCATAGTTAAATGTTATTTATCTTCGTGCAGCCTTGTGAAATTCACTTCGTTTATTCCTTATCTTTGTTACTTAATCGCAATCTGTCTTACTTTAGGAATAATGTCTATGTGTGAGTTCGTCATCTTATAAGAAATTAATTTTCCACGAGAAGTAAGAAAAAAATTTTATCCTGCATGTAACAATATATCATAGTTAAGTGTTATTAAAAGGCACTTCACTGTATTTGACAATAAGTGTCGACTAAATTAGTTTGAGATTTGTAAAACGTACTGAATAGTAACACTTAGGGTAACAATTCATTTCTTCACATGGTAATTAATAAAAAAATCGTACTCAAGCCCGAAATGCACCGTTAAAGAGGAAATTGCAGTGAATTTTAAGTTTCATAAAACTATTACCAGTTATGAATTGGTCAATTGTTTAAAAACTAATTTAAAATGTAAATCCGTCAATCATATTCATCATATATAAATATATGATCTATTAAAAACTATCATTTGTACTAATTTTTATTTAATGACCAGAATGAAAGAATATATCACACCTTTTTAAATACACTTAATACAATTTAAATTCTAATTTCGAAATAGTAATTAATTTTTAATAGTCATTAATTTTCTTTGAGCCTTCCTTCATATCTCTTGTACCGGCAAATCCCCGGCGTTAAATTATCAATTTTTAAATAATTTATAGTTTTTACTTTGAAGAACCTAGAAAAATCTTCTCAAATCTTAACTCTCTCTAAAATACGTTCTACATTAGTAGGCAGAATATAATACCTGTAAAACATATGTTCTACGTCACTAGGTAGAATATAATACCTGTAAATATTTGTAAGTAAATCTCAAAAACATTCTCGTAAAATTGACTGCAAATCGTTGATTACTTTAGTCAGTCCCTATACAGCAGTAAAAAGTGTCGTTGAGTAGCGACGCATTTTCATTCTTCTGCAATTAACAATAGTCTGCACAAATAGACCCTCTCATTGCTAATATAATTTCTTTACATCTCTAGTGACAAATATGGAACAAATCAAGCTATCAACATTTGACGCATAAAATCGATTAAAGACAAGTATATAAATCGATTATGAACACCATTTCATTTACATGCCATACTGAAAACAACAATTAATTGTGTTGTGTATTTTGCATTCCTTGAGTACAAATAACACTTTATTTATATTAATAAAAAATTCTGTAAATTAATTAACATGACAAAATGTATAGACATAATGTCATTCGATTTTTCATGTGATCTATGTCGTCCGCTGTTATCTATCCGTTATGTGTGAAGATTTGTTGCTTCCTAAATAAGTTGGTTTCAAAACTAAAAGGAAACAAGTAGTCGATCCAAGGAAAACTTCGTGTTTATTGAAGAAATATTAAGTTTTTTTCAAAAAGAAAAAATTATTTAAAAGCATCAAATTATTATTTGCGTTTAATACTCAAAACTGATTGAATTAGGACCAACAGCTTTGAAAGTCAATCATGTTTTTATTTACAAACTTTTTGGTTCGCGAAGATTAACAAATTTAAAAATAATTTACAAGAATAAACGACATTAGATCAATGCGTTTTTATCCTTCTTGCGTCACATATAACATATCACTTTTATCTATATTCAGTATGTAGTGGTTTTCAGCTTCACCAAAATTAATCCACAAGTTTTTATTTATTTATTTATTCTTAAACTTAAAAATTTGGCGAACTTATCGTTATTTGAGCATTTCCTTTCAGTCGATCAATGCATCGAAGACTGCAATAGACCATTACTGACGGGTCATACTATTTACGATCTGTTAAAATTAAACCACTAAAAATATAGCTTGTAAAATAATAATTTGACATTTTTTTCTTTTTGTTCAAAAGTTATCGACGAGTTTCTGGAATATTCTATGCACGCGAGTATAAATATGAGTGCATCGGAGCTGCGTGATCAATATATTTATTGATCGTTATCTGCACGAACGCACGTAAAAATGGCTTTGATAAGAAGAGATATTTGTCTTTTCCTAATTTATAAAATACGTTTAAAGCTTTCAACGCTACAAACTGGACGAAACATGTGCGAGTCTGTGGGTAAAAATGCAGTGTCTTTTTACATGGCAGTAAATTGGTTTCGATGCTCCTCTAAAGGAAAATATAATCTGGAAAATCAAACCAATGAAAAACTCGACAAAAAGGAGAAGAACTTAGATGCTCTCATAGCATCATTAATCGATATCTAAGAAAATTATTTAAAGTGTACAGACATAGATAGTGGGTACCGCATGAGTTAAACCCAGATTAAGAAATGACCAAATGCCTGCCTGTACTCAATTACTCACGTCATACACAAACATGGCAACGGACTGGAGGCAAAAAATGTGTACTCTAAGTTAATCACAGCATCAAACGGCACTGGTCAAACCGGGATACTAACCGTCAAATCAAAAATTACCTTCAAGAAAGTTATGTTGAATGTTTTGTATAAAACAAAAGAAGTTATTGTGATTTACCTCTAAAGGGAACATAGATTATTACTAAATTATACTGCGATATACTGGATAAAGTTGCGGGAAAATTAAATAAAAAAAGTGACTGTGTACCTCTCACATGATAATGCCCGCTCCCACATAGCAACGACCATTTGCAACAAAATTGTTGAGTCAAGATAGATTTGTTTGGTGTACCCTCGCTATTCACTAGATCTATACCAGTCTTATTAACAACTCTTTAGATCATTACAGAAACATATAACAGAGAAACGATTTGACAATCAAGAACAATTGAGAGAGTGGTTAGCCATCGTTCTCTATGTTCGTAAAGAATCATTTTATGAAGAACGAATTACATCTTCACCAAAACGATAGCAAACGGTCGTGGGTAATGGTGGCCTATATTTTTATTAATTTGAATTATATATATGCTGAAAAACAATAAATGTTTTTCAACTGACCATTTCCATGTCATTGTGTAACAAGCCAACTATACTGCAAATAATTTTCATTTCCATATGAATAGGAAAAACGTACAGAATAGGAGTAGAATCTAGAATTAAGATGATATTAACAACAAGAATTATTTAATATATTGAAAATAAGAAATATGAATATTGTACCAGTTATGTATTTGCATCCAGTTAAGACGTAACTTAAACTCGAAAATTTGGTCATATTTTCTCAAGACAAAGATAAAATGACTACATACGTTTTGAAGGCATCCTAATAGGTCAGAGCAGCACACATCTCCATAATCAAGCAAGAATAGTGAAAGTGATTGACAAAGGTGAATTTTCGTTTTGATTGAAATAAATAGTTGAACACGCTTTGAAAAATATAGTTCGTTAACAATTTAGTAGCTAATATTGTTTACTTGTGGCGCCCAACTATGATTGCAACTAATTAGCTGTCCTCTCTATAGACCTCTATGACAAAAAAATTAAGTTTGATCGTACATAAAAATTATAAACAGGCCAAATGGAAAAGGCCTTATTTAAAATCAGTTAAAATTACAAAAATTCTATTTAATATATTCTTTCATTAAATACTAAAGATAGAAACAGGTTACCTGCGTACAATGATAAAAGTTTTGTAAGCGAGTTGAACGGATACGGAGCCGGACTCTAATCGAAACGGAATAGAAGGGAAGAGATGCCGGCGGAGGGAAAAAGGACCAAGTGAATAATTGGAAAATTACTCCGGATTGTCGTCGTAAAAGCTCTCTCAACTTTTCTTCGTAAATTAAATCTTCTCTAATTAATTTTATTTCACTCCTTATAACCACTTTGTCCAGTATAAATTTAATACGATTATGAAATTTTATTATCCCTTCAACCTGTAGTTTTGTACTTATTCATTTATTTTGCGATGAATGAATAACTTTTGTAATATGGACATAGGGGAAGTTCCCTTCGCATCGGACAGTATCCAACAGAGGACACAAACAATATCTTTGTAAACGTAGACTTGTACAAATTGCTGTCTTTTTCATAAAAGTAATGAAAATGATCAAAAGACATTTGTGCAAAGATATGTCGCAGTCTTAAGCAGTAAACAGATGACGTTTATTTGTATAACATCTGTTAAGAACAATGCGACGCATCTAATTAATTGCTTTATTCGTATGAAACTACTCTGATATAACATTTTTTATAGGGGTTATCAAACAATTTCATAAATATTTTAATTTTAATATTCGACTTTTTACAGATACAAACATTTTTTTTTGTATAATTACTAGCTATTCCCTGATACTAAATAAAATCATTTCCTTTGAAGCCAAACAGCGATATATTTATAAGAAAATATATTTTATGCTGCCATGTGTTCTTTTCAGCTCAATATTGGGAAAATTTCTATTATATGCAAAAGAAAAGAAAAGGGCACATGATAGAGGGAAGGTAACTTAAAATGTGCTCTCGATAAATTAATTTACCAAACATTTGTTTGGGTAAGGTAAGTTTCTTTATTATATGATGTGTACCGAACAGTAATTATTGTGATAAAGAGGCCCTCGTAAAATGTGGAAAAAAGAAAACATCGTAGAAGGAAGTTAATTTAAAACATGCTCTCGATAAATTAATGTACAAAAACCTATCTACAGGAAATATTTCTTTAAAATATCCGAAAGTATTTTGGATGATAAAATGGCTCTTCTAAAATGTTGAAAGAAGGTTATTACCGGTTAAGACTGACAGTTTTACAAAAATAATTCAACAGGAAATAGAAAACCAGTTAGTATAATCTAATAAAATATAGCAAATCGATGTGTGATATTGATAAAAAAGGAGCTTCTGGAGTTAACCTTTAACCTTGCAGTATATTTTAAAATTTCTAATTCTTTAATACTGAAAGAGGAATTACTACAACTTCATAACTAAAAATCTCGAACTGTCATGCTGATTCTACAATCTACTACTCGGCAGTTTATTTGCAATGCAAACATTGTTACGTCTCGAAAGATTTCGAATATATATATATATATATATATATATATATATGTATATATATATATATATATATACATATATATATATATATATATATATATATATATATATATATATATATGTATATATATATATATATATATATATATATATATATATATATATATATATATATATAAGTTTACAAAATCGATTTTTTTACACAAATATGGATATTATGTACATAGTAAATTAATTAATATATATAATGTAATTTAAGTCTGCGTTATTTATATATTAGCAAGAACCCCTCCACAGGTAAAGACCTTCTCCAAAGCTTATTTCTGATAGACCTATTATATCGTGCTTAATTTCTTGTAACACTGCGTTTAATTCAGTTAGGAGTTCGTGTGTTGATAGGGATCTGACATTGTATGTAAGTATGTAGAATTTGTTTAGAGGGTTAACTTGAATGTTTGGAGGGTTTTGGTCGTAATCTTCTACGGGAACCAGCCGTCTTGGAAGATGTTGTTTATGTATAGCTGGTATCTTTTCTTTGCTTTCATTGTGGGAGGGGAGCGGCAATTGCTAAATTTTCTTGTTTTGATTGCTCTGTTTACTCGGCAAATTGTTAAGAGTTTTTCATTGTGAGGAAATTAAGCAAGACCGGCTTTAAAACACTTTCAGATATGTTTGATTATCCTTACATTGATGTTTGTGTCTTATTTTTCTTGTTTACTTGGGTACTTTTTTCATCTTGGATTTGGTTGCTTTTAGGTGATGAAGAGAGCATTTTGTTATTGTTTGTGGTGTTTTTGTTTATTATCACTATTTTGTCGTAGTTAATTATTGCAGTATTTCCTTCTTCTTTTTTTCAGCGCACTTGTTTTTGCAGTTCTTTCCTTTTTTCCAGGACATAGGATGGATAGTCTTCTTTTAAATAGTTTGGGGTATCTTTTAGTGACCCTATTGGTTTGTATATGTTGAAAAACTGACAACAATTGGTCGAGGTTTTTCTCCTTTCTTTCCTATTATTTTTGTCTCTTGAATATCTCTACAATCCAACTTAATAGAGAGGTAACGTTCATTAAAATTTTTTAAGTTTTTTTCCAAATTTGGGTATGAAGTTTTTGTTTCCTCCAAACTAAGGAAGACAATGTTTCTAGTTCTTGCTTGTTTTTCAAACAAATATAGTCTTTTTTTGTTGATTTTCCATCCAACATTTTATTTATGTTTTGAGTCACTTGGTCTGTCACCTTTTCTCTATTTTTTTGGATAGTTATTTTTTGTTCATCGAGTTCCTTTTGAATATTTCGAAGGGCATTCAAAACTTCTTCCATTTTTACTTTTTTGTTGACTAGCGATGAATCGAATTTCTGTTTTTGTACCGGTAGTGACCTCTTTTGATGTTTACTAGTATTGTTTAACGAAGAGTGAGGTATCTTGCAAAGAAGATACACTTGCACACAATTTTTACGATTTTGTCAACAATAACACATTTTTTTTATTTTTAAAACCGGTAGTGACCTCTTTTGGTGTTTACTAGTATTGTTTGACAAAGCGTGAGAGATGCGAAATCTTGCGGTGCCTACGCGATAGCCGAGTTGTTGTTTGATAATAATACTCGCAGGTGTCGCTAGATGGCGTTAGTTTTCGATTCGATTTTTTGCATCATGTTATAAATTTAGGTTAGTTTTCACTTTTTTATTTTTAATTTTGCTGCACAATGCTTAATTGACACTTCTTGCCACTTTTCACCATCCGATTTACTTTTTCTTAGTTTTTTTTCTTGAAATGTTCACAAAAAGATTCACAAAAGCGTTTTTATTCACTCCCGATAATTTTCACGGCTTTTCCTTAGTCCTTGAGTATTTAGCCAGTTCTAATAGATTATCTTGCACAAAAGATATACTTGCACACAATTTTGAGGAATTTTTGAAAATAATACTTTTATTTTTAAAACCTAATAATGTATAGAGCCGATGTAAACAGTGGCACACTAGAGCTGCATCCCCTACTATACGCACACACACACACACACACACACACACACGTATATATATATATATATACAAAAAAAAATATAAATATATATATATATATATATATATATATATATATATATATATATATTTTGGCTGTTCACTACTTAATGCTGTTAAAGAACGAAAGAATGTTCAACAACAAGAGAGAGAAAATCAGATAAAAATGAAGTTTTACTTATTTCATAACCTATAAAACTGTAAAAAACATTTATATTCTACTATAAACTATACGTTATCTTGCGTTTTTTTTTAATACTAAACCAAAGTTTGTTGCGATTTGAGGCAATTTTATAGGAATAATTATTTGTTTTGGTAATCTGATTTCTTTATTTTTTATTTAATTTAACATTTCATTTTAATTTATTTTTAATTTAACATTTATCAAAACATAACTCCTAAAATTACAATTGTACCTTAATTTAACTGAAAAAATAATTAGGTATTTTTCTCTAGGGTTAATTACTAAAATAATTTATTTAAAGAGTTATGCACATAACAAAATATCTCTGGATCAGAGCACCAACTTGGTTATTTTTATGTAAAAGCATAAAAGTACAACCGTTTCACCGGCGCACGGCTATATTAATGAAAAATCTATCGATTAATCATTCATATAAGTACCACGGTATCAGCTTAAAACTCCGCTTTAAGCTATTGCCATGATACCCATTAAATAATAAGTTAGCAGAGAGCGGAAAACATAATCGTGTGCTTCGCCCCCACCCATTCTATATATATTTTTTTGTAAATGAAAGAAAAACTGTACCAAGTATTATTTGAATCTCGAATTATTTGCATATTACATAGCAAAATGATGAAAAGTATTACATTCGCTGCTCATCGTGAAAATCGCTTTGGCTTCTTCATTGGAAGGTGATTCATAGCTCCATACAATTTTGTTTTTCTTCTTAAACGCTGTGTTAAGACTAACATTAAAATGTTATTAAAGCAAACATTAAATTGTGCAAATAATTGCTTCACTATATTTGCATACAAATATGAATTCATTATGGGATAATGTTAATTACTCAGAGGGATTATTTTCTGCAAATAATTATCCTTACAGGTATAATTTATACGATTTTATTTTATTAAACTGATTAAAACATATTGATTTGATAACTGAGATGAACGATATTTATTAAAATAATGTACGCATGCAATTATCGGGGTCAAGTTTTCATTTTACCTTACTCTAATATTATTTTCACGGTAGCAATCGTTAAGTTTACAAATATTAATGGTTTTAATAAAATAACAATAAACTATATTTTTGTCAATTATGGACTATATCTTTTAAATATTACTTTTTTGCAGTATATCCTAAAAAACTCCAAATATTTGCTATTTACTACCTATTAGGGGTGTCTACAAAACAAGTTCAAAATTGTCAAAACAAGTTAAAGCAAAAAAAATAAGTTCCAAATTGTACAACATATGAAAAGGGCCATTTATATAAAATCTTATTGCACTTATCCGTATATAAATTGACCAAAGATGACACTGAGTTAGCGTGATTTGCCGGTGAAACTCGTAGAAATGACTTCGACATATCTTGAAATATAGTTAAATCTCATTTCAATCGTAAGGAATAGATTAAAATCCTTAAGATGGTTTTCTACTAGTAAATAGTTGTCAACAATTAAAAGTTAAGTATCATTCGGATAAAATTCCGAACCGACGAAACACCTCTTAAGCTTTTTGTTATTTTTACAGTATACCTTTTTAAACCACACACATACATATATATATATATATATATATATATATATATATATATATATATATATATACATATATATTTATATATTCGAAATCTTTCGAGACGTAACAATGTTTGCATTGCAAATAAACGGCTATAATTTTGAACTTGGGAGTAGTAGATTGTAGAATCCGCATGACAGTTCGAGATTTTGAGTTATGAAGTTGTAGAAGTTCCTCTTTCAGTATTAAAGAATTTTAAATTTTAAAATTTACTGCAAGGTTAAAAATAAATTTCAGGAGCTCCTTTTTCATCAGTAGCACACATGGATTTGCTATATTTTATTAGATTATATTAATTGGTTTTCTACTTCCTGTTGAATTATTTTTGTGAAACCGTCAATCTTAACCGGTAATAACATTGTTTTAACGTTTTAGAAGAGCCATTTTACCATCTAAATTATTATCGGGTATACTATATTTTAAAGAAATATTTCTTGTCGATAGGTTTTTGACATTCATTTATCGAGATTACTTTTTAAATTAACTTCTTTCTACAATTTTTCTTTTTTTCCACATTTTAGAAGGACCTCTTTATCACATTAATTGCTGTTCGGTACACATTATATTATAAAGAAGCTTTCCTTGCAGACAAATTTTTGGCTATTCATTTATCGAAAGCACGTTTTAAGTTACTTTCCTTCTATCATGTGCTCTTTTCTCTTCTATTGTAAGAAATAGTAATTTTCCCAATATTTATCTGAAAAGAACACAGGGCAGCATAAAATATCTTTTATTGTTAAAAAATCGCTGTCAGGTTTTAAAGGAAATGATTTTGTTCAGCATCAGGGAATAGCTAGTAATTATACGAAAAAAATGTCTGTACATGTAAAAAGTCGAATATTAAAATAAAAATATTTATGAAATTGTTTGATAACGTCGCAATGTTCTTAACAGCTGTGATACAAATAAACTTTGTCATCTGTTTACTGCTTAAGACTAGAGCATATCTTTGAAAATTTATGAAAAAGACAGCAATTTGTACAAGTCTACGTTTACATAGATACTGTTTATGTCCTCTCTTGGATACTGTCCGGTGCGAAGGGAGCTCACCCTATGTCGATATTACAAAAATTATTCATTTATCACAAAACAAATAAATAAGTACAAAACTACAGGTGGAAGGGGTGATAAAATTCCATAATCGTATTAAATTTATACTGGACAAAGTGGTTGCAAGGACAAAGTGGTTATATAAGTAATAAAATTAATTAACGAAGATTTAATTTACGAAGAAAAGTTAAGAGAGCTCTTACTGTTACAATTCGGGATAATTTTCCAATTATTCATTCGCTCCTTTTTCCTTCTGCCGGCACCTCTTCCCCTTCTATTCCGTTTCGAATAGAGTCCGGCTCCGTATCCGTTCGACGCTCGACTTGTTTACAAAACTTTTATCATTGTAGGCAGGTAACCTGTTTCTATCCTTAGTATTTAATGAAAGAATATATTAAATAGAATTTTTGTATTTTTAACTGATTTTCAATAACATAAATGGGATATTTTGATGAAATGGAATACTATTTCCAATTGCTTAATTTTTTTGTCATATACCTAGGACTGCTAAACAGTTGCAATCATAGTTGGGCTTGACAAGTAAACAATATTAGCTACTAAATTGTTAACGAACTATATTTTTCAAATCGTGTTCAACTATTTATTCCAATTAAAACTGAAATTCCCCTTTGTCAGTCACTTTCATTATACTTGCTTGATTATGGAGATGTGTGCTGCTTTGGCCTATTAGGACGCCTTAAAAATTTATGTAATCATTTTATCTTTGTCTTGAGAAAATATGACCATATTTTCGAGTTTAAGTCACGTCCCAACTAGACGGAAATACATAACCGGTACAATATTCATATTTCTTATTTTTATTATATTGAATAATTCTTGTCGTTAATATCATCTTTATTCTAGATTCAAAGTTCATCATTCCTTCCACTCCTATTTTATACGTTTTTCCTATCCATATGAAAATCAAAGTTATTTGTCGTTACACAATGACATGAAAATGATCTGTTGAAAAATGTTTATTATTTTTCAGTGTGTTTATAATTAAAGTTAATAAAAGTGTAGGCCACCATTACCCACGACCTTTTGCCATCTTTCTGGCGAAGGTGTAATTCTTTCATCACAAAATATTTCTTTACAAATATCAAAAACTATAGCTAACCACTTTATCAATTTTTCTGGATTATCAAATAGTTTCCATGTTATACGTGTCTGCAACGATCTGAAGAGTTGTTAATCAGACGGGTATAGGTTTGGTGAATAGCGAGGGTACACCAAACAAATCCATCTTAACTCAACAATTAAATTGCAAGTGGTCGTTGCTATCGGAAGGGGGTCATTATTATGTGAGAGGTACACAGTTTCTTTTTTTATTAAATTTTACCGCAACTTTATCGAGTATATCACAGTATGATTTAGCATTAATCGACATTCTCTTTAGTGGTAAATCACAATAAATTCTTTTGTTTTATAAAAATGCTCAACATAACTGTCTTGGAGGTAATTTTTGATTTGTTGGTTGGTACCCCAGTTTGACCAGTGCCATTTGATGCTGTGATTAACTTAAAGTACACATTTTTTGTTTCCAGTCACTAACCTCTGTTGCCATGCTTGTGTACGGTATGACGTGAGTAATTGTGTACAGGCAGTCATTCGGTCATTTCTTAATTTGGTTTTAACTCATTTGGTACCCACTATCTATGTCTGTACACTTTAAACAATTTTCTTAGATTTCGATCAATGATGCTATGAGAGCATGCAAGTTCTTTTCCTATTTGTCGAGCCTTTCACTTGGTTGTATTCCAGGTTATATTTCCCTTTAGAGGAGCATCGAAACCAATTTACTGCTATGCAAAAAGACACTGCATTTTTATCCACAGACTTGCACATGTTTCGTTCAGTTCGCGCCGTTGAATGCTTTAAACGTATTTTTTTAAATTAGAATAAGACAAATATCTCTTCCTATCAAAGCCATTTTTACGTGCGTTCGTGCGGGTAGCGATCAATAAATATATTGTTCAAGCAGCTCCGATGCATCCATATTTATACTCGCGAGCATAGAATATTCCAGAAGCTCGTCGATAACTTTTAAACGAAAAGAAAAAAATTTCAAATTATTATGTTACAATCTATATTTTTAGTGGTTTAATTTTAATAGACCGTAAATAGTATGACGCGTCAGCAATAGTAATACTACGTTCCCATTTTTCGGTGCTTTGGTCGACTGGAAGGGAATGCTCAAGTAACAATAAATTCGCCCAAGTTTTAAGTTTAAGAACAAATACAAAAATAAAAAAACTTGTTGATGAACTTTGGTGAAACATCTAATAGGAATATATACAAAAATGATATATTATATGTGACGCAAGAAGGATAAAAGACAGTAATGTCGTTTATTCTCATAAATTATTTTTATATTTATTAATCTTCGCGAACCAAAAAGGTTGTAAATAAAAATATGATTGACTTTCACAGTTGTTGGTTATAATTTAAACAGTTTTGAGTATTAAACGCAAATAATAATTCGGTACTTTAAAATCATTTTATCTTTTTGAAAAAAAATTTAATATTTCTTCAATAAGTACTAAGTTTTCCTTGTAATGACAACGTATTTCGATTTAGTTTTGAACCAACCAACTTAGGAACTTCCTTTACAACTTTTGAACAACCCTTACTTAGGAAGCAACAAAGCTTCACACATAACATACAGATAACAGCAGATGACATAGATCACGTGAAAAATCGGATGAAATTATGTCTATACATTTTGTCATATTAACTAATTTATATAATTTTTTATTAATAGAAATACAGTATTATTTGGCATGTAAATGAAATGGTGTTCATGATCGATTTATGTACTTATCTATAATCGATTTTATGTGTCAAATGTTGATAGCTTGATTTGTTCCTTATTGTCACTAAAGACTTAAAGAACTTATATTAGCAATGATGAAGGTGTATTTGTGCAGACTATTGATCACAATTAAATAAAAATACGTGATGTAGTATTATTTTTACTTTTTTTAAGTTCTTTACCACAACTTAGGTTTCGTTGTATTACAACATCTTCAGATGGGCTATTTGTAAAGTTTAACACGTAATAAGTAAAGTAATAACGTTGAAAGCTATTAGCACGTAATTTCATTTAATTGTGAATAATGCATTTCTACAAAATTAACGCCAAATATATTCAATACCAGACTATTGACAATTGCAGGAAAATGAAAATGCGTCGCTACTCAATGACACTTTTTACTGCTGTATAGGGACGGACTAAAGTAATCAACGATTTATAGTCGATTTTATGAGACTGTTTTTAAGATTTACTTATAAATATTTACAAGTATTATATTCTGCCTGGTGATGTAGAACTTAAAAACTCCTTTTCGTTTCGTATTTAAATGAAATAATGCTATTCTTCCAAATCCATACTCCTCGATGAACTCGCTTTGTAAGTGCGAATATTTTATAGATAGTAAAGATTTGAGAAGATTTTTCTAGGTTCTTCAAAGTAAATTATCTAAACTACTAATTCCTAATCCTATCTCACTATAAATTATCTAAAAATGAAGAATTTAACGCCGAGGATTTGCCGGTATAAGAGATATGAGGGAAAGCTTAAAGAAAATTAATGACTATTAAAAATTTATTACTATTTCGAAATTAGAATTTAAATTGTATTAAGTGTATTTAAAAAGGTGTGATATATTCTTTCATTCTGTTCATTAAATAAAAATTAGTACAAGTAATAGTTTTTGATAGATCATATATTTATATATGATCAACATGATTGACGGATTTACATATTAACTTAGTTTTTAAACGATTGGCCAATTCACAAGTGGTAATAGTTTTATTAAACTTAAAAATTAATCGCAATTTCCTCTTTGACGGTGAATTTAGGATTTGAGTACAATTTTATACTCACTTCTATGTAGAAGAATGAATTGTTACCCTAAGTGTTATATTCCGTAATTTTCACAAATCTCAACTTTTTTATAATTTTATCTTTTTGAAAGAAATTTAATATTTCTTTAATGTGCACCAAGTTTTCTTTGTAACGATTACGTGCTTCTTTTTAGTTTTAAAACTGATTGATTTAGGAAGCAACAAAGCTTCTACAAATATGTAACATAGATAACAGTGGACGACATAGTTTACATGATAAATCGAATGAGATTATGTCTATGGATTTTGTCAAATTAACTAATTTTGAGAATTTTTTAATAATATAATTCATAGTGTTATTTGTACTTAAAGTAATACAAATTACATAACATCACTAATAAATCTGGTCAGATTTTAAGCGATTGAGCAATTCGTAAGTTGTAATAGTTTTATTAAACTTAAAAATTCATTTCAATTTTCCCTTTGACGTTGCATTTAGGACTCGATAATCATATATTCATTTCTATGTAGAGGAATGAATGTGACCCTAAGTGTTATATTCAGTACGTTTTACAAACCTCAAACTAATTTAGTTGCCATTTATTATAAAATACAATGAAGTGCCGTTTATTAATATTTAACTATGATATTTTTTACATGCAGTATTTTAACTGAGATAAAAAAAATTCTTAGTTTTCGTGGAAACTTAATATCTTATAAGACGAGAACTCACATATGGACATAATGATTATTCTTAAGATAAGACAGATTGTGATTAAGTAAGAAAGATAAGGAATAAACGAAGCGAATTTCACAAGGCTGCACGAAGATGTTTGAAAGTATTGTGGGTATCAGTACGGTCCTATCTAAAGGTCTATGGGGCTGTGTCCTCCCATCGGAATACCAAAAAAGAAACGGTATTTTCCATTCTTTTTTCCAGCCATGCTTTATTCTCGTAAATGTAAGAACAAATTTTAATTATTTTGTAATTCAAAGTTTAAAGTAAATATGATAAAACGAAACTGAAGAAAAATCAAAAGATGAATACAAACTTTGTAAATATCAGATTTCGTAACAAACAACGCATAGTATATGTAGATATATTAAATTCATATAGATATCGGTCATATAGTTATGGGCTATGTAGTAAGTTTCCTAAAGTCGCCATACAAAATATAAAAAAATAGTATCATTGAATTCGCTACTTGACATATGAATTCGCGACTCGACCGCGAATGGAGCGCTGGAGCGCTGCCCGATGTTTCCAGTATAAAATGAAACCGAGGAGACATTCCTAAAAGAAGATATTTTTTCCAATTTTTTTTTTCTATGACTCAAGAATATTAAATTAATTAAAGTAATTTATACTACATTTTTGGAAAAATATTTAAAACTATAATTTAAACATAAAGAACCCCATTTTCGAACAGGCAAAAGAACAAAGGCATTCAGTTTTGCTTTCTCTGTCTCGCTTTTTCTAGCACGACTAACGATTCGCAAATATATTGTTTTGTCACAAAAAACTAAACTACCGTATCTTAGTTATTACTGTACCTTAACAATATATTTGTGTTTTAGGTATTTATCGTAGTACTGAATAATGAATTCGATGTAAAGTATTGAAAGCGGTGAATTATAGTCGTTTCATAGAAAAGCAGTTTTAAAAAATTTTACATTAAATTTAGTGCAAAATGGTTCACTTGCTGAATACAGGCTTTGTGCGTGATATTAAGAGGTAATGCCTATAATCCTTACTTTGTCTATTCTCGCACCAGTGGCTCTGCTGTCCGTTACTGATCTGTGGCCTCTAGCTACGCAATTATAAATACCATTCCAGCCACGCTCGACGAGTGGTTAAGAGTCGAACTCGGGGTTGATGGTATGCCGCTTCCTCAAAAAGCCGCAAACCTATGATCTACCTAACACACCACGATATCCTGTATAAAGGCAGTAAATATTCTTTGCAAGTTAAATAGAATTTTTTTACTTATACATATAGATTGGAAGAAATAAGAAAAACTTAAATTTTACAATTTATTACAGCTTTATTGAAACTTTTATAAGTTTTCAAGTTATTAAAGCTTGATGCTCCAAAAAAAATTAGTTTCTTCAGCTTTTACAAGTTACATAAAGTTCTTGAAACAATTCAAATAAGGCAATAATTGTATTGCCATTTAAACTATATCAAGGTATCATCTTTTTTAACTATAGTAATTTTAATAATAGTAACTTGTTGACTACAAATCGAATAACATGTCTTTAGATATGGTGATATTTACGGTACAATTACTTCAATTCTAATGATGATAATGACGTCAAACTTTTGTTAAATGTTATATAAATTTTCCTTAACTAGGACATTTTGCCACTTCCAGTGGTGATAAATATTAAGCTAGCCTTAATATATAAGACCACAACTTTTCATACTGCTTTCCTTTTCTATTTACGAGTCTCGTAAAGTTTCGTTTTGCATAAAATTATTACTTAGTAGATAAAATAATTACTTGGTAGATAAAGTGATAAATTAGTAAATAGGTTGTCACATTCGTTTGATGTTCACGCAGGGTCGTAAAAGTGAAACTAAATGTAAGAGCCAATAGTTTCAAGAATATCACTTGTCTTAAAACAATAGTAAAATTGATAATTACCCATACAGCATGAAACTATATTTGCCACGGTGCACGGTGGCACATAGTCCTAACTGGGCGGTCAAAAATAGATTATTCAGAAATATAGGATAAACGATTTCCTCAGAGGAAGAGACTTCAAAATTAAAATTAATAGTATTTTCTCGAAGACTCATCACTCTCGAGCAGGAGTGCCTCAGAGCTCTGTCTTAACTCTTCTCCTTTTTTCTATCTGAACAATCGATCCTTATATCAGCAGATATGCTATGGCACAATAGTATGATATGCGGATGGCACACACATTCTGATTTTAAAAATTCACAAATAGTTCTCAACAGTAGTTTGAACTATAAATCCCGAGAAAACAAAATATTGTATCTACTCTATAGACCGAAAATACAGAAACTCTTTCAATCCGAATTTAAATATTCGTAGCTCCAGAATCAATAGAGTGTTTCATTGCCATATATGCTGGTGTCCCTCTCAACCCAGAGTAGAAATTCTCCAACCATCTAGAACAAACTTTGAACAAAGCCTTAAGAATACTTAATAAGGCTAAAATATTTTAAAGAGATTTTGTGATACATCTTGGGAATCGAAATCCAAAATTCTCTTGAATACATACACTTCAACTATAAGGCCCATTCTTGAATATACCGCACCTATATGGGCACCATCCGCCACTTATATAAAAGAAAAGATCAACACGTTCAATACAGGGCCTCCAAAATGACTACAGGGGCTGTTTCTTCGAGTAACAACATTAAAGTAGAATATAAGTGTGGTCTTTCCTCCTTAGAAAATCGTAGGAAATTAGCCTCAGTCAAATTCACAAATAATTTTCGAAGCCTACCATCACGTCTCAAGTAAGACATTCAACGTCTGGAATGGCTTTACAATGCAATTTGGTTCCGAAGTTCGCAAAGAAATAGCTTAGAAGATGGGGCTATTGATGGAGTCAAAGATCCCCTTGTTACCATAGGTCCTCCCTCACAGGCAAACATCAACTTAACCTCATGTAACGATGTACAAAGAAAGAACCTGCCTCACGCATCAAAGAGAAATGGTACCTTATTAGAACATTTACTTTTAAGTAGATTTGGTGTGAAATTTCGGTTAAGGAAATCATTACTTTGGAAACGTCGTTGAAGAATTTAAATGTTTTGCTTTAAAAATAAAGATAAATTGAAGGATTATCAGATGCCATAAGTTAGTTTAGGTTCTAAAAACTTTTACACCATTATTCATTCTCTGTGGGTTAATGAAGGCTGCAATTACGGATTATATCATTTTTCACCACAAAATATTAATTTTGTTTGAAGTATAGACGAAAATTTATTAGCAAATTAAATTAATATTGTGATGGACATAGTAGTTGGGAGCGTGAAAGAGAAAGAAAAAGCCAAAGAGAGGTAGATAAAGATAGAGAGAGAAGCAAGGATGAAAGGAATATCGCGTATTGTTTTGTTCATTTGTCATTCATACATATTTTTGGTGGGCGGCAAAATATGGCTTTGATCTTTTCTTAGCTGCTCAATTTAAAAATCGTAAATATTTAAATTTTATTTATAATTGAAGCAATGATTTTTCAAAATAATGTTTAGTAATATTTTTCTTCATCAATTTCAAGAAAAAAGTTGCCATTTTTGCATAGAAGAACGTTTATTACTGTAGGTAGTTTTTTATTTTTTGTTTTACTGTTTGAAATAATTTCGTGTGCTGTTGGTGAATTAAATAACTTTACGGAAAATTAACCGCTACTACTCGAAAATACCAGAAGTGAATAATCTCCTGCGTGTATTAAAATCTATTATTTCCCCAGTAGTAAAATGCTTTTAGCTGATAAGATGCTATTTTAAATGAAAATATATCTTCACTTGTCTTGATTATATTTTTCTAACTTCTCTTTGAGCGTAGTTACAAATATTGACTACGTCAACGGAATTGTGTATATGCACACATTATTAAATTGCTAATTATTTTTGTGTAAACAATAAACAGCTATTTAATTGTACTGGATCGATTTGGTTGGACACGTATCATACACACTGCTTGATAAATAGATCGTTTTGATACTTCGTACATAAATTTTTCATTGATAGCGAAATCTTTCTATGGTTCGATTTTTCTTAAAGGTTGCGAATTCAGAATCATTGCATTAAAGCATTTATTTATAAAAATCTTGTATGTACCAAAATGTGCGTTTATATTTTTCAGGTTATTGCTTGATCGTATATAATAATTTCTTTATTTCTTATTTTAGTTTGGATTTTATTCCATAATAAAAGCACAAGTAATAGTATAAGAAATAGTAAACTAATATATATCACAAAGAAATTCATGATGCGTTTCTGGTTCAATTATTTTATTTGAAAAAAATCTATAATTTCTCGAATCATTAAGTTTCTGCATCTTTTAATGTAACACAATCACGTTTTTTGAAAAAAAAACAAATAAAATACACCAAATTTGTACTCAACTCTTTTATTTCTTTTTAAATTTTGTTTGCAAGTTTATTGAATATAACACTTGTTCCGGTTCCAAATTTTTGTTTATTGACTAATATTTTTTATTAAACGTTGTCAATCAAATTTAATCACTTTGGGAATACTTTCGGTAACGTGGACGGCATTGATTTGCAAGCATAAGGCATTAAGCGTGTTATTTTTCATATACTAAAATATATTTATATAACAACCTCATGAATATACTTAGTTTAGTATATATATATATATATATATATATATATATATATATATATATATATATATGGATATACAAACTCAGTGCTGTACACATAAATATATTTACCTACTTACTGTTTCCTATTGAGATGCGGTAGACGACAATTAAAAAGATTCTTATGACATTTAATAATACTGTTGAGTCAAATGTGAAATCAACGTGAACGAAGTCACGGGTTTGCCGTTAGTATGATAAAAAAAGGCAACAAATAATGATTTATTGCAAAAATCGATTCAAACCAATACTCCGTCACATTGCTTAAGTCAACATTTATCCATGGAGATGTCAAATTTTCTTTAATTTTTTTACAACAAAAATCTAACTTTTATACATACTTGGGGCAGTATATTAATGTCCTTTGATTATCTGGTGAGATAAAGGTTTTTTTTTTGTAATGAAGTATTTTTTTTTTTTTTTTAATTTTTTTATTATTGCAATCTGTCATTTGAGACATTCAGCAATTGGTGCGTATGTTAGCATGTCTTGTACTGAGTTGGTCCTTTTGAACTCATTTCATTTTGCCCCTATATAAGGTCTTGGGGAAGTTTTTTCTTAAACCTCCTGGGTGCCGTTATTGGGTTCATCAGGTTTATAGCCAGTGGATTGGGATGATTAGCGATTCGGTCTCTGTATGTCTGTATCATCTCTGAGATTTCTTCTTGGACCAATTTTATGCCAAGCTCCAAATGGAGTCTGTTGTTTGTGACATACCAGGGTGCACCAGCTATCATTCTTAGCGTTTTTGATTGAAACCTTTGTAGTATTTCAATATTTAATTTTGCCGCGGTTACCCACAGTTGTAGGTCATAAGTCCATATAGGCTTGATCGTACATTTATAAATTAATAGTTTTATTTAGTAGTTAATAGTTTTAATTAATAGTTTTTATTTTCGAGCGACAATTGAGAGTTTTTGTTAAGGAGCCAGTACATGTTTCGCACTTTTTGGCCCGCTGCACACCGTTTGGTCAGGATGTGTTTGGACCATGTCAGACGTCTGTCGAGATACACGCCAAGGTATTTCGCGTAATCAGCTTGCGGTAACTGTACTCCATTTAGGTTTACTGCCGGGCACGTATCTCGTTTAGTAGTAAATTGATTTGGTTTCGTTAACTTTGATTCACCAATCTTGCAGCCACTGTGATATTTGGTCAAGGCTTGTTTGGAGTTTTTGTGAGGCTATGTCTGGTCGGTGGTCTGCTATGAGAATTGCTGTGTCATCAGCAAAAGTGCCCGTAACAACACCTTCTGTGACTGGGAGGTCGGCTGTGTAAAGCAGGTACAGTATTGGGCCCATAACGCTTCTCTGGTGAACTACTGCTTGTATCGGATAGAGAGACGTAGTTTCAGTCCCTGTTTGACGTAGAAGTGTCTGTTGTGTAAATATGATCTGATGAAGTTGTAGTAATTTATGGGTAGGTTCTTTTTAATTTTAAACAGCAGTCCCTCGTGCCATACCCGATCAAATGCCTGGGATATGTCCAAGAAAGATGCAGAACTATATTGGTTTGACTCAAAAGCATTATGGATATTTTTGACCAATCGATGGACCTGCTCAATGGTTCCATGTCTCTGACGAAAGCCAAACTGGTGATCAGGCAGTAGATTATTATCATAGATATATGGCATTAATCTTCGCAGAAATAAAATTTCCATAACCTTGGAAGTAATTGGTAGCAAGCTAATATGTCTGTAAGATTTCACATCAACAGCATTTTTGCCAGGCTTGAGGACCATTATTATTTGGGCCACTTTCCACTGGGGAGGAATCGAATACGTACGTACGATTGATTGTGAGGAATGAAATTCCTTCCTCTGGGAGCTCTCTTAGAATTTTGGCAGTTATTAGGTCATAGCCAGGTGCCTTGTTGATATCAAGTGTATCAATAACAGCTTTTATTTCTCTCTTAGTGAAATTCGAAATAGGGGGATCGAGTTGGTGGCATTGATTCAGAAAAGTTGACACTTCTTGCGTTTTGGGGGGAATTTATTTCGGGGTTTGGTACAAAGACGCGTTTTAAGTGTTCGGCGAATGTAACTGCTTTTTCCGCTTCACTGGCTGCCCATTCATTGTTCTCTTTGCGTAGAGGGGGTTGGTTTGAGACTGGACGTTTCATATTTTTTGTGACTTTCCACAGTGAGTAATCAGTAGCCGATGTCACGTCTAGACTTTTTAAGAAGGATTGTATGCCTTCGTTCTTGTTATCGCTAAGTGCTGATTTTAGCTGAGATTGCAAGTAGTTTAAATGTTTTTTATCTGATGCATGTCGAGACTGTTGCCATTTTTTCCTAGCACTACGTTTTTCAGTCAGGAGTTCACGAATAGACAGAGGACATTCGAGTTTACGGTTTGTGACTGTAAGTGTTAGGGTAGCAGCCCAGGCAGACCTTTGTACCCAATAGTTGAGGTGTTCAACAGCTTCCATTATGTTCTCTTCTGTTTTCATAGGTAGTGACTCGTCCAGGCATTGAGCCATTAATTGCCTAAAGAGATCCCAGTCAGTTTTGCGTGTGTGCAGCTTACATGGTTTTGGAGCTAATGTGATGGACCTTTTGAGGGTCATTTCTAGAATAGGCTAGTTCTACTTGTGATAAAGCTGCTAGGGAATCCTTTGGTTATGAAGAAATCTATTACATCTGGTATTTTTCTTCTATCTGTGGGCCAGTAAGTGGGTTGCCCAGGCGAGACAACACTAAGATTTAGTTTGTCAATTGACATTTTTGTTGCCGTCCCTTTGTTGTTACTGTACGCGAGTCCCAGTAATGATGTTTCGTATTATAATCTCCACCAGCAACGAATCGGTGGCCCAGTGTGGCGAGAAACCTAACATAATCTGCTTCCTTAAGTTTATGTTTCGGTGGGCTGTAGACAGCCGATATTACAAAAGATCCTACCCAGTCTTCGATTCGCACATTTGTTGCTTGGATCTTTTCAGTACATTATTGTACTGTTTCGTAATGCTTAATATTATTTTTTATAATTATTGCACTCCCCCCATGTGCAGTTCCATCAGGGTGCATTGTGTGGTAAGTGTTATAGTTTTGTATTTGGAAATAACTCTTTTTTGTAAAGTGGGTTTCAGAGACTAGCAAGATATCAATATTATGTGTCTGCAAATACGATTGAACCTCAAGGGTATATTGTGGCAGCCCATTGGCATTCCATAGAGCTATTTTTAAGCAATCTATTTTGAAAGATTCGTCGTGAGTGCTATTATTAGGTTTGTCAATGTAGTCAATTGCTGCATCACTTGTTTCAATAAGTCCTTTATTTCATGCATATCATTTGTACGTATGTCGCTATTTTGTGGAAGTTGATGTCCTTTGGTTAATACGTCTCTATATGTTTGTCGTATGGTATTCTGAAAGTTCTCTTTATGAGCCGTAAGCGTTTCTTGTCCATGACATTCTGTTTTATCAAACTGAATTTTATTCCTTAATCTACGATCTGGTGCTTTTGGGAATTTCAGATTTTGAAGTTCTCGATAGATTTTACAACCTTTGTAATTTGCAGGTTGGTTACCATCGCAGAGTATACATTTGACTTGGTCGGACCTAGTTTTCCTTGGGCAGTCAATGGAGAGGTGGTCACCAGCGCATTTGTTACACTTAGGTTGTCGGCGACAATAAGTTTTGGTATGTCCATATTGTTGGCATTTCGCACATTGTGGGATTTCCCGTTTTGGTCGTGGAGGTTCAAAGGATACTATACACTGCATTAGGTTTTTAACTTCATATATCCGCTTGTTGTTGTCATTCGGTAATAATTCAACAATGAACATGGGCAATGGCTTCTTTGTGGTTCTTTGTTTGATATTCCAAACGTTTATGCAGCTGTAGTCCATATCATTTAATGCTTCTTTGATGCCATCAGGGTTAGTAGATGGATGCATATTTTTGAGCACAGCTTTGAACGCTCGATCCTGTTTAGGCTTATAAGTAAAAAACTCAGTCTGTTTTTGTTCTAATTGTTTGACGATAATTCCGTATGTATCGGTAGATTTGGTCTGGATTTTGACTTGATCATTGTGGAGGACCTTCAAAGCATTTGGAACATGTTTATTAGTAGAGGTCGGACATTACCCACTTTGTCAACAAATATTGGAGGTGGTTTTGTTGTCTTTTCTACAGTAGTGGTATTGTCTACTTGGGTTTCTTCTTCTGCTAGTTGAGTAAAACTATTTGTTGTTGGTATCGGTTGAGTTTGAGATAGCCAGTATGTATCCAGTTTTGTTTGTTTTTGTGTTCCAACATTTTCAGGGCTTGAGTGCCGTCTTTTCTTACTGGTGACTTCCTTCCAGTCATCTTCCTTATTTGTACTTGGGTCTTGGTCAGTACTTTGTTTTGGGTAGGTTGTGGTTGGATAGATACCTAGAGGATGTGTTCTAGGTCGACTTTCAAATATTACATTATGGCTTATCTGCTGTGGTTGGTTTTTATTAATCTTGGTGCGGTTTTCATTTTTATCATTATTATTTTTATTATTAATTGGATCACTCTTTTTTGTTCCCACAAGTATAGGACGATAATACGGTCGCTACCTAGGGTGACGCCTATTCCCGGTAGAGGGCTACATAGATCGACGAGTCGCCTGTTTCGTCGAGTTTGGTCGCTAGTGACTGATCTGTCCTTTCAGCCAAAGAGTCCTGTTGGCACGTACCACACCTTAGGATTTAGGGGTTTTTTATAGAGATGGCCTTCCTCGCAGTCCAAGTGGCGAAGCTCAGACCACCGTTCCTGCGAGACATGACCACAGGATTACGGTCTGGGGCAGCTCGTTTGAGCTACACACTGGTTTTTAATTCAGGGTTGTCTCCCCTAGCTGTATACTAGGTTAAAGCCCCTAGGGCTCGCTTTCGCCCATCATACTTTGCTACTACAGTCCAGGGGTAGATGGAATGTGCGGGGTCCTAAGGACTGTAGCATTGCCCAGGAGGGACAATTCACTGGTATAGTAGTGAGCCTACCCCCAGCCCGCCACGGCGGTCTGAGGGCAGCGTGGACGTGTATGATGAACTTGTTGGTGACACATAAAACCCAACTCCGCACACTTGGGTGTATGTTCCGGTTATTGCTCAGCACTTTATAGGTGATTGTCTTACAGCAAGAGAAGCACCATCGAGACCTACACCAACCTCCCCTCCCGTAATGAAGAATGAAAAAAAATTTTAAAATGTTTAGGTTTAGGTACACAGTACAAATGAAAATAATGTCGTCGCAGGAGTGAGAAGAATTTTAATGTGTTTTTATTTTGATTATTTTTTAACAGAATTTAAGATTGAATTTTGAAATCACCGTTTCGAACAGTAGATTCAATGTAGAATCGCCGATAGTTTTATATGGATATCATTAAAGTGCTCTGTATATGGATATTAGTTAAGAGCTCTGTAAGAGACAAAGGGAATAAAACAAATTAACAGTCGAACAAACAATACTCGAGTCCATCAAACTAAACAAAAATAAAGGAAATTATACGAGCTTCCCAAGTTACACAAAACATAACATAAATTAGGCGAGTCCATCATATTAATAACTTTGTCAGTTTGAAGAGTTAATATTGTTGTAATTTCTTAAGTATAAACTGAGAAGCCATTTTCAAGGAAAAACTTTAGTAGAGAGAGCAATAAATAACAAAACAACTAGGATTCTGTATGTGTCAAAAATGTCATGCTTCATGCAATAAAGGCAAAAATGTTTTCTTTTAATATTTTAAAATAGTTACATTTGTAAACACCAACGCTAAGCAAGTATAGAGTAAGAAAAATAAACAAATGTCACTTATTAGTTTAAGTTTCCAATATAAATATATACTCATTTGTGGTAGACTGATGATACAGTTATAGTGTTGTGCCCATCATAATGGATGCTTAAGTAGCTATACATTTTATTTGTTTTTGTAGTCGATTTCAGCTTGACATTATTTATATAATATTTCATTTTGTTTACGAAGTCATATTCTTATCCGTACATAGTAAAAAAAAACAAAGTGGCTTCCTGGTCCCTCTGTATGGTTAGATCGTTTAAACTAAGCAACGATTTCGATGCAGTTTTCATTATCGTTAAGATAATTTCTTCCGAATGGTTTATAGGTTTAATAAAATATCATCTTTGCTAATATCCCACCTGAAGATGTTGTAATACAACGAAACCTAGGTCGTGGTAAAGAAATTAAAGATAGTAGAAATAATACTACATCACGTAGTTTCATTTAATTGCGAATAATAAATTTCTACAAAATTAACGCCAAATATATTCAATATTAATATTTTAGAAGATATCACATATTTTAAATTACCAAAAATTCTTCTCTTTGCTTTAAGGACCGCGTGCGGCCGAGGTGCGTGCCTATAAAAAATACGTGGCGCGGGCTGCAAGTCACCCTATTTTGCGTTGTATGATTTGCAGCGATCGCACACGTTTTTCGGAGCTCTCAATAAAGTAAAATAAAAACGTGCTTTTCAGCGCTATACTATAAACTGCAAACAGCTATAAACATTGTATATAAAGATATCCTGTATTGTATTCTAATAATGATAGCAATATTATTAGTTGGTTCTCAATTACACCACATTACCTACATTGCACTCGTGCGAAGCCGGGGCGTGTCACGGATAGCGACTAGCGAGTCGCTAAATAATTGATTTACATGCGTCAAAAATTGTGCCTTGAATGTTATTTTCCATTAATATTTAATGAGAGAACCGTTCATTGGTTCGTATTTATTAAGCGTTACGTAGAAACAGTGTCAGTCATTGGTGTGTATATAAAACATATATATATATATATATATATATATATATATATATATATATATATATATATTTATATATATATATATATATAACGAATATATTTGATACAATATTATTTAATTTATTTAGTATATTACAGGAAATAGCGGACACTACAGAAAAGCGCGATAACGAAAACTTAAGAAGGATTATCTTTGCAAGTTATGAACTATATTATTTGTCAGAAACTGAAGAAAAGGAACTGAAGTAAGATTAATGCAATTGAGTTGAAAATTTTAGTAAGCATTTGAAAATAAATTGTACAAAATTTTAGATAAACACATAGTTGCTATAAAATAATAAAAAATAAGAACTTGACATGTTGTTTCACGCATTACATTCCAAGATTTCATTATATTCCAAGATTTATTTCTTAATATCAAGTGAAAATTTAATCGCACTCAATTCCTTTTCTTTATAATTTACTACAAGAATTTTATGACCAAAATAATTGAAGTAACAACATTAAATCTGAGTCTTGTATCTTTTCATTGAAGAATCGAAATGTGTATAAATGTTCTACTTCCTTATTTACCTTTGTTATTTCAATCAGCTAACAATTATTAATTGTTGTTTATTCTAAAACAAATTTGCAAAAATATGTTTTCTTATAGATGCAAAATGACAAATTTTTAGATTATTGTGTGATAATTGTGTATTTTTGTGTAAAAGTAAATAATTGCATTTTACGAACAGAATTTAACAAAAAAGATATTTCTGTAAAAGTTTCATTTTAACATTCATAATTTTTTTTACGTATTGCCTACTGATTGATCAACATTGAACATTTTAGTAAACGATTATCGATTATTTGATGTCATAGACCTAATAACTACTATGGTGTAATGGAGGGCATTACACCATGTGATTAAAAGTGATTTATCCATAATTTATTTTAAATTGCCTAACTTACCAGTAAAATTTCTTAATACTTTAATATGGAGACATATAATATTTTGACCCCATAGATCAAATTCCTGCAAAATTTATGCGTCAGTTAGGTATTTGGCATCAGAAAATCAAACAATATTTCCGATCATCAACAATTTGTGAACGGTCGCTTTTGAAGCGATGTGTGAACGACGCAATCTTTATATTGTTTGCTTTTTTTTAAATGTCCTATCTAGATTCCCAACTGGGTCTTCATTTAGGAAACTACGCACGCTTCATATTGCTGAACATTATACGTCATATTATGAACATATGTTTTCTGTTTACACAACTAACTTATGGACGATCAGCCGTCGATTACAATCTAGTCCGTGTTCAAATACTTTTTATCATACTTTTTTAATCGTATGTATTTAAATTCATATACGGCCAAATAGCATGTATCCTAAAGACGAGTATTGAATATATTTGGCGTTAATTTTGTAGAAATTCATTATTCACAATTAAATGAAACTACGTGATGTAGTATTATTTCTACTTTCTTTAAGTTCTTTTCTCCACCAGAAGATGCTGTAATAAAACGAAACCTAGGTCATGGTAAAGAACTTAAAGAAAGTAGAAATAATACAACATCACGTAGTTTCATTTGACTAAAAAATAGTATTGCCTATCGAATATTGGAAACTTATTTGAAATAGGATTAGTAATTTCTGGGATTACTACAGACAAAAAAAAATTTTCTTCTCTTCATAATTGTAGTGTTGATTTACAACGATAATATATAGAAAAAAGTATATCCATAGACGTATGTATTATCAAATTATAAAATGTATTATCCAAACACGCTTTCACAATTCGTCTGGAAAATGTTTGCACGAAATTGTAAAACAAGAAAATGAGAAGGTGTTCGTAATATGTTAATTAATGAGTTTGAACAACTGCAAAAGAAAGCAAGAAAACGTATGAACCATATTCAGTTTCTCTGTGACGTAAGTAAATATTTATATTTTTCAATTACTGGTTAATATTTCGGCAATTTTTTTCAACGTAATGGAAACTTTTTGTTTGGAATAAATACCGAGTAGCGGTAAATTGTAATCTATTTCTAACTAATAACACCCAAGAATCCCACTGTATTAAATCAGTATAAATCGTTAGGAAGACATTCAACTGCCAAACTCCTTCCACTCCGAGTTTGGCTCCGTATCACTGACATCATGTGTCCTCATCTAATATCTTGTTAATTTTATGATTCTGATTATTTTTTAAATTCTGTAAACGGATATACGAGATCGAATGTGCCATTTTGTCACAAATATTAGGTGCGTAGTGTTTCTGAAATAGTAGCTTATTTAATTTTTCCTCCATGATTGATATCCTTTGTTACTGACATCATAATAAGCTGAATTTATATCATCCTTATTACTGTAATATTATGTTTATCTTTGATTATATCTAAATGCGACATGATTTCTTTTGTTTGTATTCTTATTTAATACTTAAAAACTTGAACTTTTAAAGCGTTTCTTCGTTAATATGAAAGTTTAGATACTACTGGAGAAGGATCTGTTGCGATACGAAAATTTATGAAATCGTCTAAATACCTCACAAACTTGAAGCATTAATGGTACATTATAAATATTTGGAGACACGTATCGAAAACCAAAATTTTAAATTTGCATTTTTGCAAAAGAGGTTAAATTAAATGACCATAAGAGGTAAAGTTTCATTACAAAATCCTATCTGATGACATCGTCTTTGATAGAGGGCAAAACAAAAACTCACTCCCATATTAAATACATTAAATTATAAGATTATAAAATTTTTAGAACTTATTTATCCTCCCTATAAATCTCATGTACAAATTAAAAAAAAATAGGTTATTAACCCGCAAAATACATAAGTTAATAAAATGTATTTTTATTCCAAGTTTCTGCATTGCACAGTTTCTAGAAATCACCGTGACACATCGACATACAGACAATCAAGTGACAGATCGATATACAGACAGATACGTGAGTAATTTTATAAGAATTCTGTTTTTCAGTTTGGGTATGTAATTCTAAAGGACCATAATCATTTTGCTGTGATGTACCCGACTCACAGTAACCTTATTCCTAGCAGAATTCTAAAAAAAATTGACTCAACGATAACACCAGAACCAAATGCTTATCACAGTGTTAATTTTTACAATTATTAGGGTTTTTTGAATATAGGATGTGGGTTTCATTACTCTCAATGCAATAATTTTGTTATTTATGAAGCTTTTCAACCGATTTCAATCATTAATTGCTAAAGACAAATCGATGTTTCAGTATTGTAGGTCATCAGATTATAAAAAATGGATTCAGCCTCTGTGTTTTTAAAAACAGCGAAATCTGTGACATGAAAATTTTACGTTGTTTGTCAAACTCTGTTATATTTGATATATATATGTTGTTTTTAGTATATATATATATATATATATATATGTATATGTATATATATATATATATATATATATATACATATATACTAGTTTAATAGCTCTAATGGAGTTCATGCATCGAAATTAACGTTGCAAACGAGAATGTCCAATTTCAGCTTAGTCATAAACAAAAACTTATCATTTTCAAAGAAAAAAACATGTAAACATTTAGTAATTTAGACACATAGATCCACTGCTTCAAGAGAAAAAATTTATTTGTGTCATAAAATGAAAGTAGAAATGACTATTAAATATCATATATTATCGATACTTAGAGTCATTATTTAGCTTCGGAAGTTAATATCAATACTATTTCAATACCCGTACGAAAGTGTTGAATATTTACTTATATAAAATATGAATGTAATATTGTTTTAAAGAAATATCTTGATGGAACCATAAAATATATCGTATTGTACATTCATATACAGTGATAAAATAATATAAAATGAAGTTATTTCAATATCAAGTGAAGTCAATTTCCTTCTTATTAACTGACAATAACCTTAGAGTTATTGTGACAAGAAGGCAGATTTGCAAGTATTAATAAATATAACAATAACATTTTTTTTTCATCCAAACCATTAAGAGAAAATATAAATGAAATAAGAATTGGTAAATGAATGTAATTAACGTCAATTAAATGTTTATATTTTTGTTCTTTTGATGTTCTGCTGTCGGTAAATTTTAACAAGGTATTATAGTCTAAAAATTAATATTTAGAATGAAGTTGATAA
The DNA here is from genome assembly GCA_039881145.1 of Druceiella hillmani. NCBI lineage: Eukaryota > Metazoa > Arthropoda > Insecta > Lepidoptera > Hepialidae > Druceiella > Druceiella hillmani. The sequence goes on from JAYKKI010000009.1 coordinate 5,864,581, forward strand.
AGAGGAGCATTGTAAAATTAAAATATAACTTTGGAAATTAATTTAACTATTGAATTTAACCATATTACTTTAATATTTCTCGAAATAACAATTGTCAACCAATTATTACCTCAACATTATACATATTTATGCCTTTACTAAAGATCTGAGCTAATCCACTGAGCCAAAATTTATATATTTGGTTTATATATGCATACTCTAAAAAATGATGTATCCGTCACTCATGTTTATAGCTAGGCCTAATCACAAAGAAACGATTTTTGTTGAATGATGCAATAGTAAGTATCTCGTGATTATTTTTTTCTCTCAATGCAGCAACGAACCTGTTCCTTATGCCAGTCCTACTTTTTGCACTCCCTGTTGAAATTGAAATAATTTTATCGAGTGAAAAATGATTTTAAGGATCTTTAGGTAAAATAAATCATAGAAAAATATAATTTGTGCTTGTTTCGTTTATGTGCCAAGACTTGTCAACTGCTATTGATAAAGCAGAAACTATTTTGAAATCTTTGACTTGCTTGCTGGTTATATTCGAATGTTATGTTTTTCGCAGTTTCAGCAGACAATGGTAATTCTTCATTTTTTTGGGAATATTTGCTTTGCTCTTGAAGTCCCAAAATAGTTCTTCGGATCCAATCATGAAACAATTTTATTTTTGTATTCTTCGTCTGTACATTATTTTCTTCTCTTAACATTATCTTGATTAACCACAAAATTTGCAATATTAACATTGTTGAAAGATTGTTTTCAATAATGGAATGCAGAACTTGACTTTTCTCGAGTCCTGTAAAGTGCCTTAATGGCTTTTTTCTCGCAAAAAGGACAGGATATTTAATATTAGATAACACGTGTTTAGTTGTAAAGTGTCTTTCCAAATTGGATTTTATTTCATGCACCCGTTTCTCCTAATAAGACAGGTCGGAAGGTCATCTAAGTTTTGAATAAATACATAAATCTTGACCAATTCCACTTTAAATTCAAGGTTTTTATCTTTACGTTTTTGTTTGCTTCTTTTTTGTAGCCATATCAAACAGGACACCTAAAAATATTTCATTTTGTAATAATAAAGCCACCTGCATAAAACAGCCATAATTCTTAAATTGGGGACAAAAATATCTGCAGGATTTTCAACTGGCTAGAACATTATAGTTAAAATTATGCTTCAAGTAGGAACTTTTGTCACCCGCGGATAATTTGCGGACGCGACTAGCGAGGTCAAGATTATTTCACAGAAATATTCCAACTGAAAGCCAAAATGCTATGCCTTTTACATATTTTACTTTTAAGTATCTATATAAACATAATTCTATAGTAATGCATAAATATTGTTTATGAGATATAGAGCGACCTAGTACGCCATGATGTGAAAATCGCTTCATTTTCAAGTAACGATTCTTTTTGAATTGGCTTGTAAACTACAATTTCATAATTTCAATATATTTTTTAAAATACTTATATATTGAATCACAACATTTAATTACAATTTATAATATTAGATTAGATTTTAATTTTTAATTAATATTTTGTAGATGTTTTCATTACACTTATCAAGAATTATTGACACTATTAGATTTCATTTTGTTTATTTGATTATTATATTTGAAATTATTCATTGGTGTAAAGCAATTATTTATTATTACACGGTGTGGATTATAAACGTAATATATATGTTAGTTTAAGTACAATATAAAATCTAGTATAGTGAAGTATAAAAATCATTAAAATCTTATATTATGTGCAAAATCATATGATTTTCATTTGAATGCATTCAGCAGACAGTTTATATTTCATTTAAATAAATGAAAGAAATAGAGAATATCTGGTTCAGCATTTTCTTATTAGCACAAATTCAATATTTAAAGAAGAAGGGTTACTTTTTTCTTTTTTTTTCTTTGTAACATAAATTAAAATATAATTTCTACAGCAAGTATATTTTATTCGATATGTAAATATTTTTATTTTCTTATGGCGTAGAATATACTTTTTTATCCTACAAATTATGAATTACTTAAATCAAACGTTATAAATGTTAATTTAAGTACTTGAATTAGTGTCAAAAATTTGTCGAGTTATGGTACGATACAGGAGAGAGAGTTAACAATTTATTTATAATTATGAATTATTACAATTGAAGGTATTATTCCCTTCTCAATAATCCGTGAAGTTATATTTGGTCATCTCTAATGGTATTTTAACTTCCACAAAGAAAGCGCTCACTTCAATAATTTTGATCCGACGTTATTTACAGTTATGTATTATGATTCCTGCAAGAAAACAATATATTTATTTCAAAATAAAATCGAGCCTACATATGTTTAATTTAAACCAGTTTGATAACAGTGATACAAGTTGCACAAGTAGAACTTTTAATAAAAGTAGTACTTGCTTTCTAAGATTACTTCTCACGTTGATATAATAGGAATCAGATTCGAACTATTTCTTTACAATAATAGTGTAGAATAAGAAGAACCAAATAACACATTAAAATATGATTTTTTGAAGTGAAACTTCTTAGGGAGCGCCTCAACATGGAAAAAAAGTGTACGGGAGTAAACTGGTGAGAGCAACATTGACAAGGGTCCCGACATACCGTCAGCGGAAGAGCGCCTCTGCCTTCGGTTTTTTCGGCCTCATTCTTGTTATATTTGCATTCGATTTCATTATTTTGTTCCTAATGACGCAGTTATTTTTTACTTGTTTTGTGACGAACATGAACTTTCAAATAACATTTGTCATGCATGAAGCGCATATAGCGTAATAATTTCTGCCGATCGTCTTCTGGCATTCATCTGTTTAAATATAACATAATAAATGTCTGAAAGTTAACTTAATTATATGTTTGTTATTTATATGCACAACTGTTTTTGGGTTGCTTGCTTATAGTTCACGTTGTTCTCGATTAAACGAGTTTAGACATTAATTGGTCATTGATTTTGTGTTCTCTCAGAATAAAGTTCTTGACCTGTCGGAAAGAATAATACTGATTATACTCATACCTATTCTCCCGTTTATAAAGGTGTACAGTAAGTTTTTCTTAATATAATACCAACGTTATTAATAATTTTTTGTTTAATTTTGGTGGAGTCTAAATATTTGAAGAGAGAATTTAATAAAAAATATTTGAGTAGTGCGTAAATAGATCAATAGTCGGTCTATTAATTTTTCTTTTGAGAATGTTTTAGTTTGAAACTTGTTAGATTGCACGATAAAGATTTCAATTTACAAATTGTTTGTGGTAATTAGTGATTGTTAATTTTGATCTACGTAAATTACACCGTCATATTTAGTTATACGTTTCCAAAGATAATATCGTTTTTATTGTATGATTCAAGTTTTTCTGTCTAAGTTTCTGTCCCTTATATTGTTTTTGCTTGACTTGTGTGATAAATATTTTCTTTCAATACATATTTTATAAATCTTAGCACTTTGTACCCATAAAATTTCCATACATTTATAGTTTTATTTAATAATAGGTAAATATTTCTGTAAGATGTTTTTCATTTCGAATAGTTTTAAAATATATTTTATTAAATTTTCTTCAAATTTTACACAGTAAAATTAAACATGGAAGTTTCTTAAGAAATAAAGTTAATTTCTACTTCCAAATTAAATCTGTGTTTTAGTAAATAAATTTTATATTGAAAAATATAACAATTTCAATGAAATATTTAGAAGATATTATACTTTATTTTCCCTTATAAGTTTATCTTATTTATTTAAATGTACGACAAAAGATTTAATCGTCTCCCTATAAAATTGAATTAAATAAAGTGTTTATAAGATGATATAATAGGGCATATTCTGACATGGATTTGCCTCGTGTTTTCAAATGCCTAATGTTTACTTTTCCCCGAATTTAAATTAAGTACCACTAGAAATAAATTGGGGACTTTTTTTATAAAATTCGCCATCTTAATAAATTAATTAGGAAAAGCGTAAGTGCAATAAATTAAATGTTCGAAAAAGTTTCACGTTTCTTCCAACAGCATTTTCCATGATTTTACAATTAAATTTTTGTGCTGTTTTTATCTAATGGAAATTTATTATTGGTGTCTTCTTTTTACTTTGTTAAGCATAAAGTGATTTAAATATCTACTTATTACCAAAAATGAAGTGATTGTATCTAAAAATGCATCAATTATCGGATACAACCAATGAAAGTGTTAGTAGAATTGGCATTTAAGACACACACATACTTAAGGCTATATAAATATTTAAAGCATTTAAATATATATATACATATATATATACATATGTGTATATATATATATATATATATATTTACATATTTATGTAAATATGTATATTTATTTATATAAAAAGATTTGTAAGGGTTAATAGTATTTGCATACGCTTTTACACTTTTGTAGGTAGAGAATGACGGAGGTAAAATATATTTTGTGTATATCTCTACATGTGTGTATTTTATAAGTTCCGTTAATTATTCGTCAATCACCCTAACTCGATAATTGATTCGAATGGCATACCACACGATAATTAAAGTTTAAAATCAATTTCAGTGTTTATTTGTTAGAGGGAATAAACCTCTAAAATGTTTGTAAAAATATTTTTGAGTGTTAAGTATTTATATTTATGTAGATAAATAAGCTTTATCAAAAGGGATTTTTCAAGAAACCGTTTTTGAAGATCAACGTCAAAAGTTATCTGAAGATATTTTTTAGATGTATTGGGCAATATCTTGAGAATTATCTTTTATAAAATTGTAAAGTAAATAGTTTCGGGATTTTTGTGATCCGCTACTTTAACTAATACCAAATATGACATATAAAATTTAAAAAAATGTATTTTCGACTTTATCCAATTCAATAATTTGCTCCCAATCAAATGAGAATATTATTTATCAACTATCGAGACACGTATATGCGGGTTAACTTCTATTATCAACAATTATAAATTAATTTCCATTTTTCTTTCAAACGTTTTCTGAGAAAAACTAATGTAACAAAGAGAGTTGCGACACATGGAGACGTGAGTTATCTCATAAAGGTTCTCTTTCGTCTTCTAAGGTATGTATGCATATGCACACTGAATTGTTGCATGTGTTATGCACATGAAATAACCTCTACGCGAGCGCAATGCCTGTAAAGAGGGCGAAAGCTCAAAAAGCAATTAAATATTAATAATTATAATTTTAGTACCACTTAACAATAATTTAAAAGCACTTGTAACACAGGCCATTAGAGGCTGGTGAGAGTAAATTTTAAATTAATTTCATCGATTTTTAAATAGAATGGACTTACGATAAATCCACACATTTTTCAGATGCAAGTTTTAGTGGCAGCAAATGATTTTTTCCAAGTCAAAGAGGAAGATTATGAACTAGTCCTTGCCAAATGCGATGTAACAGATAAGCTGGTGCGTGAAAGCATCACAAATGTCATGGAGTGGTACAGGATGCAGCAACATCTTCCTGAAGGCGGCGTTTGTAAGTTGTCTAAAAAATAAAAACAATAAAACAAATGGCTTGTCAGAGGCAAATGTAATACGTCATATTTTCAATTATTTGTATCCGATTAATTTCACAGTAAATAAATATTTGATAAGTAAACTCTTTATAACTAGTTTTAAGTAATTTACTTAATAGGTAATGAACTATGGGTACAAAAGAATTTAAAACAATCTGAACGATAATTGGTAGAATAATTCTTGTTATTAACATAGATGAATTTTGAAATGTACATAGAAAAAGCGAAGAGATTAATTTTTATCAAAGCCATTTTGTATTCAATCCTAGCCCTTAGTTTATTACTAATATCACCATAACGTGTTTTCTATCTTTCATAGTGTTATTGCAAAACTTTGAAATAATACTATGCCACCAAATTTCATTAGGAGTTTCTTCATAAAACACTTAACAGATTTCTGATAATTTATTTTTATATTTTACTAGGCTATATACTTGTGAGTTGCGCTGTTCGTACGTAATGAAACATATACGTTAATTATTACTCATAATTTGGATCCATTAAAACTGTGAGCTTAATTTTATTACTTATCTTATTATTTAAAATATAATAATTAACATAAGTACAAGTGTAATAAATGCAATTAGTATCATATAGTGTGAAGACCTTTTTTTTCCTTTTTATCACTTCAGCCTAGTGAGTTAAACCCGTGTAATCTCTTGTAAGGTTAGAATTTGATTTTTGAAATGGATATTAAATAAAATAAAAAGGGTTGTAATAAAAACAATTAAAAAAGAAATAACAAGCATTTCTTTAATTTCATAAATATTTATATATATTTATATTTATATATAAGTGCAGTTTATGATTATCCACAAAATCAAACAATAAGAATTATGAATAAATGATACATATCTATAAATAATTTAAAAAGTGAAAATGAAATGAATTAGGAATACTATGGCAGGAACGTTTCGGTTGAAAATATATGACGAGAAGTATTGTGAGCGAGAGAATGTAGTTATGTAAATTGTGGTGGCATGGTTTGGCTACATGCAAAGTATGCATGAAGAAAGATTACAAGGATGATAGTAAAAACTTTAAAAAGACATTATCTAATGATCATTTCTTTCTACAGCGGAAGAGCGAATTTTTCGTCTCCTAATCACTACGGGTTTCAGCCTCGAAAGGACTAAGCAGATGATCGACAATTTGCTCACGGCACGTGTTTTATTTCCTGAGCTGATGGTGGACCGCGATCCATGTTCCGAGGCCATGAAAGCAATTAGGCCATGTATCGAGTTAGCAATAATGCCCCAACGCTTTGATGATATGAGCAGGATTATTGTATTTTCGTAATGCAATTTTACTCAATTTAATATTGATTAAGTATAAGATAGATAAGTATTGAGAGAATTTCACCAAAAACATTTTATTGGGCATATATTTCATAAAAATATGCTTGTTTTTTTATATTTTATGTTACTATTCGAGCTTCGTTTATTGGCTATTGAGATACTGTGGAGTATTTTCATTTAATCCGTATCGTAGTTATTTATCCGTCACTTCCGTCTCGAAGTATTTTCAAAAGTAACTTGGCATATGACACAGAATGAGGAAAGATTTTAAAAGTGTCAAATTTACTAATATTGGAAACAGTGAAATATTAAACTATGTGTCTAACAAGGCAATATTCCAAAATGTTGACATAGTGGAGAATTAGAATTTTGACAACGATCATTAAAACGATATAAAATATATTATAATATTTTATATTGAATATAATAATATGGACAATGTTGAAGTGTGCATAGGGTATACACATGCCTGTTCTGCTTGCAGCTTCGCAATGGTATGTATTTTTTTATTTTCACACTCACATTTTCTTCTATTATTATTACGAAACGGCTCGTAGAAAATATTTGTAACAAACAGACAAAATGTAGCCTATACCTTAATTTGAGCTTCAAGGACTATTCCAATATAACTTCTAGTCAGACTGGAAGAATTTTTTTCTAGATGTAATGAAAGATAATTACGGAGATATTAAAAATGTCCACATATTTTTTCTCAGTAACATTTTGAAACGTAAACTTAAAATTTGGCACATAGATAAAGCAAGTTACTGCACAAATATTTTGAAATAATACTCAAAAATAATTATATTAAACTTTTAAAAGATCAAGTGAATTTTTCCTAATCAGTAGTTATTGTGTAATACTCGAATAAACAGACAGATGTACGGAAAGAAAAAAGGAATTAAAAAAAAATTGCGTTATTCGTTTTAAATATCATAAATGTACGGACACATCAACTCATGTACACTCACACGATAAATTAAATTATGAAAAATTTACTTGATCTTTTAAAACTTTAATATAATTATTTATGAGTATTATTTTAAAATATTTGTATAGTAACTTGCTTTATCTCTGTGGCAAATTTTAAATTTACGTTTTAAAGAGTTCCCGAGGAGAGGGATGTGGATATTTTTAATATCACCATAATTATTTTCATTATATCTAGAAAAAAATTATTTTCTAATATTTTCTTATTTAATTGACACCTCACACATATATACAATTGAAATCATATATACAATTTTTTAAAAATGCAATAGTATATTTGCCTTCGTAAAATATTTTTATGAGCATTTGTTTGTCAATTATTGATGTTTATGTGGAAATATCGATACTTGCATGGGCAAGATTGTTTATCACAATGTCAAATTTCAAGTTTCCAAGTCTAATGGTTTCTGAAATAACGACTGTGATAGATGGATAGAGAAACGACTGTGATAGAACGAACAAGTTAGTGACATTTTTATTTTGAGGACAAACCGCTGAACAAAGTAAACGTTTAAGCTTATGTAAATGCAAAAATCAGTTTTGTTTCTTTAGTTGTAACACGATGCTATTTTTCAATGAAAGGATATGGTACAAATTTTATGACTTATGAAAAATATTATTGTTTTTAAATATACTTTATAGAATATACTACAATTTTGTTATATAAAGTATCGAATAATAGTTACAAGCTTTAATGGTGATGTTGTTATGCATGACAACTTCATCCTATTGTTTATATTCCCAATAATATCAGAATCGTTCGCACAATAAAGTAATTTTATTATATGTTCCAGATTTAATGATGAAGATATATCGAAAGTTAATACGACTGATTACTTTAAGCTGTGCTATATGGCGATAGATCTCGCTTTCTGTTTAGATTTGCGATTTGGAACCCATTTCATAATTGATTGGAAAGAATTTAAACTCTCTCATCTTACTCGCGTGACACCGAGTGTAATCAAGAACATGTTGTTTACTTTACAAGTAAGTTGCACACAATAGTTGCAATAATATACGCCTGTGTAATTTATTACAAAATGAAATTGAAATGCACACATTCATAAATAATATGAATAATATATGCCTACGTTATTTACAACGATAATTATTGGTCTATTGAAAAGAAATAATATTCAAAGGCATTTTTAACTCTTATAAGTATCTGTGCTGTAATATTCAAATATCTCATGTTTGATGAAATCACTTCATAACTGTTTTATGGAATTGTATTTTATGAGCCCAGGGTTCGGATCTCATAAATATTTTTAGTTTATACAAAATAATGCACATATGTATATATATATATATATATATATATATATATATATATATATATATATATATATATACATATATACAGTTTTCAATGTTAATATGTTATTCCGTTTCTGAATTTGGTCCAAAATATTGCTATATTGAGACAGATAAGTAAAGTGATTGGATAAGTAAACTTATGGCCAAATTGGTCAGGGATATGATCAGACTTATTTTTTAATGGTTAACATATTTGTTGAAAAAACAGTTATGAATTTAAAAAATATATTTCTCAAAGGGATATATACTCGTTTTAATTAGCTTTAGCTTCGTGGATTCGATTAATTTATAGCACGATTTTTTTTATGTTTTTTACTTTTTGTAAGTTTCCGTTGATGAATGTTTCCTATTTTTTTATAGTTTGTCATGTCCATTTGTCACAGTTTAACGGTTTTTACAGTTTTGGGTCGATTTGAATTAAATTTTGCAGATATGTACTCTTTATGGAGATGTGAAATATGTAGCAAACAATAAAATAAAATATGAATATAACTTCTTATGTAAGTTATATGTATAACTAGTTAGGTATTTTATAATAAAATTAAAGTTCAAATTACCATTTTTAATTTTTAAGCAATCTATAAACTTTTTACCAACACCTATATGAAATGCATTTTTTTCATTTTTGAAATATTGGGCTTCAAAGTGAGGTTCAATTGACCCCACTTTATTTTTCAAACGTGGCTTTGAAAATTTTTGAAAATAACGAAGTAATACCGTTACGCATTAACATAACATTAATCAACAATATCAGTATATAAGTTTAAAATATTACAGATCCTTATTTTGAATATATTCCAATACGCATTTGCCCGGTTTTATTTATTATTCAATTATTCTAGAAAAATTGTAAGATAACATGTAAATTAATATTTGTTAATTAACTTTGAAATAAAATATTAACTTAAGAAATTTTAATAGAAATATGATATAAATTTCATAAATGTTTATGCCATTGCTTCTGTGAGAAGTTATTGATATTTTTTGTGTCAAAAAACGAAGCGTCTGTACATGATCATTTTATACATGTTTTTGGAAACAAATTTATAAACATCACAGTTATTTTAACAATCGAGCTATTTTTGGTGGACGACAAATAGATATTGATTTCGTGATGGTCCCTTTATTATAAATTTTGGGAAAGAACCCATAGAAAGTAATATCATATGGAACCAAATTTTTTATTTAAGTATTTCAATAAACTTAAGTTTAGAAAAGAAAATTTTAACTTAGGCAAAATACGTAAAGTAAAGGTATTTCTATAAGAAACGACTGGAGTTATCGAGTTAAAATTAATGTTGTATACTGAGGCTTGTAGCCTCAAATTTTAAGTTTTCGTACAGTTTTTGTAAAAATGTTTTTTTTGTCACCTTTAATTTATGTTTCATATCCTAATTTCATCTTTTTTTGTGTAAAATAATTCGAAGTAATTTTTTTCTAGATATACTAATTTTCATGAATATTTATTGATCTCGATGGAAAAAAGTGTAGAGAAATATTAAAAATATTTTAATAATTGTTTTTTTTACTTCCAGAGGTGTTATGGTTTAAAACTTAAGACCATACATTTTACTAACGTACCGTCATATGCAGAGTTATTAGCTTCAGTAATGAAGACTGGCTTTAGCGATAAAATTGGTAGTAGGTGGTTTATGCATAAAGAATATGATGGTCTTTTTAAATTTTTCCCAAAGAGCCACCTTCCGTCCGACTTTGGTGGAGGAAATAAATCTTTGAAAGAGTTGACGGGTTCGTGAAACTTTTATTGAATTTGTTTATTAAACTTATTAACTAATTTTTGTAAAATGGGTCTCCAAGTTTTAGTTACATTTCGTATCTCTATTCTACGACCATTTACGATTAAAATTTTGTATTTTGCGAATATAATTTTTCACAGATAACTTCATAGAAAAAGGAAAATAACAAAAAAGACGTGTACCTTTTTTGTTTTTGGTTCACGATGGTGCAAGGTGCAGTAACAAAAATTACAGAAAAAATATTTAATTTTTAATTACAATGATTATATTAATTTGTGTTTTGAGACCAATTTCCAATAATGTCAGCTTCTTATGTCACGGTAAAATTATATCTAAATAGCTAGCTGTATTGTCTTATTTTTAGACGAGTTAATTGCGCAAATGGTTAAACGTCGTGAGTGGTTCTTGGAGCAAGACCAGTACAGAGCGGACGAGAGCAAAAGATTCGGTGCCGGCAACGCCATCTCAAAAGAACTTCAGGGTATTCAAGGTTCATTCCGTACCCTGGACATAGACTAATAACTGTGCTTTTATTGTAAACTAAAAGTAAATTTAATTTACAATTCATATTTATTTTATTTTTGTCCCACATTTTATGATGTTTTTTCTAATAAAGGGTTTTGAGTAATTAAACTCAGTTTGTTTCGTAAACTTAGTAAAATTGTTTACGAACGTGATTCCGTTTATCGCATCACCCTTACGGCTAACGTTTGAAATAAAAACTTAGTTTCTGGTGATTAATTTTTTTGTACAAAAACAGACGTAGCTTGTTCTAATTAAGTGTTATCAGGCTTTCAACTTTTAATTTAGATATCACCGTTACATCGTGTAAGACTATAATTCCAGAAAAAATGGAATTGAGCAGGGAATGGATGTCACTCATGATACGTCCTCAAAGTAACAGTCCAAATTATATGTTTTCGGTATTTTTAAATGTCCTAAACTATTCTGAACCTTAAAAAATACGAAAAGTGCCCGCAAATTTTAAATCAAGTTTTGGTGCTTGTTTTGTGTCTCATATGTTTTTCTGTAGGAGTAACGCGGGCAGTTGGTCACATGGGATTGTACACAAGTAATAAAAAATATGCAATAGTATATTTCAATCATATTCATCACAAGACACAGTAAAATCAATATTATATTAACCTTTTTAAAGAAATAGATATATTTTATCCATACAAAAAAAACACCAATGTAATAACAATTAGGGATAATAACTAAGGATACTTTTATAATGCTCATAAGACATCGAATAATAAATACTCTTAAGACATCGAATAATAAACTAACGTGATTTTAGTGACTGTTTTTGGGGAGGCTAATTACTCTATGGGACTTCAAACGTAAACCGGCGTAGTTTGGTGGTTTGCTTTTTCTATAGTTGAGTAGCAAATAATACGTTCATATTAACAGTTATTACTAAACATTGTTATAAATACTGAAAGTTTTTTTTAATTTTCTGAAAGTTTTGGCAAACTGTGGCAAAAATCTACTACGTTATTTTTTCAAAGAAATTTGAGAGCAGTTTTTAAAACAGTATTATTTTTTAAATCAGTCTTATTTATAAATGATTACTTTTGAAAATTGCTTGGTGTATTATTGAAATGTAACGTATAAGGTTTATGGAAAATTGTTGTTTTAAGTAAGATCTTATTAATATCGGTGACTCCTACTTAAATTTTGTTTGTATTCGTATTAAGTCGATTTTTGTTACAGTAAATTGCACTTCAAAAATTAGCTCCAGCATTTTTGAAGATTTGCTTGCAGTTGAAAAAATGATAAGGTTCTTTTATCCAATGCTTAAAAAATAGTTTCCCTTTTTTATGTTGGAAAGCTCTAGGACTGATTTGACTTTTACGGCCGCCCAATCAGAAAGTGCCTCGTTCAATTAAAAAATTATTGAAATATTCCACATGGGTTGGTCCGCTTCATTTCACTGTAATAAACTAGATCGACATATATAGCAGTTATTTCTTACGATAACTTTTAAAAATTGTGGTGTGTCGTTATATTTTTTCTTAGAAAATTTACAGTGGATACGACAGTGTATATCATTTCGTTTCTCTTTAAAATTTGCAGCATGATATCTTTTAATTATACAACTGGCCTCCTCCAAATTACTCTTGATTCCTTCAATAACACCTTTATTTTGGTTGCCAGTATCCTACCTCCATCGGTGGTGACATTTGTGAGATTATACCAGCTTTGTTGCCTTCAATGTTTGATTTACATACTGGAATAAATCTTTCTCAGTAGTTGTTTTTTTAAACTGCCCCTTTGCATATGTTCTTTACAAATTAGTAAAGTTTTCGCCAATGTCAAAGGAGAAGAATTGCGCTTTATCCTAAATATCCATACTTTTGTCGATCTCTGAGAAGAAATCGTCAAATTCCTCGCTTCATTCTTAATTTCTCCACACAAGTTAGCGCCCAAGTTTTTAGTTCTTGAAGAAAGACTAAACTCTGCGACTGTATTTTTATGCTCCGTTTTAGTATTCATATATTTATAATACATGTTTTACTATTCTTTTCCTGAACTTTAAATTGGTTCTCTTAATATTGTAGCGACAATTTCAAATTATCGATATTTTTCCTTCGGGATTCCCTTATCCAGACGGATAAATCTAAATTTGAGTTCATTGTTTTGATGACTCTCCAGGTTTTATTCCTTTACTAAATAAACAATCTTTTAGTGAATTAATTATAATAGTTTCTTTCACAATTCGATTAATAAATATACAACGGTCCATGCTCCCTTAAAACTTCTATTTTTTCATGTATTTAAATTTTTAATCATGAATTTGTAAGAACAAAAAGCTTTTCTGAATACCTATCCTATAATGACAAATCAATAAATCATAATTCACTGCAATTTAATATTAGCATTAATCAATTTAATTTTGGTAACTATGTAGGTATATTGTGAAATGTATTCGCTCACCCAGCAATATTAATCAGCACTCAGACAGTCGAAAAAGTTGTTTTCAAGTTGAATATATAATAGACAAGTGCTGTACTTCGGCAGCGATCAGTGACATAGTACTCGTAGTTTGTGAGTCTTGAATTCTCGAAAGACGTAACTTACAGGGGTGATCGCGCAGTAAAGGTATAGATGGAGCGACGGTGGAGGGTTGGTGTGGAAATAATATATTATATTTTTGTTTTAGTTTTATAAAATATTTCTAAAAATATGTTATTGTTTGCTAACTGTATTTTAAAATCTAGAGATTAGTATATATTTCTCTTACACAGAGCTTAGGTACAATAAGGGATCGTAAGAAAAGTACGCGGACCGCTGGCTACGTGCTGCCGAAAATAAATAGAGATGTTACCTTTCTAATGAATTAAACAATGACTATGAAATAAATGGCATATTTCAGGTCATTAAATATAATTTAACATTTAATGTCGACTTTAATTCCTGAATTTTTGAATTTCACAAAGCATGTTTAATGACCATGTCTTTGTGGGGTTTATTAAATAAAAGGTACTAAAGTTTTATTATTTTTTAATGTATAACTGTTTATATATCTGGAACGAAATTGGGAAAAAAATTAGTTAGTTGACAATTATTCATATAGTATTGGGTTGTTTTAAATGATAAGAAATTACGAGCATTTTTTGGACATTTTGTATACTTGTCAGGATATAGGTTTTACGATAATGATTGCGATAACGTGATCAATTAAATAACAAACTAATATTCCTTAACAAGCTCATTTATATATTACAATATTCTGAATTTTCGGTAAATGTTATCCAAAAACATGATGTTTGTGGTAAAATCGATTTACGTTTTTATGTTTACTAATATTAATATTATTTTTCACCGTGTAACTAAACTGGTTTAGTGCTGGTTTATCCTTCACAGACACACAATATGGCAAATTTCCCAGAATTGAGATTTAGAATCATCGCTATAGTTTTTTGGCAAAAATTCTGTAAATTTTTAGTAGGTCTGTTTTTATTATAATTTTAATTCTAGGAGTTATAATGGGGTGAGGGTGTATGTTTCTTGTGAACAATTTTAGCACTATCTATGAAATATAGCACTAGCAGAAATATACCGATGAAATTCGAAAAAGTAATAGATTAGGAATTTCTTTTTCACTTGATATGTCACAGAGTATTTTAAAATTACAAACAAAAATTTGAATAATTTTCAAGTGCCTACGTTAAGTGGTTTTTGTGGAAAAACCGTACGGATATACGAGTTATTTTATGGAAAATATGTACGTATATACGAGTTATTTTAAACGGGGTTCATTTACTTGTAAGTTTCTTTGATCTTCTTCGATTTTCTGCTAACCCATCCTTAAAAAGAATGAAATCATATGACAGCACGTATTTTTCCAAATTTTGTTGAAAATGTTACATTTAACATTTTATGCACCTGTTCATTTAATGCTATTGTTATTCTATACAATGTAGTTATGGCTTGCATGTCTCTTTGTTCATATAAAATATGTATATGTGTGTATGTTCATATAAAATTTTTGATATAACTTAATCTGGAAAATTATTTCATAATATAAGTTTTTGTTTCGTTTACTTACTTAATGTATTCTTATGATAGACGGTAGTCGTAACAGTATAAATAAAAAAGGAATCCATGAAAAGTATGCTTGGTTTTCTCACGCTTTCGTTTCTTAACTTGTTGGTAATAAAATAAAAAAATTAACACCCAAAAGAGGGTTCTTGCTGAAACATTTAAAAAAATTAATTATCAAAAAAGCATAGTCCACATTTAATAACGACGAGGACATTTTGTGTCCATAAATATTTTTTTTAAATATGAGCTATTTCATGCAGAAACACATAATTAAAAAAACCTTACTTATGAGTTCAGTACATGAGAGAACTTAGTATTTTTGAGTCTTGATGACGTTGCGCGAGCTGTCCGAATTTTTGTTGCTGTTTTTTGGTAATAGTCGATTTTTTTGTGTTTCCAAGAAATTACTATTATTATTAATACAAGTTGATAATTGATTAACTAAAGTTAGAAAATTACATACGAAAATAGCGGTCAAAGAAGTTAAGCTGATAAATAACTTAAAAGATGGATGAAATGACTGCTTATTTATTTTAACTATCTGGAAGCCTTAACTGCCTGATGCTATTACATAAAATAAGGACATTGCGGATAGTAAGTTCCCTTAAAATTGGTCGTGTTCTTTTGTTTCATATTATAAATGATGTATTCCGTGTATAATAAACACCATTGATTTTTGTTAATATAGAAATGTTTCATAGACAACAATCAGAATTTTTACGTTTGACTTGCTGTTTAGATATCTTTATCCTGAATTCTTTAGAGTGCAACAGTAAAGACTGAGAAAATGTTATCAACATTAGTATGTTCCGCGTCCAGCTCGAAGCTATTTGGCTGCACCCCTGGCTTTACACTACACCCCTGGCGCATATATGTGGGGTATATTGTGGACAAAGCGTTTCTAAGTTTATATAAAAAAAATCAAAAGAAATAATATCTATCAGTACAAAGATCGATTCACAAAACATTATAAATACTTTTAAAGTAATTTGTTGGTCATTATAGTTAATGATTATTTGCATAGAATGTTTTTCTGTTCATTTATCACATTTTTAAAACGGACTAAAATTATAAAATAATTTCTCTTTGCTCTGTAAAGATTTATAACAAGATACACATTTTTAACCCCACGCCATTTGTACTGAAAATTTGTGATTGTGAATGTTTAGTAGCTATGAAAATATTTGTTAGATCTAAAACGCAAAACGTAATGCACAGGTTCATATAATCACTAACAATTTTATTACACAATCAATTTTATGATTTGTTATGTGAGTTTTCGCCAAAGCAGCTGCTTTCTACTAGTTTTAATTTTATCTATTGCATGCGCTATACGTTTATGATTTTTTGGATCTTAAAATTATTTTCATGGCTATTAATATTCACAATCACAAATCTTCAACAAAATATGTAAGGTGTTACAAATATGTACCGGGTTATAAATCTTTATGGGGAAATGAGAAATTATTTTATGTCTTTTGAATGTAGTAAATCAAGAAAAGATTATGACAATAATTATTAATTACTCTTTGGTATTGTGTGTGTAAAAATTAGCAGTCGTTTTAAGATATTTTGATATCGTTAACAATATTAATTTATATATATCAGATATATCACCTTATATATTTTTACAGTCCATATGTTGTTGTAATGATGTAGTAACACGTGTACGTTCTAAGACTGAAAGAAGTACGCATTCTTCATCTTGCCAACTTATGACAACCTGGCACTTTGCGTTAATTCTTCGGTTTTATTTTCTCAATATCTGCTTCATTCTAATAATCAAGTTTGCTTGTCTAAATTATCAGGCAAATATATCGCCTGGTAGTTTGGACAAGTAAATTTACAAAATACCTAATTCTTCAAAACGATACACTCCGTGTTCGATAGTGAACTCGTTTGGCCCCTACCGAATGGAGCATGGTTTACCCTATCAAGAATCACCGACCTGAATCTTTTTGAATAGCTTTGAAAATACTTGTAAGATGTGAAAACGAACAAGTTCACATGGAGTGCAAGTTCTTTTCAGTGACTAATAATTTTATGACATCACAAATGATATGACTTCTTGTGTGAGTTTCCTCGACGAAACCTACTCCCTTCTTACTATCTTACTTACACTTCTTGCTATTGTTTGCTAATCGTCCCCACGTTTTTCATTTTTTAGAACTTAAAGGTATTTTCATAGCTACTAAAATTCACAATCACAAATTTTCCGTACAATGTGCAAAGGGTTATAAATATGTGTTGGGTTATGACTCTTTATGGGACAAAGAGAAATTATTTTAAGTTTTTAGTTCGTTTTAAAAACGATGTTAGTTGAAATTTTTTTTTGTCTATAATTATTATTTGCCTTTCAGTGTTATATGTGTGAAAATTAGCAAACTGTTTTGAATACCTTTATGTTGATAATAATAATAATAATAATAATTACGTTATTTTAGACATTTTACGTTATATATACTAACGGTCCATAATTATATTGTTAGCAAATTAAGTATTTAATTTAATAGAGTTAGTAACACCTTTACGCTCAATGTATGAATGAGATTCATTTTTTCTCTTGATAACTTATAATGACCTAGTACTCTGCTGTAAGTCGAATGAATGCGGTTGCGGTATCTTCGATGTTACTTTTTAACAAACTTCTTAATTTTTTTGTTTGTCTGGTAGTTTCGTTTCTGGCTCAACAGTAATTTAATTTAAAAAGTCTGGTAAAATTTTCAGTGTCACTTTCCATAAAACATTTTAATTTTTTGTTCACCTGGTAGTTTGGTCTTTAGCTCAATGGAAAGCTAGTTTAACATTTGTAGTCACGTGAATATTCTCCTTTTTATCAAACATTGCCTTTGTTTGTGTGTTTTTGTAATAGACAAACAAACAGATATACGTAAAAGTATTTATCGTTGCCTTTTCATTCAGTTCTGGGCTATGTGTTTTAAATTTCAAGTCTCTAGCTCAACGGAAAGTTTTTTTAATGGAAGTTTAAGAATATTTAAAAAAAATGTACCGGAAAAACAGACAATAGAGCGAATTAATAAAAAACATGGTAATAATATTATCGACTGCTTTTCCGATGGAAACATCTAGCGCGACAAACTTTTTGCAGCTTGCCTTCGAAATACGTTCCCTTCTTGATGTATGGAGGCATTACATTTCGTCATTTTCAATATTTTTTACCATGATTTTCGTAAATAAAATCCGTTAAATAAAATGTAATATCGGACTAAATTTTACATGCTGTGGGATGTTAAATTAGTTCCATAGCAGTGAAACAATTTGTGTGATTTTTTTAGTACCTGGTTTCATAGATTACTTCTTAGATTTACGTGACAGTGTACGTTTATATGAAATGAAGCTTCTTATAGCGCTAATTAACACGAAATACTATACGGGAGTAAATTTGCAAGAGCAATAAGACCGACAGTTCCGAAATACCAAGAGTGATGAGCGTCTCGGTCTTCGACTTAAGAGTTAACATCATCCATTATAAATAAGCACTCAAACACGACGTTAAACATGTTTCACATAACTGTACACTTTACTACAAGTATAAACCTAATGCTATCCTAGAAAGTGACATCCATAAATTTGACTTTGACCAAAGCATACTGAACTATACAATGTAATAGACCTGGTAAAACCTTGCAAGATAAAGTAAACAGAACGTAGCGTAACATGGCTTTTATGGTATGCATTGTATGATGCTTATATTTTAACAATAATTATAATATAAATATTAAACCATTTATTTCTAGGACAATATGGTATAAAATATATACTATTTATAAAACCATATTGAAACAAATGTTGCACATATAATTAAAATATGCGCTTCAAGAGAAAAAATATTAAGTGTTGATAAAAGCATTAAATACGTCAAAATAAAATTCGTACTAAACCAAAGAGATTATGTGTGAATTTAAACTATTAATAATGGTTGTATGGCGAATTTAATGATTTTCTTAACATCGAATACATAAAATAAATTTAAAATTAGATACGAATATCATTGATATTTGACATTAAATTAAGCCAATTATACTGAATAATAAGTTTGGGACGGGTGTCAACATTCGGCCTTTTCCAGCATCTTCCAGCGGTGTATATCGGAAATGAATCTGGTCCAGATAGATCCGGCGATAGCCTCCACGTCGTCACTCCAATGAGAACCCGGAAGCCTACGTGGCTTTTTTTGTCGGTACAACTACCGGTGCATCATCAGTTTGATCCAATCTCTGTGGACGATGAGAGACATACAGGCTGTCCATCTAATTCAATTAATAGTAGAAACTCTTCTAAGAGAAGAAAAGAAAATTTCAAGTTAATATAGGTAAAAAAATATAAATATTTAAAAAGCCATTAAACAAAAGAATTATATACAAAAAAATTATTAGAAATAAAAAAAAAAATTATTTAAATGAAAGTATGAAGGAGAAAATGCCACTTTGAATTATTTAAGTTGTAATTATAAGTAACATAATTGAACACACAAATGACAAAAGAACCTTATCGGGATACCCATAAGTATTTTAAATAAAAGCAACAACTTAATAGTTTATCTAAGTACCAAAATAAAGCTAAACAATTTTCTCCCCAAACAAATAGTGAAAATATAAACAAAATCATAACAAAACAATTTACAATACATGTGGTCATCGTGGGAGTGTCAGACCAAAACTTTCGTCACAAAAGCATTTTTACACTTACTTTAAGGTCGTTATTTACAATCTGAAGAGAATATTAACTTCAATAATCTTTGAATAATATCAAAAATGATAATAAGCATTTCCGAAGTTAAGAAAAAATATTAAAAAAATTATATAATATAAAGGCTGTGCAATTATATAGAAATGAGTGAGTTCTGGTAACAGTAGTGTTACTTTCATGCTAAAAAAAATGTATGTGGTAGACTTCATTTAAGTTTCTAATAGAAAGGCAAAGTTGGATCTGATTGTCTTGGAAATGAATATAATTTATATCCGTGTTTATGTACCAGTGGAAAAAGGTACCGAGGAAAGCAAAAATATCTACAATGACCTAGGTGTGAATGTATAAAATACTACTCTAACTAATACTGCTCTAACTAAAACTATTAATGTTTGAAAAACCAACTTAGCATAACCGACGCGACCTTTAATAAAATAGTAAAAGAACGGTGGGCATGTATTTCTTCATATGGGAAATCTGCAAATAAAATTGATTGTATGTTAACAAAAAAGCTGAAATCAAAGTTGAACTTACAAACAATTAAATCGACATTCTGCATTATCCACATCTTATTAAAACTCACCAATAATTAAAAAAAATAAAGTACTATAATGTAATGTATATAGATGGGATAAAATTCTTCAAAAAGAAAAGTGAAAACACACAAGAAGAATATATATTAAAGAGGGCATACAATAATTAAGGAAAAAAAATCTTTGTAAACGAATTTCTATTCACATTTAAAAAATAAAAGATACAAATTTTAGAAAGCGAAAAGAAGGCTAATTAAATTATGCAAAAAATAATGAAACAAATTAGTAAACATAGAGCCAAGTTAACGCATTATGTTATTGAAATAGTAATAAAAACCAAATGTTCAGAGAAAAAAATCTGATAAAGGTACAAATAATGAAAAGTTCTGGAAGATCCCTAAATATTAAATAGGGGAACACGGTCACTAACAGAAAAAGATGCAGATATTGCAATTAATTTTAAAAATATATAAACAGCAAACCAAAAAATGAAATCTGGAGCAAAAATGAATTCAGAGTCGTGAAAAACAGACAAGAAACTGATTGTTTTCATAAAAAAGAAGTTAGAGAACATCTCAAGTCATCTAAAAGGAACTGGTCATGGTAAAGTCGCAAACGATATGCTGAAAAACATAATGTATCCTTTAACTTCCACGCTAACATTTTTTTCCAATGAAATTTAAATGAAATGAACGAGTCGTGCTGAATTATTTTGCGATGCGTAAGTAAATTGCCTAGTGTATCTCTCATAGGCGTAAAATTACAGTGGATTTTTAAAAAATTGATATAGTTTTAAAATCAACGTCTTAGTTTTCCAGTAACCTTTAGGTAAATGTCTAATAAGGCTAGTAATCTACCGCTATTTTCCAAGACCGACTTTAGGAATTTCGGTAACGGAGAGGGGATATACTTTTTTGTAAATATTTTAAGCAATATCTCTAAAATTATTTTACACAAAATTCTGAAAAAATAAATTTTGTAAAATCTAGAACTAACGGTTTCATTGACATCCCACATAATACAAGAAAATAAATTTGAAAACTTAATTTGACCCTTCGAATATTTTTTCAGTTAAAATTATTGGAATATATAAGCGTGTAATACATTTTGAAACTATGCCAAATTTCGAGTTGCTACGTCGATGTATTTCTAAAAGAAATAACTGTTGTAGGCGTATTAGTTATTTTATAAGGGTGACTTCTAGTTCTGATAAGAATAATCGTCTCTATCGGGTAATTATTTCGAAAAGGTTAAATAAGTACGAAACCTTGTGAATGAAGTCAAAAGTTCTTTAAGCGATACATCCGCTCAGTTCCTTTTTTTTGCGAAATTCCACCCCATAAATTCCTTCAAGTATAAGTATTTTATATTGGCAGAATTAAAAAAAATAAGATATCATATTTATTTGGCTATTAAATTATTTTCATTTCAGTATTCGTGTTATGTTCGTGTATTTTAAGTAACCTTGTATGTTTTGTTTTGTGCTTTTTAAGCCCTCTATATTTGTTTCCATTAAAAACACAATTGAACCAAATCACCTTTCAGAATGGTAAAAATAATGTTAAACGACATCGGCAAAGATAACGACAAAGTTTTGAAACAATTACCGCCCTCTGTTAATGAGTAGCTGAAGTAGAAACACAGTATCTATTTTAGCTCAGCCTTCGTTTATTGATAGATTTTCCATGAGCTGATGAAGCCCATACCACGCTTGTTTCGATGACGACGCTACTACACTAATGTATTAGTAATGCAACAGCGATTTTGGTTCAAGGTAATATGCCAATATACACTACGTCTATTTATAGAAAATTATTTTCATAACTGTAAAATAAATTGTGCAGATCATTTTATCACCTAGTTTCAGAGATTACTTTTCACACTTACGAAAAAAGAAACAACATAATAAAAATATACAGTAATAAAATGTCGAAAGCGACATAGCGAGAGCGACGGGAATTCGGACATGCCATCAGTGGCCGAGAGTATCAGTGCGTCTTTAATTTTTTCCTTATTCTTGTTATGTTGTATGCATTCTTGTATGCATTCTCAGTAATTTTCAATGCTACGCAAAATACACGTTGCTCGAGCCACAGAATCGTCTTCAGTATAAAAAACTATTATCTTAATAGTCGATTTCATTGTAATATTCCGTTATATTGTTTTTTTACTTCATGACAGATAATATTTTTCAAAGAATATGTGTTTTTATGAAGTGTGTCATCCGTGATAAATTGCAGTCGGGTCGTGCGTCTTCTGGTACGCACCTGTTTAAATAATATTCCTTTAATGTGTAGCAATTAGTGTCCATAACATGTTTATTATTTCTTCACAAATTTTTTTTTTGGTTACTTGCCTATAACTCACATGGTTCAGGTATTTTTGATATTCATTAGTCTATTTAAATCGTTTATTATAGCCCTACTTTGACTACTGTACAAAAAAGTGACTAAAATTTTTTTCTTGAAAAGAGAGTTCAAGTTAATTGTAAGTAAAATTGAAATTTTGTTTAGGTTCTGGTAAAGTTTAAATATATGAAGATGAATATTCATATAAAAACGATTTTGTGTTCCATATAAATAGATTAATTAGACGCTTATTGATTCTTCTTTCAAGAATATTTCAGTTTGTCTCTTATTAAATTGTGCGATAAAATTTTCAATTTTCAACCTGTTTCTATTGATTAATTATTAAGCGTTAGTCACATATATAATGTAATTTTTATTGTGCCGTTTGAAATGTCTTTCTCTAAGTTTTTTGTCTCTTATACTGATTTTATTTGACGCGTTAGAAGGATAGGTGTTTCGTTTGAAAACATATTTTGTTAATCTAAAAGTTAATCTAAAAGTAATACTTTTTGGCCTCGAATTTCTATGTAATTAAGATTTTTTTAGGAACACATTAAGTAACCGTTTTTATTACGTTTTCATTATTTTGGTCGATTTTATGATAACTTCAAATGCGAATGTTTTTGAATTTAACTTTGGGTTCAGTGTCAAAATGATGCCTTGCATTATAATTATTTATTACAGAAATATTAAAAAAAGGGCATTGATTTCCTTTCTAATACAGTAAAAAAATATAAATGGGGCCATGCTTCGTCAAAAACGACTTTTTTCTTGTGCCATGTTTTCCATAAGAGCATCTTGAGTGAGTCAATGTGTAACAATAAAATATAGCTAAAAGTATTCCTATTATAACAAATAATATTTTATTGTGAAATAATTTCAATACTGATTAATTTTAATTTTGCAAATTGCTCTTGTGTGTTTACGCTTTGAGAATTTTTCTTGATATTTCAATTTATATAAGCTAGTTTTAAAGATATATTCAGTCATAACTATAGAACTACTTAAAATTTTAAAATAATTTTTGAATTCTTAAAATTCGTTCTTTTGATTGCTTCTCGGGCACATAAATAAATTTCAAACATATATTTGTTCGATTATATCAAGTCATGTGATTTGCCTTCTATAAAATATCAAAATAAATATTTCCCTAATATTAATGTTTGAGATGTTTTTTTGTGGGTTAATTACTAATTTCAACAAAACTAAAGGAACTTTAAGTTTCTAAGTCAAATGATTTCTAAGAAAATTGGATATGACAGATGGACATATGTGATGGACGAATACGTGAGTGACTTTAGAAATTTTCTGTTTTTTTTCTCTTGAAATATAAAACCCTGAAAAGAAATTGAAACAAATTCAAAAGTTT
Source organism: Druceiella hillmani (assembly GCA_039881145.1). Taxonomy (NCBI): domain Eukaryota; kingdom Metazoa; phylum Arthropoda; class Insecta; order Lepidoptera; family Hepialidae; genus Druceiella; species Druceiella hillmani. The sequence goes on from JAYKKI010000009.1 coordinate 5,888,940, forward strand.
GCATAATTATTGTAGGGATATATGAGTATACGTATCGCATATAATCTGATTAGCATGTTAGTGCCTGTATATGTTTGCACGCGTGTGCGTGTGCGTGCTCGTTTGCATGGCATTTTTACGTGTTTGCGAGCATGCGCGCTTGTATACATGCATACGTGTCATAGACGCACCCGCTTACGTGTGGCTGGATGCATGCTTTACAATGTGGGTGCATGTGCGCCAATGTGTATGCATACTTAAGTTTGTGTGTATGTCGTGTACGTGTAACAAATAAAATGGTGCACGGTAGCCTTGCAAACTTAATAGAGTGGTACAAGATGCAGCAACATCTTCCTGGTGGCACTGTTTGTAAGTCGGCTGAACCTATTTTAGATTAAAAGGCATGAGAGAGAATACAATGAAATTAATGGTTTGAAATTGGTGAATATAACATTTTGTGCACAGGTTATATTTCGACAAAATGATTGTCTCTACTAAATTTCATGGTAATTATGGGATATATAACTTGTATATAACTAAAAAAATTGTGGTATCTAAGAGTTAATGAACAGGGACAGAAAAAAATATTAAATCCGTTAAAGGTTCATGCAACTTGCAATATTTCGTTCATAATTTATGCAAATAATTTCAGTTATCTATATTTTCAAGAAACGGAATCTATTACATACTTATTTTTTGGATCTAATAAAGTTGTAAGTTGAACTTTATTTTTTAAAGCTATTATGTGCTAATTGATAATCTGCGTGGAGTAATTACTAAAAATTGTATGTCTTTTTTGTTTGTTTATATTTCACTACAACTTGGAAGAGTTGACAATTTGAATATCCTATGGAAACTGGTTGATAAAATGACTTTGTAAATTACTGTAAAATATTTATATCATTATTTTTTTCTGTAATCAGGCTTCATTTCAAAAAATGGTTTTTGAATTTGAGATGTTACTCAAATTTTGTAAATTTTGTGTGGCGGTATATAATTTTGAATACCAATGGATATGTATTTTGTTGTTATATTTTTCGATGAACCATTTAACTTGTAATATACATCTTCTGAAAATATAAAGAGAAAAAGTACAGTTAAGATTTATAAAGAGGAGATGAAATTATATATTGATGTTTAGTTTTCTTACAGCACGCGTTTTTTTTCCTGAGGTAATGGCGCACCGCTCCTTGTTTGGAGGCCGCGAAACAATTAGACCGTATAGGGCATTTGCAGTATTATCGCAACCTGTGGATGATATGAACTGGCTTAATATGTATTATCGTAAGGAAATTTTGATTTTTAAAAATATTGATTATAAAGTAGTTTAATATTTACACTAACGAACTTTTGACTCAATATTTTATAATAAAATATATTTGATAAATTTACGTTTTTTTAGTAAATGCTTCTTTTTGCGTTTTTTTCCTGAACATATACATAATATATGTATACATGTTTATATATATACATATACATATATATATATATATATATATATATATATACATATATATATATATGTATATATATATATATATATGTGTGTGTGTGTGTGTGTATATATATATGTATATATATATTTTTTTTCTAACATGTATAATAGCTGCCGCGGCTTCGGTCACGTATATTTTGTTTTATTTGTACGGTGAAGTTTTCACCAATATTAATTGAAACTCGAAGGATTAATCCAGAAGGTTGTCCCTTAGAAATAGGATCAGTAGTCGTTGCATGATACTCGAAGAACGCGTCTACAAGCAGACAGACAATTCCTCGCCAATTTTTCAAAAATGTTTTCAATTTGCCTCTTTATAATTTAATTTTTTTCTCCACAACGAGTGAAACTATTGCTATACTGCATGGTGTCCAATTATTTCAACATAAACACGATGTTTTGAGAAAAATTTCTGTGAGGGAAAACAGATGGACTATAAATCTTTTTTGAGTAAGAAACCCTAAAGGAGCAATGCTATAACGTTACATCAACTTGTAAATCAATTACGTTTCGTTAGTAGTAACACGATAATATTAGTTGAGGAAAGAAAATGGGGAAAGTTTTATAACTTATACCAAGTATTATAATTTTTAAAATTTGTTTTCTAGAGTAGATCGCAATTTTACCATTTACACTATCAAATATTGGTTTTCAAGTTTAAATACCGCAACTAATATATGTAGAAACTCTATTATTTTGGTAGGATATCATTTTTTATGATCAAAATATAAGGTAAAAATAGTCTGCATACTGAAGCAATTTTTATTGCATTCCAAGCGCAAGCATAACATATTTATCAAAAGGCAATACGATTGTTCCTTTAAAATATCACTGTGATTGGAAAAATTTAAATCAAATTTCTATAACCATACCGAATTAATTCAAGAATGTTATTTACTTTATAAATAAGTTGCATTTAATAGTTGAAATAATATATATCTATGTAATTACGATAAAAGTAAATTGAAATGCACACATGCGTATGTTAAGTCAATAAAATATGCGTACGTAATTTATGACGTAGCTAAATGTTCTATTCAATACAAATGATATTCAATGGTGATTTATATTCGATGTGATATCTGTTTCGGAAATGTAAATTAATTCAGTTAACGAATTTAGTACATCAATGAAAATTTAAACTGACGTAATAGATTCCACCAATTAAGGGGTTTTCTTTATACTTTTTTCTTCTTGGGTCGACCTCTCACTGCTGAGAATCGTGATTCCCTTATAAAAATACCTTTTCTTTAATGATGTTCCACCATAAGTTCCTATTTCTGAGATTGTGTAGAATATCATGTGATATTGTACAAAACGTTTTTCGGATCTAGCTCGTCCAGCGTCTGTAGTAGCGGCCCCGTGGTTTCCGTCCTTCAACCATGCTCGTAACTACAACTTTCTCTATAACTCTCTGTTAATATAATTTTTCACTTCCTAGTATCAACATATGAAATTATATTGGTAAAATTGTCTCAGTCCTTAACAAAATATAATGTATGATCATTCTACGATATTAATTAAATTAACCAGTTAAGTACGACTGGGACTCATACAACGAACCATTCATAACACACTTTAACACATATAAACATTAAAGGGTACTTGCTGTTTCTATTAAATATGTAAAAATATGAATATTATTTTTTAATTCATAAATACATTACTTAGTATGTCCTGCATAGATATGAAAATATTATGAATTTCTAAAAATTCTGAGGTTCAGAACATTGCTATACAATTTACCAGCAAAATTTTGTTCCCTTCTTTTTTCTTTTACATTTTGTTCTTGGTTTTGAGTTATTGACGAACAAATTATAAAAATATACAAGCAGACAGACAAAAATGGTAAAACAGGTTTTGTGATCATTCTGTACGCTAAACTCTTTTTTCAAACTTTTTTCAAGCCCAGCATTCACTCTGTCACAATTTTATTACATGTGTAGATTACTTTGAATCAATAAAATATACTGGTTTATGTATTACTTTGATAAATTGCCAGTTTCTCGCTTATTGTTGATGTATAGTAATATAAAGCATTCGACATGTTTTTCGTTTGTATAGTTAGGGAGAAAACTGAAAACTATTATTATAGATCGATGGCAATATCTTATTTTTTAATTTTAGAAAGCTACATTATTATAAACGAGTTAAGTTGTGCTTTATTCTAAAAAAAATGGGAATTTAGAACGATATAGGCGTATGTGTAACTCAAATTGAAGAAAAATTGACTGTTTTCTTGATTCAGGCAGTTATAATAAAATTATGTTAGAATTAAATGTGCATCTGGACGAGATCTACAAAAAAGCTTGGAATTTTTATGGCAAATTCTCTCATTATGCTGGTTTTTTCTATAAACCGAGCTCAGGAAAAATAAAGACCTTGCTATTTTATGCGAATTGAAATCTGTGCTTAAATGTTTTAATTAATTTCAGTTCCTTAAAGTGAATTTTGACTTTTATAAAATGGTAAGTATTTATATATATATATACATGTGTGTGTTTGTGTGTGTGTGTGAGTATGCATATGACGTTAAAATTAATTCATCTTAATTTTCAAATTTATATTTCAAAATCTATGCGAATCCTTCACCTTTCGTATGCACTGAGAAACTTTTCGATTTCTTCCATGTTAGGATGTTAAATAAGAACGAAGGTGGTTCGTGACACAGGTCGGTATACTTGTATTAAACGTAATCACACATTACGTTTAAGACGATGATTTTCATTATGAAGTAAATTTGTGTCCTGATTAAACGTATAAAGTCATTACGGATGTTCATCTTAGTATAGTCAATAATTGGTATTTACGTTTTTTGTTTATATACCGTTTCAATTCAAATAGCAAAAAGGAAGTAGGTTATTAATCGGCTTCTGATATGCTCGGCTCTGAATAACCATTATAGTCATCGGTGATCTCGTATAGATTTTACAAAAATAGTTTCTGTCAGTATTTTTAATTTTAAATTCACTTTTAATGTCACATTTCTTTTCTAATTTCTTATTTATCTAATAAAAATATTCTACTTGTAATTTCTCTAGGTATATGTGTTTCTATGGGTATTATTTAGTTTCGCGACTATTGAAGATATAAAGAAATGTTGAATTGAATCAAATTAAATTTTCTAAATATCCTGAAGTGCTATTGTTTAAAGTTAATAGCATACCATTTGCGAATGTACTGTTCTCTGCGGAACTATTAGTTTCAGTTATAAAGTTCAGCTTTAGTGATAAAACAGGTTGATTGTACGTTAGGATCTTTAAGATCTCTATATTTTTTTCTATAATACCCTTCCGTCCGACTTTGGTCGAGGAAATAAGTCCATGAAAAAGTTGACAGGTTTGTCGATAATTTTTATTTTTTATTACCATTTATCTATATTGTCCGTCCCTAAGTTCTGTCTATGTTCATTATCGAGTTATAACAGAAAATTATTTCGTTATGGTATTGGGAATATCAGTTTTAAAATTGTATTCGAATCAGCAGAGTAGAAATATTTTATAAAAAAGACGTGTAACCCCATGGTTTTTCATTCCATTTCTTATGGAACGAGACGCATTGACAAAAATTAATACAAAATTGTTGAATTATTACTTGCTGTCATTTATATCAGTGCATTATATTATGTATTCCGTGAACAGCTCTCTATAGACTATGACTTTTTATGTTACAGTAAGAAAATCCATACTAAAAACTGAGAATCTAATGCCGGGGCTTTGCCAGTACAGATAGATATGAGAGAAGGTTTAAAGAAAATTAATAATTATAAAAAATTAATTACAATTATTAAATGTTGAATATATTTGGCGTTAATTTTGTAGAAATTCATTATTCACAATTAAATGAAACTACGTGATTATTTATTATTAGTAATATCCCACCTGAAGATGTAATACAACGAAACCTAGGTCGTGGTAAACAAATTAAAGAAAGTAGAAATAATACTACATCACGTAGTTTCATTTAATTATGTACAATTATTATAATAAAACTTAGTTGTATTTAGTGAATTAAAAAGGTATAATATTTTATTTGATGTTGTTCATTAAATAAGAATTGGTACAAGTGACAATTTTTGGTAGATCATATATTTATATATTACGAACATGTTTACGAGACACACTTAAATTAAGCTTTTAAGCGACTGACCAATTAGTAAGTGCTAATTGTTTTACTAAACTTAAAAAATCATTGTTATTTTCTTTTCGGTGATGCATTTGAGACTTGACTACAGTCTTATATTTATTTCTATGTAGAGGAATAAAATGTGACAATAAGTGTCATTATTCAGAACATTTTACATATCTCAAAATAATTTAGCTGCCCCCTACTGATTATAACGGCGTGTCTTTTAAGCCAGTAACACTTTACTATGGTATATTGTTACATTTAGGATTTTAACGGAGATAAAAACATTTTGTTTATTTTCCACGGAAAATTAATATCTTATATGACAAGGAACTCAAACATGTCATATTGTGATTAAGCAAGAGATTAAGGAATAAATGTAACGATTCACGCAAGGCTGTGCAAAACTATTTGAAAATATAGTGAGTATATTATTTCCTTATGTCCAGTTACAAAAATAAATAATTTATCATAAATAATCTTCATCGACTAGTCGTCATCAACAACCTTTCTCAGTTCACTTGCTGAACATAGGTTTGATGCGTGATAATAAGAGGTAATGTCTGTAAGCCTCACTTTGTCCATTCTAGCATCAGTGGCGCTGCTGCCCATCGCTGTTCTATGGCTTGTAGCTACATAATAATAAATACCACTCCAGCCACGCTCGACGAGTGGCGGTGACTCAAACTCTGGACCAAGGACACGCCACTGCCTTAAAGATCCTAAACTTACTATCAATACAACACGCCACAATGTCTTATATACAGGTAGTAAACACCCTTTGTAAATAAAATAATTTTTTTTACAAAATAACAATCAAATCGGAAGAAACGAAAAAAAAATCTGAATTATACAAATTATGACAACGTTATTAAAACTTTCATCATTTTGCAAGTTATTAATGTTTGATAACCCAAAATAATACTTTTTTTGAGCTTTTGCATATATATATATTTTAGATACTTTTTTGAAATTTATATAAACATATATTATAAATAATTTATAAATTTAAAAGGCAATGATTTTATTGTCTATTATGCTATGTTAAGATCTTTAACAAAGTTATTTTAACAAAAGTAACTTATTGACTACGGATTAAATAAGGTGTCCTTAGTTAGGTATGGTGAAATTTATAGTTTTACAATTTCTCTGAGCGTTATGGAGCTAATGACTAATACTTTGATTCAACACTAAATAGGAATCACTCGACTAAGACATATTTCGATTTTAGGTAGCTATAAATAACAATAAAGGCTACGTATATGATTACATAATTTCTCAATCTGCCGTCCTGCTCAATTTACAAACCCAGTAGGACGAAGTAATATAATATTTTTCATAATTACTTAGTAGATAATGTGATCAATTAGATAATAAAGCTGTCAGGTTCGTTTGGTGTCCACATGGCGTTGGAAAAGTATGACTGTTATTTCAAATATGACTTGGGAAAGTAGTTTCATGAATATCGAGTGTGTTAAAGAAATAGTAAAATTGGAAAATACCCATATAGCACGAATTACCATTGCTGTGAGAGAAAATATAAATTACTCACTTTTGGGTACCGGCCCCATAGCGCAGTTAACTTCTGACTTTTACTGAAAAAATATATACCATACTGTATATTATACAACTGTACATATTGCACTGTACTTAAGAATCATATAAATATGTCACATTCGGTGTGAAAACATGCGGATATTAGCCTCGATTGTAGAATTTTTAGGGTTCTCTCCCTCATGATGGAAAAAAGTCCGCCTGCCTCTCTGTCAAAACCCTTTTAATAAAATAATAAATATTCTTGTAATAGTTTGAGATACTGAGTTGTTGACTCCTATACTGAAACCTACAGTCTTATTATGCTTTAGAAATTTCAAGTATTTTGGTTTACACAAAAAAGATATGGCCCTTTAAAATTCTTGGTTCACAATTATTTTGAAGTCATGACGTTTTCAATCACTGTGTCGGTAATTTTTAAATATTTAATTCGCTTTAGATAATAATTCATTTTTTTATATTCTTCGACAGGTTCTCTTTCTGCGACACGCTCTTTATTTCACTTTTGTTTAGATTTTTGTCAAAACGATCTCGTCTAATTCTAGTTCAATTTCAGTAATTACTAGCTCTATTCTATTCTATTAAAATATGTTACAAAGTTTACTTGTTTATTCCAATATGGCAGCTGTCTGCGGTACACATCTATTAGACAGCACGTTTATTGTGTTGGAGGTTTGAGTGGAAGTGAATGGCCAAATCGAATATTTCGTTTTTTTTATTTTTAAGTTGTGTTATTGTTAACTTAGATTTTTATTTTATACAAAATTTGCTGGAGTTAATAGAATAAAAGCTTAAAATACTAAAATTCGACGGTGAAAAAATACGAAATGAACATTAAGAGTATATACGAGCTAGAATATATAAACGTTTTAAAAATAAAAACAATTAAACGGAGAATATTTCTAGGAATAATACTGATATTAGGTAGTCAAAGGTTGAGTATTGTGCACTATCTATAATAAAAACAAGTTACCTAGTAAGTTCATGGATTCTTTTTGTTTTTCTTTTATTAATGCTTAGGAATTTTCAAAGAAAATAAGAGATTATCATTTGAAGTTTTACATTTAGGCCTGTAATTTGATACTTACTTAGACGTGGTTAAAATACAATATTTATACAATCCAAATCAATATAATGGTCTGTGGGCACTGCATTGTAATTTTATGTAGTCTATCATATTCTTAATAATAAAAAGAATCAAAGGAATAGGTCCCGAGGATGGAACCGCTACTTCCACACACCCATATATATATATATATATATATATATATATATATATATATATATATATATACATATATATATATATATATAGACTGCCAAAATTATGACTCTTTCATTTTAAACTGGCCGTAGTAAAAAAACATAATGGTTTTGAATTTTTTGAAATTCCCGAAAATTTTATTCATATCTTGTTGTTGGAAAAAGCAGCATTTTAGGTTCTTTACGATATTTTAATATCTCCTTTTAATTTCGCTTTCATCGAAAGGTAGTAGTTACAAAGATAACATTACTGTGTTAAAATTTTTTAGAATACAGTAATATGTTAAAAACTAATGTGCATAAATAAAATTGTAATCTTACGAAGGTTTGTCCCTAAATTTTCTTCGCCTAGTATCCAGACGTCGAGTATAGACCAGCAGCGGTACAGCATTCAATGTAATCTATCTGTGGAAACTAATTTAGTATTTACTCGTTTTTAATGCGTCAACGAGCGACCGTTGTATAGAGGTAACTTTTCAAATCAAAAACTTCTTAGTGCAAAATAGTAACCAAAAATGTTTTTGTTCAAAAACGACTTAGGTTGTTTTCTTGAAACTTTAATTAATACTTTAATGATAGCTTTTCTATGAAATAATTTGTCAGGGCGCCTCCTTTACAAAACTTAATAAATGCACACGTTCTATTACATGAGTAGTTCAATTTGTTTTTAAAGTATATTTATTTAATTATTTTAATTACTTATTTGGTTCATGATTTAATTTCTCTTGAATTTGGTAACTTTTACTACTAATTAACGCATTAAACGATTATTCGAAACTGAAAAATCTATAGGGTCTCTTTGTGAATTTCTATTTTATGAATTAAATTTAAAAACAAAGACAGGAAAATCATGAAGGCAAGAACCGGGTAGGACACTTTTCAACGCTTAGACTGACTATTAAAGTTATATTTTAATGCGTTTTATTCAGTCTACGTCACGTAAATATGTGATGGACGTAATGGATGGAGACTTACTGCGTAAAGCTCTTAAGTTGCATTAATTTTGTGTAAAAAAAAGGATTTAATTATAAATTGGATAGGCATAATAAATTAATTTTTTTATATTTCGGGATATTTTGTTTATCTGTACAGATGGTTCTCGAATACAATGATGAAATTTGTAAAATTACCTGTTTCATCAAGTATGTAGGTTACAATTTACGCAAGATTGGATTAAAATTTTAAGCAGGCAAAAATCTGAATTATAATAAATATTTATCTGAAGAACAAAAAATGGGAAATATTTGAAAAACTTAATGAAATTTGTACGTCTAGTTCTTGGTACACCGTGTGTTTACGTTACGTTATAATATTTTGTTTCAATCCCTTATTTAAAAGTCCTTTCCGTGTATTTCCTCTTTAAATTCGAATACATATATTCACGCTAAAATTGTTGAATGCAAATGACTGATTACTGATTATGGAGCCGTATTTCTTTTATATAAATATTTATATGTTTTCCCTAGTCACGTTGTTAATTAATATTGGCGTCGTATAAATAATACGATATGGAGAAACAGGACTACAAGTAATCACTATCCGATCTGTAAGCGACTGTCAATTTGTCAAATTTAACTGCAACCGCTCCGGACATCTGATCCGCACTTAGAATGCCTGGATACCAACTATAGGATAAAATTCTTATTTTTTATGGACCCGTAAAAGGATATAGAACCTTAAATTAGCTTATGTGGTTCTCAAAATCTTTCGTAATTTCGATGTTCCAAATTAGTGAAAATTAGTGATGTTCCAAATTGTAAAACGATTTAGGAAATATAAAACTGTTTTGGAAATCTGCAGTAAAAAGTAATTTTTTTAGGTTTTTTCAAAAGGCTTTCTTTTTTTCCAATATTTGGTTTAATCAGTTAACTTCGGTTTTTCCAAGTCAACGTTTTGTGGGGAGAATGAGATCTATGTACGTTCCATTTGTAAGCATAAGTCGAACGATTTAAAATACACGCATGATTGCGAGACAAAAGGGACAAATGAGTGATTCCTTAAGATGTGGAATTGGAAGAAGACAATGTAAAAGAAGTGAGTCAAATATAAAAAAACGCTGAAAGGTAAACACTAGTCTTAGTTGAAAATTTCTATTGCTGTTATTACCGCGGAATTGAGGTTCACCTTCCTGGGGGAACCTTAATTAAACAAACTTTAAGAAACGATGCTTTCTCTTCGTAAAGTGTTATTGAGTATTCAAAATGAATTGTATTCTCAATAATATTTTATCCTCATTTGACAAAGAGATAATTATAATCCACCATTTCTGATATAAAACCAGCAGATTCCTCTCCAGTAATTATAAAAGTATGACGTCATAAAACTCGAATAAATTAAAAATATTTGATTTATTGATTATTCCTAATATATATGCTATTTTATCGTTCCTAATCTCTTGTAAACAAAAAAAGATAACACATATTTTACAAGTGGTTTGCAATATTTTTAAAAAGAAAAAAATATAGGATTTTGTAAGTAAATAATTGGCTCTGTAGGATATTTGCCGTTATCAGGTACTTGTTTTTGGTTCCATCAAAAGTGAAAGTCGTGTAATGAAACATATCCTGATATTAACTGAATCCTATGTTGAGGATATTGCAGATTACCGTAGAATTTGTTGACCTAAAATAATTGCTTCATCATTTTGAAAGCGTGCGACTATCTAGTTGATGATAATTAATTATAAAATTCTCCTGTGAACACCGGAAGAATATTGATTTCAAAAATATTAAAAAATATATACGAAAAGTTCAACAAAATATGTCTATCTTGCTAAAACGTCTTCATTCATATATATTTTGGCACGAAGTATTGATTTTAGAAACAATGGCATTGAAACAATTTTAAACGTCACTTAAAATCATACTAAACCAAGGTTCTTGATTTTGGTCTTAAAAACTTTTTAAAGAGAGAGAGAGAGAGGGAGAGGCAAGGAAGAAAGAAAGAAAAATAAAAAAATTAAAGACCTTTGACGGTACCTCCGCATACGGAGGTAACGTTAAAGGTTTTTAATTTTTTAAGAATCCAAATTTTACCACGTCGATTTTTCTTCAAACTTTAAAATGTTTTTTTGTGATAAGTAACCGGATTTAATGAAGCATATTCTTTCTGCAATAATCTATGATTACTTGAATCTTTACGTTTCTGTAGCTTCGAATGTGCAGTCTCTTTTTCTGAGAAACAAATAACACATCAATTTTATGCTAGCTTTTTAATTTTTTTACATTTATCCACAATTTTATTGAACGAAACGCTTGTTCTAGTTGCTAATTTCTGTTTGTCATTTAATATTTTTTAACAGACGCAGTCAATAAAATTTAATTACTTCGAGAAGACTTTCAGTAATGTAAACGGCATTGATTTACGGGTATAAGGCATTAGATGTGCTATTTTTTTATTAGTAAAATATATTTATATTGTACTGTTTTAAATATATTTAATTTAATTATTTATATTAATAAATAAGAGTACAAAGTCAGCGCTATACAGGTAAATATATTTACATACCTATGTTTTTCTCGACCGAGTTGCGGTAGATGACGATTAAAAAGATTCTTATCCAATTGATGATACTGTTAAGTCAAATATGAAATCAACGGGATGAAAGAAATCACGGTGAAAGAAACCATGGGTCTGCAGTAAGTATGACACAAAAAGGTAATAACGAATGATGATTTATTGGAAGAATCGAATTAAACATATATTTCATCTGATTGCCTATGTCAACGCTTTACCATGGAGACGTTAAGTTTTCTTTTGTTTTATTCCACGACAAAAATCTAACTTTAATTCTTACTTAAGGCAGGATATTAACGTTTTTGGATACACGAGAAGGTAAAGATTTGAATAAAACTAGCTGTTTTAACGATTTTTTTTTCTTTTGTAGTGTTTTCTAACGTTGATGCAAAGATAATGAGCAAAAAATGAAAAAAATCTAAATATATAAGTGTAAGTAAATATGAAAAAATATGGCCTCCCAGGATTGAAGAGATTTTTTTTGATTTTGGTTATTTCTCAACAGAACATAAGATTCAATTCAAGTAGAATTTCAGTACGCAGTGCAATAAATAATAAAATAACTAGAATCCTCTATGTGTCAAAAGAACGTCGTGCATGATACGGTAAAGGCAAAAAATGTTTAAAATTCTAAAATTGGTAGTTTTACCATTACTTTGGTGATTGCTTCTTTTTAGTGTTGATGTAATTGTCTAAATTTTCTTCTGATTTTGGCTTTAATTTAATTCTGTTTTCTGTAAGAAAAATATTCTTTGAAATAAGTATTAAGTGTCTTGGTATAGAAAGTAAAAAGCCAACTATATACTGACATACTTAATTGGGTATTGACATAATAAAGTGTGGGAATTGTGATCTCAAAATTTCATTTGTTAAAAAGAAATTAAAATAAGTGAAACATCTACTTACTTATTTTAAAATGTTCTTTAGGCTCGTTTTTGAAGTAATAAATAAAGTAAGTAATTCAGGTAGGACCTAATAGCTATTTGTGACATTTCTTTCTGAGGTAAGTTTTTGTTTTACATAATATTTGCTTTCGCTTTATTTCCGGCTATTGATAAAATGAGGAAAATAACCTATCGAAAACTTGAGGCGAGTAAAATGAAAAAGGTGTTTAGAATCCTTACTATTGAATATATTTGGCGTTAACTTTGTAGAAATTCATTATCCACAATTAAATGAAACTACGTGATGTAGTATTATTTCTACTTTCTTTAAGTTCTTTACCACGACCTAGGTTTCGTTGTATTACAACATCTTCAGGTGGGCTATTAAAAATATCTTTGAAGAAAGTAGAAATAATACTACACCACGTAGTTTCATTTAATTGAGAATCCTTACTGCTAAAGAAAGCCAATTAAACGTGAAGTTTATTTAGACGTATAAATATATAGGCGTACACGTATACATAAAACTTTTATTTTTGTTTAGATATCATTATATCCAAAGTAGATGAAAAAAATTGTTCATAAATCGATTTTAGTTACTTTTAGATTTAGTGAAATAATCAGATCGTGTACTAACTTTCTTCCTGATGGAATATTAATTTAGGTTATTGCCAAAAATCTTCAGAAAAATCAAAATATCCTTCAGAATTTCATCACGCCCATATGAGTGCGAATAATTAGTTATATCTTTTCAATCACAGAAGGTATGTTGAGAAAATATTCGACTGAACTTTCCTTGTAATTAATCGTACGTTGGTGTGCTGCCACGATTAGTTCTAATCGTTTTTCAGTTATCCTGATAATAAACTATTCATATAAACACATGTTTTCAGGCATGGCAAATATGGTAAGAGTGTGCGGAAATAGTAATACACGTACAACGGATGTTAATTTTCAGAAACAATGACGACTCCAATTTAAAGTTGGAGTCGTCAGTTTATTCGTACTTTTTTCTAACTGATATATTTTTTACATCAATAGATTTGATACTAGTCAAGTAGTTAGAGTTAAAAATATGTTGTTGTCAAAAAGTCAATCAGTAAAGGTAAAAAATATGTAGCAGATAACTACCAGAATTTCTAAATTTGACTCGCTCTTTAGTTATTTTTATTTGCTGTTCTTAACAGTATAACCATAAAGACTGTCTTTGGTTTTCTCCGTCTCATTTTTGTTACGTTTGCATTCTCAACTATTCTTCTAAGCAAAGTATATGCCCATAGTGATTTGATCGTTCTTGACTTAACATTTTTAAAACCTTTGATGATTCGATTTCATTATTTTCATTTCAGTGACTCAGTTCTTTTATACATGTTTTATGATGAACATTAACCTTCAAATTACATTTTTTTTTGCATAAAGCGCATATCGCGTAAACATTTCTATCGACCGTCCTCTGGTATACACCTGTTTAAATATAATATAATAAACGTCTTAAAGTTAGCTTCCATTATATATTTGTCATTTATTTGCACAATTATTTATGGGTCATGTTGTTCTCGATTAAACGAATTTAGACATTCATTGGTCATTAATTTTTTGTTCTGTGAGAATAAAGTTCTTGGCCTGTCGGAAAGAAAAATATTGATTATACTCACACCTATTTCCCTCTCTGTAAAGGTGTACAGTAAGTTTTTCTTAATAAGAGAGATAAAATGTATTATAAAATGAAATTGAATTATTTTTGTTTAATTTTGGTGAAGTCTAAATATTTGAAGAGAGAAATTAATAAAAGAATATTTTGAGTTGTGTGTAAATAGGTCAATAGTTGGTCTATTAAATTTTCTTTTGAGAATATTTTAGTTTGAAACTTGATAAATTGCTTGATAAACATTTCAAGTTGCAAATTGTTTGTAATAATCAATGATAGTTAATTTTGATCTACGTAAATTACACATCTATCGTCATATTTAGTTATACGTTTCCAAAGAATATCGTTTTTATTGTATAGTTCAAGCTTCTTTCTCTAAGTTTCTGTGCCTTATATTATTTTTGCTTGACTTGTTGTATGATAAGTGTTTCGTTTTAATACATATTTTATTAATCTTAGTATTTTGTACGCATAAAATTTCCATACATTTATAGCATTATTTAGGAATAGGCAAATGTTTTTATAAGGTATTTTTAATTTCGAATAGTTTAGAAAATATTTTATTAATTGTTCTTAAACTTTTATAGAATATAAGAATGTTCGAATGAATTTCTGAATGAAATCTGTTACGTGCTAATAGAAATCGCACTTACGAGGTTTGCACACACCTTTAAGGGTGTATAAATATGTAAAGCATTTAAGTATATATACGTATATATATATATATATATATATATATATATATATATATGTGTGTGTATATATATACAGACATACATATATATATATATATATATATATATATATATACATATATATATACATATATATATATATATATTATTTACATGAAACGATTTGTAAGGGTTAATATAATTTTTTCATGCGTGTCATTACACCTAGATGTCTCAAGAACTATGAAAGTTATGTATATTTTCATACGCTTTTGTACTTTTATAGATAGAAAATGATGGAGAGTAGAGTATATTTTGTGATCGTTTTCAGGAATATCTTTATAATTATGTCTTATTTAAGTTATATAAATCGTTGTACAATCCTCATAAATCGATAATCGTATAGAATGGCCATACCACACGGTATTTGAAGTTCAAAACAAATTTCGGGCACTTTTTATTAGTGGGTGTAATTTTTTTTATTCAGAACTAAATGAAAATATGTGATGTAGGGTTAAATTTTATTAACATTAATAATAAATAAGTTAATTTCAAGATTTTGTTTCAAACTGTTTCTGAGAAAAACTATCTTTCTGATAGAAAGATAGTTGCGGTACACGGAGCCGTGAGTGATCATATAAAGTTTATGTTTCTTCCTTCTAAGGCATGGGGAAGTATGGACGCATGTATGCACTGAATTATTGCATGTGTTATGCACATGAAATATTCCCCACTCAACCGCAAATTCTGTAGAGAGAGCGAAACCTCAAAGAGTAATTAAATATTATTAATTGTTACATATGTACAATTCAGCAATAATATAAAAGCAAATGTAACACAGGCCATGGAAGGCTCGTAAGTGAATAAATGTTAAATTAATTTTATCGATTCTTAAATATAATAGACATGATAAATCAATATGTTTTTCAGATGCAAACTTTAGTGATATCAAATGACTTTTTCCAAGTAAAAGAGGAAGATTATGAATTAGTCCTCGCCAAATGCGATGTAACAGATAAGATGGTGCGTGAAAGCCTTGAAAACGTCAAAGAGTGGTACAGGATGCAACAACATCTTCCGGAAAGCGGCGTTTGTAAGTTGCCTGGAACTATTTCTGAGCAAAAAATAAAATAAACCAAATATTTTAGAAGAGGCAAATGTAATATTATATCCGTAGATTATTTTTTCAAATTAATTATATCCACTTCATTTTAAAGTAAATAAATATTTTACAAGTAAACCATTTGTAACTGGTTTAAAGTTACTTACTTAATAGGTAATTAACTATGGGAAGAAAGGAATTAAAAAAAAAAAAATTAATTAGTTGAATAATTCTTGTTATTGGCATAGACGAGTTTTTAAATATACAGAGAAAAGGCGGAGAGATTCAGTTTTATTACAAACAGTTTTTTTTTAATTCAATTATAGCATTGAGTTTAAAACTAATTTCATCACAACATAGTTTCAATCTTTTGCAAAACTTTGATACGGTACTATAATACTTAATTTTATTAGGAGTTTCTTCATAAAACACTTAATAGATCATTTCTGGTAATTTATTCATAATTTTTACTAGGTTATCTACCTATTCTATTCCCATACGAATTGCCAACTTTTATTTAATATTAAGTGCAGATAGTTTCAATATACGTTATTTTTGTGAGTTTCGAGCAGATACGTTAACTATTACTTATATTTTCGATCCACTAAAGTCGTGAACTTAATTTTATTACTCACCTTGTTATTTACAATATAATAAATAACATTAAATTAAGTATAGTATGCGTAATAAATACGATTAGTGTTATATTGGGTGAAGATATTTTTTTCTTTATTATCACTTCAGCCTGGTGAGTTAAATAAGTGGAATCTTTGAAATATAAGAATGAAAATATAAAGGCAAAATAATAAGGCCAATCCTTTTTATAAATAAGCATAACAAATTACAAATTATATAAGCATAACAAATTACAAATTATATAAGCATAACAAATTACAAATTATATAAGCATAACAAATTACAAATGATATAAGCATAACAAATTACAAATTATATAAGCATAACAAATTACAAATTATATAAGCATAACAAATTACAAATTATATAAGCATAGCAAATTACAAATTATATAAGCATAACAAATTACAAATTATATAAGCATAACAAATTACAAATTATATAAGCATAACAAATTACAAATTGTATAAGCATAACAAATTACAAATTATATAAGCATAACAAATTACAAATTATATAAGCATAACAAATTACAAATTATATAAGCATAACAAATTACAAATTACATAAGCATAACAAATTACAAATTATATAAGCATAACAAATTACAAATTATATAAGCATAACAAATTACAAAACAAAAGAACAGTATTATATTTTCAAATATTTATGGTTCATTTTGAAAAACCTAATTTCATAAATTATAGGTAACCCTTTTTTAATATGCAATAATAACGAAAAAGGAGCCATAGCAGTTGCATCTTGGCGTCATTTTCTTTCATTTAAACCTATGAATTACGATGAAATGGAAAACTGAGAAAACATATATTTTGTAAATTTTCATTAAAGGCCTATTACACATGTTTACTAATATAATAAGGAAAGGTCGTGAAAGTATAGATAGAATTACTTCTTAAATTATATAAACTTTATACAAAAACTGATATTATGAATTTATAAATACGCCTTGTATTGGTTGGATTTAATTTTCTATAAAAATAAATCGAGCTGAAAACATAGATAAAACATAAAAAATGTATAGAGGGAATATAACAACTGTTGAGTTTATACCTAAGTTATGTAAGCCTTATCTATTAAATTTGACGTAAAAATGTTGCGTTTGTTACATAGAGCCCTGTTATCCCTTATATTTATTTCGTGATATTTAACTATTCCAAAAAGTTTTGTTTGGGACATAGATAACTTATATCAAAAATGCTTAATTCATAAAAAACTGTGTACGACTGTTCAACCTCTGCATATACTTGTTTACTTTGGCGTGAACTGTTTTAGCAATATAGTTATAAAATTGTTTCTATTCATCTTAAACGTTCAGTCTATGATTATCCACAAAATAAAACAATAAGATTCACGAATAAAGAACACATATCTATAAATAATTATAAAAAACTGAAAATGAAATGAATTAGGAATACTATGGCAGAACCATTTCGGTTGAAAATATATGGTTTGGTCGCATGCAAAATATGCATAGAGAAAGATTGCAAGGGTGATAGTTAAAACTTTAAAAAGATATTAGCTAATGATAATTTTTTTCCACAGCGGAAGAGCGAATTTTTCGTCTCCTAATCACCACGGGCTTCAGCCTCGAAAGGACTAAGCAGATGATCGACAATTTGCTCACAGCACGTGTTTTATTTCCTGAGCTGTTGGTGGACCGCGATCCTTGTTCGGAGGCCATGAAAACAATGAGGCCATGTATCGAGTTAGCAATAATGCCCCAACGCCTTGATGATATGAGCAGGATTACTGTATTTTCGTAATGCAATTGCACTCAATTTAATATTGATTAAGTATTAGGTAGATTTGATATGAAAGAAAATTTCACCGAAAACTTTTTATTGAGCGTATATTTCATAAAAAAATTATGTTTTTTTAATATTTTCAGTTACTATTTGAGTTTCGTTTATTAACTATTGAGATATTGGAGTATTTTCATTCCCACCGTGTCACAGTTTATTTATCCGTCAATTCCGTCTCGAAGCATCTTCAAAATTATTTTGGAATATGACGAAATAAACAGGGTGGAGGAAGGATTAAAAAAATGTTAAATATACTAATATTGGAGACATGTAACTATTAAACTCTGTGTCTAATAACGCAGTATTCTAAAATGTGGACATAGTGGAGAATTAGAATTTTAAAAACGATTATTAAAACGATATAAAATATATTATAATCTAATATATCGAATACAAACAAAATCGAAGCAAGTATAACAAGTATACCAATTTTGCTCGTAGCTTCGCGAAAACAACTCGTATAAAATATTTGTAACAGACAAAAAGTGGCCTAGAACTTAATCAGAACTTCAAGGATGATTTCAATATAATTGCAAGTCAGACTGGGTCAGTAATTAAACTGTAATATTCAAATAAACGAATAGATGCTCAAACAGACAAGATTGAAAAAAAAATTCGTTGTTTTAACCACTCGCTACTATTCTAATATATATTTTATCTTAACTTAAAATAAAATTATTTATATGTATTATTTTAAAATATTTGTGCAGTGACTTGCTTTATCCCTCTACAAAATTTTATGTCCATGTTTCAAAAGTTTCCCGAAAAAACGGATATGGACATTTTTAATATCTCCACAAATATCTTTCACGATATCTCGAAAAAATTTCTTTTCTAATGTTTTATTTTTAATTGAAACCTCATGCGATAAATAACATTTAAAAAAATGCATTATTATATTTGCCTTCCCAAAATATTTTTGTGAAACAATTGATATTTGCATAGGTCAATATGCTTTAACACAATGCCAAATTTCAAGTTTTTTATGTCCAATGGTTTCAGAAAAATGTCTGTGATTGACGGACCGACGAACAATTTAGTGAAATTAAAGACAAAACACAAAAAAAGTAAACCTACAAGGTCAATGCATCAAAATCACTTTTGTTTTGTTAGCCTTAACACGATGTCATTTGTCGATGAACAAATTTGGATCCAATTGTTCATCGACATTTCAATGGCTTATGAGAACTATTATTGTTTTTAAATATACTTTACAGAATAGACTAAAATTCTATTATGAATAGTACGAAATAGTAGTTACAAGCTTTAATGGTGATACTGTTACGTTAGGCAGCTTCATCCTTTTGTTAGGACATTATTGTTTGTATTCCTAAAACTTCAGAATCGATTACATACTAAAGTAATTTTATTGTATTCCAGATATAACGATGAAGATGTATCGAAAGTTAATACGACTGATTACTTTAAGCTGTGCTATATGGCAACAGATCTCGGTTTCTCTTTAGATTTGCACCTAGGAATCCATTTCATAATTGATTGGAAAGAATTTAAACTCGCTCATCTTACTCACGTGACACCGAGTATAATCAAGAACTTGTTGTTTACTTTACAAGTAAGTTGCACACAATAGTTGCAGTAACGTACGTCTATGTAATTTATTACAATATTAAATTGAAATGCACACATTCATAAATAATATGAATAATATATTCCCACGTTATTTACAATGATAGTTATTAGTCTATTGAAAAGAAATAATATTGAAAGGCAAAATATATTAGACGCAAAACCTGTTTCAGAAATGTTTGTTAATTTTAGTTCACTAATTTAATAGATGAATTAGAAGTTTTTATTATGCGATTTTTAATATCGATTTTCAAATCTTAAACTCAATGCACAAAAATGTAATTTTCGATCATTTTACACTAATAAATATGTAGACCTGGTAAGCAAGAGAAAATTTCGTTCAACGAAGGTTTCGCCAACACTTAATCACGTATGCAAATTTATAGATATATGGTGTTTTTCTAAAACCCATAACAAATGTGAATATTATTTTTATTTTGTGAATATGTTTGTGTTTCTTCAGACGTAAAAGAAAGTAAAAGAAAGCTTTAAGGTTTAGAATCATTGCTACAAAGTTTTCCAGAAAATGTTGGGTAAACTTGCCTAGTAAAAAAAAGGATAGTAGAGAGAGACGAAGCACGAAGTATATTCCGCGGATCTTTTAGCAATGTCACTCTCAATGTCTGGTAACTTATTCTTCCATTTCCTACACACGACAACGATGACAACGACGTACGGAATTACAAAAATTGGTTCTTCAATTTGCTACGTCTAAAACTTCTATCTATTTAAAATTGTTATATATTTAAATATCCTCGGTTATTGGATTTAATTACTTTGATAAATTTAAAATTTCTACCTCAAACACTTTCTAAGGCAAGGTTGTGTGTATTCTCAACAATATCTTTGCTACGACAAGAAGTTCGAATAAACTGATAAACTACTGAGATGATTGCAATAATTATTCACTGTTAGAAAGCTACAGTATAACATATTTAGCAATATTTGTAACTGAAATTTAAATAAAAATAGCAAATTGACCGCTCCCTTGGTTTATACTGGGTAAACCAAATTATGTGAGAATAATTTCCGTATCTCAATGAAATCCATAAACAATTCCAATGCTATATTTTTATCTTATATTGATAATCATAATATTGGTATTTTCGAATGAAAGATAAAGTTCACCATAAAGTCCCAAGTAATATTTTTACTCAGAACTTTATGGTTTTCTTTCGTCATTTGGAACAGGTCCTTATCAAAATAAATAACAATCATCATTAGTATTTCATGTCAATTAGAATTCATGTCTATACTTGATTATGTAATGGATTTCTCTTTCTTTCTCTAATTAATTTGTTTTCGTTGTACTTGTACCACAAAATTATAATCATTTTGCAAAGTTAAGTATCTGCCATATTTGCATTTGTACATACTTTCTGTCGAATGTATTATTAGCGTGACAAATGATAGTTTGTTCGTAAATTGTTATAAGCATATGACGTACAGGGTGCAAACTATCCCTTACAAGTAGAAAACTTAACATGACTATTGATTGTTTTTTAACTCTTATAAGTGCCCGTACTATAACATTCAAATAACTCATGCTTGATGACAATAATTTCATGGATTTACATTTTTGTGTTTTGTTATATACTATTTAATGTTACTTTTTTCTGTGGAAATTATGTAATGGTTCTTATGAGCACTAGCCCATAGCTGATAATTTTTTTAATTCATCTTAAAAATAACGGATTTAGACCTACTTATTTTTCACTATTTATTTTATTCCATTTCTGAATTTGGAACCAAATGTCGCTTTATTGAGAATGAAATAGATATGTATATTCATGGTGTACTTGGTCAGGGATGTGGTTTAACGTATTCTTTAATGGTTAAAATATTTAATAAAAAATCACTATGCAGTTAGAAAACCTATTTCTCTTATGAAATTTAAAAAAACAAGTATTTTAATATTTTATTGGTTTAATTAGCTTTATATTCATGGATTGGACTAATTTATAGCACGACTTTTAGATTTTTTTAACTTTTAAAATTTTCGCAGTCAAATGTTTCTTATCGTCGGCCTAAAATGTTAACCTGCTAAGTCCATTTTTGGTCAAAAATTACTTTTTTGTGCTATTCGTAAATTCATACAATTTTACACCTTATAGTTAAGACGTAAAGAACGATAATCATTTTTAAGGTGCTAAAAATGAAGTCACGTAAACCTGATTAATACCAACTGTCAAATTTCTAAGGATAATTCCTTCCAAGTCCCCATTCAGCGGCCATTTTGTTTGGAGAACGGCATTAGATTAACGTGTTACAATTTCGCGCTAGTTTATTTTAATTTTACGGTGAGAATTCGTAAAGTTTTGTGGTGTCATAGCATTATTCATGAAAGGTAAGTTTTATTTTACTGCTAGAGTAAGTATTTAATAATGCATTCATGTTTTAATACGTAATTTGATCCCTAACCTATAATGTATGAACTTGACAGGTTTACGTATTAAAAGATTTTTGCTTGTTAAGGAGTTAGCTAATTATCAGTTGTCATTTCTAGAATATAATTAACAACAAATTAATCCGACTGCTTAATTAATAAATTAACTAATTAATAAAATTTAATTTTTTAAAGCCTTTTTTTATTTGTTGGGTACTTAGGCTTAATGCAACGCCGTTAAACATTATGGTTTATTTATTAATATTTTTATTACAGAATGTATCGGGGTAAGAAATTGGTTGGTCTTGTTACCGACTTACAAAAAATACAAGAATACGAGACGAAAATAAGTAAATCCTTTGAGACTGAACAGAATAATAATTATCAGATTTTAGAAAATGTTCAGTTTGAATTTATTCATGAATTAAATAATTCTGGAGTCGAAAACTTAAACAATGAAAACTATGAAACAGATTGCAATTTTACTTTACAGATAAGTGATACAACTGGTTTGATTTTAGAAAATACTGTGAGTTCAGATTACCTCGACAGTCTCAAAGTTTTTCCTAGTAAAATTTCGGAAGATGTTTTTAGTACAGAAAATAGATCGACACAGAAACTCGAGATTGATGGTACCGATATTCTCCACAGCCAAGTTTCTGTTAACGAGTCTAGTGCTGCAGCAAGTATATCTCAATTGGAAAGCCATTTTGATAGCAGTATTCTTCCTGTCGAAGTTTCAGCCGATGAACCTTGTCTAAAGAACAGGTCAGATATGGCAACCCATTCTGATGTAACCAATATTCTCCCTAGCCAAGTGCCTACAGAGAGTATAATGATAAACAATTCTACCGATGAAACTTGCGCGATAACCAGATCAATATTGGGAATCAATCCTGATCCTCATATCTCAGATGAAAGTGATATTGGCAGAAATTTGGTAGATTATTCTGATACTGATTCAGCATCTAGTGTTCAAATAACAAAATCGAAAAAGCGTAAGAAGCGATTCCAAGTAGATAAGACTGAATGGGTTGCTGAGCAAAATAGAAAAAGAAGAGAGACAGGTGAAAAATACTTAGGTCGGGAGAAAAAAGATGGTTCTTGGAATTATACGAAGCCAAAAGAAGAACGAGCAATGAAATCAAGGTGTTCCTGCAAGATATCAAAATATAGTACATTGAAATGTGAAACTATTGATGAAAGTACCAGAAAGCAACTTTTCGCTAGATTTTGGAATCTTACTTGGGGAGAAAAAAAAAACGCTAGTCAATGATTGGATAACTACAAAGCTAGCAGCAAGACCTCGTAATCGGAAAAATACTGACTCGACAAAAAGAGCAAATTCGTTTGTGTATCACCTCAAATTAAATGAAGAAAGTGTAAAAGTATGCCGTAAAATGTTTTTAAATACTTTGGGGATAGGGAGATGGACAATACTTCATTGGAAAACTTTATCAAATAATCCTTCTAGAACTCCCAATACTTACAGAGACAAGACAAAGCAGAAACCGAACACCGAAGAAAACAAAGCATTGTTGGAATTTTTGGAGTCCCTCCCTGTAATGGAATCCCATTATTGTAGGTCAAAATCTCAAAAATTGTATCTCTTACCAGAATGGAAATCTAAAGAAGCTATTTACAATTTTTATGTTAATGATTGGTGCAAACAGCGAAATTCGAAGTCTTTATCAATTTGCACATTTTTAAACTTGTTTGAAGAAAAGAGATACGCATTGTTTAGGCCCAAGAAAGATGAGTGCGAAAAATGTGCTTGCCATAAATTAGGAACAGTTTCAGACGCAGAACATCGGCAACATATAGAAAGAAAAGAACACGCTAGAGAAGAAAAAGAACGGGACAAAAATAGTAAAAAATATATATTTACAGTGGATTTACAGGCAGTGCTTATGGCACCAAAATCAAACGTGAGCACTTTATACTATAAGACGAAACTTCAAGTTCACAACCTGTGTTTCTTGAATATTAAAAATAAGGACGGATTCTGCTTCATATGGAATGAGGCAGAAGGTGGTTTGAATGCTGAGGAATTTGCTTCCATTTGGGTAGATTTTTTGGAAAATACAGTAATACCAGTGATTAATACCGACGAAAACAATGACAGTAAAACTATAATTATATACAGTGATGGTTGTACGTATCAAAATAGAAATTGTGTACTATCCAATGCATTGTTAAATGTTGTTTTGAGGCATAAAGATATTACTATAGAACAAACATTTTTGGAGGCTGGGCATACTCAAATGGAAGCAGACTCCATGCATTCCACAATAGAGCGTTATGTAAAAGATAGGGTAGTGAATGTACCTGCCGAATACATATCCATCGCAAGACATGCGCGCAGATGTCCGGCGCCATACGAAGTAAAGTATCTAAATCATTGCTACTTTAAAAAATTTGATAAGGTTCAGTTCTATAAGAGCATTCGTCCCGGAAGATCTAAAGAGGATCCTAAGGTTACAGATATTAGGGCATTACGCTATGAACCAAGTGGACAAGTATCATATAAAATTTCCTTTAAGGACGAATGGACCTCTTTACCTCAAAGAAAATCGTCACAGGTTAAATCTTGTACAACTGATGAGTTAACTCAACTGCATGAAACAAGGCGAAAAATAACTGCACGCAAATATGAGGACTTGCAACAGATTACCTTCAGACTACCACAAATTTTTTGATGATTTACCTCGCGAATAGCGTCATCTTAAATGATTTTAAGCAAATGGCTTAAAATCATTTAAGATACAAGATGTTAAAATTACTTTCAATTACCTATTTTATGTTCTTATTCTGTTTTCTAAAGCTAACATAAGAATGCAATTGTGCAGTTAGGTATCCATAATTTTATAGAATTTATCTAGTGCCTTTGTCATTTTGTGATAAAAATATAATAAGAAATCTCTTAGCATTGTGATAACTTGATTGATTTTATTCAGTTTATTATTTTAGGGAATGGTAAATTAAAAAATTAAAAAAAAAAGAAATAAAGTGTCTTGGTTGATTGTATGTTAATTCATAGTACAATAATACTATGATTTTATATTTTTGTCTGATGAATACCTACTAGAAATGTCAAAGTAAGAAATTATAATTTAGAATACATAAAGTAAAAAGAGTTATAAGCACTTTCTACTTTGTTTTATTTAAACTAAACTAATTTAAAACATTCAAAGTGGCAAATACCTAAACTGCTTAGTCCTAAACTCATACTGAGCTATAAAAAGAAAAACAGACAAATCCATGAAAGTACATATTACTCTAAAACTAAAGCATATTTTTCACTTTGTATACATTCAAAAAATCAAATAAATTTATTTTCATCTACCTTATAAAAAAAACAAACAAAAATGATAATTTCTCAAAATTATTAAGTTTTTTTATCGTCTTGTAAAGTTTGATAAAATGGACTTAGCAGGTTAACATTTTAGGCCGACGTTATGTTTTTATAGTTTATCATATACGTTCGTAACAGTTCAACGGTTTATACAGTTTTAGGTCGATTCGAATGGAATATGGCATATATACATATGTTCCTTATTTAGATGTGAAATATGTAGCAAACATTAAATTAAAATATGAATATAACTTCCTACGTATGAAATATATATAAATACTTAGGTATTTTATAATAAAATTAAAGTTCAAAATACCATTATTCATTTTTATGCATTCTATAAACTTTTTACCAAAACCATATGAAACGGTTTTCTTCATTTGTGAATATTGGGCTTCAAACTGACATTCAATTGGCTCCACCTTTATAATATTATTAAAAAAATTAAAAATAACGAAGTAATATCGTTACACATTGACAAACTGATTAAAATTTAGGACATTCAATTTAAATTATTTCAGTTAAATTGAATCAATAATAATAGTAGATACTTATAAAAGACTACTACTACTACTACTACTACTAGCCAACTACTACTAACTACTACTACTACTACTACTAGCCAACGCCCACCCTTGACATGTCTGCCATTAGGTGGCGCGCCGACCAGTAGAGAAAAGCTGTTTTGTAGGCAGGGTGATCATCAGGGGGCACCCTCCTCTCCCAATCATCAAGGTAGGGCTTCATCTTCGGGCAAACGTGGAGATGGTCAAAAGACATTCCTGGACGTCCACAGAGCAGGCAGGCATCGCTCCCCGGGACATCAATACGTTTCAGGTGGCACGCCAGGTAGTCGTGACCCGTGGCACACCGGAAAGCTGCGACACTGACAGCTCTGGGTAGGTCGCGTCAAATAGGCGAATCGATTAGACAAGCCCAGTTCTTTCCGACGGCGGACTGTGTGCGCCGAGACTTGATCCAGGCATGTATCGCTCTGCAGACGACCGACTTAGAGGATGAAAATGACGGAGAGCAGATGGGCTGCTGTAGAGTCGTTCCGTGTTTTGCCAGTACGTCGGCTTTTTTTTTTTTGGACAGTCTGGCACGACAGAGTTGGGTTTTGGGACAATTTGTGTAGCGGTTGGTGGAGAGTGCCAGAATAGCTGCCTGGCAGTCGATGAGAAAAACCACGCTTTGTGATGTTGTAAGACGCTCCAGTTCCCCGGCGGCCTCGTATATCGCTGCAATCTCTCCATCGTAGTTGGTAAGCGAGGAACCGATGGCAACGGAGCCCTCAAATACTGTAGATGTGAAGCCTGCTCCGGTATTCCCTGTGTTTGGCATCGACGAGCCGTCACAATAAATATGCAACCAGTCCTGGGAGGGATACCTGGTGTGGATAGTCTCCAGGGCAACATCAATTGATTGGTGTTTCGGCAAGTTGTGGTTCATGAGTCGAAGCTCCACAAGGGGCAAGCAGGACACAGTATCTGACCTCTGAGGAAAAGATGCTGACTCTGGTAGTGGTATGTTATATTTTTTCTCTGATAGAGTCAGTTATCGTGAGAGGAATTTTCTGTGTTTTCAGTCGGGAGAAAGCTTGTTTGTATTGTTTCCATTTACATGCAAGTATTCGTCTTTGTCTTTCCCAGAAAAGAAGTGCAGATCTGTCTCATCGGCACTGTATAGGCTCAATGTTAGTTTGAGTTTCCATAGCGGCGATAGGTGTTGATTTATTCTCAGTGCTGTATTTTGTGCGAGTTCCAGGGGGGAGACAGTACTTTCACTTGCTGTTATGGTAGCTCCGCTTCCATACTCAAGGACAGGACGAATGTAGGTTTTGTACGTCGTTAGGAGTACGTCTTGGGTAGCACCCCATTTCGTTGCTGTTAGGCGTATGAGCAGACGACATCTTTTGATGGCCTTTTCGGCAGAGCATACAACCTCCACACCCGGGTTGGTTTTGATAGCATCAAGCACGTCATTAATCATGAGGTTGAAGAGTTGGCAGCTGATAACGGCTCCTTAAGGGAGCCCCTGTCTTTGGATACGGAATTTGGAGCACTGGCCTTGGAATTTTACTCTTTGGTAGCGCTCTCCAAGAAAGGACTTTGTCCAGTGGAAAAGCTTCCGGCCTTGGCCATCGTGTGCAAAAGCATGCCGCGCCACACGGTGTCGTAAGCTGCTTTGAGGTCCACGAGGACTGCTACCGTGGACATCTTCCGGTGAAAACCGTCTTTAACGCACTGAGAGAAAGCCACAACTTGATCCATGGTGTTCCTATGCTTACGAAAGCCAGCCTGCGCATCGTCGATGAGATCCAGATAGCTTGTGGCGAGCTGTAACCTGTTTAGGACCATCCTCTCAGCCACCTTGCACAGGGAACTAGTTAGAGTAATGGGACGATAGCTGTCGATTCTACACGGATCTTTTCCCTTTTTCAAGATTGGTATAACTTCACCTTTTCTCCATTTGCCGGGTACTCCACTGTTCCAGGTGAGATTCACGAGTCTCAGTAGCACCTCCTTTGCTGTTTTTCCAAGATGAATCAGCATCTCAGGAAAGATTTGGTCTAGACCAGCTGCTTTTTTCTTTTTACACTGGGAGAGGGCTGTTTCAAGGTCCGTCATAAGGAAGTCTTCTGTGCAGATTCCACTCAGTGTCTGATCTAGGCATGTCTGGGGAGGAGTCCGAAGGAGGCATGGCTTTACTTTTTTGTTGATCTTTACATTGCTGACACTTGTAAAATGTCTGCAGAGTGCTTCTGCGATTTCAGCATGAGAAGTGAGCTCTTTGTTGTTGTGTAGAATAGGAGGTTGTTGCTGTTTATTTTCGTAGTTATTTAAAGTGGACAGGAATTTGTGGGCTCTGGGACCATCTTTTCTAAAATCTAGCCCACCCACAAAGGTTCTAAAAACTTCTCTTTTCCCTGTTTTTATAGCCCGCGTAAGAGCAGCCTGTCTTCCACGAAGCTCCTCACAGTCTCGATGTGATTTAGATCCTTCTGCTTTACGCCTGGCCCTATTTCGGGCATTTTTATGATGTTCAAGGGCTGCATTCCAAAAGGGTTTATATCGCTTGACTTGTCCACGTGGTATACATTTTCTTGCGCACTCGAGGATGCAATTCGTGATTATTGGCACATCTGAAAGCACCTCGTCTGTACGTCGCCGGTATTCATCCCACTTTGCCTTACGAAAGTTCCACCTTGGCGCCCTGTTTGGCATTCTTTCTTCCCCTTTCAACTTGCAATTGATAAGCATAGCTCTGTGTCCACAGCCTCCAGCGTCATCAAGTAGGCTGACACGAATTTTTTCCCTTATGTGGGGATGGGAGATGACGAGGTCTGGCCTTGTGAGACTTCCCGAAAAGGACAGGAATGTCGGCGGTGTGTCCAGTACATCCAGAAGGTTGTCGTCGATAAAATCTTCAAGGTGTTTACCCGTGCCTGATGTTCTATTATAATCCAATCTAGTTGACGGGCTGTTGAAGTCGCCGATAATGATACAATTTGGCTGGATTCGTCGTTCCAGAATTTCTAAGCCCGGGATGTTTTCAGGTGGGTTGTAGAGAAAGAAAAGTGTGAAGTGCTGGGACTTCTTCCAGGCTTCAACCTGAAAAGCCTCCAGTTTGTCTTGATCTTCCATTTTATGGATTACTTCAGTTTTGCAAATAAGAGTTGTCTTTATTCCCATAATTATGCCTGAGGCCACTTGCCTGCTTCTTTTCAGAATGTGGTTCGTGTATCCTGTAGTTGTGTAGAACTGGGAACTCTTGGTGGAGGCACCTGCCTCAACAAAGACATATAAATCCGCATCCGTTTTCAGGACGTTTCGTTTTAGTTCTAAGAACTTGTTGTTGTCCGGCATTCCAAAAAATGACTTTGAGGCCTGCGTTCTGGCGCTTAGAAGTGCCGTTTGATAATTGTTTTCTTCGCATGGTCGGCGCGCAAAGTGGCGAATCGCTGTTGCTCATTTAGCGTTACCCAGGGGACACGTGTGAAGATCACGGACGCGAGCAACTTTGTCCCCCACTTATAAAAGAGTACAAATCTTTGCTTTGAATATGTTCCAATACGCATTTGGCCTGGTTTATTTCTTATTTAATTTCCTAGAAAAATTGTAGGAGAAATGTTACTAAGTATTTGTTAATTAGCTTTGACATAAAGTATTAATTAAAGAAACTTAAACAGGGAAATGAGATATATTTCTAAAATAGTCACATTAATATATAATTTATTCTGTGAGAAGTTATTAATACTTCGTGTGTCAAAAAACGAAGCGTCTGTACGTGGTTGGTTTCGAAAAAGAATAAAAGAAGTATGCGGTAAGAGAAAACGAGTTAGCTCAGGATTCAAAATTAAAAACAGGACGATATCGATAAATAAAATCGGCCAATGTATATGGCGCCTTTTTGGAGGCTTTCATATAACGGGGATTCACATGCTTATGAATGCAAAAATACACAGATAGCGCATCGAATTAAACATCTACGAGAACATTTGAGAGAATTAGTCATTCGTTAAATTATTAAGAATTAAATAATTTAAAATGATCATTATTATTGATATGATAATTAATCAGTTGAAGTTATATGGTTGTTAACCAAATGTTTGTACTCTAGTGAGAAGTTATTACAATGTAACGTATTTTTAGGATCATAACCAAGCAAAGAGCGCTAGTCGATTTCTATTAGTTGGACTATTCTGTGTGTTTGCGTTTTCACCAATCTGGTACTAACATTTTTTTTAAAAGTTTTGTCACTTCGCTAAACTCTTAGCAATATTTTATTAAAATTTCACATCATAAATTTGTATTCCGACTAAAACTATTTAGCTACCATGGATTCACTTGATACTATGGTCTCGGTGCCTACGTTTTAGTTCATTTAAGGCTAAGAACATTTTTAGGCTTCCGTCCATCAAAATTAAAAAAATACCAGAACTCTCATAGAATCATTTATTTGTCTGTTAAAGGCCTTTTTATGAGAAATGGCTGGATATATCAAGTTGAAATTAATATTGTATGCTGAGGTTTGTAGTCTTAAATTTTAAGTTTTTTGGTAATAATTTTATTCAGGAATATTCAGTCTTATTGAATACGAATCTACAGGATACTTCCGGTCAACATACAATCTTGAAAGTCGGAATAACGAAAGGCCTTATAGTACAAATAATGGGTAAAATCTAAAAAAGCAGTGACTGAAAATTCTTGTGGAATTCTATATTTTTACAACTAATTTGTTTTTACGTCCGTGATATAGTAGCCAAATATTTACTCTGTGAAATTGACTAAATATTTCTATAAAGTATAATTAGAATTACTATATGCTCTTAAATATTCACATGTGCGTAAATGTGTACAGAATTGTCTTAGCGCGATTTCTACTCGTGCTTGACAGTTCCTTTTTAAGTTGCGGTGAGGAAACGCCATATGCTCGGTATATATGCTCTGATATGTCCACCTCTTATTAAACCTAGAGATTTAATTAATGTCGTCAAATATTTCGCACAGTTTTGTATAACAGTAATTTCATTTAGACTTTTTTAATTTAAGTAATTTTTTTGTCACCTTAAATGTGTGTTTTATATCTCCATATCTGCTTTTACGGTGTACAATTTTTCGACGTAAAATATCTCTAGACATATCTATTTCCAGGAATATTATTTGATTTTAACAAGTATAAAAAATATTAAAAAGAATTTAATAATTGTTTTTCACTTCCAGAGGTGTTACGGTTTGAAACTTAAGACCATACATTTTACCAACATACCGTCATATGCAGAGTTATTAGCTTCAGTAATGAAGGCTGGTTTTAGTGACAAAATTGGTAGCAGGTGGTTTGTGCATAAAGGATACGATGGTCTTTTTAAATTTTTCCCCAAGAGCCACCTTCCATCTGACTTTGGTGGAGGAAATAAATCTTTGAAAGAGTTGACGGGTTTGTGAAATTTTTATTGAAATTTTTTATATTTTTTATTAAACCTAACTAAATTTTATCAAATGTGTCTCAAAGTTTAATTCCATTTCGTATCTCAGTTCTATGACCGTTATCGATTTACGGTTGAAAATTTATATTCTGAAGTATAACATATATAATTTCCAACAGATAATTTCACCAAAAAAGGAAAAAAACAGAAAAGACATGTTCCTTTCCCATTTTTGATCCAAGATTGTGCAAGGTGCAGTAACAAAAATTACAGAAAAAATATTAAATTTTTTTTTAAATGATTGTTTTAGTTTGTGTTTTAAGACCAATTTCCAATAAACTACAGTTTCTTATATCACAGTAAAATGATAAATAAATGGCTAGTTGCATTATTTTATTTTCAGACGAGTTAATTGCGCAAATGGTCAAACGTCGTGAGTGGTTCTTGGAGCAAGACCAGTACACAGTGGATGAAAGCAAAAGGGTCGGTGCCGGCAACGCCATGTCAAAAGAACTTCAGGGTATTCAAGGTTCATTCCGTGCCCTGAATATAGACTAATAATTGTGCATTAATTGTAAACTGAATGTTTACAATTGATATTTATTTTATTATATATTGTATAATAATTAAGGATACTCATACTCATAAGACATTCAATAATAAACTAACGTATTATCGATTTTTGTCGCTATGTCTGGGTAGCTAATTACTTTATGGGATTGTAGACGTAAACAGGCGTATTTACGAATCTGTTAAATGCAAGCGTTGCTTGTTTTTTCTATAATTGAGTATCAAAAATATGCCCAAAATAACATGTATCACCGAACATGGTTATCATTACTGAAAGTTTTTCCATTTTCTGAATTTTTTGGCAAATTTTGGTAAAAATCTACCTAGTTATTCGCTTTCTTTGAAAGCAGTTTTCAGAAAAGTGTTATTTTATAAATAAGCCCCATTTTTAAATTGTCACTTTTGCGAATTGCTTGACATATTATTGATATGTAGCGTATAATTATCACACATAATTGTCATTTTAAGTAAGACCTTATCAATATCGGCGACCCCTTTTTAAATTCTGTTTCATTGGTATTAAAACTGTTTTTATTATATATATATATATATATTGTATTAGTATATTGCACTTAAAAAATAGGCCCAGCATTTTTGAAGACTTGCTTGTAGTTGGAAAAATGGTCAGGCTTTCTTTCATCCAATGTTCGAAAATAGTTTCCATTTTCGTTTATTGAAAAGCTCTAGGACTGATTTGACTTTTATGGCTATTCAATGAGAACATTTTGTTCAAATCAAAAAATTATTGAAATATTCTACATGGGTTGGCTCGCTTCATTTTACTGTAATAAACTACATCGTCATGTTTAGCAGTAATTTCTTACGAAACATTTTAAAAATGGTGGTGTGTCGTTATATTTTCTTTTAAAGAATTAAGAGTGGATATGACGTTGTATATTACTTCTTTTCTCTTCAAAAGTTTGCAGCAGAATGCTTTTTAATAAAACAAATAGACTCCTTCAATTTACTCGTGATTCCTTCAACAACATCTTTATTTTGGTTTCTAATATTCGTACCTCCATCAGTGGTGACATTTGTGAGATTATCAGCAGCCTTCAGTACTTGATTTACCTACTGGAATAAATCTTCTTTAGTAATTGGTTTTTAAACTAACCCTTTGCACATGTTCTTTATAAGTGAGTAAAATTTTCGTCAATGTTCCTTGCAAATGAGAGAAATTACGCTTTATATAAAATATCCATAATTTTGTCGATCTCTGAGAAGAAATCGTCAAAGTTCCTGCTTTATCCTTAATTTCTCCACACAAGTTAGCGGCCCAGTTGTTAGTTCTAAAAGAAAGACAAAACTCTGTAAATGTATTTTTCTGTTTCTGATGTATTTTTCTGCTCTGGATGTATTTTTCTATTCCGGCTTAATTAATACACATTTATTATTCACTCGCTATCCATAAAAAGGTAATTAAATTTTATTAAAATCTCCTCTAACTTGTAACTAGCTCGAATGCATGTTTAACAGTTCATTACCTCAGCTTTGAATTGGTTCACTTTATATTATAGCGATAATTTAAAATTATCGATATTTTTTCTTTGTGATTTCCGCATAAATCTAACTTTGTGTTTTTTAAAATTACAAAAAGAAATTTCGAATACTTTATTTTATCAAGTGCCTACATTAAGTGGTTTTTAAGGAAAATCCGGCTGTGACGTATGTACGGATATACGAGTTGTTTTAAACGGGACTAATTTATTTTTAGTTTTTTAATCTTCTTTGACTTTCTGCTAATCGCACGTACTTTTCCAAATTTTGTTGAAAATATTGTTACGCTTAAGATTTTGTACATCTGTTCATTTAAATCTAGTGTTATTCTATATAATGTAGTTATGGCTTTCATGTCTCTTTGTTCGTATAAATTGTATTCAAGTTTTTGATATAACTTATGCTGGAAAATTATTTATTAATACATGTTTTTGTTACTTTTATTTACTTAATATTCGTATGATAGAGGGCAGTCATATTAACATAAATAAAAAGATCCCATGAAAAGTATACCTTGTTTCCTTAAGCTATCTTTCCTTAACTTGTTGATAATAAAAGAAAAAATTAACACTCAAAAGATGGTTCTTGCTGAAACATTTAAAAAAATGAATTATCAAAACAGCATAGTCCATATTTAGAAGTAAAGACTGGGAAAACTTTTTTTCATAGTTATTAAAATTTACAATAACAAATTTTTAGTATAATATGTGTGGAGTTATAAATCTGTGTCAGGTTATGACTTTTATGGGACATAGAGAAATTATTTTAAGTTTTTAGTCCGTTTTCAAACGTTGTTAGTTGACATTTTTTTGTCAATTATTATTATTATTTGCCTTTCAGTGTTATATGCATGAAAATTAGCAATCTGTTTTTAATAATTTGATATTAATAATAATAATAATATATTTACTTCAGACATATAAACATTAAATAATTATACATTAACAGGGAATATTTATATTGTTAGCAATTTAAGTACTTAATTTAATAGGGTTAGTAACACCTTTACGCTTAATGTATGAATGAGATATGCATTTTTTCTCTTAACAAATTATAATTACCTTGTACTCTGCGGTAAGTAGAATGAATGCGGTCGCAATATCTTCGATGTTACTTTTTAACAAACTTCTTCATTTTTGTGTTCGCCTGGTAGTTTCATTTCTATCTCAATGGGAGTTCAATTTAAAAAGTCTCGTAAAATTTTCAGTGTCACTTTCCATCAAACTTCTTCATTTTTTGTTTACCTGGTGGTTTGGTCTTAAGCTCGATGGAAAGTTAGTTTAATATTTGAAGTCACGTAAGCATTCTTCTTTGTATCAAACAGACAGATTAGAAAGCAATCTATCATTGCCTTTGTATGTGTATTTGCATCTTAGACAAACAAACAGACAGATATGAAAGCAATTTATAATTATCTTTTCTCTCATTTCGGAGCTGTGTTTTAAATTTCAAGTCTCCAGATTAATGGGAGGTTAGTTTAAAACCATTCACCAAATTTGTACCGGAAAAATACACAGACAAGAGAGTAATAATATTATCGACAGCCTTTCTAATGGAAATATCTATCGTGAAAAACTTTTGCAGATATTCTGGGTAATCACCTTCGAGATACGTTCCCTTCTTGACGTGTGGAGGCATTATATTTCGTCATTTTCAACAGTTGTTTGTCATGATTTCCGTAAGAAAATTCTATATACATTTAAATAAAAGGTAATATCGAACTAAATTTTACATTCTGTTGCATGTTAAAATAGTTCCATAGCAGTGAAACAATTTGTGTAATTTTTCTAGTATCTGGTTTCTTACATTATTTCTTGTATTTACGTGAAAAAAAAAGTTTTCAAGAAAAATTCTAGCTTTATTTTTATAATTTTACTAGAAAAACATAGGAATCTAAATGGTTCTAAAAATATACGTTTTAGGAAATGAAGTTCTTACAGTACTCCTGAACATGAAAAAACTATGCGGAATTACATTGGTGAGAGCAATACGGCCAATAGTTCCGAAATACCGTAAGTGGTCGAGCGTTTCCGTCTTCGACTAAAGAGTTAACAGCATCCATCAGAAATTAGCACTCAAACATGACCACAAACGTATTTCACATAACCGTATACTTTACTATAAGTATAGGAGAGGGGAAGGGGGGGGGGGTTAGACAGTGTAGCGAGATAAGATGGGGATCCATTTTATCTCAAAAACTAAAACAGTTCTAATAAAACTGATAACGCCATCGTGTAGCTTTACTTCAAAACTTTTCAGTGTGCCGATAGCAAAAACATGAGCGGAGCATATGACGTTGCTGTGAGTAAAAAACATTTTTTAATTATTTGATGTTATTTTGGAGTAAATGACTTCTTGTTAATATATAATCTCAAAAAACATTTAACCTACAAAGTCCTGTTAAGGCAATATGGGATTGCATTTCCCCATCTTTCTCCAGATATTTAATGTATCTGAAATTAGGTAGATATGTTTTATTTTCACCAATTACAATCAATTTATTTACAGAAAATGGCTAGTAACTACAAGAAAAAACCAAGAGAGCAGAATTGTATGAAGTGGCTATGAGAAACGCTATTGAAGATGTGTTGCAAAATAAAAAGGGTTAAAAATCAGCAAGTAAATGTTGTGGTATACCTAAAACCACGCTAGAACATAAGTTTAGCGAGATAAAATGATAATGCTATAGACAATATCAAATTTCCTTTGGGTTCAATATCAACAGTCAATACACAAAAAGAAGAACGGGAACTTGCAGATTACCTAAAAGAATTCGAAAATTGTTTATTCGGTTTGATCACTTCGAAGCGGCAGAAGTTAACATATAAATTAGCAAGGTTTTTAAACTCTAGGGAAAACTCTGAATGAGTATGAATTTACTCCAGATAAAATTTATAACCGCGTTGAAACTGGAGTACATATAGTACCTAAAACGAGATTCAAGATGATTGCTACAGCCGGAAAACAACGAATGGGTGCGTTAACATCATCTGAACGAGGAACAACTGTTATTGTGGAAGTGTGTTTCAATACAGCAGGCTTCCATTTGCCTCCAATGTTTATATACCCGAGAAAACCCATGAAACGTGAACTGCTTTACAGAGCTCCTCCAAATGCTTGGGTTGAGTTCTTAGATTCCGCTTGAATAAAAACAGAAATTTTTTTGAGTTGGTTTAAGAAGTTCATAGAGTTCATGAAGGCATCAAAAACCATATGGGTACTATTGGTATTTGATGGCCATGTTACTCATACCCAGATATTAAATTGATCCATGAAGCATGCAAAAATGATGTAGTAATCATATGTTTTCCACCGTATACGACTCATAAGTCACAATATGTAGACATGGAATTTGTTAGACCTCTAAGCATTTTTGTGATCAATCTATTTCTGGGTGGCTAAGATCGCACCCGGACCAAGTTGTAACCCAATTTCAAATAGCTTAACTATTTGGATAAGGATTTCTTCGTGCAGCCACAATGCCCATTGCCTTGAATGCAAAAAGAAGAAAAAATTACAGACGTTGATTATGTTGCTGCTGAGGCTACTAATATTGATTTAGAACCGACACAGTCTCATACAGACACAGCCTCTCAAATAACTATAGCGCCATGTGTGCAACCGCTAGAATCATCTGATTTCCAGCAACCAGCCCCAAGAACAAATTAATAAGGAGCTAACATTGCGTCGACACCTTCTAATTTACCTGTTAGTGGTGCATCCACAACGTCACTTGAACAACAAAAGAGCCAGAATAGTCCTGGTTAGTTCCATCGTTTTCATGCTGATTCGAAGAATTAACCAAAAGTGTACGAGGCAAGTCCGCAAAAGGGAAAAATAGACATAATAACTTTTTCTCCTTTCAAGAAAAGGTCACAAGAAAAACTAAATAATAAGATGGTGACCGCAAATAGTAAAGAAAACAGTGATAAAGGAAAAAAGAAAACTACAAAAAAGAAACCAAAGAAACAGTATAAAAAATCAGATAGTGAGAAAGAAGACACTGAATGCCACTGCTACTGTCAGGGTTTATACTCCGAATCTCATGAAAGCTGGATTACCTTTTAGGAATGTGGAAGTTGGGCACATTACGGCTGTGTTGAGGTTGATGATGATGATGAAGATGCAGTTCGTACCTATTCTTTTTATGAAGATAATGGTGATTAAAATGTTTAAGATTGTTGTACCCCATCTTGCCTAAAGGGGGACCCTATTTTACCCCAAGATGGGACAGAAGACTCTTTTTCTCGTTTAGCTAAATGTTAAAAAATATTTAAACTTTATTTTATTATTATATTCTAATAGAGGGAACACTGATTAAGTTAATAAATAAAGTTTCTAATTTGTGTGACTTATATTTAATTTTTTATTCGATTTCAAACCTTAAGATCTCCGTCTTACTCCCCTTCTCTATCCTAGACACTATATTAGAAAATCACACCCATAAATTTCATTTTGACGGAATGCACTGAAATATAGAAGTAGTCAATATAATAGACCTGGTAAAACCTTGCAAGACAAAGTAAACAGAACTAGCGTGGATTTTATGACATGCATTGGCTAATATTTATATTTTAAAAATAATCATAATTATAATAAGCATAATAAAATAAAAATAATCATAATTATCTCAGAACAACATTGTATATACTACACACAACTTAAAAAATCATAGTGGTTCAACCACATGTTGCACATGCAATTAAAATATGCAATTCAAGAGGGAACAAAATCAAGTATTAATAAAAGCATTAATAAATGAATGGATTATATGTGAATTCAAACTATTTATAACCGTCATATGGCTATTGCTCGTTATTCAATACATAAAATAAATTTAAAATTAAATATGAATATCATTGCTCTTTGAAATTAAGCATGAAATTAAACCAATTATACTGCATAATAAGGTTACGCGGGTATAAACATTCGGCATTCTTCATCACCTTCCAGCGTTGTAAGTCGGAAAAGAAATCGGTTCAGAAAGATTCGGCGATAGCCGTCACGTCGTCACTCCAGTGAGAACGCGGAAGCTCACGTGGCTTGTTGCGTTGCTACAACTATCGGTGCAGCATTAGCTTGATCCAACGTCTGTGGAAGATGAGAGCCACACATGCTGATAATATTTTATTAAATATTGCGTTGGCTGCGCTAATTTGGTTTTCCAGACATTAATGTATTAAAATAACACCTCTTTCGATACTTGTGCCACATCCCTATTGATCTTAACTTAAGCCGTCTTCTGTGGTTGTTTCCATTTTCCTCATTAACGTCGCTTAGACAACGGTATTTATTTGGAGCAATATCTTGTAGATTCACACCTAGGTCACTGTAGACATTTTCACCTTCCTCAGTACCATTTTCCATTAGTGCATATACTCGGATGTATGTTACTTCAATTTCCTCTATAAACAGTCACAACATTGCTTTTTTTATATCAGAAACTGGAATGAAGTCCACCATATGCATTTTCAAGATTTCTCACTTTTTCCATATAATTATATATATATATATATATATATATATATATATATATATACATATTCTTTCTTAACTTCGGAAATGCTTAGTATGACATTTGATATTGCACAAAGAATATTGAAGTTAATATTCTCTTCAGAGTTGAAATAACGACCTTGCAGTAAGTATAAAGGTGCATTCTGATAAAAGTTTAGGTCTGATACAATTTTTTTGTGTATAGTTCTTTTGTTATTTCCTTTTCAAATATTTTCTAGTTTGGATAAGGGTATCTATATTGAGTAATTATTTCTGATAAAGTTAAGTAAATACGAAACCCTGAAAATGAAGCCAATAGTTCTTTAAGCGGCACATCTGCTCAGTTTCTTTTTTGCAAAACTTGACCCTTTAAATACTTTAAAAATGTAATATTTTATACAGGCAGAATTAAAAAATAATATATAACATTTATTTGGCTTTTCAATTATTTTTATTTAAATATTTGTGTCACGTTCCTGTGTTTTAAAAAACCTCGCACGTTTTTCTCTTCTGTTTTTACGGTCTCTGTGTTTGTTTCCATTGAAAAGAAAATTAGACGGAATCACCTTTCAGAACGGTAAAAGTAACATGGACAAAGTTAATGATAAAGTCCTGAAACAAGTATCGCCCTCTATTATTGACTAGTTGAACTAGAAACACAGTATCGATCTAAGCTCAGTCTTTGTTTACTGATATATTTTATACGACCTAATAATGCCCATACTGCGGGTTTCGGATGACGACAATGACAATGCTACTGAAACACTACTGCATTAGTAATAGAATACCGCTTTTTGTTCTAGGTAATTTGCAGTTATACAATACGTCTGCTTAAAGAAAATTATTCTCATACATGTGAAATAAATCGTGTAGACCAGATACTAAAATATCTGGTTTCGCAGATTACTTTTTACGCATACATAAAATGAAACAACATGATAAAAATATACGGGAATAAAATGTTAGAGCAGCACGGCCGAGAACTTTTACATACCAGTGGCCGAGGGTATCCGTGCGTCTTTCATTGTTTCCTCCTTGTTCTTATTATGTATGCATTCTCAATAATTCTCAATGCTATGTAAAATACACGTTCTTCGTGCGACAGAATTGTTTTTTAATATACAAAACTCTTATCTTAAAACTCGATTTCTTTTATGACTTATGACTTTATGACAAATAATACTTTTCAAAGAATATGTGTTTTTTACGAAGGGTACATTAAGTAATTGCAGTCGGGTCGTGCGCCTTCTGGGACACACCTGTTTAAAAAATACTCTTTAATATATGGCAATTACGTATACATATATATATATATATATATATATATATATATAAATATATATATATATATATATATATATATATATATATACTTTAACATAAATAAACTTTCTTCAAGAAAGTAGAAAGTAGAAATTGATAGTAAAGTTAAAGTAGAAGTAGAGTAGTTAAGAAAGTAGAAATAATACTACATCACGTAGTTTCATTTAATTGTGAATAATTAATTTCTACAAAATTAACACCAAATATTTTCAATATATAAATAGACTTGTTATGGATAATAATATGTTTATTACTTCTTCACAAAAATACTTTTTGGGTTACTTGCCTGTAGCTCACATCACTTAATTTTGATATTCATTAGTGTATCAAAATCGTTCATTATGGTCGTACTTTTCATACTAATCAAAAAAGTGACTAAACTTTTCTTCTTAAAAGGAAAAGTAAAGTTAATTGTAAATAAAATTGATTTTTTTTAAGTTCTAGTAAACTATAAATACATGAAGATGAATGTTCATATATAAAAGATTCTGTGTTCCATATAAATATATTAATTATACGCTTACAATTTTTCATTCGAGAATATTTCAGTTTGTCTTGTGCGATAAATAT
This sequence comes from Druceiella hillmani, assembly GCA_039881145.1. Taxonomy (NCBI): domain Eukaryota; kingdom Metazoa; phylum Arthropoda; class Insecta; order Lepidoptera; family Hepialidae; genus Druceiella; species Druceiella hillmani. The sequence goes on from JAYKKI010000009.1 coordinate 5,930,355, forward strand.
TTTATTTTTCGACCTGCTTCCATTGTAATTTTTATTGTGCCGTTTAAAATGTCTTTCTCCAGGTTTTTTTGTCTTTTCCACTGATTTTATGTGACGCGTTAGAAAGATAAGTGTTTTGTTTAAAAACATGTCTTGTTAGTCTAATTACTTTTTGGCTTGGAGTTTCTATACATTTAAAATAGTTTTTAGGAATACGTAACCGTTTTTATTATCTTGGTCGATTTTATGATCACTTAAAATATACATGTTTTTGAAAATACTCAAGTTACGTAAATTTAACTTTGGGTTCAGTGTCAAAATGCCTTGGCTTATACACTTTTATTATTTTTTATGAGTTAATATCTGTATGTGTTTATAAGCATCTGTACGTGTTTGCATGCATTTGGGCATGCGTGCTTGTGTGCGTGTGTGCGTTTTTGCGTGTTTGCAGGGGCATTCCTGCATACATGCATACGTGTCGTAGACACGCGCGCTTACGTGTGTGTGGACGCATGTTTGACAATGTGGACCAATGTACATGCATACTTAAGTTTATGTGTATGTCGTGTACCTGTAACAAATAAGATGGTGCACGGTAGCCTTGTAAATATAATAGAATGGTACAAGATGCAGTCATATCTTACTGATCGCATTGTTTGTAAATCGGCTGAATCTATTTCAGATTAAAAGACATAAAATACCATAAAATGAATGTTTTGAACTAGGTATAATATTTTATCCCCTGGTCATATTTTCAACAAAATAATTGTTTGTTTCAATTAAATTTCAGGGTAATTATGGTATATTTAAACTGTATATAACTAAACAAATTACTGTGATATTTAAGAGTTCTCAGAGAAATCAGTTAAAGTGTCATGCAACTTCATAATTCATGTAAATAATTTCAGTTATCTACATTTTTAAGAAAATGAAACTATTAGATACTTATTTTTTGGATCTGGGAAAGCCGTAAGTTTAACTTTAACTAATTGATAATCTGCGTAGAGTTCCGTGTAATAGGTGTGTATAGTAATTACTAACACTTTTATGTTTCATTAACATAAGTTTTTTTTCTTTTTTTGTTTGTTCATACAAACTTGGAAAAGTTAACAATTACAATATCTTATAAAATTGGAAACTGCTTGATAAAATAAAAATTGCAAATTATTGAAAAATATTTATATCAATATTTTTTCTCTTTGTTTTTTTATATAGCTTCATTTTCAAAAATGGTTTTTGAATTTAAGATGTTACTCAAATTTTGTAAATTTCATGTAATTTTATACAATTTTGGACATCCCTAATGGACATCCTGCAATACTAATGGCATATTGTGACATTTAACTTGTAATATACATCTTCTGGAAATATATAGAGGAAAAGTACAATTAGGATTTCTATATAGTGGTGAAGAAATTATATATTTAAGTTTAGTTTCCTTACAGCACGCGTTTCATTTCCTCAGCTAATGGCGCACCGCTCCTTGTTTGGAGGCCGCGAAAACAATTTTAAAAATAAACTTGCAGTAATATCGCAACCTCTGGATGATATGACCAGTCTTAATATGTATTATCGTAATGAGACTTTGATGTATAAAAATAATGATTATAAGGTAGTTTAATATTTACGCTAACGAATATTTGACTCAAAATTTTACATTTAATCATATTTCATAAATTTACGTTATATATATATATATATAACGTAATATATATATATATATATATATATATATATATATATATATATATATATAACCTTTTATAACATGTACAACAGCTGTTCCAGCGGCTTCGCTCACATATAATTTGTTTTCTTTGCACGGTGAAGTTTTTCACCAACATTAATTAAAACTCGAAGGATTATTCCAATGGAAGTCCCATAGAAATAGAATCAGTAGTCTTTGCTTGATAATCGGACAGAAGAACGCATGTACAAGCAGACAGACAAAACTAAAAGAAATCAGTTTCGGTGAACTCCTAATAATTGTTGTACCTATTTTTCAAAAATATTTTCAATGTCAAAACTTGGTATTTATATTTTTTGTTTATTTACCGTGTCAGGCTTGAAGCATGTAAAAACCAAAAAAAAAATATTTTTGGTGAACTCCAAATAATATACCTATTTTTCAAAAATATTTTCAATGTCAAGACTCGGTATTTATATTTTTTGTTTATTTATCGTGTCAGGCTTGGAGCATGTAAAAACCAAAAAAATCATTTTTGGTGAACTCCAAATAATTATTATACCTATTTTTAAAAAATATTTTCAATGTCAAAACTCGGTATTTATATTTTTTGTTTATTTACCGTGTAAGGCTTAGAGCATGTGGTTCTTGGAACACGACCAGCTAAAGGTAATAAGACCAGATAAAAGTAAAGCAAGAATCAACGCAAACAGCGTCATATTCAATTAAATCCAGTGAATGCAAAGTTTATTCCGTGTTCCAGATATGAACTACTGACAGTGGATTTTTTTAATAACTAAAAAATTGTAATACATTTATAATTTATAATTATTTTATTTTCACAACATGTTTTACAACCGCTTTTAAAATAAAATGTTTAGCGAATCTTATTTCAACATGCTTCGAAAATATTATGATTGGCCAGGTTCAATTAAAGCTAATTAAATATGTGGCGAAGTTCACATTTAGTATAACGTTCTATCAATGCTAACTATAAGTTTCCAGTTAATTCATCAATTTCATTTCCCTAGCAAAAATCTTTATGAATTTGGCTGTTTCTTTTTCATAATTTTTTTCCATCAATGTTTGAAATAAAAACTTCGCCTTTTATTACTATTTTCTTTTTTTGCCAATATCACAACAGATACAGCCTGTTTACAAATATAGTTTAATAAGTTTTGATTAGAAATTAATATTTGATTTAAGTATCTCTGTTACACTATATAAGACTGCAGAAGCGGTAATTTGACTCCGAAACTATTTGCTATGTAATAATACATAAAATATTCTTGAAGATGTCTTTCTTTATTTTTTAAGGGTACTTCATCCCTTTTAGTGGTAAAAAAAAAAACAAAATAAAAAAGGATCCTCTTGTTTTAAATCAAGTTTTGTTTATGTCATTATTTTACAATATCATATATCATTAAAAAAGTGCTATGTTTCTAAGAATGAAATATTAAAAGTGTGAAGTAAACATGTAATTCTGACTCCTAACGTAGATGTTAATTTGTGAACTTCAGAAATCTTTAAAATATATCTGCGATGTTTTTTTTTATTTTAAATGATGAAAAATATGGCGTTTGTTTTATTATCTATTATTAAGGAATAGAAAATAACGATGTTTACCTAACTGTCATTGAAATGTGCAATATAAAGTAAAAATCTAGAAAATATTCCTACTTATAAAAAAAATTAAAATGTTCTTCCAGTCATAACAAATTATTTAGTTAATATTTTGATCTGCAAATACAACCATTGAAAAAATTGAATTTTGTCCACATGCCTCAGGAATAAAATCAGTGTAAGTGAAGTATTTAGAAATTTCCTTTTTCTTTAACAAATGATGTAGAAAATGGAATCGGTGTAAAAATGGAATATGAAGGAAACTTGAGTTGTTACGTTTTTTAAGTAAAAATGCAACATAATAATAACATTTTGTTTACTCAGATATCGTAGGAAAACACAGAAAATTGTGTGAAAAAAGTGTTATAAAAGTTTTCTACACATTTAAACAGATAATAATTTAAGGGGATACCGAATTGTCCTTAAGCCCTATTTACAAATATTAGCATAGTTTTTCCCTACTTTTATATACTGGCCGGTTTTATCTTTCATAGATGTAAAATATCGCAAACTTCTAAAAAATTAGGAGATCTAGGATCATCACAATAGTTCAGGTAAACTATTATGGTTAGTTTTAGCTAAACTAGTTTTGGCGAGGATATTTGTTCACAATTTTGATTTTAACAAACATCTGAGTTCGGCCCTTTCGCCGAATTAGAACGTTATTATTATGTTACGAAATCACACTATACACACGAAAAAACTGCATATTACACACGCAAAATATTTAAAACCCTTAATTTTTTTGTACTGTAAAGTTGTACATATGAATATTTTTGATTGTCAAACTGTTGATACATTTAAAGGCCAATACGCTTCATTATTATGCAAAATTTAAATATCTGTACAAACGCTTTATGAAAAAGGTGGTAATAGACGGACACATAACTTTCCTTACGAAATTCACTATTATTTTAAACGTTCTGTTTCCTTTTCAGATATAGAGCCCCGATTCAAGTATAGTCGGAAATTGTGGTGTACTTCATTATTCACAAACATATTTCTTTTTTACTAGTGTTATTCACTATAATGTAGTTATGGCTTTTATGTTCACTAGTTCTTATGTCATTATTTCTCATATGAGTTATGCTCGAAATTTATTTCTTCATTGATGTTAATTCTTTCGAGGTTAGCCATTGCAATCATAGAACGAGGATAGTCGTAACAATATAAATAAAAGTGTAAACGTACGAAAAGCCTACTTGCTTCATTATGCTTGCTATTCACAACTTGTTGGTAATAAAAAAAAATGGAACTCCTTACAGAGGTTTGTTGAGAAAATATTTCACAAGTAGAAATATCAAACATCTTGTTTCACATTCAGTAAAAATAAGATCATTTAGAGTGGGCGATTAGTGGTAAAAATTATTGTTTGTGAGTTTGAATTGATTTTCGCATTAGTAAAGACTGGAAAAGTCTATTGGACATCACTATTTCCCGCATCCAGCTCCAAGTAACTGCGATGAGACTACGCACCACGGGGTTAAGCAAACGATGTAGTTTTATTTATTGCAGGTTTTCCATAACGCTAATATCCTTAGACACACAATTTGTTTCTTCATTAAATACTTAAGATAATAGATATGTTTATTACAATGAATAATAACTTATTAAACAATAAAAATGGTTGATAAATCCCATAATCGATTTTTGGCTAGCGTTGCCTTACAAAAGTAAATTTTTCCTGTCCTCTCAATGCAGACATGTAGAGAAATATTTTTTTAAGGTATTTATGGGATATACGTCTTTATATATCCTTTTATCAATGCTTCGAGGACATTGTATTTGATCATCTCCAATATCTGCGTTAGCGTAATTCCGGATAGCGCCCAGAATAATGATTTTTACCCAATGTGACGTGTAATACTATTAAATTATGTGACCAATAAAGCATATTTTCGAAATGTAGGTAATGTAGACAATTTGAGTTCCGACAATTATTTGTGAAAAGGTATAATGTACATTAAAATGTATTGAAATAAAACCATAGCAAATATTTTAAAATTTTAATATATGTGTATACCAGCTTTAGACCGTAGAGAATATTTACCGTTAGAAATATTCTTTAAAGTAATTTATTTCCTTTCCTTCTTTGCTTGAATCGCTTTCGGTGTACGATAAACAAAATTTAAAAAAATTCCTAGCTTCGCCTTATTTCATTTTTTTACTACTGAAATATATGTGGCATATGCATTGTTGTAATATAATATTTGGAATTTCCACATTAAACGGTTTCTGAGATAAGCGGCTGTTATTAAAAAAACAGACGAACGGTAATATCAGCGAACTTTTTTATTTTGACCATAGAATCCAAAAAAAAAACAAATCGGCAACGTTATTAATCAAGGTGCCTATCAATTTCCTTTTTTTGCGGTAACACGAAGTAATTTCTTGATTACGAGAAAAAATGACTCACGATAAATATTGCTATTTTTGAAATGTAATTCGTGTAGTAGGCCACAATTCTTTCATATGCAATAATAAAAAGCGGCTTTCAAATTTTAATGGTTACCCGACAGTGTAGCGTCGCACCTTCATTTCTCGTTAGAACTTCATTATTTATGTCTCCAATGAGATCAGAATAGTTTATGAGATAATTTTTATTGAATTCCAGATATAAAGATGAAAATTTTTCAAAATTCAATAGGTTTGATTACATTAAGCTGAGCTATATGGTGGTTGATTACGCTGCATGTTCAGATTTGTACCTCGGAATCCATTGCATAATTGATTAGAAGAAAATTAAACTCGTATTTTACTCACATGACACGGGGTATAATCAACAGCATATTGTTTATTGCACAAGTCAGTTGTATCTACAAGTTGCAATATAATTCTAAAATAAACGTAAATAAGAAGTAATTCTAAAATACACATAAAGACGATTGAGTAGTGTAATTAAAAGATATTGTTTTCAAAGTATCTCACACAGATAGTCACCGCATCTATTGATGTCACCGAATAGAATAATGAAGTATAGTGACTGAGTTCCAGTTTTTGTACCCTCCACTAAAGACATTAAATATTACACAGGCTGGGGCAATATTACCATATACTTAAAATGATATTACAATTAATTTACTAATATTATGCATGCTAGACAAAGAGTGATGAATGAGTTATATTCCTAGCCTGTACTGAAGGAATTTGGAATCCGAATAAATTTATTAAGTTGCCATGGATCTGTGCAATAATATAGTTAATGGGTTGATGTGATTACATTTTATGTTTATACACTTTTGGTTCTGTTAAGCTCTGTTAAGCTTTGAATAGTTCTTAGACATGGTTATCGTCATTGGCAATCGGGAATATTTATTTAAACATAGTTTCATTCAATCTCTAATTAGAAATTCAGTTTTCCTTTCACTTATATTTCTTATTTTATATTCTTTTTCTTATTTTTTCTAGCAACATTATACTCCTGATAATTTTTCTAGATACACTTATTTCTGCGGAGATTATTTTATTTCCAAGAATAAAATAACGTACGTAGGAGGATAAATTAGTTTAGTATGAAAAATTATTAATAAGAATAAAATATTTTTTTAAATTTCCTGAGCTGCTATGTTTTAAAAGTCAAGAGCTTACACTATACGAACGTGTCTACGTATGGGGAACTATTATTTTTAATTTTGAAGGCCAATTTCAGTGACGAAATTGGTAGCAGGCAGTTTGTACATAAAGATTATGATGATCTTTATAATTTTTTCTCCAAGAATTTTTTCCGCCCGACTTCGGAGGAGAAAATTAGAACATGAAAGATTGGACGTGTTTGTAAATTTTTTATTTACATTATTCATAATTTAATTTTTTTCTGACAACTTAGCAGCAATACGTCAAGCAAGATTCTAAATTCTATGATCGTTATCAAGTTATAGCTAGCAATCATTACTTTACGGTATTGAGGAGATTATTTCTAAACGTTTAATTTAACCAAAAAAATAGAAATAAACAAAAAAAGACGTTATTTTTATTTGTTTTGGTTTAATATGGAGTGAGACGTAGAAATTAAAATTGTAGTAAAATAATAAATTTTTACTTGTAGCCCTTACTTTAATGTTATCTTTATCTTTGATTATATAGCGTTCGTTCTTTCCACAGAAACTATTTTAATGTTATTTATGTAAAATTTCCATTATCCTTCTTATAAATTTTGACGGTGACACAGTAACAGAATATGTAAATGACTATTTGTAATAATATTATTTCCAGTTGAAATAGTTACGCAGATGGTTAAACGCCGCGAGTCGGTGCCAATAAGACTCGGTGCCAATAGCTCCATGTCAAAAGAACTCCAGGGAATGTACGGTTCATTCCGTGCCTTAGATATTGACTAAATGCAGATTTAATTAAAAAATATGTAAAATTATGGGACAAAAGTTGTAATAATATAATTTTAATTTATTACTGTAATTGACAGAATTTAGTTTAACTAGTTAAGAAAAATTACCCAGCTTGGGCAGGTATTTGTGTGATCATGGCCCATTATGTCTCCCGTAATTATAATTTACGAATTTCAGAGATATTTGTCAGTTTCAATAAAACGAATATAATATTTCCAGAAGTTTGTCCCTTATTTGCAACAAAAAAAAAGAAACAAATTTATTCAATTAAGTATTAGTTTATTCTCGTATTGGTTCTTGATTTAGTCAAGTTTTAGCACACTGAATCTGTTCGTCTTAGTAGCTCAATTTACGTGGCCATAATCACGAGAAAGTATAGACGCACGATTAGTTGGCATTGAAAATGTGATTGTTTGTTGGATGCGATATCGACAAAGTCTGAATTATTTCACCATTTAGTAATGAATTTTTGTGAGCGTGTAATGCAAATTAGTTTAGGAGGCAACTGTAATCCATTATTTCTCCTCTATTTAGATGGATTTATTTGTTCCTCTTATAAGGATCCCTCTTCCTGTTTTAACATTTGTATAAATTTAACAATATTTCAGAATGTAAAATATCTTAAATGAGTGGCAGTAAAAATATACGCCATCTAGTGTTCATCCATAACATAAGGTGTAGGTTGGTTGATATGAGATTTGTCATATGCGATCGCAATAAATTAACTTCAATATTAAGTTGTACCAATTTATAAATTATACTTGATTTAACACATTATAAACAAACATATCATGGTGAGTATCTTATTCCGTTACGGGCATAGTTATATTGGAATTATTTTATGTACTTCTTATGTTTCATGATAATAAAACAGTTTTATTTGAAACATGCTTCAACTGTTCGAATTTTGTATAAGGTAATTGCCATTGTTTATTTAATGCTTTTACTCTTTACGCTAATAAAACAATGTGCTGGGAACGCCAACGGATTTGAAAGAAGTGAAGTGAGGATATCGGTTAAATAATAATATTGCATGTATAATTACATAAATTAGAAGCAGTACAATATAAGAAGCAGCTATACAAGTTTAAACTATATTTTGAACTACATTAACACGGTTAATACTGACATATTAAATAATTTTAGTAACTAACAGATTCATAAATTTGGGATTCAATTAAATAGGAATATTTAATTGAATTTAACTTACATTAATATATCTGTCGGTATATCTCACGTTAGTAAATATGGAATAATTTTGCTTGAAAGTGCTTCTTCACGAAAATATTTTGTAAACAATTAATTTCTTATTAAATTTTATTATTAATTTAAAGAACAAGTAAAATAAATTTACGAAGTTGTTTAATTTTTTTTACTTTGGTATATTTGATAAAGTTTAAATTTCTGGTTTAATTCTTTATCCTTCCTTCTTTTGGTTTCTTTCTTTCGAATCTCTTTTACGGATCTTTTCATGAAGGATCATGTTTCGTAGAGACATTCCGAGTTTACCTTACTGAGTGACTTGGAATTTATTTATGCAACCTTAAGTTGGATCTAAAGTTATCGCATCTCATTTTATGTGTCATTGCCAACATAATGCGATTGACAGAAGACTTTCTTCTTCAAATATTAATTTATTTTAGGCGAGAAGACATCTTTGATTGACCTTTTTTTGTAGTTGTTTTTACCTGGTTGGACATTTTATCCTCGGTACATATAATGATCAGCCACTTTTAGAGGAGTATTCCCAATATGTACTGGTATAGGTGTAATGTGGACCAAGAACTAATTTTACAGAAATTTTAATTAAATCGGTCATTTTGCCGAGGTTATCCAGAGTCGTCTGTATTATCTTTATATGATCGAAACATTGTAGGTGAGTTTTGTATTAACCATTAATATTGATGAAAAATTCGTTCTAATCTAAAAGCCTAAATTTAAATTCCACTGTGGTGAATAGTTTCGAAAATATTATTACTCGTATATTTTTATTTAGGTGAATCGTTTTTGTACTCAGGGCTTATAACTAAACCAACATAACATGGCATAATTGTATAGACACTTTAGTATATCGGAATTCCACATGACATCTCTACCAAAATGAAAGCACGGCCAGGTTTCAATAGTCTTTGATTCTTTTTTGGTTCTCTTGTAATCCATGTATGCTAGACTGGATATTGGACTTCGTTATAATGTAACACGGCATACGAATTTGGTCTATGGTATTATTCCATTTTGGGAACTAGTTTGTAAAGTTGAAAGTATTTAATTTTTCGCCCTTGTCGGTTTATGAAAATTTTCGAAAATAATTTAGGTACGTGAATCTATAATGTGACGTATCAGTAATTCTTCAATAGAATGTTATCGCGCATTTTGAAGAGAATTAACACGATGCACCTGGTCTAGGATTGTGGTACGAGCATTAGATTAAGATAGAATTGAAGAGCTTCTAAAGGACTTTCATTACTGTCAAGTCATCTGCTTTCAAGAATTAGGCGGTGATGTCACCTAGTACTTTTTTGTTATTTTATGGTACGAGTAATATTCTTATCTAGTTTTAATTGGCATCCCGTTTATTTTCTGAATAATGTCAGTCTGCTGGCTTTTGGGTCATTAGACATGCTGTCAACAGGTTAAAATGAGGAGGTGTATAATTGTGATGAAATGTGTAAAGACGAAAAATACTCATTCTCTAAAAAGTCAGTTGCCGTTGGCCTCAGTGATTTCGCTGCCCACAACAAAGTATGCTTAGTTTCACGTCGAAGTCTCCAAAAACAATAATGAAGTAAGCTTTTGAGGCGTTTAAGGCTTTAAAGCGCTCTTCATACTGGTACTTATTGAGTTTGCTAATCTCGGTATGCAAACGTGTTATGACCTTCGACGAATACCATTTTGTAGTTTTGAATATAATATATACCAACCTTGCCGAAACACTTCCAATTTTTGGTATATTGTTTACAAGAGACTTTTCGATGATGAAACCCAACACCACCTTGAGACTACTGGTTGCCCTTCTGGCAGTAGGACAAATTATTAGACCAGAGGCTTGTGTCGCCCTCTTACTGTCTTCGTATTTCTAATAATCCCTTAATATCCCGTTGTAATTTGTTCATTTCTTCTTCCACTTCAATGATCTGCTTGTAAATGTTCAGTGTACGTCATTACATGATTCAATTACCGGTGTAGGTAGCCAGATTTTTGCCGGGTATTCTATGCAGCCTTTGATTCGGCATTACCGTGTCGGTTACCGAAGGCAGAACTGGCGGAGTTACCAGGAACTTAGGATAATTGTTTCGTTGTATGGAGGAATTTTCTTTAATCATCATACTTGGGAGGTGGATGAGTGATCGTTATAATAGCTTGTTGATATACAAAAGGATGTTGCTACCCGTTCTCTGGCTTATTACCTTAATCGCCTCATAGACATGTACTGTAAGGATAAGGTGGGGTTATTCTATTCTAAACCGGAAACTACACGGCAAAAATATAAACAAGTATCATGTGGTTCAAATGACCATTAAAATGCTAAACATCAGGAACCCTCATCACACAAGTTTCGTTGGAGTCTTTTGCTGCTGCTTTTAATTAAGTTAGTGTATTAAGTTTGTATGCACCATTCGCTATCATGATCGTAGGGATCACATTAGCTTGCAGTTTATAAGTTATTACACATGGTTTGCCCCTAATGTCTTATATATATACATGTATACATATATATATATATACGTATATATATATATATATATATATATATATATACATCGTATATTTACGAATGTTTAAATATTTTAAATTTTTGGCATACAAGCTAAGTTCTCAAGTTAGTACATGATCTGTAGCCTGAATGCATAAACCGAATGCTACTGAAAATAACCAATTATTGAATTAAACATCTATCATTATTCATAAAGTTTGTAAAGGGATATGTTGATTTTGATTCGATCCTCTTGAGTTTTAGAATGAATATTCTGAAATGAAAATATTGAAATACCCCTATTAGAATCTCTTGAAATTTATTCGCTAAGTGTGTAAAAGGCACTTCCATGAATAATCGACTCGAACGCATTTCGATGCGTGAGAAAAGACGTCTTTAACGATTGTGTTCTATTTTCCCAATTTTTTGGATTTGCTTCTGCTACTATTGAAGTGCATGAGAATGATCTTCGAATATTTCTGTGTTTGTAAGTAAGTTTTTAATAGGTTCACGAAATTTAGCTTTTTATTTAAGAAACCTTTCGATCATCTCTAATTCTTTCCAAGTACTCCTTTTTCCTTTTAGAACAGCGTTGTTTAATTCAATTATAAATACTAATAGTGCAGTAGTGCATCCTGCTACCATGATATATTGGCAAAGATGCTTGATTATTCATAAGAATATCGCACACACAATATGAAACTTAAATTATGGCTCAAGAAGTGCCTGAGGTAATAACAGATCACGAAGTAATGCATTAGGTCAAGTTTACCTACTTAGGTTTTTAGGGCGCTATCCTACTATTTCATGGAATATTATAACAGTTTTATCTATCACTTTATCGATTTCTCTACCTGTTACTTTACCGATTTTTCAAGTCGTTTATGTAAATTAGTGGCAGCTGGACAAAATATTTCCCTGTATATTTGAGATTTATCCTAATGGAAAGTTTTATGGAAAATTTATTGTTGACGGCAACCCCGTCAATGGACTGTTTTCCAGCACAAATCATCTTTCTAATGATAATTGATATCCACCAACCAACAGGTAATATATTAAATTCAGTACCCATTTCTCAACTTCATACATACACAAATTACCTCCTAAAAAGGAGCGTCACAGGGCATTTTTACCGACTCTACTGATTGTAAAGAAAAAAAAACAGTTCAAAAACGCTACTATTAAATATACGCAACACAATTTAAAAAACAGCTGTCTTTAGAAATAAATAGGATAATCGAGGAAAAAAAGATTATAAAGAAGTTTACTTTCATGGAAGGGCAAAACCTTTGTCTGAGATAATGGAAAATGATGAAGTATGTTACAAAACAAATAAAACTAATTAAGATTGTACTAGTGTGAAGTTGTTATTCACGCTAACAGAAAACCAGCCAATGCTCAATCAGGTAGCTATAACACACCAACAATAGGTGAAATTGCTTTGGTCACAATTAGACAACCATTTGAAAGATTAAATATCATGTTACAATACCACGAGGATAAGTTGCGTTATCATCGCGTTGCTCCGCTCATGCGATGTATTGGCGTACCCCTGATTTCTTGCTGTGGTGAATATGGTTTAGTTTATTGACTTACCTCAACATGGCCTTAAAAGAAAAACAGCTCGTCAGAAAACCGTATTAGCACTTTATTTTTATTCTTATCGTATTATGGTCAGACAAATTGAACGAACTATTTTCTAGTAAATGTAGACAAACATAGAAATAGGAGGGCTGAATTACATCACGAACAACCAATCTTAGCTCAGACCAGATAATTAGCGATATGAGACTTATCCGCATTTAACTAAAGACAGATAAGCATATTTCTCCGGTTAATGTAAATACTGTTATAAATAATCATATTTTGAAATTTGAATAGTAAATTTCCGTGTACAAAAGAAGATAGCTGTAGTAAGAAATATTATCGATCTATTCTAAAAGAAACAGGTAATGTTGGATACCAATGAAACAGTCCGACTATCGGTGGATTGATCGTTCAAATAAATGGTGTAACCTAAGACCATAGATGCGCGGAACTGCATAATCCACTTTAGTCTCTAAATATTGTGTTAACATAGAATATTATAGCTTTGTAAAATCAATCAAATACATATGCATATAAGTCAATAACGGCATAATTTGGTCTTGAAAATGGTAATGATGAAGTGAAATTAAATGAAACTGGTCGATACATAAGCAAATTGAGAACATTTGGAGAATATTAGCATTTCTTATACACGAAAAGGTTATTGGAGTCTTTCGCTTTGCATTGAATTTAAAAATAGTCTGCATGTCTATTTTAACGAAAACAACTCCAGTGATCTAGCAAAGAAAGGGAACAATCCATTTAAAAATACGCGTATATTATTTTTTTACCAATAGAAAACAGATAATTTTACCTATTTATTTTTATGGAAATTAATTCATTTTAGGTGTTAAAAAGCAAGAAACTCGAAGAGTGAAAGTGTGAAAGCAATGTTCATTTTTTCAACTCACCGATGCCACAAGCCTATGGTCTTACATAGAAAAATCTATTGTAGGAAATAAAATGGCAAATTCCGTTAGAGTTGCATACGGAAATTATGGATTAATTTAAAAACGACTGTCGAATTTTCATGAAAGATATTTTTCGATCTTTAGGAGCATACTTTTTAGAGGATTATGGTTTATTTCAGCCTATAAAACATAAGGTACTAACACAAAATAGAGAAAAAGAAAATACGTTAAGTGAAGAAAAATTCAAAACTTTTTAACGAGTTTTTCAAGGTATCGGAACTGCTTAAATAATTCTAATATTTTTTCTAAATCTATTATTAGCTAGCATAGAACATTATCGTAACATAGCTTTGGCAGACGCCTCTTCTTAATCGCATTTATGTTGCAGGATGGTGGTAGCAGAACATATACAGTTTTTAAATTGCCCTTAAATCTCATGTATATAGAGTCATCTCAGAGAGTAATAAATAATAAGCACTGGTATTAAGAGAAATAAAAATTATAATTTGGAATAATGCACAGTGTTTCATGAACGAATAATAGGAGCTATCAAACTAGTTGAAATCTTTCGACAAATGTGGGTACAGAAATTAGATCACGTTAAAAATTATTACATTGTGACCTCGTGTTCAAAAACTCAACCTAAAGCAATTATAAAAGTACTACTAAAAGGTAATAATACCGTTGGTAGCATAACTTTTTGCACAATCATTACTTAAAATTGGAAATGGATATCACGTTAAAGTTAAAGGTAAGATCATTATATCAGAATATGTGGCCTCTTTTTCATAGAGATCTAATTACCAAAGCTGACCTCGATATGGCCAATACCAAAGCAAAGCCCATAAACTGGCCAGAGGAGCATGGGATTTTAACTAGTAAAAGGACAAAGCGGTTGGTATTATTGACCTTTTGTAAAGGTTATTCGAAGGGGAGAGATTTAGTATAATTCTGTGGATGGGCCACCGCAAATTGATTATACTGTAAATTATTCCGCCATTTTTTTAAACACAGTAAATCAAGCGGCCTTTCTTCTCGTAACATTATTTTTAAAAGAGGCGCATCAGTTACGTTATTAAGAAATTTGTACAGTAAAATTATATAGTGGTGATCACTGGATGTGCTAAAAGGTATAAGGTAGTTTTTATATCACGAATACTTTTGATTTGAGTTCAAGATAATGCAGTTCCCCTTTAAGGTTTTGCTCACCATAACCATTAGCAAGTCGCAAGTATATTCTTTGATAACAGCAAGAGTAGACCTGAGTAGGTACTGCTTTTCTCAAGGGAAATTTTCTGTGGTCTATTTACGAGTAAGTTTTGCAATTATTCTGATTGCTGATGGGATTAATTCTGGCATCCGCAATCAGTATAACAAATGTTGCACACAAAGAGGTTCTCAATAAATACATAACGAACACATAAATTACATAATATATATTTACATATTTAGTATATGCTACCTACACGTTATAAGACTCTTTTTAGAAATACTTTCGGTTATCAAATGACTAATACATCGCAGATTCGTGGTAATATTGGAAACCCATAACACATTTATCTCCGGCTATGTTCAATTCACATTCAATGATACATGTCATGAATTCTAGGCTTCTGCACAATAAAACAGGCATTTTGAACTCACCAGAGATAATTATCGCTCGGATACACTGTCTATACAACGCTTTTCTGATTCTTAGTTCATTACTCATTAAATGTGCACTCGCTGTGAACTCAACGTACCAGTTTTATTAAAACTGCCACTCAGGAATATATAACTAAATGCACTAGTTTTTTGATTTTTCACATTTTTTGCATTTTTATCTGGATTGATTGGTTTCAATAATGACTTTTGAATGGTTTATTATATTTCTTAGTTTTATGTTGTTGATATTTAACCTTGATACCTGACCACCACCTTAGCTGTTATCTCTAACCGGTTGGTTAGTGTGGTACTTATCATTTTTATTAAGTTGAAATTTATGAATTTTATTGCAAACAATTATTTGAAATTTATGAAAGGTTAATAGAGCGTCATCTATTCCACTAGGTGCTAGTTTCATATTAGATCTGGACTTAGTTTTAATAGCATCCGTCTTTATCGAAATGCCAGAATGTTCAAGACGAATTATTATTAAATTTATTAGCAAATCTTACTCTTCTGGTTAATCCTTACTAACGTTCATGGTTTATTTTATAGTTTATTTTTAGATCTTACTTCTTTCATATGTACGTGGATAGAGGGATTTATTTTTAGAACCGATTTGATTATTGTATTTGAATCCTGTGTAGCTTCTATCAATATTTGACTTGTTTCTCTTTTGATACGTCTAAGCGTACCCTCCTGTACTATAACCTTCTCTTTTGCAAAACGTCATCCACTACAGTTCCCGTGTTGTTTAGTTTAGGTACACAAACTATATTGCACGAAACCGGTATTCACTCAGCTCACACAAAATTAGTGCAGCAATTATATTTCGCCTCGCACTGCATCAAGATTTTTTTTATTATTATAAAATTTAAAAAATATTTAGTTTCTATTAGAAAAAAACTGGGCTCGAGGTATATAATAAACAAGGTCTTATCTCTACCCAAACGGAAGTGAAATAAGTGAAGATATGAAGTTAGTTACACAATGGGAAGGTATTTTATATCTGAAGAATAAATATTTTAATACATGATAATTAGAATTAATCTAACTGAAATAGAATGCATTTTTTTTGAGATATATACCAAAGATTATAAGAAGAAAAGTGGAAAGGAAATTTTTATTAAATTTCCAATTTAATTATTATTTCTTTCAGTGTTGGTTCTTTTATGAATCTACCATAATGAAATTTCTTTATTTGCAGAAGTCATGGGTCAAACATTTTTCTGAAACATATCGCGGCTCTTGGCGGCAAAGTTATTCTAGTATTGAGTGATAAACAAAGTTAAGAAAAACAGAGTTCAATTTTTACGTTTGTCGTAATCGTATTTAAATCCCACTTCAAACATTGTGTGAAGATCTATTTATTTTCAGAATTTTGTGCTATTTATATGTTAGTTATACAAGCTTCACATAAATTATTGTTTTACGTAACATGTTTCTAAGATCTTACGTGTAGTTTAGTTATTTTATATCAATTGATTGTATTTTCTCGACAAACGATTCCGGTTTAGAATATTATTTATAATTACCAATTAAAATTGTGCTTTTGTATTAATAATAAATTGAAAGAAATGGAACAAAAATACAAAGAAGTAAGCAACAAAGCGAACTAACCAAAGAGATAAACAAATAACAAGACGGAATAAAAAGAAAAGAAATACGAGGAATTAGAATAAGAAATTATGGATTTTGAACACAAAATTTTCCAAGTAACACAAAATCAATTAGTATTGTGAATATCTCGAAAGAATTGGAAAGACAGGTACAAAACAAGATAAATAGTTCTAACTCTCAATACTTCAAACAAAAAAATAAAAATTTCTAACAAGAGGAATTCACTAATTGGAACGCAATAGTATATAAGAAAGTTTACTTGCAAAAATATTAATTGAGCGAAGAAAAGTTAAACAATAAATAAAAAAAATAAGGAACAAAAGTAAGAACGCCATACTTAAATACAATAAATTGTGAGAGCGAACGACAGAGCGAAAGAGAATAACAAGGAAAGTGCTCTGTCTGAATCACCAAGAGTTAAGAGAGATTACCGAAAGACTTAAGAAGGAAGCTTTGAAGTGAAAAGAACAAACAATTATCAGTTATCGTGTAAAAATATAACTACAATCTGTCAGCTCAACAAAGTTAAAAAAAAGCATCGGAAATTAGAAAGGTCTACAAATATAGGGCCCATATATATGCATATACAAATATGAAATGTTATAACAAAACAGCTCCAATTTAGGGGTGGTTGCCGTGAAAGTCTTAGTTTAAAACATTCTGTTAGAAGAAAACTGTACATCGGAACACCTCTTGTAAAGTCATTACTAACAATGGGATAACCGAATGAACTGGAATACTCTCTCCGTGACATTAAATTGGATATAGTAATTATTTTCAAAATCAAAGAAGAGGGAGAAAAAAATTATAGAATAAGAATAGTATATACTTATGAATAAGGGATATATATCTGGTTTTAAATGATATCCAGTACTATAATTCATTCCGCATATACTCGTATATGCGGAATGAAAAGAAATCGAATACTTAGTTTGCCCCCCCCCCCGCTTTGCCTCCAAACAATTTCTAAATGCATATTTTTGGGTGTTAACTACTGAGATATTTTTGAGTTGATATGTTTTATCACTATACCAAATTTCTGCCTCAAGCAGTTTCTGAAAAAAGTGTAATAACCTACGGAACCTTCGAAACTAGCAAATTTGGAGTGTGAAGTAACAACAATAAGTTTATATGAAGAACTCGAACTGATATGTCAAATCGGAAAAGACAAAAATTATAAACGTTAAAAAGAAAAAAGAATGAAGAAACACTCAGTGCCAAAAAGTAAATTATTAATAAATAAAATTGTATAATTTCTGTCGCAACTTATTTGTGTTGACGCGTTTCTTAAACGGCAATTGATTGAGTGGTTAAGTGATTATGATTTCATTGAAATTAACTGAATTGTAAAACTGAATACAAGTAAAAGAGATGGCATGTTATGTGGATGGGATAAAATATTCTGAAAAGGAAAATACTACAAAAAATTTAATTACAAGCGACACTTGCGATTCTGCAAGTTATACATATCACCCCCACTTTAGCACATAACATTTTCATTAACATATTGACTTCCCGCTTTACTTTTTAAGTTATAAACTTAAAATAAAATATGGGTTAATTTATCCAGGACTTCATACTTCATAATTGTTTACAGTCTTTACCTGATGCGCAAATAAACAAACACGAGTAGCTACATTTGAATGAGTCTCTGTCCATGATACATCAGTTGAAAGCTGTACTACAAAAAACTAATTTATGTGCAAAAAAAGGAAAAATAAAAAAAATTAAATAGAAATTTCAGAAAGAAAATGTTGCTAGCGCAGCAAAGTTACATCTAAGTTATGTATGATAGCGATAAATAATCATTAGAAGAAATTTCTTGTCAATGGATACTGTTGCTCCTAGTTTCCAATTACTTCGACAATCTCATGGTGGCATTTTAAATGGAGTATATGGCATTTCATACCGAAATTTGGATCCCGACTGTTCCAGGCGGTGTTACTTCAACTGCGAAGACGATTGTACACTTTGTGCCTTGTAAAATATAATCGAAGAAAGGATTTTTGTCATTTAACTCAATCTCGTCTAGTATCGGGACGTAGTACGGCATTTTGGCTATGGTGGTTGCACAAGTCTGAAACATGCGCGAAAAGTGTTCACTGCTATTATGCAATTTGGTGCGGTCTTATCTATTACCTCACGGATTGCTCGCGATCGACACCTTCTGTATAGTGTTTGAAGTCGCGTTGCTGCCCAAACAGAGTTATTATCTTGGTTTTCACGGTATTTGTGCGTACCAGTGGGTCGAGTATTCCGTTGGGTGGCTCTTATTTTTTCGGTTAGTTGTGGCAATAGACGTTCGAATTTTAGGAATAAAATATGGAACACTTCACCATTTTGTGTGTCATCTATGCTCAGGGGCTAGGCTAATCTCCTGTGTATCATTCCAATTTTAGTGTATGTACTGTCGAAGCTAACACTGTACTGCTGTAACAAGTATATGCGGGTATCTGCTTAAAGGTTAATAACTTCTTAACGTTTACGTCATTCATAAAGTAACATAATACAAGGTAGGGCTGGTTGTCTAGTATATTATTAGTCGCCAATACTTTATCTATCAATACTATATTGATACTTGGTTAAATTCAGGTAATATTTTTTATCCGCACTCTCATATGCGTATCTTTAGCAGAATGCACTCATTTATCGTCAAAATGTTCTCTTTTTTGGTTGACTATAAGAGATTGCTCTTTAAGCAATAAGTTCGCTAAATATATACATCATGTGAATTTTGAAGTATGAAATAAGTAAATAAATATGTTCTATTTAATGCTAATGAATGTAGTTTTACGTTCGTATATACGACCTACCACTTTTGGAAAGTTCTAGTTAGCTGGGGCGTCAAAGCATAGATCTTTGGCTATGTATTTAGTAACGCTGCTGTTTCCTGTACCAAGAAACAGCAGCGTCGCTGCTGTTTCCTGTATTTAGTAACGCTGCTGTTTCCTGTTCCTGTTATTGTTTATGAAAGAAGGTACCCTGATTCGGTTGTCGTACCTTTTCTTTCGGATTGATAACATCAAGATCTTCCAAGACTATTGGTGTGGGATTCTCGTCAAATAATATACCACCAATCGTTCACGTGACACAACTTTAATATAATATAACGTACGTATTATTATAACTTACTTTTTCATTTTTAATTTATTTATATTTGTTAAACTTATAGGGTAACATGCTATCTTTATCAAAACTATATGAGTTGTGATAATTTAATTTTTTTTCAAACTTGGTTGTTGGTTTTTTTTTCGTGATTCTTTTTTCGTACTAATTTTTCTTTTTATTGTGATTTTGTCTAATAGCTTTTGTATCTTTTGCTTTATTTAGACTATCTTTTTTATTGCTCTTTTTTCTCTCGTATGTTGAACATTATTTTTTTTTTCTAGACAATCTGTAGACTTTTGATTTACAGAACTTCCTGTAAATATTTTCTGTTTCCATGATTTTTAGTTTTGCAACTTAGTGTTTACATTTGATTTGAGTTTTTTATATTTGTTTTTAATATGACACAAGTTCAGTGACACAAGTTAATGAAAGAATATTTAGAAAATTATTGTTAAAAAGAAAATTTAATTGATTTTTTAAGTCAAAAATTAAATTTTAATCTTTTAGAACGTCCAGAAAATAAATATTACAATATTCTTAGAATCCACTTTTTTAGTTGATTTATTTTAATTTAAAGTAAATTATTAGTGAAAAATAATTATAGGTGTCAAAAAAATATTAAAGGTATTACAGATAACGTATATGATTGATTAAGTTGGATATAAAAACAAGTCTATGACGAGACCAAAAAATCTTTAAAATAAATACTTATGCAAAAATATGTAAATTTTTTTATTTTATTATACTACACGGATAGTTTCTATTTCTTTAAAATAGGTTAGAAAAATAAAAACGCACAATATACACAATAACAGTATTTTTTTACCTTTATCCTTCCTAAAGTACAATTTGTACGGTAAGTATATTTTTCAAAATCAAGATTGAAATTATAAAATAGAAAGAGTAGACATTTTGTAGAACTAAGGTGTAAGATATTATTATTTGTTCATAATGAAGTTTATTAATTACTTAAACAATGGTAGAAAATATTATATAGTTTACGAGTTTAATTAACAGTGGTCACGCAGTAGCGATAATTAAAAAAAATATTTAATAATAATTCGTATTACGATTGAAACTATTAACATATTGTTTTATAGATTGAAGCCTGTTCTTCGTTTCTTATACTTGATGGCCTCTAAAAGCGGTGGCTATGTTTGTAAAATATAAATGTCCATTCATTAAATGTATATGTGGCTTCTAACTTTCTCTCCTTTCTTCTTAGTTGTGTCTTTTGATTTTTTTAAATTTAAGCTACACTTGTCAAAAACACAGTAATGCAGTTACGGCGAGTAGCCAGAAAATGTACACTCGCCGCCATTTCATTATTATATACAATAATGGAATACAAACATTTTTAATTCTTGGAAACGTGAAAGTGCTCTCTCATCCGTACTTGAAGATGACCATCTATTTAGTATCTAGTAGCTATGGCCATTTGTTCCATATTTTGTTTTGCACGTATGTGAACATTATCGTGGAATCAGTTCTTCAATTAAATTTCCTTTAATATTATAATGCTTAATCAAAGATTGCTAAATATTAAGCTGGTATTTTTTTATAAATTAAAAAAATAAAAAATTTCCTTATTAGGAGTTTTATTTTTTTTATATTACATATTTTAATATTGTATAATTCGAATGGATTCATAATGTTGAAGCGAGATTCGGGAACGCATACATGGATGAATTAAATTGTTTATACATGACATGTATTCATTACATTTTACTAGACGCTAATATCTGTTGTACTCGCCGCCATTTCATTATTATATACAATAAGGGAAAACAAACATTTTTAGTGCTTGGAAACGCGAAAGTGCTCTCTCACTCTTACTTGAAGTTAACCATTTATTTAGTATCCTAAAACCTATGGCCATTTGTTCCATATTTTGTTTTGCACGTATGTGAACATTATCGTGGAACCTTATTTAGTGGGTTTTATATTACAATGGTTAATCAAATAATACTGAATAATAAGCTGGTATTTTTTAAAAAATTTCTATATTAGGAGTTTTATTTTTTATATTACATGTTCAATATTGTATAATTCGAATGGATTCATAAGGGTGGAGCGAGATGCAGGAACGAATAGGTGAATGAATTAAATTCGTTTATACATAACATGCATTCATTACATTTTACTAGACGCTAATATCTATTGTACTTGTTTATTTGTGTCACGTTTTCACTATGCGGACAAAAATGTAATTTATATTCATATTTCTCAGTGACTACAGTAATTTATTCCACATTACCTCTTCGTCTTCTACAGCATATAGACGTAAGGTAAACAAATCGACCTCAATAGTTAATTAAAGGCTTTATGCGTAACTTCTCAATATTTACGCAGATGTTAAAAAATTGAGCAATGTTTTTAAAAATTGACAATTTATTTATATGGGAAGTACTTAAACAAGAGTGCATAGAATTTTATTACTAGTTACATATTAAAGAATTTTTTGGAATATTTTAAATATGTTAAAAGACACGATATTGGAAAAAATTAACAAAAGTAGGATTCTTAGGCTTGGATTAAAATAATTTGTCAATTTCTAATCTGAATCGTAGTTTCATTGAGAACACTTTCAATTTTGTTTGATGAACTCTTTCATTTCCGGGCTGCGTGGCTTATGTGTCTATCAAATTTATGAAATTATATTTTGTTTAAGCTTAAATCTAGTGAATATTGTTTAACAGAAATTGCAGGTTGAAAGGGAAAACGGTAAAAATAGTCATTTTAAAGTATATCGCACATATATGTCTATTAGTTGCATAGGAATGTTTTGTTAGTCATCAAAAGAAGAGGGAGAATTTATTGGAGAAGGTAAAAGTACAATGTAGTTGGACAATCAAAATAAAATCTCCAAATCGGGGAGACTCCTATTGTTCCTTTTCGGACCCTCAAAATGATTGCACGTCATTTTCTATTTTAATACTGTTCTTTACAGCCTGTCTACAGCTACAGATATTAATTAATTTTACAGCTCTATTAAATACATAATTAGAAGTAAAGTCAAGTGTGTTGGAATTTAATATTGGTCTACAATTATTATATTTATATAATGAATCTATCAAAAAGGAATATAAATACCGGTTACATAATTTCGACACATCATTTAATATGCTTCTTTGATCCATATCAAGAGCTGATGATTTTTTGCAAATCAAGGAGGAAGACTGTGAATTAATCCTCACCAAATGCAGGGTGACCGATAAGACAGTACAGGATAGTATTGCGAGCATCAAAATATGCAAAAAGTACAAGTTGCAGCTTCATTTTCCCGAAGAAATATTTCGTGAGTTTGATTAATCACTTTTTGGGATGTATTGTTTTTTTTATAAATGCTGCCATAAGTTCTGGGTGGTTCCTAAAATTGGCAATTTATCTTCTTTCAATATTCATTACCTTATAGTCTATGGATCAAAACGAATATTTCGTCAACTATAGATAACAGGTGAGTATACAAAGATACACAATATAACTGTATGCTAGCCAATGATAATTTAACATTCATGAATATTCTCCATCTTGAATGTAAACAATAAGCAAATTTAATATTTATAGTTGATTGTGAAATAACATTTAATTGAGGATTAAAACTCAACTATTAATGTTGTTCATAGAAATATCTTATCGTCAGGGTTATTGCCTATTTATAGCATTACTGATATTATATTCCATTTTTAATCCACTACGCGAAGTGAAAAGGAGGGAAACGTTTTTGGAGTGTATGTTTGTATTTATTGCTTAATGGAATTTGACGTACGAGATTTCATTGAATTTGTCTTGCCTTAACGAATGTCAATAAATATAAGAAATTAATTGAATTACAATACATTGTACACTGCGGGAACACCTCTGTCGGTCAGAGCACGCAAATCAGAGGACAGACCCTGGGCAGGTTTTTAGTTCAATATATTTATTGAATATGCAACAAGCAGTGACTTTTATTGCTAGTCAACAACAAAATGCAGTGACTTTCATTGCAAGTCAACAACAAAATGCAGTGACTTTCATTGCGAGTCAACTATTATTGATACGATGTGTGGTTCCATAGTGACGTGTATATTATACTTTTAATATAGTTTTAAAATGAACTATTATACTTTTTATTTAAGATTAATTCTTATGTTTAATTTAAAGATTTTGTTAGATATATTATTTTTGGGTCATTACGGAACACTTATTTTGTATGCGGAAAGGAATAGATTTTTTTTCATTTTAGCAATTTTTTTAATATTCTTGCAGGTGATGGCCAGCTTATTGGTATTTTGGTTAAAAATAACTTTAGTCTGGAAAGAAAAAAGCAAAAGATCGACAATCTACTAATAGCGCGCAGCTTGGTGCTTGAAATAATGTTGAACCGCGACCCTCGTTCGGAGCACATGCAAACTGTTCTTCAGTACAGCATATCTGTCATGATACCAGAACGTGTAGATGATGTGACAAGAATTAATATCGTTGGGTAAAGTGTTTTTGTTTCAAGTAATTGCAAATATATTGTGTGTGTGTGTGAGTGTGAAATATGCAATTGCTTTCTCTTCTTTTACATATTATTGGACAAAAATATTAGCAATATAAATTCCAAGAGTTATGTAATAATATTTATATCTAGTCATATTTTATTAGTTTCTCCCGATATACTTTTTATTTGAAAATCATTAATATTGACACAATATTACACAAACACACACAAACACACACACATATATATATATACATACATATATATATATATATATATATATATATATATATATATGTATATATATATATATTTATATATTCATATATATATATATAATCGCAGATTTATTATGTGCATGTCAGTGCGAAATATATAATTTTTTTGTCTTGTCTTTTCTTATGAAAAATAATTACGTTTTAATAACAAATTTACCAACTCTCACATTTGTAATAATTAACAAATTTAAAGCAATTTTCATGGAAGCTGACAACATATATAATGAAATATCTTTCGTGTTTTGTTATATAATATTATACTAAAATAGAGAGAGGAACGTAAAATTTCCATAATTAGGCCATAACATTTATATCTAGTCTTCTTTTTATTAGTTTCTCCCTAAATTATTTTAAATTAAAAATAATTAATATTAAAAAATCTATTAGTAATTCATTTTAATTGAACGGTTCCTACGCATTTTCCATATTTTATTTTCACGCTTCCTTAGAAACGTTTCGCCGTCAAATCTTTCTGCGTAAAGGTAGTCCATAGTTTTATAAGTATTAAGGAATGGTACAAAATTCAGCTTCACACGAGAGTACACGCGAGCTCCACTTTTTGTGTGCGAAGTGAAACGAGAGAGGGTCTCGTTTCTTGACCTTTCCCCACGTGCCTCTAGATAAACCTTGAAAACAAATTACGCAACGGGTTAGTGTGGCATCAAGCGACGGCGTGGATGCATACTTCTGTGTTTTCCGGCCAAAGTCGGGATTCTATTATAGCAGTACGGCGTGACAAAAGCTAAATAAGGTAAATAATTGTTTATTTTAAAATATTTACTGTTAATGATAGTAATATTTGTCTTTATTATAATATTTTTGTTATGTTGAATACGAATTGTTATTATCTGTATATTTTGTTATATATTTAACAGTTTTTATTTTCGTTTTTAATGATTTCTTAAGAAAATATGGATCCACACATGGAAAGTCAAGTGTTGAGGTGGCTAGAAAAAGGGAATGATGACGATGAAGTTCTATCGAGTGAATCAGATGACGGAAAGGACAGCACGGCTTCTATGCACGGCCAATACCAGTGGAACAAGATAGATCTGACTTCTTACGCGAAGAGGAAATGGAAATTTACAGACGACGTATCTCTCTGAACTGTCATCTACTAATGCGAGTAGAAAAGTTTATTTCTCTAATGGAACACGATGGAATAAAATATGTCCTCCAGAAACGCGGGTGAGAGCTCAAAATATTAGATTTCGACCTCTGTGTCTAAAGGGTAATGCAAGAAATGTAGAAACCCCATTGTCTTGCGTCAAGTTATATTTGACCAACATTTTTTAGAAATTGTTGTTTCTAGCACATATATTTATATTGATAAAATTCAAGACCGTTTCCAAAGAGAGAGAGAGAGATGCAAAAAAAGTAATTTGGTTGAAATCAGAACCCTGATTGAATTGTTGCTGGGGATAGGTGTCACATTCTGGTCCTCGTAATCTCAATAACTTTTGGTACAATTCAAAAGGAACTGGCTTGCAGCTTGTATATAGCACAATGCCAATAAATTGATTTAAATCGATTTTTTTGCGTGCTCTCTGATTTGACAAAGTGAATGATCGAGTAGAACGATAGAGTATTGACAGTATTGACTAGCCCCTGTCGAGAAATCACAGAGATAATGGTAAATAATTGCAAAACAATTTTTACACCTAGTGATTATCTCACGTTGGATGAAGAACATCCAGTTAGGTTTACGGGACGTTATGGATTCATCGTTTATATTCCGAACAAACCAGATAAATTTGATATAAAATTATGCATGGTTGTTGACACAAAATTTCCTTACGTATACAATTTTGAGGTTTATGCCGGAGCATAGCCAGAAGGGCCATATCAACAGTCCAATGAAGTAAATGATGTGGTTTAAACGAAGTGGTGAAACGTCTTCTCGATCCACTTTCTGACTTGGAATGCAACGTGGCCATGGACAATTATTTCACAAGTCTTCCTACAAACTTAGAGGTATAGAAGAAAGAAATAATTGTTGTAGGCACTCTGAAAGTAAGCAGGCTTGAGAAAACCAAATGAATTCCATAAATCTAAAAACAGATCTATTAGGAGTGGTATTTTTGGGTTTCAACCAAATTGAATAATATTATCTTACGTGTTTAAACAAAATAAATCAGTTGCTTTGCTGTCGACTATGCACTACGACAATGCCATAGATACAGAAAGAGGGGATTATCGAAAGCCGGAAATAATATTCTGTTATAATCGCACTAAATGTGATGCCGATGTTTTGTCGACAAAAAGTGCAAACAATACAGTATTTTACGCAATTCACGATGGTGGCCGCTTACTTTTTTTTCAGTTATTTGAATATAGCTCGTATAAATGCTTTGTTTATCCATCAATTACATAAAGGTCAAGAAAATATTGTGCGGCGTGATTTACTGCTTGATTTCTCGTGCCAGGTGGATCTGCCCTAATCACCAGGCTGCCTTATGTCTCGAATGTGAGAAAAAAGAAGAGAAAATTCTGAACACTAAGTATGTATATTTTTATACGAGCTGATTTCAAATTTGCGGAAAATGTTGTTTTTTTTTAGTTGTTACTAATATGTTTCTAAAATAGTTAATAAGTGTTAGGAACTACCCATTTTTAAAAAAAATTATTTTTTAATGAATAAACTTTTAAAATAAACTTGTTTTATTTATTCCAATATTTTTTTTGTAAGAAAAAATTACATTTAATTTTTCCTATCATTATTGTACATTATTCTAAATTATAATTTTGCTCATGTTCGTCTAAATTTCCATCTTATTATTTTTATTACCTAAGAATATGTTAGGCCTCTATTGCTTAAATAAACGACTTACTATTTCCAAAGCAGTCTCTCAGGACAAGAAAGTTTTGAAATATTTTGTAGCCATATAAAGTAAACATGTAAACAGATACATCTGTTGTCTATTCATTACACCAGAAAACTAGAATTTGGGTGCACAGAAGTACACCACGAATTCTCGTCCCATACTATCGGGCACTATCTCCTTTATTCGAAGCATTTTCCAGCTATTTTGGTAGTTCCAGTAAATGATCAGAAGTAAGGTTATGTTTATTCGATTACGTACGGTTCATTAGGTTAATTTACCTTAGGTTGTGCTGGGTTAGGTACGGTTATGTTTGATGTGGTTATATTAGGTTAAATTGGTTTAGGTTAGGTTAAATAAGTTACGCTATGTTTTAAGGCTACGTTAGGTTATGTTAGGCTAGGTTAGTTTTCATTCGGTTAGGCCAGGTTAGGTTCGGTTGGTTTTGGTGAGATAAGTTAAAACAGATTAAATTGTTCGACCAGACTAGATATGGTTAGGTTTGATTAAGTTACGATATATAAGGTTAGCTTTATTCACTGAAATAGGTTTGTTAAGTTTACTTACCATAAGTTCAGTTACGTTAGGTTAAATTAGGTATTTTGGATGTATTTTGGATATCAGTACTGTCTTAGATAACAATGTTTCCATTGTTATTTAAGACAGTATTGCTATCCAAAAATAGAGTTTTAGTCAGCGGTTATAATAGAGGGAAGGGTTTCTCCTCTTCCTACACTCTGTACTGATTCGGGTAGTATGTTTTAAAATGATTACTAAATATTACTTATTACATATTTTGTTACAGATTCAATTTGTGAAGTTTAAGCTAATAACTGTAGCGTGATTGGTTTGTCGCAAAGGATTCGATCACAAATAATGATACTAGACGTATCGAACTGGACGATGTTCAATAAGCATTCTACTCAGTATGTACGTCTCCTTCCAAGAGCTGGATTTATATTGAAATAAAAAGAAATTCGTTTAACATATTCTGTAATTGATATTAGAATTTCTTCAAGTAGAAGAGGATTAGAGAAAAAAAGTAAAAACCTGTTTATGCTGCAAAGATAAGTCCATTTATTTATGGTATATTGAATCTGAATTAATATTACCAAAATATAGTTAAAGTGTGAATATTTCACAGAAATTGATACTAAAAAATAACAAAAAAAACGTAAATTTTAATTGCTGGTACGATTTACTTTACAGGGACAGAGCGACGGATTTACATTCAAATGCTTTTTTTTATTAAAAATGTATTTCAAAATTATAAATTTTACTATCACGTCTCTAAATTGAAAGTCACAATGAAATGTAAATTCGATAATTATGTTTATTTTTGTAATGAAATATATGTTGGCATGTGTTTGGCTTTAAATTAACACTTAATTTTGAAAGTACGTGACTACTATGAAAAGAATGTATTTTAGTTCATATTCATAATGTTTTTAAATACTTTCTATATATATATATATATATATATATATATATATATATATATATATATATATGTATATATATATATAAAGTTAACAAAAAATATTATAATTACGTAATAAGTTAAAAAAACCATTACTTATGGATTAAACGTTTTCGACGTCTATCTACATATATCGTTTTTCTGTACAGATGAAAAGAAATATGTCGATGGATTATTTCAGCGTTAAATAAAATAAATTATCCCATATAGTCTTGACCGAATAGATGTCTCAGTAAGCAGCTAAATTAATTTCACTTAACTTAAATTTCGAAGACAAATGCGTTACCATATACTTTTTAAGGAAGAGTAATCAGGTGTATAAATTATTTGCCTCTGAACACCCTTTGACAGAATCAAACTGTAAATAGACAGTCAAAATCTTTTAAAAAATATAGATTTTACACTATTGATAATGGACTATAGATTTGAGGTCATTAGGCGACTATCATCAAGTATGTTGACGCTAAATTTAGTTCAATCATATTCAAAAGAATATTTGCAACATAGTTGACAAGAAAATCAAAAGTTTCAAACCAGTTTTTAAAGAAATAAATCCTATTTGGTGTAAAGCTTTAGGATCCACATGTATTTGATCCTTTTCAAAAAGAGAGGACACCATTTTTGTGTATAGTTGTTTGTGTTGAGAGGAAGTTTTGTTTCTTACCCATGGCTCACTGAAATCTACAATGATATGAATAGTTTGAGATTTCTGGCTATAAAGTAAAATATTTATAACTGTTTCTTGAAATGAAGTGATAGGCTGTTTTAAAATATAGGGTTAAAAGCTAATTTAAAAAGCTTCTTTTTCGACAGTAAAAATTAATAAATATATACACAACTACCGGGAAAGTAACGATAAAATTCGTCAGATTTTGAATTTATGTTCGAACCAGTAGTTAAAACGACTAAAATAAAATTAATTAGTGAAGATTTAATTTAAAGAAAAGCGACAATTCGTAGTCACTTTCCAATTATTCCCTCGTTCCTCATTCCTTTCGCTAATGTCTCGTCCCTCTTATTCCGTTTCCAATCACCCGAGGCTAGACATGCTCAAAAACCTTTTATTTGTGTGGTTAGGTGACGCGTTTACTACCTTTAGAATATAATGGTAATTACGTTACATTGAATTTTTTTATTTTTAACTGATTTAAAATGACAAAAACTCTTTCCGTTCGGACTATATCTAATTTTATATATTTCTTACGCACGTTTTTCCTTCAATAATCCTTTACTTTCTCTGTGTTCATGTAATTTATTCTTCTTCAACCGTCAAAGACCTACTAATCAATCAAAATCTTCACTGGCAACTTCAAGTAAATGGTGTTAGATGTAGAATGTTTGGTACATCACTTTTTCTGAAGCGGCTTCAACAATTTAGTCCAATCAAAACCAACGTCATATAACGTTATATTTTTAGTTGCTTAATTGCAAGTTTTGTAACATTTTAATAATGGTTTGTTAAAGTCTTCCACAATGTTGAGTTCACATTTGTCGGTTTTCGTTGGACTAGAAGATATGGCTTAAGTATCAAAAAATTATTCAAATGTATTTTTATGTTGAAGAGTGAAGAAATAAATAAGAAAATTAATTTGAAGAAATTTTGATGTAAGATACCCAAACTAGCAGTTATATTTTTCGAGGCAAAATAGAACTAAACATGGCCTCATATAAAGTCATTTATGCTATATGTATTTTTTTTATTTACGCTTTTCTACGGGCAATAAAATGTTATCATTAAAACTGGGACTAACCCTAAAATGAATGGTTTTAATTACTATTTTCAGTTTCTAAAGAAAATATTAACTAATTAATTTTTTATTATTTTATATATTTGGGAAAAAATTAACATATTTTCAATAAATACGATAATTTGTTTGTACAAATTATATGCTTCTTTCTAATCTTGGACTGATTTACTTAGAAAGCAAAAAAATTCACAATATTTCTGATAATAATAAGCAATTGGAAAATATTATTTTCATTCATTGTGTTATTTTAAGTAATTTACATATTTATTTATTAACGTAATTCACAGCATTATTTACACTTAAAATAAATCCAATAACTGATTGTTTGGCTGGGTATGGAAGATGAATCACATGTTTTTCGACATGACCTTGGTTTTATGTGTCGAATATTGGTAGCATATTTTATTCATTAATTGTCAATCAAGACGCAACGAACCCTTTTACTGACAATGATATGATAACTACAAACGGCAATATGAGGAATTAACAAAGTCGATTGATAACCAAGTCGATTGTTCACAGATGTCTTTAGAATTAACTTTCAAGTATTTACCGGAATTATATTCGATATATTTAAGCATAACTTGAAAACTTTTATCTTTTCGTTAATAAATTAATAATACAACAAGAAGGTATTGTATTGTTTAATGTTCTCTGGAATCTTGACAAGTTTGCTTTGCAAGTGATTGTACTTTAGATATATTAAAGATATTAGAAGACTTTCCTAAAAGTCTGTCCCTCTCGTTTCTTTAAAGTAAAATATGAACAGTGTTTATTCATATTTTACTTTAACCAATATTTTATATTTTATTGTTTCTGGGGAATCGCGAGCCGGTTGTTTATTAGTACGAGAGATTTGGAGGCAAATTTTAAAGGAAACTTGCTAACCATGTCCTTCAGAAATTTCAACGCTCTTGGCTTATTTAAACTTAAGTTGTAATTAGTATATTAGAAAGACATAAAATATTCCTTAATATCGCATTTTAAACAAGAACCAGTACAAGTGACACTTTTTGGTAGATTATATTTTTATATGGAATGTACATGTTCGACATATTCACACTTTTGCACAGTTTTTAGACAAAGGCCTTTGTCAGTGAAAATAAACAGTTCCATTTAAATTTCGAAATTCTTTGCTATTTTCTTTTCGATGGTATATTAGAAATTCAAGTGCAAACTTACGTATATACCTAAGCAGAGAAATAAATGATGTCCAAATTGTGATTGTTTAATAAATTTTATAAATCTCAAAAAAATTAAATCTACCACCAAAAATTAATCTGGAAAGAGTGTTAAGGTGATATTTAATGCAATAAATTAATTTGATAGAGTCTCCGTTGAAAATTATTTCTCATGGGACGACTTTCTCACACATGTATATGTCGAATATTTCTAGTCGATATAATAGATTTTCCTGAAATGGGATTTAGAAAAGACTGAACGCAAATCACAAGACCGTACAACGATATTTAAATATAATTGATTAGCGGCAACTTTAATTCATTTTTTAATTATTTCCTTTGCCTCTGGAAAAGCCAAAGTCATAAAGACGAACTTTTTAAAGTAAAAAAATATTTAAAGAATCTCTGTCGTTCTAGGCGTTTTTCGGTAATTTTCTATTTAACACAAAATTAAAGGAAAATGGAACTCTCTGCGCATATATTGGATTCGTTGTCTAGATTTGTCAGGATTGCAACACTTACTTTTCTTGTTCTGTTTATTGGGATACAATGATAACAAGCTCTCCCGATATTTATAGATTTCTGATACACCGATTATTTATCTATGATGATCGAGTTATTTTTATTTTACATTGTACTACTCTTTTATTTTACGAAGACGCGTTTTTTTGGCGCACAGTATGGAAAGAGTGGTGATATACTTTCATTTATTAGAATATGTGGAAGTAATTTGACATTTCTATAATGTAAGTGAATATTGAAATTATTAATATCACCCGATTTTTTTCCCTTTCCTAGTTTCAAAATTTCGAACTTTCATTTTAATAATTCTTTAAACAAAAAACCATATGCCTTAATTGATTTTCCAGGGAAATATGAAGATGTATAGTACTTAAATACAATGTACGCGTCCTGTTACGTGGTGGCCCAATATGTTTTAAAAGTGTCTTATTTAATTTATCTGAATTATTTATCTAATTGATTATTATATTCGATTGAAACTGGTAACTGTCGGGTGACACGGGATGGAAAACGACTAAGAAGCTGTATCATTTTCTTCTTGAATAGAAGTGCCAGATTTACTGAACAGGGTGATTGTTTAGCAGAATATGGAATGGGTGGAGAACTGAGATGGTAAAATAATCTATAGAGCATTTTTTCTATACAGCATTACTAATCTATAGAGAATTACTTGCAAACGACATATTGAGCATTACATTCAAACCGCAAAGGTGGCGTGCAGTTGCGTATCGCTGCCGTGTTTAGGGAAATACAAATCCATGAATGAAGAAAAAGAGTAAAATTTTGTAAGGACCTTTGAAAATAGATGAAGGCTTTTTGTGAGAAGTGCAGCAGTTTTCATGAGAAGTGTAGCGTAGCGTGGATTTACTGCTTATTTTAAATAGAAATTACCGCTTGTTGATAAAGCCTCCATGGTAATATTATAGTTTTTTGTGTGTTTTCAAATTTCATCAAATAATATTAAGGAGTATTTGGATATTCACAAATCTGAATTACTCTTAAGGTTAGCTGGAATGAAACAAGAAAACTAGAAATACATAAGAGAATTGGTTCCCCAATATGGTTATTTTTTCAAAATCACAAATTTTTTCAAATCAATCAAAAACTGCAAAAATCTAAAATGTTAATTTGTGAATTTCCCGTTTATAAAATAATTTAAAAATAAAGACGAAAAAGGAAGAAGACGGAAAGCGAGCAAAACTGACTTTGAAAGCTTAGGCAAAATATTGAAATGACGTGTTTTAACGCGTAGCATATCGATTCGTTCTATGTTCTATGTCACGAAAATATGTGGTGGAAGTAAATTCGGCACTCATGCTCTATAGTACAATCGGAAGGTACTGCGTTAAATTGTTGAGTTATTCTAGTTTTTAATACAAGTTATTTACGCAATAAACCTAGTAGTGAAATTTTGCATCAATGATTTAATTATTAATTGAATACAAAAGACAAAATATGCCGGAATCAAGTTTAACTACGTTCTACGAACGAAGAAATACTATTAAAATTTAGTCACGTTAATACAGTTATGTTCAAAATAAAGGAGTTTTACTTTAGGTGTTTGTCTTTCCAAGCAAATAGTTTTTTTTTCATTTTGGCGCGATATTTCGAGCATTCATTGAAGTATATTTTGGGTTTAAAGAATAATATGTAGACTTTCAGTAGAGATTTTATTTTGTCAGAAATCCGAATTATGATCATAGATGTGATATGAATATTAATATTTACTTATATTACGTGGACTGGTAGTTTGAAGTAAAATTATATTTCTACAGCTGAAATTTTATCGGATATTTGCGTTATATCGGCGTCAAAATTTATAAGAAAGTATTCATTTAGATCGCGTTGCATTTTAGTTCGATGAAAATTTGGAAGTCACTTGTATAAAGAACAAAAGCTCGAGAGTGGGGACTATAATTGACGGCTAGTTGATTTGCAAGCGTTTTCCAATTTGTTAAGTGGCCCCAACAAGCCCGGAACTCTGATTCGCACTTAGAAAGCTTAAGTTAGAGATGCATTATATTTTTAAATTCTTATTTTGTTATGAACCCGTACAAGAATGCAGAAAATTTAATGAGTTTGTGTAGTTCCCATTAACTTCTGAGTTTGCTACGGCTTAAATTAATTTACTACAATTAAATTATATTTGATTGATGGTGGTTTTATAATTTCTTGACCATTATTATTTCTCGAATAAGTTTTCACCAGGAAATATGACATTATTTTTAATGTATACGGCTATTTAACAGCATTTTAAGCTGAGGAGAAGAGAGACACGAATGTTAGGAGTGTTCCAAAATAAACAAACATAGATAGAAGGGAAAAGGAAGAAGGAAAAAGATGTAGGAAATTATTCCCTTAATTTTTCATTTTTATACTTCCTTAAGTGTGCATTACGAAAATTGTAAAATTTCAATTTGGACTTATAATACTGCAACGATTTCGGAAATAATATTAAGTAATATTTTTGTTGTCAATATCAATAAAGACTGTTAAGTAGAAGTAGTAGAAGAGCATATATTAGTTTAGCCCATTTCTTATATCATGTTTGACCCACCGAAATTCCTCCGAGTGTTTTGATGAAAGAGTTTTTTAGGGTAATTTAGTCACATTTGATTAAACATACCAAAAGTGAATAAGTTCCTGCATGTATCCATAACTGTTCTTTTTTCCAGTAATAAAATGTTTCTAGTAGATATATTAATTCTATTCTTTTAATATTATTTTAGCCGTGTGAATATATTGCCCAGTACATTTTTCATAAGTGTAAAAATATTGTGAAAATCT
The DNA here is from genome assembly GCA_039881145.1 of Druceiella hillmani. Lineage (NCBI taxonomy): Eukaryota > Metazoa > Arthropoda > Insecta > Lepidoptera > Hepialidae > Druceiella > Druceiella hillmani. The sequence continues at coordinate 5,965,837 of JAYKKI010000009.1, forward strand.
CACAAACCTTACACTTAGAATCATTGCTACAATTTTTAGGTACTTTTTGTTAATATCTTTATATAAATTTACTTTAAATCGCAATATATTTTTAATTCAGGGGTCAAAGACGTAAGTTAAGGTAGAGGCGGAAAGTCTTATAAAGCCGAACAATCTCATGATCATTGACATCGTCACCATTGAATTATTAGAATACTCTAGAATAATACGCAAACTTATGGATTCCACCTTAACAGTTTTTTAATTGTTTTATTAAGATTTTATAATGGACTCTAGACAAACAAAGGGGACGTTTTCCAATTCAATATCTGATTTCTATTTATTCTACAGAATATTTTTCTCTTTATCTTTCCTTCCGAAGTTTGGTTCTATTTGTTTAACTTTGTCTCAGTTTTCGTTCTGTTTTGTTATAGTTTTATAGGGTAATGAAGAAAGTAAAAACTTCACTTTTTATGATTTTCTATCTTTCGATTCTGAATATTCTTTAGCAGCATCAAGTAGTGAATAGCCAAAATAATTTGATATACATAATCAAAGTCTCTTGAAAAGTATCACCGCTTGCATTACTAATATACGGCTGTACATTTGAGCTCCGGATTAACAGATTTTAGAATTCGCAGTGACAGTTTGCAATTTTTAGTTATGAAGTCAATGTAGTTCCTTTTTCAGTATTGACAAATTTGTAATTTTAAAAGAAGTTATAAGCTAATTTCACAAGTTCTTTTTTCGCCAGTGGCACACATGGATTTGCTATATTTTTGAGTTTAGACTAACGGTTTTCGTTTTCCTGTGCTAATACTTTGGTAAAACTACCAATCTTAATCTGCAATTAACTCCTCTCCACATTGTATAAGAGCTAGATCACGTAAATTTCATTTAGGTTTACCATATTTTAAAGGATCTTTTCTTTTTTGTGTTTTAAATGTGGTTCACGTTTATAGAGGTATTGTTTGCGTCTGGTGCCACATGCCGTCCGACGCAAAATTAAAAAGTCGGTCATCCATTATACAATAAATAAATGTAAATTACCGGTAGAAAGGACGATAAAATTACACATTCGTTTCAAATTTATTCTAAACCAAGTGGTTGAAAGGAATGAAATAAAATAACTTAGTGAAGTTTAATTTATGAAGAAAAGTTGAAAAATTTTGCACAGTAACAATGCGGGTTGTCTTTCCCATTATCCACTTACTCCTTGTCCCTTACGCCGCCGCCTCTCCCCGTCCATTCCGCCGCGAATGGAATCAGACTCCGTATCCGTCTGACGCTTAACACACTTTTGTCATATTAGGTTAGCAACGCGTTTCTTTATTTTTGTAGTTTTAACTGATATAACAAGGCGTACTTTTTCCATTTGGCGTTTTTACGATTTTTATGTATGATCATACTTTAGTTTGTTCAATTGTCAAAGACCTAGGTCTGCTAATCTGTCTAAATCATAGTTAGCTGCCACAAGTAAACAATGCCACAAACTTATATTCTCTAAAGCGTGTTCAATTATTTATTTCAATTAAAATTGAAACTCACTCTTGCCAATCACCTCACTGTAATTAAATAAATCAGAATGACTACAAAGTATATGCAAGCGATTTACGTTTTACTTGAGAAAAAATAACCCAATTTTCTAGTTTATGTCATACCTCGAATCGACAGAAATACACAACCGACGCAATTTTAAAAGTTTTGTATTCAATATATTAAATAATTCTTGTTTGTCATCTAACCTCAATTATAGATTCAGAGTCCCTCATTCCTTCTATTCCTGTCCTATCCCTTTTTCCTGCTCAAGTTAATATTTAAATTATTTGCGGGGTAATTAGGTTATTACATAATAATATGACAGTGTCCAATAGAAAAACATTTATTATTTTTAGCATATATGTAATTCAAATAAATCACAGTTTAGGTCACCCAAGACCTTTTTCCCATCGTCCTGGCTAAGACGTAATTCTTTTTTCATAAAATTTTTCGTTAGAATCATCGAAAAAAATGGCTAACACGCTCTCGATTGCACTTAATTATCAAGTCGTTTCCCTGTAATATGAGCTTGCAATAATCTAAAGACATAAGAATCATAGAAAGATAGGTATGGTACATAAGAATGGTGCACAAAAACTATCCAACCTAACTCAATAATTTTATCACAACTGGTCGATTTTACCATGTAAGAGGTGGTACACAATTTATTCTTTTTTATTAAATTTTTCCGCAACTTTATCGTATATACCACAGTATGACTTAGCATTATTCGTTGTTTGATCTGGTAGTAAATTCCAATATTATCCTTTCGTATTCCAAAAAACTCTTAAAGTAACTCTCTTGGAAGTCATTTTTTATGGTTGGCCCTCCTGTTTGACTCTTGTTAAGCCATTGGCGTTTGTTGTTGTGATTAACGTGCAGTACCCATTTCACGTCTCCAGTCACTAAACTCTGTAGCCATGCATGTGCATAGTGTGAGTAATTGTGTAAAGGCAGTTATCCGGTTTATTTTTTATTTTGGATTAAATCTGAACATTTTACCCGATTCTCTTAGAAGTGATCAACGGTCGTATGAGAATATAAGAGTTTTTCTTCGATAATCTTCTTCAATAGTTACAGTAAACGGTTGGTGTTGATTGCTACAGGTTGCATTCACGATGTAATAAAAATCGACAGCATGAAGTTCTCTAAACATATATTTACATGTGTATAGTGACTGTTATTATATTCTGACATAATATTTATTGAGGTATTTGTATATATACAACGAGAATTTTATATTCGTAGAAATCTGAGTTATATCTGTGTCACGTAGGAAAAAAAATTACTTATTTTAAACATTCGTTATAGAAATAGTGCTGATAAGCTTTTTAAAATATATTTTAAGTGTATATCTCTGGGAGAGGTTAAGTTTCGGTACGTATTTATTTGCATTATAAATTATTACTTTATCATTGATTAAATACGTAAAATTAAGAAAGACATTAAATTTTCAGTGCATTCATTTATTTTCATTATTAATGAAACTTTACTCAGATTGAAATTCGATAATTCATTATATATATTTTCATTTTTAAAATTTAATTACTTGACGAAATTTACACGTTACCGACTGTATTTATAACCACGGTTTAGTCCTTTTATTACTTTTATTTCCCTTAATTAAGTTCAAGAATAAATAAAAAGTAAAAAGAAAATAATTTTTAACGCACATTTAGATTAGGCATATAGACAAAATTGATTTGTTATTTGTGATGCAGAGAAGGACAAAAAAGTTTGATTTAATATCGTTTGTGCTCGTAAATTATTATATAGGAATCCCTCAACTAAGGACATATTTCGATTCATGTAGCTATAAATAACAGTAAACGCTACATATATGATTACATAAATTTTCAACCTGCCTTCCTGCTCCGTTTACAAATACCGTAGGGCGTAGTAATTTAATACTATTCATATTTCCTTAGTAGATAATGTGATCAATTAGATAATAAGGCTGTCAGGTTAGTTTGGTGTCCACATGACGTCGTAAAAGTATGACTGTTATTTCAAATATGACTCGGGAAAGTAGTTTCATGAATATCATGTGTGTTAAAGAAATCGTAACTATAGTAACCATTGCCGTGAGAGAAAATATAAATTACTCACTTTTCGCTAGTACTCTCCCGGCCCCGTAGCGAAGTTTACCTCCCAGCTGACTTTTAGTGAGATGATGCATATCACACTGTATTATACAACTTGTACTGTATTTAAGAATTATAGGAATATATCACATTCGGGGTAAAAACATGCGGATATCTGCCTCGATTGTGGAATTTTTATGATCTCATGATGGGAAAAACAAAATCCTTGCAGGATAACTTGGTTGTCCGTACGTCTGCCTATCTGTCAAAACCCTTTTTCTTAATAAAATAATAAATATTCTTGTAATAGTTTGAGATACTGAATTGATGATTTTGAACCTTTGAAGTTATTACGTTTTCAATCACCGTGTCGATAATTTTTTAATTATTTCATTTGCTTTAGATAATAATTCATTTTCCTAACTTCTTCGACACGTCCTCTTTCTGCAAAAACCCTCTTGATTTTATTTTTGTTAGATTTTTGTCAAAATTATTTTGCCTAACTTCTTTTCAGTAATTACTAGCTCTATTCTATTCTATTAAAATATGATACAAAGTTTACTATTTATTCCAATGTAGCAACTGTGTGCAGTACATATTTATTAGACTGCACTTTTATTGTGCTGGAGGTTGAGTGGTTGGCCAAAACAATTATTTCGTTTTTTGTGTTTTTAAGTTGTATTATTATTAAGTTTGATTTTTATTTTTCACAAAATTTGCTGTAGTTAAAGGAATAAAAGTTTAAAATACTAAAATTCGACAATAAATAAATACGAAACGAACGTTAAGAGCATATACGCGCTAAAATATCTAAACGTTTTAAAAATAAACACAATTAAACGGAAAATATTTCTCGGAATAATACTGATATTAAGGAGTCAAAGGTCTCACTATTCTGCACTATCTATAATAAAAACAATTTATCTAGTAAGTTCATGGATTCTTGTTGTTGTTTTGTTTGTTGTGTTGTTGTTTGTTTCTGTTTGTTTTTCCTTCAGTAATGCTTAGGAATTTTCAAAGAAAATAACAGATAATCATTTCAAATTTAAATTTAGACCCGTAATTCGATATTTATTTAGACGTGGTTAAAATATAATATTTACAAAATCCGAAGCAATATAATGGTCAGTGGGCACCGCATTGTATTTTTATATAGCCTATCATACTCTTAATAATAGAAAGGTTTTTACAGTATTTATTTCATAAAAATATTTTTGCGTTTTCCCTAGTCATATTGTTAATTAATATTAGTGTCGTATAAATAAGGCGATGTGGAGAAATAGGACTACAACTGTTGGCTATCCGATCTGTAAGCGACTGTCAATTTGTCAAATTCAACTGCAACCAGTTCGGACGTCTGATTCGCATTTAGAATGCCTGGATATCAACGATAGGATAAAATTCTTATTTTTATGGACCCGTAAATGGATGGAAAACCTTTAATTCATTTATGTGGTTCTCACTATCTTTCGTAATTTCGACGTTCTAAATTTGTTTATTTGAATTGAAATAGTGTTTCTTAAAATTTTATTACATGGCAAATTTCAATAAGTTTTGTAATTTATTTAAAACAATTTAGGAAATATAAAACTGTTATGCAAACCTGTAGTAACAAGTTATGTCTTTAGGTTTTTTTCAAACGCTTTCTTTTTTTCTGATATTTGGTTTAATCAGTTAACTTGGGTTTTTCTAATTTAACGTTTTGTGGGAAGAATGATATCTATGTACGTTCCATTTATAGACATAAGTCCAACGATTTACACATGCATGATTGAGAGACAAAAGCCACAAATGAGTGATTCCTTAAGATGTTAAATTGGATGCAGACAATATAAAAGAAGTGAGTCGAATATAAAGAAACGCCGAAAGATGGTCTTAAATGAAAATTTCGATCTGTGTCTTTATTGCTGTTATTACCGCGGACTTGAGGTAGGTTTTTAAACAAACTTTAAGAAACAATGCTTTCTCTTCGTAAAGTGTTAATGAGTAGTCAAAAAGAATTGTATTCTCAATAATATTTTATTCTCATTTGACCAGATGATAATCACAATCCACTATTTCTAATATAAAACTAGCAGATCCCTATCTAGTAATTATAAACACATGACGTCATAAAGCTTGAGTAAATTATTTGATTATTCTTATTATATATGTTATTTTATCGTTAATAATATCTTATAATCGAAAGAAGATAACACATATTTTACAAGTGGTTGTAATATTTTTAAAAGGAAAAAATATCGGATTTTGTAAGTAAATAATTGGCTCTGTAGGATGTTTGCCTTTGTCAGGTATATGTTCTTGATTCTATCAAAACTGAAAGTCGGGTAATGAAATATATCCTGATATTAATTGAATTCTATGTTGAGGATATTGTGATTTACCATAGAATCTGTTGCCATAATAGAATTGCTTCATCATTTTTAAAGCGTGTGAATATCTGATTGATGAAAATTAATTATAAAATTCTCTTGTGAATACTGGAAGAATATTGATTTCAAAAATATTAAAAAATATCTAGAAAAAAGTTCAACAAAATATGTCTGTCTTGTTAGGACGTCTTCATTCAAATAAATTTTGGCAGGAAATGTTGATTTTAGAAACAACGGCTTAGAAACAATTTTAAATGTCAGTTAAAAATTACATGTTTATGCTTTAAAAATAAAGGCAAATTAAGTTATTATTAGATGCCATACCAAACCAAGTTTCTTGGTTTTGGTCTTAAAAACTTTTTAGGGAGAGAGGGAAAGAGGGAGATGCGAGGAAGAAAGAAAGAAATATAAAAAATTGTTTATCGTTCATTTATAATTTATGGATATTTTCGGCGGGGGGAAAAATATGGTCTTAACGGTTCATTAGACCCTCATTATAAAAATATTCACTTTTTACTTATAATTTGGCTAAAACGTATTAAACTTCATAAAATAACTACATGCATAAACTTAATTTATCCGGGACCTGAGCATTGGTACAATAAACCCGCAAAAAATTATTAATTAATTGTCTATTAATATTGTGTAATGTATATCCAAAAAAGGCTGTTAAAAAAAGTTATAATTTTCAAGATAAAATTAAGTAATATTTTTCTTCATCAATTTAAAAAAAAATTACATTATTTCATGGAACAATATTTATAAATTTAGTCCGTTTCCTTATTTTCTATTTTAATGATTGGAGTAATTTTGAGTGCTGTTGGTGAGTTAGATAACTTTAAGCTAATCTAGCCAATGGTACACAAAAATACCAGAAGTGAGTATTCTCCTGCATGTTTCCAAATCTATTCTTTTCCCGGTAAATGCTTTTAGTAAAATACTTTTAACTGATAAAACGCTAGTTTAAGCGAAAATAGCTTTTGTGATTATATTTTTTTAATTTCGTCTTTTAGTATAATCACAAATATTGAGCAAATACAGATCTGTCGTCTATGTTAACGTAATTGTGCAAAATTTTGGAACTTGTTTATACATTCCAAATTTTTTAAAACTATAGGAAGGATTACCTCTGCAAGTTGTCAGAAACTCTAAAGAAAAGGGACGACATTAAGATTAATGCCCTTTAATTGAAAATTTTACTAAGCATTTGAAGATAGTTTGTACAGAATTTTAGGTAAACCTATAGTTGCTATAAAATAATAAAAATTAAGAACTTGACATGATGTTTTAACGTATTAATAACATTTTACACAAATTGCCTACTGTTTGATAAAAATTTTAGTTGGAAGTTTTAGTAAGCGACATCCCTTATCGATTATTTGGTAAAATGCCCACTTTAAAACCTTATTAATGGACAATTTCTTACAAACTTGCCTAATTTTCCGTTTACAGTTACTTATTATTTGATAATGGAGACTTAAACTATTATGATCTCATTGATCAAATTCTTGCAAAATGTATGCGTTCGTTATCACAAAATCATATTTCAAATATAGTCATATTTCTAATAAACATGGCTCAGTTTTGAGGTAATTCTTGAACGGCGCACCTTTATATTATTTGTTTCTGTATAAATGTCCTATCTAGGTGTCCGTTTGGGTCTTCATTCAGGAAACTATGCATGCTCCTTAATCCTAAACAATGGATATCCTATTATGGATGTATGTTCACTATTTACATAACCAACTTATGAGCGATCAGCAATCGATTGTGATCTAGTCCGTGCCCAAATACTTTATATCATTCTTTTTAAATCGTTTGTAATTAAATTTCTGCACGGCCAAATAGCATGTATCCTAAAGATTAGTATTGCCTTTAGCATTTTTGAAATTGGCTAAGTAATTTATAAAATTACTTTCGTCATAAAATGAATTATTTTCTTCTCTTCATAATATTAGTCTTGATTTACAATGACAATATAAAGAAACAAATGAAATAAATGCGTCATCCGTAGACGCTTTCACAATTCGTCTGAAAAATGTTGGCATGAAATTGCAAAATCAAAAAATATAAAAGTGTTCGTAATATTTTAATAAGCGAATGTGAAAAATTTTTATTCATACTGAAAACTAAAGTAAGAAAATTTAGTACAATAAATACAGTTTCCCTGTTATATGAATTTTTGAATTGTTGATTTAATTTTCCACAATCTCTATCGACGTAATCAAATCCTTTTGTATAGGAATATAAACCAAGTAACGGTAAACATGAAGTCAGCTTCCAACATATAATACTCAAGAATCCTACTATATTAAATCAATATAATCGTTAGGAAGACATCCACATGTTCCGGTTATAAATCCTTTCAACTGCCGTAAGATTTAAGAGTTGGCCTCTATCTCACCGACGTCATACGTCTTCATTCTAATATCTCACTGTTCTTAGGGTTCTGATTATATTTCAAATTCTCTAAACATATATATGAGAACAAATGTGCTATTTTGTCAAAAATATTACATGCGAATGCTTTCAAGCATATCACGTTTCTGCAACGGTATCTTATTTCATTTTTCCTCCATGATTGACTTTAATTATTGCTATTATCATAATAAGCTGAACCTATATCATCTTTATTATTGTATTATTATGTCTATCGTTAATTTAAATTTAATGAAATTTTATTTTTGTGTATTTCCTATTTAAAACCTAAAGAAGTTAATATTTAAAGCGTTTCTTCGTTATTACGAAATATTAAATACAACTGGATAAAGACCTGCATATGAAAATTAGTAAGTCGTCTAAATACCCCACAAACGATATGTCTCAATGGGATAAATTCGAAATCATTTTACGTGGAACAGCTTAGTTTAAATTGCAATTCTGTCCAATAAGAGGATAAGTAAAATGACCATAGAAGCTAAACTCTCGTTACAAAAATCTATCGGATAAAATCCTCTTTGATGGAGTGCAAGACAAAAACTCACCCTCACATCCACATGTTCCGATATATTAAATTATTCGACTGTACAATTTTGAATATTTATTTATCTTTTCTTTAAAATTAGAACTTTCCTAGAGTGAAAGGTACTTTTCCAAATATTTAATATGATAGACACAAATAGATTCACCGCCTCAAGAAAAAGGTATATATATGCCATAATTTGAAAACAGTAATGGGCTAGTGACAATTATATGTCAAATATTATCGATACTTTTAGTCATTATTTAGTTTCGGAGGCTAGTATCGATACTATTTAAATATTTGCATAAAAGTATCAAATATTAACGTATATCAAATATAAATATGAAGGTGATTTAAAGAAATATCTGGATGGAAATATATCGTTTGATCATATAGATGTGGGCATAAAATATTATTAAATGAAGTTACTTCATTTATTCTACTATTGTAAACCGATTCTACTTATTAATTGAAAATAACCTTAGATTTATTGTGAAAAGTCGGCAGATTTATAAGAATTAATAAGTATAATAATAATATCAAAATAATTATAATTCTTAAATTGAGGAACAAAATACCTGCAGCATTTTCATCTGGTTAGAACATTACAGGTAACTTCATGCTTTAAGTAGGTACTTTTGTCATACGCGGATAATTTGCGAACGAGATTAGAGAGGTTGCTTCATAGAAATATTCCAATTGAAAAGCAAAAATCCTATCGCCTTCGCACACTTAAAACATGTGTATCTAAATAAACATAATTCTACAGTAATGCACAAATATTGTTTATGAAATTCTATGATAAGAACATCTTTTTTCTTTCAAAAAAGGCTTCGTTCTGAATTGGCTTGTCAAACTAAAATTTCATAATTGGAATATATTTTGCAAAATATTTATACATTTAATCATAATGTTTAATTAAAATTTATAACATTACTGTATTTTAACCTTTATTTAATATTTTGTTGTTGTTTTTATTACGTTACGTAACATGTTGAGTTGTAGCAATAAATCTCTTGTCTATCATTTTCATCGTAAGTTAAAACATATTTCTATTAATTTCTTAAATAATTACACATTATATATTAACGCCTTATCTCAATTACATCTAAATATTATATTATATCTAATCGAAAACAGGATTATTCCTTGATGCTGAATGTCGAAGGATTTGGTTGAACAACATCGGTGATAAAGGGCTGAAGAGATTTTTTGTACCTCAGCTGGGGTCAAAATTCCGCTACATTTCAAAGAAAAATGCCGTGAAGACACATATAAGTCTTTAAAAAGGATAGCTGTCCTACCACTTTTTCATTCGCTTTCGGTAAATATTATCTATTCGTCTCGTTAAATTAAATTAATTATACTTTATTAATATTACTATTGTTAAAACGGTCATTGATATCATAATTACATTTTGAATTTCTGTAAACTATGTCTTAAACATAGAAAAATATGTGTGCTGTAATTGTATAAATAATTTAATTTTGGATAAGGAGATTGAATGAGGTATGATAAGTGAAGGAATCATCAGCCCTAGACCCCGGCCCTCTCAAGAAGGAAGCAGTCCAAACCCCTGACTATCTGAAGAAGGAACCTGCACCAAATGGTCTGAATCCTACGAAATGCCTAGACGAAAAAAGAGGATTTATTAAATTTACTTCCGAAATTGACAACTTCTGACTATGGTACAAAAAAATAAGCATAATTCGTTATTACGTCCAAGTATTTCATTCATGTGTAGATTTATTACCGGTAGCCAATTAGTAAAAGATTATTTAGAAAATAATTTTCAAAAAGATAACTTGATTGATTGTGTATTTGAGTATGCTTTAGATTACATTTTACTTTTTTAGAATGTTTAGGTAAGGACTATTGTCACATTCTTAGATTTAACTTTATATATTTAATTTTTTTACATGGTGTTGATAATAAACACAATGTTCATGACAGGTTAAGTACAACATAAAACACTAGCCTATGATGAGTATAAGAAATCATAAAAATGTCACGTATAGAGCCATATGATTTTTATTTCATTACATTCAGCAGACAGTTGATATTTCTTTTAAATATGTAAAATAATTAATAATTAATGAAGGTTTAGCATTTTCTTACATATAATTTTTTAAAAACAAAAAATCAATTATAATTTACGGAATAAGTGTTAATTTTTTCCATTTTAGTTACATAAATTGAAATATAATTTCTACTGCAAGTATATTTTATTCGAAACGAAAATATTTTTGTTTTATTAAGGTATAGAATATATTTTTTCATTACACAATTTATGAATACTAATTATAATACTTAAACCAAAATACTAAATATAAATTTTAATAATTGAATTAGTGTTCACAATTTGTCGAGTTATGATATTGTACAGTAGAGAGAGTTAATCATTTATTTATCATTACGAATTATTACAACTAAAAGTATAAACATATTATTTTAATTATTAAAACTAAGATATAAAGACTTCTGTTGGTTTGTCTTAATGATATGTTAAGAATAATTTTCATTTAATGAGATTATATGTGTCAACCAGGTTTCTTTGTTGAATATTCCGTATAGTCTCTTTCAAACTGCTCCATTTTTGTAATAAAATGTAATAATTGTTTAATCATCGTTTCATTACTCTGTATTTATAACCTAAAATGTAAGAAAATTACACCCGTCAAAATACATTAATCAAGTTATGGCGAGTGCCCAGCAAGTTGAGCGCTCATTATTCTTTGCATTAAGAGAATCTCATTATTCTTTGCATAAAGATGTTCTCTTGTTCGCACAATTACTTGAAGTTGACCAAATATTTAGTAAATGATCCATGACACTAATCACTACACAATGAGACAAATACATTTTTTAATATACACATACACGTTTCCGGTAAAATATAGACAAATTTCCGATAATTTTTTAGTCTTTTTTTATAATTTTGAGTATCAGAATTTTGAAGGATGGCATGGATATATTTATGGATATATTATTATTGTAAATATTTTTAGCATATTGTTAAAAATATTTACAATAATTTAGAAATGTATTATATACAATTGTAAAACCAAATAATTAAGGGACCTCTGAAACTTACTTTTTTCGCTGATATCTCACACGATAAATCTAACGTTAAAAGAAGAAATAAATATTTTAGTTTTCCAAGTTTCTACTTCAACCGGTTTCTGAAAAGTAATCGGTTTTGATAGATAGACTGACCGATCGACAAACGAGTTATCTTAGAAAGGCCTTGTTTTTCTTGATTTTTTTTGACGGATCTCTAAAAATGAAGAAATAATATGACATCTGTCCAAAATTTTCCGGAAATGTTCCCACATTTAAATTTTCATGCATTAATTTATTGAATGCTAATGTCATTTGTTATGACGTACCTTTCATATCAAAATTTCTTTATGTTGGAAATAACCCTATGGTAGAAAGCAGTCATAAAATGAAAAAGTAAATAGAAACGTATAAAAAGCACGGTTAATTTCGTTACATCTGTTTTTCTTAACTTTTTGCTCACGAAGGAAAAAAATTAAATTTACAAAAATAACATAAAGTTGCTTTAACAAACTGAATTTTCAGACAACATAGGCCATATTTAACAATGACAAGGTTTTTGTACCAAATATATATGTAAATAAAAAGACATCGTACATGTTCATTCAATAACTGAACCTATTATTTTTGAGCATTGGTGGATTCACAGGGATCCATTAAGTCCCAAGCAGCGAATTTAAAAGATTAAATCTAGAAGCTTGACGTAACAACCAATGTGAACTACCCGTGCTGTTACTTTAGCGATTGGTAATTTTTTTAGTGTTGGTGTAATTGTTCAAATTTTCTTATTAAAATAAGTAAAATAAGTAATTCAGATAGGACCTGATAGCTTTTTGTGACATTTCTTTGTGGAAAGTTTTTGCTTTATATAATACTTGCTTTTGCTTTATTTCTTGTTATTGAGAAAAATAAACTATCGAAAAACTTGTGTCAAGTAAAATCAAAAAGATAATTAGAAACCTCACTGCTAAAGAAAGCCTATTTTACATAAAATTTATTTAGGCGTATATACGTGACATATAAAACTTTTATTTTTGTTTAGATGTCATTATTTCCAAAGTAAGTGAAAAAATTGTTCATGAATCGATTTTAGTTACTTTTAGATATAGTGAAATAATAGGGTCGTGTACTAACTTTCTTGCTGATGGAATATTAATTTAAGTTATCGCTGTATTAAAATCTTCAGAAAAATCAAAATATCATATCGTGCCCATATGAGTGCTAATAATTAAATTATATACATTTTTTCAATCACGAAAGATATTTTGAGGAAATATTTAATAGACCTTTCCAGGTAATTAATCGTACATTGGCGTGCTGCACGTGCTGCCATGATTCGTCTAATCGTTTTTTAGTTATCCCGATAATAAACTATTCATAAAAAATCATGTTATCAGACATGGCAAGTATTATAAGTGTGTGCGGAAATAGTAATACACCTATAATGGATATTCATTTTTAGAAACAATGACACACCCACCTTACTGTATTGACTTTAAAGTTGAAGACGTCAGCATAAAAACAATCCAGCTTCTTCGGATTCTATTCTGACTGATATATTATTTACATCAACCTGTTTCACCTGTTTTGTGATGAATATTAACTTTTAAAATACATTTGTTTTGCAAGAAGGGCATATCGCGTAACAATTTCTGTCGACCGTCCTCTGGCATACACCTGTTTAAATATAACTTAATAAACGTTTGAAAGTTAGCGTCTATTATATGTTTGTCATTTATTTGCACAGCTGTTTTTGGGTTATTTGCCAATAGTTCACGTTGTTCTTGATTAAACGAATTTAGACATTCATTGGTCATTAATTTTTTGTTCTGTGAGAATAAAGTTCTTGGTCTGTCGGAAAGAATAATACTGATTATACTCATACCTATATCGCTGTTTATAAAGGTGTACAGTAAGTTTTTCTTAATAAGACAGATAAAATTTATTGCAAAATGAAATTGATTTATTTTTGTTTCATTTTCGTGAAGTCTAAATATTTGAAGAGAGAAATTAATTAAAAATATTAATTTTAGTTGTGTATAAATAGGGCAATAGTTGGTCTATTAAATTTTCTTTTGAGAATATTTTAGTTTAAAACTTGACAAATTGCTTGATAAACATTTCAATTTACAAATTGTTTGTAATAATTAATGATAGTTGATTTTAATCTACGTAAATTACACATCTACTGTCATATTTAGTTATATGTTTCCAAATATTATATCCTTTTTATTGTATAGTTCAAGCTTCTTTATCTAAGTTTCTGTGCCTTATATAGTTTTAGCGTGACTTGTTGTATGATAAGTGTTTCGTTTCAATACATATTTTATTAATCTTTATACTTTGTATGCATAAAATTTCTACACATTTATAGTATTACTTAGGAATAGGTAAATGTTTATAATAAAGTGTTTTTAATTTCGAATAGTTTAGAATATATTCTATATAATTTCTTTAACTTTCATACAATGATAGAATCTCTGAATGAAATCTGAATGATTTTTAAGAATGAAATATATTAAGTGTTGGTAGAAATCGCACTTACTAGGTTTCCACACACCTTTAAGGGTGTATAAACATTTAAAGCATTTAAGTGCGTACATATGTATGTAAATATTTATATATATATATATATATATATATATATATATATATATATATCGTCCTCGATGATCGAATAGAATGGTTACACCACACGGTATTCGAAGTTCAAAATAAATTTCGGGCCTTTTTGAATTAGTGGAAGTAACCTTTATTTTATTCACAACTAAATGAAACTACGTGATATGGTTGTTTTAACTATTGAGACATGTATATTCGAGTTCAATTTTATTACCAATAGTAATAAATAAATGAATTTCAAGTTTTTGTTTTCAACTGTTTCTGAGAAAAACGTACCTGATATAAAGATACATGCGGCAGACGGAGACGTGAGTAATCATATAGAGTTCATGTTTCTTCCTTCTAAGGTATGTGGAAGTATGGATATATATGGCCATATATGCACTAAACTATTGCATGTGTTATGTACATGATATATATGCACTAAACTATTGCATATATGTCATGTACATTGCACTAAACTATTGTAAATGCACTAAACTATTAAAATGCACTAAACTATTGCATGTGTTATGTACATGACATATATGCACTAAACTATTGCATATATGTTATGTACATTGCACTAAACTATTGTAAATGCACTAAACTATTAAAATGCACTAAACTATATAAATGCACTAAACTATTGCATGTGTTATGTACATGACATATATGCACTAAACTATGCACACATATATGCACTAAACTATTGCATGTGTTATGTACATGAAATATTCCCCACTCAATCGTAAATTCTGTAGTAACGGCGAAACCTCAAAGAGTAATTAAATATGATTAATTGTTACATATGAACAATTCAGCAATAATATAAAAGCACATGTAACATAGGACATGATGGTTCGTGAATGAAAAACTGTTAAATTAGTTTTATCGATTCTTAAATAGAATGGACTTGTTATAAATCAAAAAATTTTTCAGATGCACACTTTAGTGGTATCAAATGATTTTTTCGAAGTCAAAGAGGAAGATTATGAATTAGTCCTCACCAAGTGCGGCGTAACAGATAAGGTGGTGCGTGAAAGCCTTGAAAACGTCAAAGAGTGGTACAGGATGCAACAACATCTTCCTGAAGGCGGCGTTTGTAAGTTGTCTGAATTTATTTCTGAGCAAAAAATAAAATAAAATAAAACAAATATTTTGGAAGAGGCAAATGTATTATTATATCAGTAGGTTATTTTTTCAATTTAATTGTATCCACTTCGTTTC
Organism: Druceiella hillmani; assembly: GCA_039881145.1. Taxonomy (NCBI): domain Eukaryota; kingdom Metazoa; phylum Arthropoda; class Insecta; order Lepidoptera; family Hepialidae; genus Druceiella; species Druceiella hillmani. The sequence goes on from JAYKKI010000009.1 coordinate 5,981,664, forward strand.
AAAGTAAATAAATATTTGATAAGTATATCATTTGTAATTAGTTTTAAGTTACTTACTTAATAGGTAATGCACTATGGGTAGAAAAGAAATGAAAAAAATAAATGGTAATTGGTAGAATAATTCTTGTTATTAGCACAGAAGAAATTTAAAATATAGACAGGAAAGGCGGAGAGATTAAATTTTATTACAAGCAGTCATTTTGCATTCAATTGTATAATTAAGTTTAAAACTAATTTCATCATAACATTATTTCAATCTTTTGCAAGACTTTCGAATAATAATATTATAACACCAAATTTCATTAGGGTATTCTTCATAAAACACTTAATAGATAATTTCTGAAAAATTATTCATACATTTTACTAGGTTAGGTTAGGTTAGGTTACCTATTAACATATAACTTTGTACAAAAAGTGATATTATGAAACTTTCTATAAAACTAAATCGAGCTGAAGACATAGGTAAAATATAACAAAATTATGGGGAGAATTTAACAACTGTTGAGTTTATGGGAATAAAGAGTGAAAGCCTAAGTTATGGAAGACTTAACTATTAAAATTGAGGTAAAAATGTTGCGTTTGTTACATAGAACCGTGTTGTCGTTATTATCACCCCGCATATTTATTTCATGATATTTAACTATTCCAAAAAGGTTTTGTTCGGGATACAGTTAAGTTTTATCAAAAAATGCTTAATTCATAAAACACTGTATACGGTGGTTCAATATCTGCATACACTTGTTTACTTTGGCGTGAACTGTTTTAGCAATAAAAATGTTTTTATTCATCTTAAAAGTGCAGTTTATGATTATCCACAAAATAAAACAATACGATTTATGAATAAAGGATACATATCTATAAATAATTTAAAAAAGTGAAAATGACATGAATGAGGAATACTATGGCAGAAAAGTTTCGTTTGAAAATATACGACGAGAAGTATTGTGAGGGAGAGAATGTAGTGACAAGATGTGTAAATTGTGATGGCATACTTACATGGTTTGGTCGCATGCAAAATATGCAGGGAAAGAGATTAAAAGGATGATAGTAAACACTTTAAAAGGACATTACCTAATTATCATATTTTTCTACAGCGGAGGAGCGAGTTTTTCGTCTCCTAATCACTACGGGTTTCAGCCTCGAAAGGACTAAGCAGATGATCGATAATTTGCTCACAGCACGCGTTTTATTTCCTGAGCTGATGGTGGACCGCGATCCTTGTTCGGAGGCCATGAAAACAATTAGGCCATGTATCGAGTTAGCCGTAATGCCCCAACGCCTTGATGATATGAGCAGGATTATTGTATTTTCGTAATGAAATTGTATTCAATTTATTATTGATTAAGTATAATATATATTAGAATTGATACGAGAGAGAATTTCACCGAAAACTTTTTATTTTGCATATATTTCATAAAATAAAGTAGTTTTTTTAAACATTTTCAATTACTAATTAAGCTTTGTTTATTAGATATTGTGCTACTGTGAAGTATTTTCATTCACACCACGTCGTAGTTTATTTATCCATAACTTCCTTCTCGAAGCATCTTCAAAATTAATTTGGAATATGACGGGGTAAACAGGACGGAGAAAAGATTTTAAAAATGTTAAATATACTAATATTGGAGATATGTAACTATTAAACTCTGTTGTGTGTCTAATAACGCAGTATTAAAAAATGTAGACAGAGTGGAGAATTAGAATTTTAAAAACGATTATTAAAATGATATCAAATATATTATAGTCTTATACATAGATTACGAACAAAATCGAAACATATACGTGTATGCCAGTTTTGCTCATAGCTTCTTAAAAACGGCCCGTAGAAGATATTTGTAACAGGCAAAATGTAATCTAAAACTTAATCAGAACATCGAGGACTATTCCAATATAACTGCTAGTCAGACTGGATCAGTAGTTAATCTGTAATATTTGAATAAACAAACAGACGTTGAGACAAAATTTTAAAAAATTGCATTCTTTTAACCACTCGCCACTATTCCTGTTTAATATCTTAAATGTACGGACAGTCCGATTAACTTCATATTTTAACTGATGTACACTCACACAATATATGGAATTAGGAAAAAAAATTGATTTCTTCATTAGATCTTTTAAAACTTCAATAAAATTATTTATGTGTATTATTTTAAAATATTTTTGCAGTAACTTACTTTATCTCTATTCTAAATTTTAAGTTCATGTTTCAAACGTTTCCCGAGAAAACAGATGTGGATATTTTTAATATCTCCATAATTGTCATGATATCTCATATCATGATATCTCGAAAAACTTTATTTCCTAATATTTTCTTTTTTAATTGACACCTCATATTATATATAAAATTTAAAAAATGCATTATTATATTTGTCTTCCAAAAATATTTTTAGAAGTACTTTTGTGTATCAATTATTGAGGTTTATGTGTAAATATTGATATTTGCATGGGTCAATATACAATACAACAGACGAACCAGTTAGTGAAATTTTTATTTTGAGGACAAACTACCTAAAAAGTAAACGTACAAAGTCAATGCATCAATGCAAAAATCACTTTTGTTTCGGTAGCTGTAACACAATGTCATTTGTCGATGAAAGAATTTAGATAAAATTTTATGACTTATAAAGAGTACTATTGTCTTTAAATATAATTTACAGAATATTCTATAATTATATTATGTATGGTACCAAATAGTAGTTACTTTAATGGTGATACTGTTATGTTTGGCAGCTTCATCCTTTTGTTAGGACATTATTCGCAATTAAAAGAAATTGGAATACAATTACGGTCGTTATATTTGTGTTTTGTGGGAAAACCCATACAGACCCGGCTTCCATTATTGTGCTTGAAACATATAAATGCTGTTCGATGTTCCTAAGAGTTATTCTTTGCTAATATCCCACCTGAAGATGTTGTAATACAACGAAACCTAGGTAATGGTAAAGAACTTAAAGAAAGTAGAAATAATACTATATCACGTTGTTTCATTTAATTGTGAATAATGAATTTGTACAAAATTAAGGCCAAATATATTCAATGGGACATTATTGTTTGTATGCCTAATAACTTCAGAATCGACTGCATACTAAAGTAATTTTATTGTATTCCAGATTTAATGATGAAGATATATCGAAAGTTAATACGACTGATTACTTTAAGCTGTGCTATATGACAACAGATCTCACTTTCCGTTTAGATTTGAGCCTTGGAAACCATTTCATAATTGATTGGAAAGAATTTAAACTCGCTCATCTTACTCGCGTGACACCGAGTGTAATCAAGAACATGTTGTTTACTTTACAAGTAAGTTGCACACAATAGTTGCAGTAATGTACACCTGTGTAATTTATTACAAAGTAAGTGCCCATGTGCCCACGTTATTTACAAATATATTTAATGGTCTATTTTCGACGAAAAACCTGATTTAGAAATGTTTGTTAATTTTAGTTGACTAATTTAAGAGATGAATTAAAAGTTTAAAAGAATTCGTTGATTTGGAATAGGTAAAGGGTTTTTTTTATTATGCGATTTTTAATATCGACTTTTAAATGTTAATCTTAACGCACAAAATGCTAAAATTTGCTCAAATGGTAACAAAAATGTAATTTATGATCATTTTACATTATTAATTATGTAGACCTGTTAAGCAAGAGAAAATTTCGCTCAACGAAGGTTTCGCCAACACTTGGACACATATATGCATTTACATATACATATATATATATATATATATATATATATATATATATGGTGTTTTTCTAAAACCCATTACAAATGTGAATATTATTTTTCACTTTGTGAATATGTTTGTGTTTCTCCAGACGTCAAAATATTGCAAATTTCTCAAAAGCTTTAAGATTTAGAATCATTACTACAAAGTTTTCCAGAAAATTTTGGGTAAACTTCTGGGAATGCTTAGTAAAAAAAGGATAGTAGACAGAGATAAAGCACAAGTATATTTCGCGGACATTTTTGACAATACTATTGAATGGACAATTTGGACGTCACTATCAATGTCTAGGAACTTTTCTTCCATTTGACACACACTACAAACGGAATTAAAAAAATTGATTCTTTCATTTGTTGTCTCTAAAATTTCTCTCTGTTTAAAATTGTTATATATTAAAATATGCTCGGCTATTAGATTTTATTACTTTGATAAATTCCAAATTTCTACCTCAAACGCTTTCTAAGGCAAGGTTGTGTGTATTCTCAACAATGTCTTTGCTAAAGAGTTCGAGTAAACCGATAGACTACTGAAATCATTGCAATAATTATTCACTATTACAAATCTACAGTATTATAGATTTAGCAATATTTGTAACTGAAATTGGAGTAAAAAGAGTAAATTTACTGCTCTCTTGGTTTATACTGGGTAAACCAAATATTATAAGAATAATTTACGTATCTCAATGAAATCTATAAAAAAGTCCAATACTATGTTTTTATCTTATATTGAAAGTTATAATATTGGCATTTTCGAATAAAAGATAAAGTTAACCATAAAGTATCAAGTAATAGTTTTACTTAGAACTTCATGGTTTTTTTTTATTTGGAACAGGTCCTTATCAAAGTAAACAATTAATCATTATTAGTATTTCATGTATATCAATAATTGCTTTTAATGCATGTCTTTTCAATAGCAAATTTAAATTTATACGACAGCTTTTTCTATTACGTTCATACAATAATCGCTTGGCCACTATGCGTAGCGGAGATGCGGAGCATTCAGCTGCACAACGATAATACCATTTCATACAAATTCTGCTTCTTTGCTTTTGAAGCTGCTGGAGAGTTCTTGTTTTATATAAATTTATAAAATAAAATTTGAAATAGTTTAAACTAGCCTTTTTATCAATATTATTTTTTATATGTTTTTGCGAAAAACTAATAGACGGGCAGATAAATGGACATGAGAGTGACCTTGGGAGAATATTTTTTTCTTTTTAAGTTGCAGAACCTCAGAAAACTGTTGCATCCCCTTTCAGTGACATTATGCATGTTTAGCTAATAATCTACAGAATTTATCATATTTTGTTTTAAGCATTCTTAAGGTAAAGCTTTGGAAGTATCTCCACAATGTTTGCTTAGAGCAAATAATAACTGTTATTGATAATATGGCATCATAGTCTACATGGTTTCAAAGAACGCTTGGGAAATTTTAAAGGAAATTCATGTGAAAATTGGGCTTATAATGTGTTAAACGAAAGTATTTGATTTTATTCATTTGATCAAAAAGTACATTTGAAGAAGTTGTACTGAAAAGAAAAATATTATTAAAAATTTACTTGATCGGAAAATAAACCGCTATATGTAAACATCTTCGCTTAGATCGGAGAAAAATGCAAAACAGAGATATGACATAGGTACTGTAAAAGGATACTAAGTGAAGCTAGTTACTTTCTTTTATTATTTCTTAGTGTGTAAGTATTGGCTTGTTTGATAAGATTAACTTTTTCGCTTATTTTTGTTTTTTCCTTTTACTGAATCGATTCGTCTTATTCCTTTCTCATTCTCTTTCGTTTTTTTAAAAATAATATTTAAATTGTTATGGGTCGTGGTGAAATTATTTAAGCAAATTCTTTTTAGAAATCTTACCACGTTTATAAAAATATCGAAAAGTGCTAGTATTAAAAGTTATTTTTCATGGAATATTTGTGTTGAAGGCGGAATAATCATTATTGTAAGATAGAACTTGTAAATTACAACATTAAAAAGTCTTGTGTTCCACTTTACCAAAAAAAGTGTTTTGTTTATAAAACGAGATTTTTGTATATACCGAGGCACAATCACGTTTTTAGTAAAATATTCCTGAGTCTTAAAAATGTTAACTGCATAAAAATGTTATTGCAGTATTATGTAAAAAAGGTTGTAATAGAACTGGAAAATAGCCGATAATTTATCAATAATAAGCGCACTTCTTTTTTAGCCGAATTAATTCAGGCGATCTACTTGCTTCTATTACAAATACCTGAATTTTTTCATTGCTGGGAGTTTTAATATAAACTTTAGTGGACCTGTTATCAAAAGTATATATGTAATATTATACAAAAAGTTTTTAACATATTACAGTGGTGATTTAAAAAAAAAAGAATTTTAAAGTAATAATTAAACCCATAGCGAATTATTTTTTTAAACATTTGTAGGATCATGTGCTCCGTCTTTATTTGATTATGTAATGCATTTCACTTTCTTTCTGTTTTTAATTTATTTTTGTTGTACTTGTACGACGAAGTTATAAACATTTTGCAAAATTAGTATCTGCTATGTTCGCATGTATTATTAGCGTGACAAATGACAGTTGGTAAATTGTTATGTACATTCAACGTACAGGGTTCGAACTGTTGCTTACATGTAGAAAACTTAATATTAGGATTGATTGTATAATTTTGACTAGCATTTCTTAACTCTTATAAGTGCTCGTACTATAACATTCTAATAACTTATGCTTGATGACAATCACTTCATAACCACTTAATTTTTGTATTTTGTTTTTTTTTTCTGAGGAAATTATGTAATTGTTTTTATGAGCACGTAGCCTATTAATTTTATTCAGGAATATGCAGTTTTATTCAATAAATATCTACAGGATACTTCCGGTCAACATACAATCTTGAAAGTCAAAATAAGGAAAGGCCTTGTAGCAAAAATAAAAGGAAAAAATCCAAAAGTCATTGATTCAGAATTCTATGTGGAATTGTACATTTTATAATTAATTTGTTTATACGTCCGTGAAAAATATAGTAGACAAATATTTACTTTGTGAAATTGATTAAATAATTGCATAAAGTTTATTTAGAATTATTATGTGCTCTTAAATATTGGTAAATGTGTAAATTTGTACGGAATTCTCTTAGCGCACTTCCTTTTTAACACTTCCTTTTTAAGTTGCGGTGCGGAAGCCCCATATGGTCGGTTTCTGATATGTCTACCTCTTATTAAACCTAGAGACTTAATTAGTGTCGTCAAATATTTCGTACAGTTTTTATAAAAAATAATTTAATTTAGACTTTTTTTAATTTAATTGATATTTTTTTGTCACCTTAGATTTATATCCTCATTTCTTCTTTTTTGATGTAAAATTCTCCGACGTAAAATATCTCTAGACATATTCATTTCCAGGAATATTATTTGATTTCAAAAAGTATAAAAAATACTTAAAAAATTTAATAATTGTTTTTTCACTTCCAGAGGTGTTATGGTTTAAAACTTAAGACCATACATTTTACCAACGTACCGTCATATGCAGAGTTATTAGCTTCAATAATGAAGGCTGGCTTTAGTGACAAAATTGGTAGCAGGTGGTTTGTGCATAAAGAATATGATGGTCTTTTTAAATTTTTCCCTAAGACCCACCTTCCGTCCGACTTTGGTGGAGGAAATAAATCTTTGAAAGAGTTGACGGGTTTGTGAAATTTTTATTGAAATTTTTTATATTTTTCATTAAATTTAACTAAATTTTGTCAAATGGGTTTCCAAGTTTTAATTAAATTTTGTATCTCAGTTCTATGACCATTATCGATTTACGGTTGAAAATTTATATTTTGAAGCATCGTATATATAATTTCTAACAGATAATTTTACCAAAAAAGGACAAAAACAAAAAAGACGTGTATCTTTCCCGTTTTTGATCCAAGGTTGTGCAAGGTGCAGTAATAAAAATTACAGAAAAAATATTTAATTTTTTTTAACAATTACAATTTTAATTTGTGTTTTGCGACCAATTTCCAGTAAACTACAATTTCTTATGTCACAGTAAAAACTATAAATAAATGGCTAGTTGCATTATATTATTTTCAGACGAGTTAATTGCGCAAATGGTCAAATGTCGTGAGTGGTTCTTGGAGCAAGACCAGTACAGAGTGGATGAGAGCAAAAGGGTCGCTGCCGGTAACGCCATGTCAAAAGAACTTCAGGGCATTCAAGGTTCATTCCGTGCCCTGGATATAGACTAATAACTGTGCATTTATTGTAAACTGAAAGTTAAAATAAATTACTGAAAGTTTATTAAATTTTCTGAATTTTTTGGCAAATTGTGGTAAAAATCTGTTAAGTTATTTGCTTTCTTTGAAAGCAGTTTTTAGAGTAGTGTTATTTTTCCAATAAGCCTCATTTTTAAATTGTAACTTTTGCAAATTGCTTGTCACATTATTGATATGTAGCGTATAAATGTCACAGATAATTGTCATTTTAAGTAAGACCTTATCAATATCGGCGACACTCCTTTTATGTTCTGTTTCCATTGGTATTAGAACAGTTTTTATTATAGTAAATTTTCAAAGGCTTGCTTGCAGTTAAAAAAACGGTCCGGCTTTCTTTCATCCAATGCTTGAGAAATAGTTTCCCTTTTCCTTTATTGAAAAGTTCTAGGACTGAATTGACTTTATGTCTATGAAATCATAAAATTTCTTGTTCAAATAAAAAATTTATTTAAATATTCCACATCGGTTGGCCCGATTCATTTCACTGTAATAAACTAATCGTCATGTTATATAGAAATTTCTTACAAAAACTCTTTAAAATGGTGGTGTATCGTTGTATTTTTTCTTAGAAAGTTTACAGTGGATATGACAGTGTATATTATTTCTTTTCTCTTCAACATTTGCAGCACAATGTCTTTTAAGTGTTTCACAACTGAACCCTTCGAATTTAATCTTGATTCCTTCAACAACACCGTTACTGTGGTTGCAAGTATTCCTTCCTCCATTGGTGGTGACATTTGTGAGATTATCTCAGCTTTGTTGCTTTCAGTGCTTGATTTTCCGTTCTCCACCAGAGCTTCAAATTGATTCTCTTGATATTATAGCGACAATTTGAAATTATTGACATGTTTTATTCGTGATTTCCCCATCGAAATTCAAGCCCAAAAATTAACAATCAAAAAGATGGTTCTTGCTGAAATATTTAACAAAATGAATTATCAAAACAGCATAGTCCATATCTAATAACGATGAGCCCTGTTAGCACACTTGTTTTTTTTTAATATTAGATATATCACGGAGAAATAAATAGATAAAAAAACCTTAGTTATGAGTTCATTACATGATAGCACATAGTATTTTTGAGTCTTGATGAGGTTGCGCGGATTTATTGTACTCGGACTCGTCCGAATTTTTGTTGCTGTTTTTTTGTAATAGTCGATTTTTTGTGTTTCTAAGAAATTACTGTGTAATATGTTATTATTACTAATATAAGTTTATAACTGATTAACTAAAGTTACAAAATCATATGCGAGAATAGCGGTTCAAAATCTTCAGCTGATAAAATCTTTAAAATAATTTCACCACAGCTTTTTTAATTTAAAAATTATCTAAGTCCTAATTATCTAATGCAATTACAAAAAATAAGGGCATTTTGAACTGTAAATTCACTTAAAGTCGCTCACATTCTTTTGTTTCATAATATAACTGATATATACCGTGTATAAACACAATTGATTTTTGCAAAGACAGAATTGTGTCGCAGAAAACAATTAGAATTTCCACTTTTGACTTATTGTTTCTCATCCTCAAATCTTCATCCTCAATTCTTTAGAGTGCAACAGAAAAGACTAAGAAAATGTTATCAACATCACAATACGTTCCGCGTCCAGCTCGAAGCTATTTGGACACTACTCATCTAGCGCATATACGTGGAGTATTTTGCTTTTATTGGGACTTTATTAGTATAAAGACCAGTTTACAAAACATTATACATACTTGTTAAGTAATTTATTGGTCATTATAAAAATTAATTATTATTTGCATAAAATGTTTTTTTTTCATTTATCACGTTTTTAAAACGGACTAAAACTATAAAATAATTTCTCATTGCTCCATGAAGATTTAAAACCAGATACAGATTGATAACCTCATACCATTTGTGCTGGGAATTTGTGATTGTGAATTTTTAGTAACTATGAATATACTTGTATGATCCAAAACGAAAAACTTAGGGCACTGGTTCATTTAATCACTAACAATTTTATTACATTACAAATGTTATGAGCTCTTGTGTGAGTTTTCTCAACGGCAGCTAATTTCTACACTTTTTACTTTTATCTATTGCATGCACTCGACGTTTTTCGTTTCTTGGATCTTAAAATTATTTTCGTAGCTATTAAAATTCACAATCACAAATTTCCAACAAAATATGTAAGGGGTTATAAATTGGTGTGAAAAATCATGGGGAAAGGAGAAATTATTTCATGTCTTTTAGTCAGTTTTAAAAACGTTATAAATTAAGAAACAAATTTTGCAAACAATCATTATTTACTTTTTAGTGTTGTGTGTGTGAAAATTAGCAGTTGATTTAAAATATCTTGATATGATTAATAATATTCATTTATTTATTTCAGACATTGATTTGTCTTTGTATTTTTTTATATTATATATGTAGGCCTTACATATTTTTATAGTCAATATATTGTTAATAACGTTGTAGTAACAATTGTACGCTCTAAAAAGTACGCATTCTTTATATGGCCATCTTATGACAACGTGGCACTTTGTGAAAATTCAAAAGAATGGGGCTGCAGTGCAGATATTTGGCTGACGAAATCTTCGGTTTTATTTTCTAAATAAATTTTTCATTTTAATAATTAAGTCTGCTTGTCTAAAGCGTGTCTAAACTACCAGGTGAATACATCGCCTGGTATTACGGACAAGTAAATTTATAAAATACTTTAAAACGATTCACTCCGTGTTTGATAGTAAACTCGCTTGGCCGCTGCCGACTGGAGCATATTCTACCCTATCAAGAATAACTGACCTGAATCTTTTTGAATAGCTTTGAAAATACTTGTAAGATGTGAAACCAAACAACAAGTTTGCTTGGGGCGTTTGTGTACTTTTTATCCCTCCGCTTTTCCTTTTTTAGAACTTGAGAGTATTTTCTTAGCTAATAAAATTTACAATAACAATTTTTTTTGAGTTGCTTTAAGAAGTTCATAGAGTTCATAAAGCATCAAAAGACCAATCCAGTATCATGTGTATTTGATGGCCATCTTATTCATACCCAGAATATCAAATTGATCGACGAAGCACGCAAAAATGGTGTAGTAATCATATGTTTTCCATTGCATACGACACAATATGTGTCACAATATGTAGACGTGGGATTTGTTGGACCTCTCAACATTTTTGTGATCAATCTATTTCTGGGTAGCTAAGATCGCACCCGGACCAAGTTGTAACCCAATTTCAAATAGCCTAACTATTTGGACAAGGATTTCTTCGCGCAGCCACAATGTCCACTGCCTTAAATGCTTTCAAAGCTACTGGCACTTGGCCGTATAAAGAAGAAATTTTTACAGACTTTGATTATGTTGCTGATGAGGCTCCTAATATTTATTTAGAGCCGATACAGTCTCATACAGACACAGCCTCTCAAATAACTATAGTGCCATGTATTCTACCGCTAGAATCATCTGATTTCCAGCAACCAGCCCCGAGACCAGCCAAATTAATATGGACCTACCGTCTCGTAGACACCTTCTAATTTGCCTGTTAGTGGTGCATCCACAACGTCACTTGAACAACGAAAGAGCCAGAACCTAATACTTCATTTAATATGGTTAGTCCCATCGTTTTGATGCTGATTCCAATAATTAACCAAAAATGTACGAAGCAAGTCTGCAAAAGGGAAAAATAGACATAATAACTTTTTCTCATTTCAAGGAAGGGTTACAAGGAAAACTAAATAATAAGATGGTGAACGCAAATAGTAAAGAAAACTGTGATAAAAGAAAAAAGGAAACTACAAAAAATAAAACCAAAGAAAGAGAATAAAGAATCAGATAGTAAGAAAGAAGACACTGAATGCCACTGATACTATCAGGGTTTATACTCTGAATCTCATGAAGGCTGGATTATCTTTCAGGAATGTGGAAAATGGCCACTTTGCGGCTGTCCTGGGGTCGATGATGATGATGAAGATGCAGTTCGTACCTGTTATTTTTATGAAGATAATGATGATTAAAATGTTTAAGACTGTTGTACCCCATCTTACCCAAAGGGGGACCCCATTTTACCCCGAGGGTGGGCAAGATGGGACAGAAGACTCTTTTTCTTTTGACTAATTGTTCAAAAAATATTTAAGTTTTCTTATTTTTTATTATAATCTAATAGAGGAAAGACTGATTAAGTTAATAAATGAAGTTTCTAATTGTAATTTAATTAATAAGTCACACTTGTATTTAATTTTTTATTCGACTTCAAACCTTAAGGTCCCCATCTTACTTCCCTTCCCCTATACCTGACACTATCCTATAAAATGACACTCATAAATTTCATTTCGACATGAAATGTGCATTCTGCACTGAAAGATAGAAGTAGTCAATATAATAGACCTGGTAAAACCTTGCAAGACAAAGCAAACAGAACTAATGTAACATAGCGTTGACTTTATGATATGCAATGGAAAATGTTTATATTTTAAAAATAATCATAATTATAATAAGCCATTTATTCTCAGAAGAATATTGTATATACTATACATAACTTACAAAATCGCATTGAATCACATGTTGCATATACAAATAAAATGTGCAATTCAAGAAAAAAAAAGTAAAACCATTAAATATATCAAAAAAATATTTCTACTAAACCAAAGAGAATATATGTGAATTCAAACTATTCATAACCGTCATATGGCTATTATTCGTTTTTGAATACATAAAATAAATATAAAATTAAATATGAATATCATTGCTCCTTGAAATTAAGGATGAAATTAAACCAATTGTTCTGCATAATAAAGTTGTGCGGGTATCAACATTCGACCTTCTTCATCACCTTCCAGCGGTGTATGTCGGAAACGAAACCGGTCCAGATCGATCCAGCGATAGCCTTCACGTCGTCACTCCAGTGAGAACGCGGAAGTTCACGTGGCTTGTTGTGTCTGTACAACTACCGGTGCAGCATTAGCTTGACCCAACGTCTGTGGGTGTCATACACGCTGCTCATAGGCATTTGAATTGACAAAATAAACTATGCAAGTCATACTAATTCAAATTTACTATAAATAAGAATATATAAATATTTAAAAAGCAAATAAACAAAACGACTATGCACAAAAAAAAATTAATAGAAAATATTAAAAGAAAAGTTAATAAAATGAAAATATGAAGGAAAAATTGCCACGTCAAATTATTTTTAAGCAAAAATTTAAATTACGAGTGACAAAATTGGACGAATAAATGACAAAACAACATTATTGGATTACACAGAAGTTAGGATTATCTCTTTAAAAAATTACGTTAATATCTTCAAATAAAAAAAAAGAAATCACTAAGTAACCCAAACAAAAGCCATAAATTAAGTTTACCTAAGTACCAAAATATACATAGAAAGCTAAACAGTTTTCTCTCCAACAAAGGGTAAAAATATAAACAAAATTACAATAGAGCAAATTACAATACAAGTAGGTGTATAATTATATAGGTACGAGTGAGATCTGGTATCATTGGTGTTTGGTAAAAAGAAAATGTTGAAAATGTATATGGTGGACTTCATTTCAGTTTCTGATTGAAAAGCAAGATTGTGACTGATTATAGCGGAAAAGGAAGTAACATACATCCGAATATATGCACTAATGGAAAAAGGTAATGAGGATGATGAAAATGTCTACAATGACCTAGGTGTGAATCAACAAAATATTTCTCCAACTAAATACCGTTGTATAAGCGACGTTATATTAAATACAATAATTCTCAATGCTACGTAAAATATGTCTTTTGTTCTTCGTGCGACAGAATCATTTATGATATACAAAACTATTATCTCAAAACTAGATAAATATCTCGATTATTATACGACTTAATTGTAATATTCCATTATGTTGTCTTTTACTTTATGACAAAAAAATACTTTTCAAATTATATGTGATTTTTTTGAAGGATAATATATTGCAGTTATGCATTGTGTATAACATATATATATATATATATATATATATATATATATATATATATATATATATATATATATATCTACTATACTATGAATAAACATCTTATAGACAATAACATGTTTCTTATGGTGGTAAAAAGAAAGGTAGTTTATTGTAAGTTAAATTTAATTTTTTTTTAATTCTTGTAAAGTCCTAATACATGAAAATGAATGTTCTATAGAAAATGTTTTGTGTTCAGTATATATATATAGATTAATTATACGCTTATTAATTTTTCTTTCTAGAATATCTCTGCTTGTCTCTTGTTAAGTTGTGCATTAAATATTTCACTTTTCGACCTGTTTGTTTTGATTAATTGCTAAATATTAGTTTCGTATATGATGTAATTTTTATTGTGGCGTTTAAAATGTCTTTCTCTAAGTTTTATGTCTTTTGTAATTATTTTATGAGACGCGTCAGGAGGATAAGTATTTTGTTTGAAAATATGTTTTGTCAATTTTATTACTTTTTGGCCTCAAATTTCTATATATTTAAGATATTTTTTCGGGAACACGTTACAGTTTTTATTACGTATTTATTATTTTGGGTCAATTTTATGATTACTTAAAATATGCTGGTTTTTGAAGGGACTCACGATATGTGAATTTTACTGTGGGTTATGTATCAAATGACGTCTTGAGTCATATTTCTTTATTACAGAAAGCTTGAAAAAAGGGCATTGATTTACTTTCTAATACAGTAAAAAAATATAAATGAGGCCATGCTTCGTTAAAATATATTTGTTTCTTGTGCCATGTTTTCCATAAGAATGTCTTGAGTGAGTCAAAGTCAATAAAATATATCTGAATGCATTTCTATTATAACAAATAACATATTGTGAATTAATTTTAGTACTGATTAATTTTAATTTTGGAAATTATCCTTGTGTGTACGTTTTGAGAATTTCTCTTGATATTTCAGTTTATATAAGCTAGTTTTAAAGATATATTTAGTCATAACGTTAGAACTACTTAAAATTTTAAAATATCTTTTGAATTATTATAATTCGTTCTTTTGAATGCTTTTTGGGTACATACATAAATTTTTAACACATATTTGTTCGATTATATAAAATCATGTGATTTTTCCCCCTATAAAATATAAAAATAAATATTTTCCGAGTGTTAATTTTTGAGATTTTTTTTGTTTAATTACTATTTTTAACAAAAATAAACAAACAGTAAGTTTCTAAGTCAAATGATTTCTAAGAAATTGATATGACCGACGGAAATATGTGAATGTGTATAGACGAATACGTGAGTGACTTTGGAAAGTTTCTGTTTTTTCTCTTCAAATATATAATCCTGAAAAGAAATTGAAACAAGTGCAAAAGTTTGCGCATGTTTGTATAATTATTGTAGGGATATATGAGTATACGTATCGCGTATAATCTGATTAGCACGTTAGCGCCTGTATGTGTTTGCATGCGTGTGCGCGTGCGTGCTCGTTTGCGTGTGCGTTTTTGCGTGTTTTCAAGCATGCGCGGTTGTATACGTGTCGTCGGCGCACCCGCTTACGTATGTGTGGGCGCATGGTTGACAATGTGGGTGCATGTGCACCAATGTGTATGTATACTTAAGTTCGTGTGTATGTCGTGTGCGTATAAAAATAAGATGGTGTACGGTAGCCTTGCGAACATAATAGGGTGGCACAAGACGCGGCAAGATCTTCCTGGTGGCACCGTTTGTAAGTCGGCTGAATCTATTTCAGATTAAAAGACATGAGAGAGAATACAATGAAATTAATGGTTTATATTTTGACAGAATGATTGTTTGTTTCCACCAAATTTCACGGAAATTTTGGGACATAGAAGTTATATATTATTAAACAACTTGCTGTAGCATTTAAGAGTTAATAAACAGGAATAGAAAAAAATACGAAATTGGTTAAAACGTCAAGCAACTTGCAATTTTTCGTTTACGATTGAAGCAAATTATTTCAGTCGTCTATATTTGTATAAGATTAACTTCATTTTTTTATGCTATCAAGTGCTAATTGATATTCTGCATTGTATTGTAATCACATAGTAATTACTAACAGTTCTATGTTCAATAAGAAAAGTTTTTTCCTTTTTTTTTGTTTCTTAATTTAGTAGTAATAATATTTATATCAATGTTTTTTCATATAATCGGGCTTCAATAAAAAAAAATGGTTTTTGAATTGGAGATGTTACTCAAATTTTGTAAGTTTTATGTGATTTTATATAACTTTTAAAACTAATGGACATATGTATCTTATTATATATTTCGTTGAAATATTTAACTTGTAATATTCATCTTCTGGAAATAAATAGAGAAAAAGTACAATTAGGGTTTACATAATGGAGATGAAATTATATAATTAAGTTTAGTTTTCTTACAGCACGCGTTTTATTTCCTGAGCTAATGGCGCACCGCGCTTCTTATTTCGAGGTCATGCAAACAATTAGACCATATATGGAGTTTGCAGTAATATCGCAACCCCTGGGTAATATGACCAGATATAATATTATTATCGTAATGCGATTTTGATGTATAAAAATATTGATTATAAGGTACTTCAATATTTACACCATCGAACATTTTACTCAAAATTTTATAGTAAAATATATTTCATAAATTTATTTTGTTTTAGGAAATGCTTATTTTCAGTATTTGCGTTTTTTCCTAAAAATATATATAACATGTGTGTATACATATATATATATATATATATATATATATATATATATATATATCCTTTTATAACTTGTATAACAGCTGTTCCAGCGGCTTCGCTCACGTATATTTTGGTTTATTCGTACGGTGAAGTTTTCACCAATATTAATTGAAACTCGAAAGATTATTGCAAAGGAAATCCCATAGAAATAGGATAGAAAGAACACATGTACAAGCAGAGAGACGAAACTAAAAAAAATAATTTCCGGCGAACTCTAAATAACATATTCCACGCCTATTTTTCAAAAATGTTTTCAATGTGCCTCTTTATGGCTTAATTTTTTTCTCCACAATAAGTGAAACTACTTCTATACTGCATAGTATACAATTATATCAAGATAAACATGATATTTTGATATAAAAGTCTGTGAGAAACAGGGTGACTAATAAGTCTTTTTTTAAGAAAAAAACCTAAAGAAGCAATGCCACAATATTAAATCAATTTGAAAATCAGTTGCGTTTCGTTAGTGGTAACACGATAACATTTGTTGATGAAGGAATATAAGGAAAGTTTTACAACTTATACGAGGTATTATAACTTTTAAAATATATTTTTTAGATTAAGCATTAATCTAGAAATGAAATAAGAATAGTGTAGATCGAAATTATACTATTTACGCTATCAAATATTGCTTTTAAAGTATAAACAGGGCCACTAATATGTGTAGCAGCTCTATTATTGTGGTTTTAACATTTCTTGACCATTATTATATACGCAATATCTCCTTAAACCTATGTATTGCAGGACATAGGTTGACTCCATCTACACAGATTTTAAAAAAGCTTTCGACAAGGTTGATCATCTCATCTTGCTGAATAAACTATCTTTCAACGGTATAAAGGGCAGTTTACTTCGTTGGTTCGTCTCCTATCTCAGCATCAGGCAACAAGCAGTAAAAATTAATGGTTTTATATCACCTCACGTTCCCATGACTTCAAGGGTATCTCAAGGTTCCATATTGGGTCCCTTTTTGTTTATCATTTTTATATCAGCAATTGTTTTAAACACAGCAAGTTCTTGTTATATGCTGACGATCCAAAGATTTTCTAAAAAATAAGAAATTTTTCTGATCATTCGAAACTACAAGAAGATCTTAACAGACTAGATGCATATTGTAGAATAAACAAGATGCAATTAAGTCACTGTAAGTGTAAATCGATCACCTTTTCTAAAAATAAGACAATCTATTTTCACACCTATGACATAGGTCGTCATTCTTTGGAATATGTTAATTGCTTACGTGATCTTGGTGTAATGTTTGATCAAAAGCTACATTTTGATGTTCACGTAAAGCATATCACATCGCGAGCTTATGCTTTGCTAGGCTTTGTCTTACGAACTACCAAACCATTTAAGCAAATGAGAACGTATCGAATCCTCTACACAAGTCTTGTACGATCTCAACTTGAATATGCTGTTGCCGTCTGGAATCCATACTATCTTACATACTCTGACATGATCGAAAGAGTGCATAAACGATTTATACGTACTCTCCAATATCGCTTCAATATCCCCAAAATAGACTATTATAATGCATTGTACACATTCAAATACCGTACTCTGCACGAAAGGCGTATCGAACTCGGAGCAGTTGTACTTTATAATATTTGTCATAGTCATTACGATTGCGCCGGTATAGTGAAACAGTTGCAGTTTCGTGTGCCATCCCTGGTAAGACGACCGTGAGCGACCCGTATCACCGTACTGTTCTATCTACCTACCGCTCGCACTAATGCCGGTGCTCGTGTACCACTACGCAGGCTTTGTGATGATTGCGACGGAAAATTTTATTCTCTGGACAGATTTGCTAGCTCAGTACTTCAATACAGTCAGTTAAACGGATACTATACAACCATTAGTTCTTTGAAAGCATTGACACTACACTTTAATTTTATTCAAATCGGTGTGATGTTTTTTTTTCTTTTTGTGTTTTTTTTCTTTTCATTTTATTTAGTCGATATTATTATGCATGGGATGGTTATTAATATCAATTCTATAACTAATAACTATTACAGTGAACTTTAAATGAAAGGCTGATTTCAATAATTTCAATATTTATTGATTGTTTATTAAGAATATTACTTTATTTAAAATTTAATTTAATATTTTATAAAATTTCTGAATATTTAAATATAGAAATATTAGTATTATAGAAATATTTAGGAAAGGCTGAGGATATATGTACGTAGAATATTACTTTCATGTGGGAATATTAGGATATAAGTTAACTATTGTTAAAAAACTCTTATTTTGTATATCACTATGACTTGTACCTGTTTTTTCTCCATAGGTGATAAATAAATAATAAATAAATAAATAAATAAATAATTATTAATTTAATAGGTTTTATCAGGAACATGTTTCCTATAAGTACATTACTATAAGTATTTATGGATATTAATTAGTAAGTTCAACAGAGGTTGAGAGAGAGTTAGGTAGGAGTATTCTAAGAGAAAAAAAACATAGATAAAATGGAAGAGGAAGAAGGAAAAAAATATAGTAAAGTCTCTCGATAATTTTTAATTGTTATATAATCGATGAGCGAGAAAGCATGGCGTTTATATTTTCTTAAGTACTAAATAAATTTGTAAAAGTAAATTTGCCCTTGCAATTCAGCAACAATTTTGGAAATAATATTAAATCGTAAATTGCTATTCGGTACAGAATATTGTAAATAATTCTCTTTTATACATATTTTTACGGATATTAATTTATTGAGAGCACCTTTGAAGTTACCATCCGTTTACTATGTTTCTTTTTTTTCTGTTCTGTGTAATATAAATTTCTTTATCATTTATCTGAAAATAAAATAAACAGCATAAAATAAACGTTTCTTAATGTGCAAGTATTGTAGTGTGGTTTTAAAAGAAAATTATGTAATCCGGTACCAGGTAATGGCTAGTAATTATACCAAATAACAAGTTATGTAAATAAATTATCGGTGACTATTAAAGACGAATCTTTAATAGGTAGAATACTTACGAAATATTTGGTAACCTTCATTAAAAGTATTTTTACCATAGTTTTATACACTTATAGGATTCAGTCATATGCGACGCGACGTTTTAGACAGCTGTGACACAAATAAACGCCGTCTATTGTTTACTGCTTGAGACTAAGGCATATCGTTGAATGCAGCATTTTTCTTCATATCTATTATTATTCTGACAATAATTCGGTTCGTATGAGTCTACGTTTATAGAGCTATTATTTACGTCCGGTCTTGATGCCATCCGGCATCATTAGACTAAGGAAACTTTCCCTATATGTATGTTGAAAAACTTGTTCATCAGTTACAATATAAATAAGTACAAAACTACTAGTAGAAGGGACGATAAAATTCCACAGTCGTTTTAAAATTATACCAGACCAAGTGGTTGAAAGCAGTGAAATAAAATTAATTAGTGAAAAGTTAATTTACGAAGAATAGTTGAGAGAGCTTTCACGGTGACAATGTGGAGTAATTTTCCAATTATTCAATGGTTCCTTGTCCCTTTCGCCGTCGCCTCTCCCCTTCCATTCCGATGCTCGACTTATTTTCAAAACTTTTATCATAATAGGTAAGAAAAACGTTTCTTTTTTTTAGTATTGAATGAAAAAAATATATTAGACCTAATTTTTGCATTTTCATCTGATTATAAATATAGCATACTTTTTCTATTTAGCCTTTTTATGTTTTTTATATACGATTACACTTTAATTTGTTTAATTGTCGAAGACCTAGATCTGCTAATCCGTCAAAATCATAGTTAGCAGCCTCAAGAAAATAATGTAAGCCATCAAATTGTTACCAAATTATATTCTCTAAGTTGGTACTTAGGACAACACGTGTTTTATATTCATAGAAATCTAAGTTATATCTGGGAAATCGAAGTTATTTTTAGGAATTGAAATTTAATAGCGTCTCTATAGTAAAAAAACTATTATTTAGTATGAATATTCGGAATAGAAATAATGCTTATAAGCTTTTTAAAATAGATTTTAAATGTTATTTTTCTAAATGAAGTTAAGTTTTGTGGTGTATTTATTTACGTTATATATTATACATTATTACTTAATTATTTATTAAATATTTAAAATTAAAGGATATAATATATTTTGAACATTATTAATCTTTATTTAGGTTCTTATAGTAAATTTAACATTGTATACATTTTAATTTTTGAAATTAAATTATTTGATGGAATTTAAATTTTTTCATCGTAATTATATTTAATATGTAATTTCTATTAATTGAAGTTAAAGACTAAATAAGTAAATAAAAATACAAATTTGGAAGACATTTTATTAAAGCTTAAGTCTACATGTGGTAGGAAAATAGAAAAATTTATATGTTATTTGTGATGCAAAAAGGGATATAAATACGTTGTTATAATATCGTTTGTAAACGTAAATTATTTTTATATTTGTTTATTTTTGGGGGCCAAAAAGGTTATAAACAAAAATATGATTTACTTTCAAATTTCGCGATTGTGATTTATATAGATTTTAGTATCAAATGCAAATAACAATTTGGTACTTTTATATAATTTTATATATTTGAAAGTAATTTAATATTTTGTCAATAAACATGAAGTTTGGCTGGCAAAAACTACGTACTTTTTTTAATTTTCAAACCGTCTTATGTAGAAAGCAACAATTTTTCACAAAGGTATGGCAGAAATATCACAGTGAGCGACATAAGTCATATGAACAACCGGTGGGGATTATATTTATATATTATTCCATATTAAGTAATTTACAACATTTTTATTAATATAATTTACTTATACTTAAAATAATGCAAATTACCGAACATAATTAATTGTTCTGGTCGGTGTGGAATGTGAATCCCCTGGTCTTCATGATCGACTCATGTACTTTTCTTTGATCGATAATACATATCAAATATATTAATAGCTTGATTTGTTTATAATTATCAATCGAAAGGCAAAGAAGTTATATTAGCAACGACAAGAACTATTTTTATAAACTATTGATAATTGCAGAAGAATATAAATGCGTCGCTACCGAACAACACTATTTTACCACTGTGTAGGGACTGACATAATCGAATCAATAATTTAGAGTAAATTTTACAAGAATATTTTTAAGATTTACTTACAAATGTTTACAGGAAATATACTCTGTCTAGTGATGTAGAGCATAAAAACTTTCGTGTTTCGTTTCGTATTAAAATTAAATAATGAAATTCTTGCAAATCAGTGAAACTCCTCAATGAACTCCCTTTGTAAGTGTGTATAACTTTAGAGACAGTAAATATCTGAGAAGACTTTTTTAGGTTCTTGAAACTAACCATTATATTTCATCTAAAAACTGAGAATTAATAGCAGGGAGATGTGAAGAAAGGCTTGAAGAAAATTTGTGACTATTAGTAAATAATAACAAACATTAATTAAAATTAAGTACTAATTTACAACTTATATTATGTTTAGCGTATCGCGAAGGTATAATATATCCTTTAAAATTGTTCATTAAACCAGAACTTGTGGAAGTGATAGTTTTTCAATGATCATATATTTATATATGACGACTATAATTGGCAGATTGATAAATTCTTACAGGATGATTTGGTTTTTCGTCTAGCGACCTGTGTGTGAAAATCTTTTTCTGAGGAATAATTTAAGACCAAGTTGAAATAATTATCTTATACTTGGAGCCTATACTCTTATATTGCTGTAGAAATTTCAAATATGGTTTACACAAGAACATATGGATTTCCCTTTAAGATATATTTTTTGTTGCAATTACTTTACACATTGATTATATTATTAACTTCGGAAGGTTGATATAATGGGAGTTCTTACAGGACAGGAGAAAGGGAAAAATGCAAAAATCTGTTATTTCTAGTTCTATGGAGAACTACAGATTTTTCTATTTAATTTACTTCAACGCCTACAAAACACATAGTAGGCAATATGTTTACGTTGTGAACAATCAATGCGTGTAAATAGGTTAATTGAAAGACTTCGTAACTTTAAATATTTATAAGTGCCGTAATATATTCGGATCATTTGTAATGTAATTTCTACTTATACTTGACAGTTATTTGTTTCTATTCGCGTTATTATGTGATCATCATTTATACACAACTATCTACGTACACTGCTAGTAATTAGTTGTTACATTATAATTCATATTTGTGGTATTATGGAAATAGTTTATAAATTTTCCTATAATTTTTAACACAATTTTGTTTTCAGTTTACAATTGTTTTAAATCTTTGTAATATTTACATTTTCAATCAATATGTTGATAATGTGTTAAATCTTAATTTGCTTTTGATAATAATTCATTTTTATAATTTTAGCGTTTCTACGACCAGTCATTTAATTTATTTTTATATAGATCCTCATTAATATGATTTTACCTAATTCCAGTTTGTTTCCAACCATTATTGGCATTGCATTTATTAAATAGTACTTTTAAAGTGTTTAAGGCTTATATCGAAAGACGTGAAATACATTATTTGTTTTTTTTTTATTTTTAAGTTGTGTTTTTTACCACTTGCTTTTGTTTTAAACACGATTTGCCGTAGTTAGTAAACTAAAAGTTTAAAATAAATTAAACCAGATGATAAAAAAATATAAAACAAGCGGTAAGAGTTTGTGCGCTTTATAAACTATATGGACATTTTAAAATTAAAAACAATTGAACGGAAAATGTTTCTAGCAAAAATGTTGATTTTCCGTAGTCAAAGTCTCACTACCGTGCACCTCTACAGTTAAAATAATCCAATTATTAGGTTCATGGACATTTTGTTTTCTCGCATTAATGTTTTTCAGATAAAATAATTTAAAAAAAAAATTTTTCATATAAAATAATAAGTAATTATTACAAAATGTTATATTCAGGCCTTTAATATGATCTCATTTCAACAATTTCGAAATACAATTTTTATGGCATCATATCACCGTGTCAGTGGGCATTACATTGTTCTTTATATATCCTTTGATACTCTTAGTAATAGAACAATCAACGACTTGGTCGCTGGGATGGCACAACAATATCCATACACCCATATACATAGATTGATAAAATTATAACTCCTTGCCGTTGTCGGGAAATAAGATAACTTATTAATTTTGGATTTTTTGATATTTTTTTTCTAATCTCGTTGTTGTTAGAAAAAGTGGCATTTTACATTCCTTAATAAAGTATAATAATAAAATATTACATGATCTTCTTTTAGATTTGCTTTCTGCCAAAGTGGTTATTGGTGGTTACAAAGATAAAGCTACTTAGAATATATAATACCATACTAAAAACCAATGTGTGTAAGTAAAATGATAATCTCACAATGGTATGTATATCTCTAAATTATCTTCTAGTTTTCATCTAGTCTCTGCTAATCTAGGCATCGAATGTCTCGACTTTCAATGTAATCTATCTGCAGAAGCTTTAATTTAGTTTTAACTTGTTTTCAATGCGTCAACGTAAGCGACTGTTTTAAAGAGAACACTTTTCAAATAAAAAAAAAACAATTAAAAAGTATTGCTGTCTTAGGTGTTTTGAGGCAATTTTTTGTTCGATACGAAATCAAATGAAAATCTGAGGTTCAGCACGTGTATTGGATTCGTGGTCTGGATCTTGTCAGGTTTACTACATTTGCTTTTCCTGCTTTTTTTTTCATTGGCATGTGATTACAATCTATCTGGATATTTACAGCTTTCAGATACATTCATTAATTATCAATGACGATCGAGTTATATTCATTTTTAAAGTGTGTTCATGTTGTCAATGCACAATTTCGTTGTTTCATGAAAACCCCGGTTTCATGTTGTAGAGTATGGAAAGAGAACAGCTACTTTATTGTAGAGTATATGTGTATTCATTTGAATACTTAGACGGAAATATTTTGTGACGTAAATATTTTCATAAAAGACCCAATTTTTTTCTTTTTCTGGTTTTAAATATCGAATATCTGCTGTACAAAACAGTCACGATAAATATTTTTTCTCTAAAAACTTTCTTGAAACTACCTTAATGGGTTTTAGTGGGAAATAACTGGTCAATGTGTCTCCTTCTCAAAACTTAAATTTCATGCACGCTACAATAATTTGAAAAATTTTCAATTCAATTTTAATTATTTATTTACTTTATGATTTTAATCTCTTGAATTTTTTAACTTTCTCTATACGACACGAGAAAAAACATACGACTGATGACCTATGTGATTTTTTTCGAACGAGAGTTAAATTTTTTATTGAATAAGATAGTCGATTAGCAGATTTTTATAAGTATAGAAAATAAAGATGATAAAACAATTCATAGATCATTCTATATAATTACAAGGGACAAAATAGTTCACCCTTTCGGGGCTGGGTGGGCGTCGAAATTTCAGAATACACGAAGGCTTGTTTTTTGAAAGAGAGTAAGTGTATCTCAGCTCCACCGCTTTCTTAAAATAGAAATTATTTAAAGCATTAAATTATTACAGTCGTTTTATGCATTTCATAGTTTTAGTAAACAAAATTAAATAGTAAATGGATACTGGTAAATCTGCGTAACAAT
The DNA here is from genome assembly GCA_039881145.1 of Druceiella hillmani. Classification (NCBI taxonomy): domain Eukaryota; kingdom Metazoa; phylum Arthropoda; class Insecta; order Lepidoptera; family Hepialidae; genus Druceiella; species Druceiella hillmani. Next base: position 6,006,803 of record JAYKKI010000009.1, read on the forward strand.
TAAGAATAGTTAGAATGCAACATGAACACCATAATTATAGAAGATATTTGGTATTTTAATAAGGTTATTTTTTCAAGTTCCTGAAATAAGTGATCTCTTAAAAAACTTGTAGAACTGCTTTACTACTACTCTATTAGTAACGATTGAACTAAAGTTCTCAAATGGCTGAAGATCTGTGATCGACGCCAACATCACATACTTACACTACTTTTTAATATATTAAAAAATCCTCATAGCCCAAATGATCTTAGTGGCAAATTTAAAGATCTGTCTGCTCACGGCCTTGGGCTACGGTCTGAAAGTTCACTCCCCCTACTTCTTCCTAAACATACCTCTACCACTTACGAAAAATCCTTCACAGTCCAAGCAGCAAAAATTTGGAATCGCCTGGATCCTGACTGGTCTCAAAATATTTTCAAAGATAAAGTCCCGCCTTTCCTGAAACCTTTTCCTTTGTGTCCTTGTCCTTTCCTGTCTTTCCCATCCCAAACGATGCCAATAATCTTTTTTTTTACTTTACTTTTGTATTATGAAAATTTTTTTTTCGTCTAATGTGCTTTAAAGAATTTTCATTGTAAAATCTCTTGCAGTCTACCAACTAAATTTCAATACAAATTGTTATGGTTGACTGGAAGAGATTGCTCATGTAGCAATAAGTCCGCCATATGTACTATACATAAAAGATAATAAATAAATATTTAGTTTAATTATTTATATTAATAAATAAGAGTAATATACAAGCTCAGTATCATACATATAAATATATTAAGTGTTTATATTTTTCCTTACCGAGAGGCGGTAGATGACGATAAAAGAGATTCTAATCACATTTGATGATACTATTAGGTCAAATATAAATTCTACGTGAACGAAGTCACGAAACTACAGGGTAATAACAAATAATGGTTTATTGGAAACATGTAATCAAACAAATACTTCGTTAGATTGCCTACGTCAATACTAAACTATGGAGACGTTAATTTTATTTCATATTATTTCATGACAAAAAAACTAACTTTAATACATACTTGGGACAATATATTAACGTCCTTGGATACCAGGTAAGGTAAATATTTTAATAGAACTTCTTTTCTCTTAATAATTTTTTTTCCTTTACAGTGTTTGCTTACATCAATGCAATAACAATAAGCGAAGAATTAAAAAATAGGTATAAATGAAAAAAGTCCTGAGATTGAGGAGAAATTTATAGGTTTTTTTTTTACTTCGCTTATTTCTCAACAGAAAATTCAATTTCGAAATCGTCTTTTCGAACAGTAAATTAAATTTTGAATTGCTGATAGTTTTAAATGAATTAAAATATAAAACGATTTAAGAGACAAAGGGGTTGAAATAAATGAAGTGAATTAATCAAGTTGAAAAAAAAATACAAATTATACCTGAATCCACCAAACGAAACAAATATAAAGGAAATTAGACAAGTGTCTCAAATTAATTTAAAAATAAAATAAATTAGGCAGTCCATCATATAAATGACTTTTATTAATTTAAAGAGTGAATACTGTTGTAATTTATTGAATATAAACTGACAAGCCATTTGCAAGGAAGAACTTCAGTATGCAGAGTAATAAGTAATTAAACAACTAGGATTCTCTATGAGTCAAAAGAACGTAGCGCATTATGCAAAATATTAAAGGCCAAAAAATGTTTTACTTTAATATTTTGAATTAGTTACATAAACATTCATTAACTCCGACACTAGACAAGTAGGGATTCCATAACGAAAAAAAAAGAAACAAATGTTGAATGTACTTATTTACTTAATAGTTACCACTATATGCTTATTTGTGATTGGCCGATGATAAAATAATAGTGTAGTATGCATCATAATATTGATTTCAACCCGACATTATTTACATAATTTTTCAGGTTATGTATGAAGTCCTATCGGTAACTAAATGATTTACATGCTTCAACACTTGTGGCTTGAAGGTTATTTTGCATTAATATTTAATGACAGAACTGTTCATTGTTTGGAGTTCATTAAGCGTTATGTAGAAAGAGTATCCGTCATTGATGTGTTAATGAATGTATTTTTGATACATTTGTTATAATATTGAATATATTAATATGAATATAATAATATTGGAAGGATTAACCTCTGCAAGTTTTCAGAGTATTTGTCAAAGACTCTAAAGAAAAGAGACGACATTAAAATTAATGGACTTGAATTTAAAATTTTAGAATTGAATGTTAAAAATATTAAAAAAATAAGTACTTGAAACGGTGTTTTAACGAATTGATAAATTTTTACACAAACGGCCTACCGATTGATCAAGTGTTTGGTTGGAAATTATAGCATATATTACGATACCCCTTATCGATTATTTGGTATAATGCCCACCTTAAAACCTTATTAATGGATAATTTCTTATAAAATTGCCTAATTTTCCTTTAACAGTTATTTATTATTTGATTATGGAAATTTAAACTCTTTTAATCTCATTGACAAAATTCTTACAAAATTTATGCGTTCGTTACGTATTTAGCATCACAAAATATAGTCATATTTCTGATCAACACGACTCGGTTTTGAGGCAATTTTTGAATGGCGTAATCTTTATATTGTTTGCTTCTTTACAAAGGTCTTATCTAGTTGCCCGTCTGGGTTTTCAGTCGAGAAACTACACACGCTCCTTAATATTAAACAATGTACACCCTATTATGAATGAATGTTCACTATTTACATTGTCAACTTATGAGCGATTAGCAGTCGATTGCGATCTAGTCGTGCCCAAATACTTTATATCATTCTTTTTAAATAAATTTCTACACGGCCAAATAGCATGCATCCTAAAGAACATTATTGCACTTTAACGTTTTTAAAATTGGCTCAGTTACTTCCAGGACTACTGTCGACATAAAAAATTAGTACTATTTTTCTCTTCATAATATTAGTGTGTTTAACAATGGTAGTATGTGGAAACAAATAAAAGAAATGCGTCATCCATAAACGTGTTCACAATTGGTCTAAAAAATTTTGGCATGAAATTGCAAAACAACAAAATATGAAAGAGTTTATAATATCTTAAAGAGTCTATTTGTACAATTTTTATTCATACTGCAAAATAAATAAGAAAATTTAGTAACAGTTTCATACAAATTCTCTGTGCTATATATTTTTGAATTGTTGGTTTATATTTTTGCAACTTGTAAAAGTATAATTGCATAATTTGAACATAATTTGCTTAATAGTTATATATTTAATCATAACATTTAATTAAAATTTATAATGTTATTATGTTTTAATCTTTAATTAATATTTTGTTGTTGTTTTTCTACATTTACTTAACATGTTGAGTTGTGGAAATAAATCTTTTTTTCATCATTTTCATCGTATGTTAAAAATTATTTGTATTCAGTTTTTAACTAATTTCAAATTATTTATTAACACCTTATCCTAATTATATCTAAATGTTATATTACGTCTAATCAAAAATAGGATTTGTAGGTCAACTGGGTTCGAACTTCATCTGCCAATCACATTTCATAGAAAAATATCGCGGACACACATATAAGTCTTTAAATTTCCAATATTTATGGAAATTAAGGCTTTTGAAAAATTTTATCGTAAATAATTAACTTTATTTTGCAATTTAAAAAAATTAATAAAATAGCTGAAGGCTTCACCTTCGGCTATTGTTTTAAATTTGATTTTTATGGAAATTTTTAAAAATTTGAAGCGTTTGTTTCAAAAACGACAATATTAAATAATTAGACGAATCATTTTATTTACATGCTTAATAAGGTTTTTGGTGAGATAAAGTATGAAATAAAGACAGAATATCATGTTAGCTATTTGTTCGTTATGTAAATTATTGATTATATTTCAAAATGACGTCATTGGTAAATATCTTATCTGGATGCCAGGTCGTTCCTAACCACTATATTCCGAACTTCGCTACCATATACAATACCCCTTACTTACAGCGCTTTGAAGCCATTTTACTTCCTCGTAGCTTAGTTCTATCAAATATAGTTCAGAAATAAGTAGGTAAAATGTGTTTGAAATATCTAGTTTGTTACAATAGCAGTTAACGAAATATTTGATATTAATTTCATGGCTCACTCACTCATTTATTAACCCATCACCAATACTTATAAGTCACTTCCAGAAGAGCTGGAAACTTATACGTAGTTATTACGATAGCAATAATGAAGTAATTCAGAAAGGTGAAATTTGTTGGCTAGAAATGGAGATAATTTTTTTCAATTTATCTATTTAGTTTCATAGTAGTTACATAATACACCAATTCTACATACGTATGTAATGTTGCAGCAACTGTGGCTACATATTAACATATTACGCTCAGGCGTAGAAGGGCCCGACATCTGGCCCAATATAAATTTCTGCAGATTGCCGGAGGGCCCGATATCGTGTCCGAACTATATCCATAAATAAAGCATATATTTACATATTTAAGAATAGTTATTATACTGCGATCTCCTCTCATATTTAAGACTAGTTATTATACTGCGATCTGCGATCGCGGTCTCCTTGCATGCGAAGCAATAAAACGAGTGAGCAAAACGGATCATATCACGCGATCACTTGCACTCACAGATATTGTGGCAACGGCTAGTGATTTATAACACTCGTATCGTAGTATTAACGGCAAACAACGCATAAAATTTAACTGTATAATTTAAATAAGTTTAATATATTTAATATAAAACAAAGATGTAAATGGGTAGTAATAAACATTGTAATACAGCGACTGTTGATTAATATTGATACCCACAGATTTAATACTGCTCTCAAAAAGCTCCATTTATTTAATTAAGTAATAAAATATCTGAAAATAATAAACGATTCCAGTTAACAAGCCTAGTGAAAAGATATCAAAGTTCATTTACCAGTCAGGTTATAAAAAAAAATTCACCAATAAGTAAACAAGACGCATGCCTGATTATAAGAGCCGACTAATTTGAATAGCGTTACTTGTTAACATAATAATATTATTACTTCACCAAGAAAATTAGACATTTAGCAAACGTAATGACACTATGTTTGGTGGCATTGGTGGACAAGAAAATAATAGAAGGCCCGGGAGTTACTTACCAGATATTCCTTTTATCGATAATGCATAGCCAACGTGAGCTATGAGGGGTGCAAATGGCTGCAAAGCGCTGTCGGTAAGAGGTGTAGTACACGGTAGTTAAGTTCGTAACTTTGCGGTTAGGAAAGGCATTGAATCGAGAAAATACATTTACCAGTCACGCCATTCTGAATTATAATCAATGATTTATATTACAAACACATAGACAACATGATGTTCTGTCATCATTTCTTACTTCATCTCACCAAAAAGCTGATTAAACACGTTAATAAAACGGTTCGTCTGATTATTTAATATTGTCGCTTTTGAAATAAAGGTATAAATTTAAAAAAAAATGAAATAAAAAAATAACTCTTATTTTTTATATTATATTTATAATTATGGAAGCGTCCTATGTTATATGTGACGCTGAGCACGAGCTTGATAATTTGTGTTGTAAAATTATTTTCTTTTACTTTATAATTCGTTGCTACAAATTTTGCGGCAATTCAGGTCTATACTTGACCTTACGTTTAATGACAATTTTTTTTTAGAATATCATTTAAGTTATTTAGAACCGTAGTGACAAAAGTCCTACGCATGAGAAAAATATTGATAAATGAGGATGTAGCGGGACGGGTTGATACGTGAATGAAACTACAGAGGTGTTCACTTTTTTTATTTATATAAGTTCTTGAGCAAGTAGTTTTTGACCACATCTCATACAATTTAAGATGTCTAGCGACTTCGTTTTCACAATGTTCAATACAACCTTTGACAGCAGGCGATAGATAGATTTGGTGGTTTACGAAAGAGAGAAGCGTGAGTGACGGAGGTAGGGAGAGAGGAAGTAAAATAAGGCGATAGAGAGGAGCGGGAGAGGGAAAGAAGGAAAGAAGAAGGAGATCTGCAAAGCTATGAATGGGTAAAAGAACCAGACCAACGAAGTGGATAGATGTACTTAAAAACACGAATCTTGAATCAGTGTGTACTACCAGTCCTCACTTACGGAGCCGAAACTTGGATAATAACAATAGCCGTTCTGCAAAAGTATATTGTTGCTTAAAAGGTAATTTTAAGGAATTAGTATGGATTCCCTTAAGTGGCAGTAAAACACATACGTGGACAACCTGACCTTAATATTAAATAGTACATATATGATAGTATAGGTAGAACAGTATTAAGTAAAGTTATCGCCCTGAATAAAGTGTAGATGGCTTACAATACAATAAACAAACAGCCTTATATTGTATCATGTTGCTTTATGAATGACATAATACGATTCTTTGAAACTTGAACTTGTCATAGACTTTCACACACTTTATTGAGGCATCAGCTAAAGGAGAAACGATTTGCAGTAAGTCTAGATTGCAGCGGGTTAAGAAACCACTATGTACCCAATAGCATCTTCTGGATTTTTATGTTTAAATAACGCTTCATATAGACTAATTTTAACGGTGATGGGTTTTACTATGGGTAGTAAAAAACTTAATAAAAAATTACACTGATCAAGTACAAGAATTAGAAAATACGAGTAAATCTATGAACAATGCTAAGAAGTCAAAGGTTCTCACACAGTGGGCTGTGTGAAAACCTTTGACTTCTTAGCCTTGTTCATAGATTTACTCTTATTTTCTAATTCTTGTACTTGATCAGTGTATTTTTTTATAAATTTTGAGACATTTACGATATATCCAGCATGTTTACATTCTAACAGTCTAGTTAGGAGATAAGTGTATATATATTTTTTCTGGAGTTTCCTTAAGATCTAATCACTCTACAAAAAATAACCTTATCAATTTTAAACACTCCACAACTAACAAAATTCCAGTCAAATTTATCATCTTACATAGGCTTCCAGAGTAGCAGAGTCAAGACCTCCGAGAGCCCCAATTAGACTTAGGTGTACACAAAGGTTTTATTGAAATTTATAGCTGAAGATCGAAGCCCTTTCTTCCTAATTCTGTCAATAAATGAAGATCACCCAATCATCGCCAACTGGTTGATCGATGAGTATTGACATTTTTCTCTTTCAGACAAAGTATAATTAACCCTAATTTCCCCATATTTCTACTGTATTGGACGTATACATCACGAGCATTACAGAGCCAATAATATTATAACTTTCTGGATTGTAATTTCTTTTTTCAGAGTAAATAAGTAATATGTTCAATGCTGTCATAAAATCGATACATGTAATCATACGTTGGGTAAATGCACCATTTATTTCCGGTTCTCAAGAAATATCCACCACCATGAGCAGTAGCATATCCAACGTTAATGTTAATAGGTTTGGCGTAACCGACATTCAGAATACCAATAGCTCTGGTTGAAAGCGTGTTCCCATTTTCCTTCCGATTATTTTGAAACTTTCATTCAAAAGTTCCTTAGTATTTAATATTATCACGTAGCCATCAGTTTTAAAATTTATACTAGGAGCGCGGAAAGTCACTTTTTTATTATTTCACTTATAGAGGAGACGTTACTTTCATCGTGACCATTTGTTAGTACCTTTTTATTAGATTCAACCTCAGTTTTAAAATTAACTTTTTCACGTTCCGTTTGTCTTTAACTTTTGATGCATTGATGATGATGAACATGAGCTGCATTTTTAACCGCATTCTCGTCAGCCCATGGGAACTCCTTACTAACAGCCTTACAACAGCTACAACTCCAATTAATACATATTTGTTAACAATTAACAGCTACAACTCCAATTAATACATATTTGTATCGATATATTTAACCTTCAATTTACCGATTACTTTTTCTATTTATTTAATTCTGCTTAATATTTTCTGGCTTCACTGTAATGCCAATACTGCGTGCCTTCTCAAAATTTGATATTCTACAATACTTTTACCGGCGTAATTAATTAGGTACCTACTAAAGAGTAGCATTAATCCGAGTGATACAAATTTATTTCACAAATTTCTATTGTTTGCTAATTTTAGAAAAATTCGATTAAAAAATATTATATTCAGTATAAAAGTTAAATTTGGGTATAGATGGTTAAATTGGCTTTATATGTTATTACATAAAAGTTATGCAAATGGTATATCGAAATAGGTACAAATACATTTGTTAAAAATCGTAAGAATAATTACTCTATAACCGATAAACCCGCGAAACAATTTTTTGTTTGTTCAAAATGTGAAACTGCCTTTTTTGGATAAGCTGGTGTTGTTCATTACCAGCTGGTAGTGTTGAGCCATATGTTGTGTATACTCTTGCTTTGTAAAAACATTCCTTTTCTTAAATGAAGGAAAGGTCATCTTGAAACCTTTATTTTGACAGCTCCGCGTGTTGTATCATCGTCAAACCTTTATTTCACTTTACGGGAAGTTAGTTAAAATAGTGGACATTACTTTTGACATTAGAGGTTTTTTACATAAGCCTTACGATAATTAAGTAAGTTTAACTATATTAATACAACTAATTGGGTACATTGGTAGCTAAGACGACTTATTTTCATAGTCATCTTATAATAACTATGTTATACGGTAAATTAGATATCTAGAAATAACTTCATATACATTATCCCATAAAAAGTATTTTGTATTTGTAGAAAAGGCAGTGTAATCCATAATAGAGACGCGGTGAACGTCGGCAAAAAATAAATTTAGTAACATACTTTCGACTGTCTGAAGAAATAACAAAATTACTAATTGACAATTTGAGGTTAATGTTAAAAGTAACATTACAAGTAAACTTTGCTTAACACGCAACCAACACAAAATAACCCGTAACACCAGTGAATCAAGTGCTATGGCAGTACTTGTGAGATGTCGATGTCGATGAAATGTTACAAAAGTCTACATAGCAAATACTCCATGAATCCGGTTCTGCAGCATGCACTTTTATACATTACCAACGCGACATCAAGAGAAAGAGAGAGAGTGATATATGAAAGCCAAAACAGAGCGCTGCGACAGAGATGATCGATGAGCAAGATAGTGTATACCACGCGAGCCCCGCGCCGCGCACCGCAGAGTCGACCGTTGTGACGTATCATCGCTGGCGCGTCGACCGTTGTGAGGTGCAGAGAAGGGGTTCTTCAGGTACTACGTTGCGATGTGTGGGCTGCAGGCTTTCCACTTCGCCGCCGAAGATGCCACGCAGGGCGATGGTTCCACTGTGCCGACCAAGGAGTTGCGATGCGCGGACCGCAGCCATTGTTTGCTGCGCACTGGCTATTGTTTGACACTATCTTAAATGACTTAATTATTTGTAATGCAGCTAAAAGTCTCCTTTCGCGCTTAACCATATACAGAAAAGAAAAAAATTATAAAATGCATCTGCTTCACTCTAGATGAAAATAACCCCGTCCTTTTATTTCTGCCGTAAAATCACATGATGCTGTTTTTTTCTGGTAAGTCATCAAAAGTAGCATAAGCGTAGATTACTTTAACGAACAATAAAAGTCAGAATAACGCCAGTGAGACGCAACATACCGATTTTTAAAGGGACCTATAATAACCATCATTACCTTGCGTTAGTTGACGCATGCATTAATTACAGTGAAAGATGCAACATAAACCTTAATGATACCATGATATTCAATAAAATTAAACAATGAGCACAGTATTAATAGATTGTTAACAATTAATTCATCAAACATTGTTACTTGAGATTAAACAAATGTATAGTTATAGTTAATCACAGCTAGAATAAAAGTTATCACAGGTTAAAGTTATCACAGGTAGAAGACTACATGTTTCAAACTCACAATGTACAGGGTTACATAGATTTATACAGTTGTTCTTAACTCTGACACTGAAATTTATACTTTCATGAATTTAAATTTAGTTCTGGGTAAGGCCCTTTTGAACACATTAATACGCTAATTTATTTGCATATGCATAGTGTAAATAAATAAATTGTAAATGAAACATTTTTTATAAATTTATACTTAATATAAGGTCAGTGGTAGATGCATTATGCGGGCAGTACAACCCCTTTTTTTCTTTTCCGTATATGGTTTCTAAGAATTCTTTAGGAGTTCCTTCACTGCATCCTGGCGGTCATAATAGTATAAAAACTTACTTGTTACTTTTCTGCAATATTACATGAGGTGAAACTTTTTTGAGATTAGCACTGCACGTATTGAATTTACTTGATAATTTTTCAATATATTTGATCTTGGGAATTAAAATGTATTTTACGGCTGCATTTTTCTATTTATGTTACGACAACATTGGTGGCAAGACTAATTTTGCTTACCTTATTCTCGTTCAGAATTATATTACAATTAAACTAGCAGTTCATCATGAATGTAGTGACAAAAGTCTAATTTCGTGTCGTAACTGAATTTATTCGATTTACATAGCAGATCTGGTTTGTATTCCGATCACTCGGGTGGCATGTGTTATTCTTTAAGCCGCCATCTAAGACTGCTAAAAATGCTCTAGTGATTTCGAATTGGGATTATTATAAATTTCTTACGAGCGAATATTTGTAGAATTTTACCTGATTCTAGGGAAAATGTTTTGTCGTTGGCATCAAGTATCTGGCACTGTCTTTTTCACACCTACATTGTGTTCGGGCTTACTTCTGCGTTGATTATTATTGCATGTATTTAGGCGACACATTTCGTCGACAAGACTTACGTACGATACATTTTGTTGACAAGACTTAGTAGTATTCTTTTGTTTTTTATTAAAATGCATCTCGCATCAAATTTCATTTCACTATCGTTGTTAATAGTTTAATTCACATGAAAGTAGATTTGTCGTCAAATGTTGTACATAAACTACATTCCTAAATATAATACATTGACCTTTAATGTTGTAAATGTCGAGACTTACTTGGCAAGAACTTTTTACTTATGTTGGTACTTTAATAGGTAACGTTGTCACTGTTGCTGAGTTGCGGTAGTTATTCATTTCTTCAGCAGGAAGTATTTAGGTTTAGTTATGCACTTTATAGTATCAAAGTATATGTACCGGGCTTTAATTATGGTCGAGGCAGTAAAGGTGGCAGCGCAACTTAAGTTTTATTGATTTGTTTCTTTTTACTGTTTTGACCATGTAAGACCAAATCTATTGCAATTAATACTATAATATATTTTCTGAGAATTATTTTCATATCTTTTTTCTTTAAAATGTTTTTAAAATGTTTACATTTTTACGTTGCTGTTATTTTTTCTCACGTCATGCAAAATCTTCACCTTGACTAAGTTAGCGCTTATCTGCATGTTGGAATTTTTAATAATCTATAAAATTAACTGTAACATTCACTTTTTTAGCTCTCTTTACGTAAAGTGAAATAAATATTTGACAATGATATAACACGCAGAGTTGTCAAAATAAAGTTTTCACAAAAATACTACATGTGGATGTCTGCTTAAAGGTTAGTAACTCCGTAACGTTTACGTCATTCATAAAGTAAATAATACAAAGTAGGGTTAGTTGTCTAATGTATTGTTAGCCGTCAATATTTTGTTCATCAATACTGTATTGATATTTCATTAAATTTAGTTAGTACTGATCTATCTATATTTAATGTTAAGGTTAGTAGTTTATGTTCATATTTAACTATATAATACACATATACTTACTCTTTCTACTTGGGGCCAACCATGGCCCACGTATCGTATATTTAATGTAACTTTATATATGTATTATTTGGATCCACACTTTTTAATTTTTCAATTTATTTATCTTTGCCAAATCTATAGTATAATATATTGCCTTTATTGCAACCGTGTGATACTTGATATTAATTTTTTTTTTTAATTTATAGTATGTTGCAAAATATCCGTTTGTTTTTCTTCATAGTTGTTTAGAACTTAAATATTTTTCAGAATCTCGTCATAGTGGTCATATTGTCTAGTATGGAATTTTATTGTTAAATCTGAACTTTACAATGAAATGTTTAATCATTTTAATTTTTTTGTAATATTATCCTATTTCCTTTAGGTCTGGTATATTTCTCTATAATTTTTAACTTGTAGTCCTTCTTTATTATATTTTTAAGAATTATTATAAAGCAACTTTTTAAATCTAGTTTGTTATTATATGTTAAGGGCTCCTTTATATTTTGATTTAGTTGTTCTTTTTTCGGGATTTCTTCTAATACTCTTTGCATCTTTTATCATATTTAGACCATCTTTTATTATTCCCATTTTTTGCCTTATCCTTTTAATTATCTTTTTCCTAAACAAACTGTGTTGCTTTTAATTTCTAGTTTCTCCGTAATGATTTTCTGCTTCCGTGATTTTCAATCATGTATCTCTATATTTACATTTAAATTGACTTTTTTTATATTTTTTTTTATATTAGAGGTACAACAGAAATTCATGACGAGAGCAGAATAATTAGTTGATTTAATCTTTTTTATGTGTGTAAAGTTTTATTTCATTTTGGATAAATATAATCTACTTATCTCAACCATGGCTTTAGTTCTTTCATATTATTTTTGAATACTGTATATTTTTAAGGTTAAACATGTCAGACTAATTTTTTTGAATATCTTTTTACTCTTATGAGGAAGTATTTATTAATATTTCTTACGATGCCAATTTTGACATTGAAGTTATCCACCAGGATTACGGAAATTGATTCCATTATGGCAATATATATGTGGTATTTTATCATAAAAACCATTTATGACTTCTTCTACTGTTTAGGTATACCTAAACTGTAGAAAAAGACGGTGTCATCAAAATATAAATGGAGTCGAATCTCAGATTTAAATCATACAAAATATCGTAGATATGTTTATGATGGTCTTTGTAATAGATTTATGCTCTTGTGTTATCTGTGTTATAACGTGCGCAACGTGGGCATTATCTGTAATAATGTATCCGACTTTCTTTATTACTGTCAAATCGAACAGGTCATAATTTTAATAAATTATTACCTATTTAAGTTTTAACGATTCTCCTTTCATTGAAGGATTTAATGAATTTTATGTTCATATGGGGAACAGCGTTTTGTCTCGGCCCCACCATGACTAGCTAGCAGCCTTGGGAGACGGTGTTCACAATATTTGGTTATAATTTCTGTTACCATCTAACCATGAGGTAAAATGTTTTAGTTTTTATTTATAATTATAAGAACTTATTTAAAGATCATTCTTTTATACTCGTTGCGTCTTTAGACTTTTTCAATGTCTATGAACGTAACAAGGTGTTCATAAACCTTTCCATTGTAAGTAGGAATTTATTGATTCTTTAACTAGTTTCAAATTATTTGTCAATATTTTATTTCAGTCTACATCTAAATGTTATATTATATCTAATCGAAAACAATTTATTCTATTTTACACTTTTAAAGTTAATGTTGTTTAAACAAATCGTCATAAAAGTTATATTTGCGTTTTAATAAACTGTAATTAAGAAGTAGTATTTCTCTTATAAGTTAAAGAAGCAATTTAAAGAAGCTAGAGCGTGTGGAAAAATAAGCAGCTTCAGGGCTGCTTAATTTTATTAGCATATTTTTGACAAGTATGACTTACATTTAAGTTTAAAAGTACGTAGAACTTGAGCAAATAGCAAATGAATACTCGCCACAACTTTATTATAATATACAATAAGGGAATACAAATATTTTTAGTACTTGAAAACGCAAAAGTGCCATCTCGCCAGTACAATTACTTGACCATCTACTATCTAATATATATTGATACTTGTTTCATATTTTGTCTTACTTTTATGTAAACATTATGGTTGACTAAATAATGCTGAATATTTAGATCGTTTTCTTTATAATTTTCTTTATTTGGTGCTTATTTTATACGTGTTACCTGTTGTAATATCTTGTAATTCGAATTGATTCATCCGAATGCAGGAACAAATACATGGACAAATTAAATTGGTTTATATAAAACATGCATCAACGATATTTTAATAGCCGTTATTTGTCTGTTCTGCTTTTTTATTTGTATTACATATCACTATACAAACAAATATGTAATTAGTATTCCTACTTCAGATCGACTATGTTAATTTATTCTACATTTAACTATTCTTCTTCCACGCGTGCTGGCGTAAATCAAGCAAGTCAGTACCAATATTTAATTGAGAATTTTAGGCGGAACTTCTCATCATTTACACAGTTGTTTAATACTTGAGTAATGTTTTTAATAATTATGGATTTATTAATGTGAGAAATGATTAGAATGTTAATACATGGAATTTTGTCACGAGTTAACTATCAAAGCAATTTCTTTTTTAATTCTTTGAACAAAAAAAAAATTTTCCAAACAAAATTGTTCATTTTTAATACTGTTATTTATATCCTGTGCCAGCTGCGGTTAGTAATTAAGTTAACAGCTCTAATTAATACCTGATTAGGAATGAATTGCAAGTGTGTTCGAACTTAAAATTGGCCCTAAATCAAAGTATTAAAAAAGTTACTGATTGCTCAAATTCAAATTACCATTTTGTATGCTTCTTTTCAGATGCAGTCCATATCAATAGCAGATGACTTTCTGCAAATCAAGGAGGAAGACTATGAAGTAATCCTCACCAAATGCGGTGTGACAGATACGACAGTACAGGATAGTATTGCGAACATCAAAATGTGGTACAAGATGCAGCTTCATTTTCCCAAAGAAATCTTTCGTGAGTTTGAATAATTCCTTTTTGGGATGTATAATGCTATCAGAAGTTCTGGGTGGTCTTTAAAATTTGCGATTTATCTTATTTCAATATTGATTACCTTGTAGTTTGCGGATCAAAACGAATATTTCGTCGACTATAGATTATAATTGAATATAGCTAGTGATAACCTAACATTTATGAATATCATCCAATAAAGTTGTAATCAATTTGTGAATGGAATGTAACTCGACAATTGAGTTGCTGTACTAAAGTTGTAATTAGAAACATCTTATCACAGGATTCTTGCCTAACCATAGCATTACTAATATTATCTTCCATTTCGTTGAATTTGCTTTGACTTCACGAGTGTCAATGAAAATTTTGTAATTACTTGAAATCCAATGCGATGGACACTGCGTTTATACGATTGATATCAACAAAAATGTTTATTTCAATATGTTTACTGAATATGATAATATAAAATAAGTTACGTTGCAAGTCAACCATTATTACGAGGATATGTGGTTCCATAATGGCGTGGATATGATCCTTTTCATGTATATTTAACTTTACTTTTACTTATATATTATTTATTATTATTACTATTATACTTTTATTTACATTTTTGATATATATACATATTTTTATAATGTGTGTGTTAATACTTATGTTAAAGTTTACTCTCCTGTAAAATCAGTTCCGTAAAATTCTTGGTTATTACGGAAAACTTATTTTGTGAACGAAAAGGAGTTGACTTTTTTTACGTTTAAATAATTTGTTAATGTCAGTTTATTTTTGCAGGCGACCGCCAATTTTTTTGCATTTTGGTTAAAAATAACTTTAGCCTGGAAAGAACAAAACAAAAGATCGACAACCTGTTAACTGCGCGCAGCTTATTGCCTGAGATCATGTTGAATCGCGACCCTCATTCGGAGCACATGCAATCTGTTTTTCAATACACCATGCCCGTCATGATACCAGAACGTCTAGATGATTTGACTAGAATTAATGTCATCGGGTAAAATATTTTTATTTTGAGTAATTACAGACATTGTATATAAAATAAGAATTAATGTTGACATCACAATCTACACACACACACACATATACATATATATATATATATATATATATATATATATATATATATAATGTTTATAATGTGTGTGTTAGTGTGATAAGTATAATAACGATATAATGAGACCTTGCCAACTTCCACATTTGTTAAAAGTATCTAATTTTAAATGATTTCTATAGGAACGGAAAACATGTTAATGAAATGTATTTGGCGATTTGTTACGTAATATTAGACAAAAACAGAGAGAATAACATAAATGTCAAAAACTAGGTGACAACATACTTAGTCTCGTTTTTAATATTTTCTTCCCACATTCTTTTCATCTAAAAAAAACGATTAACGTTACAAAAATACAAAAATCTATTGAAATTACATTTTAACTGAATGGGTTCTACTTTTTTTTCCATATTTTATTTTCACATTTCCGTATTTTTTCCATATTTTTTTTTATTTCACTGATCCATTTTAACTGAATGGGTCCTCCTTTTTTTCCCATATTTTATTTTCATGTTAGAATCATTTCGCCATTAAATCTTTGCACCCAAGGATATGACAGCACTCGACAGTTTTACAAGTATTAAGGAGTAGTACAAAATGCAGTTTCATATGCCAGAAGGCATCTTTCATTAGTTTCATTACGCATTACGTTCTTATCTCTGTTGATAATAATCCATTTTTTTGGAATATCTCTATAATTTTTTAGAATTTATGAAGGTTCCACCACAGACAAATTGTTAACACATTATATAGACATTAGTTCATTTAAATATGCTCAAACTAGCCCACAAAACATTTTGATGGTGGCGTTCATAATTTCATAGACTTTTTTATTTATTTTTTGGTCATCGCATAGAAAATTTGTAAATAAGAAATTCATTTTTGTCTGCTACGTAATAATTAAACATGATAGCATGATAGAAAATAACGTACATAAATTTTCATGTTGCGAGTGATAATTTAAGATTTGCTAGGTGATAATTTAAAGTGGTAACATTCTAGATGATAATTTGCTTAAATTATCATATATGCTAAACGATAACAGGCTTAAATTATCACGTAGGAGATAAATATATTTTAATCCGTTACGTGATAATTGAAAAATGTTTTCGTCTATTTCTCGTATATCTATAACGTATACATTGGTTCATTCACTAAGAATCGTTGGTCAAAGAAATAATAGCTTTTTCATAAAATCTTATACGCTCAGAATGCAATTAGAGGAACAATTCCAATTAATACATTCAAATTTTACTTCAGATTTAAATTCAAAGAAAACTCAAGATTTAATTTTGAAAATTACTTGAAACTGGGCATTAGTACAAACGAATATCAGGTATTTTCTGACACGTGCTTGGGTTATCACTACATAGCTGACTGGAAAGGAGTGAAAGTTATTCATCTCGCTCAGATAAGTCCAGCGTTAATGAAGAAATTTTTCTTCGTTACCACAGTAAGTAGATGTTTATAGCGTCTAATACCAATATAAGTCATGTTAAAATACTCCGGTGGATAAAGTGTAAATATGCAACTATGACAACCCTTGATTGATTGATTGTAGTGATGTAGTAAATACATGGATGGTTTTACCAATTTCACCAAAATTTTTAATATTTTTTTATAAGTTTGAAACTTTCAACATGTTTAACATATATTACACTTATGATACCATTTTGTTAATATTCCATTTTATTCTTATTTAAAGCTACAAGTTATGGTAATCCTGAATGAAAGGGTAAAGATATGATATTCGCTGCTTAATATTTTAAATTGTAAGGCTCTATTTCGTGTATTACTTGTTGACTAACACAGATACAATAACGACAAAAACAAATGTCTCTTTATGGTTAAAAGATCTAAACTATAAGCAAAATATAAAATTACGTGTATATATATATATATTTATATATATATATATATATATGTGAGTGTGTGTGTATATATATATATATATATATATATATATATATACACACACCTTTATATGTATTATTTTTTATTTTTGATCGACATAAATAATTACTTAACCCATTAACGTTCACAGGGACATATAGGTTCCAAGTAAAAAATAAGTAATGAAATAAAAAAAGATTGAACTTTAAAGACAATTTGACTAAATATTTTTATATAGATAATTTATCGGTCTTATAATGGCCGTATTGAAAAACTGTCATTTATCAATTCAAATTTTCGTTGGAAAGTTCGAGAAAGTTATAAGTCTTATTTAACACTTTTACAGTATTGTGTAAATTTGAAAACCAACTTGAAAAGTAATTTCAGTGTATGATAATCGTTATGTGGTAAGTGGATAACTATATATTACAATTCTGCATTTAAGTATTCTATTTCTTTACGATTTTACCAAAAATAATAAAGGGAGACTGGTGTCCCTACGGTCGCACAGGGAAACCATGTATGAGAAAAAATTAATCATTGAAACTGCCTTTTTTAATTCTACCTAAAGTTAGTAATTGTTTTATATTATACATTATATTAGGGAAGAGTGGATGAGTTTTTGAACTCACCTCAGATGAAATTCATCATATTTGGGTAGCTGAAAATATTGATGAAGAGGATGGATTACAACTCGAGGAAGAAGATCAAATGTTTTTGATGCGAGACGATGATCTAGGGCTGCAGTTAGTGGAGATTGAGGATTCAATAACTAGGGTAGGACAGCAGTCACCAAAACCTTCAATCTCAACAGCAGAACCCGTCAGAGAATGATATCGTACTTGGCAGCCAGTTTTCAAATGAAACCAAAATTACACCCCAAACGTGTTTCCTGGTGTGGAGTATGTGTAATGAAAAGTGCAAATCTTGTCAAAAGAGGATACTGCTTCAGTGACTCTCTTTGAAATTTTAAAAATCTACTACTAACTTTGAAGTTGCAGTTGAACGTATTACATTACAGTCGGTTAGATATGCTCTTCAAAACGAACTAAAATTTGCTGTTGAACTTAATTATAGGCTATCATATTTTGCCATCGCTAAGGGATTACTGATCTACGGAACCTAACATGGCAATAGCCTTTATATCAATTTTTAATCAATATTTGAAGTCATTCTCAGAAACTTGCACTTTCGTAGTATTTATATCAAACATAATGCCAAGACATCATTTTGAAGTCATACTCAGAAACTTGCAATTTTGTAATAATGACGAAAAAAGCCAGGAATCAATAGCCAGGAACACGATAGAGCATATACAATTCAAGCCATAATGGACCACCAAAAAGACGAAAACGAAATCAAAGATTTGATAACATTCAATGGTCATATTTAAGTGAAACAATACATAAAAATTAAACCTGTACAATATGGGTTCAGATATAACATGACAGGTTATTTGTATGACAAGTTATTTGTATGAATTTGATTTATATAGAAGTAAACGAAGTGATGGGCCTGAATTTGGATTGAAAACTAGTAGGACTGGGCTGTGAAATTGATATAGATAACTTTTTCAATTCACCTATGTTACAATAGAATCTTATTAGTCAGAATATAAAAGCTTGCGGAACTGTTCGGACTAATCGTAAGCATCTACCAAAATCTGCATCAAGTGGTAAAAGAATGAACGTTTGTGAAGTGGATGGACAATAAAGCAGTTAATTTATTGACTAAATTTTTCACTCCGTCTGATACTGCACATAAGGTTAACGTTGTGTGCTCTAAAATTGTAATAGACTACAATAAAAATATGAGTGGCGTGGATTTGATAGATCAGCAAAAGGTGTGCTACGTAGTTGATCGACGGTCAAGAATCTAGTACTATCTGACTGTTGTTTAATCTTTTCGATATCACGGTAAATAATTTGTATACTATTTATAAAAAAAAATTATTCTACTGGACACAGGAAACGTACCATGTTGAATAGGCTTCAGTTGAAACAAGTAGTTGCTCGAAGTTTAGTAAATGGTTTTACTACATCAACAAGTGTAGTACAAAAGTCTTTGAAGAGACACTTACCCTCTCACTCCATGGAAAAAATCAATATCAGAAAAATGTGCGTACTCTGCGCCTAAAAGAAATAAGAAAATCCCACAAATAATACATGCCGAATTTGCAAGGTCCACTTTTGTTATACCAATCAAAGGTGAGTACCACGGATGACTATATAGATTTTACGATGTTCGTTTGCGTAATTTGTTTGGCCATGTTATAGTAAATGTATTTTTTATTCAGATAGTACGAAAAAACTGTAACATTAGCTAAAATAAAGATATTTTATACAAACTCTAGCATTTATTTTAAGCAAAATGTTTTACAAATGGATGGGACATATATGCCGTAAACGACCATAGGACATATTTGTCCCATCAATTTATAACGAATCTATCCATCTTTTAATTTTTTCATCTTCACATTTTTTTATCACCAAAATCACGTTATTTGATCTAAAAATATTATGGTTTTGAAAGGGTTCACATATATAATGTGGGGCAGGGTTGTTCAGTACCCCTCAGATATCAAGATCATTCACGTTTTTCTTCAGGCACAGAAATAACATAGGCACAAACATAGCAGGCATAGAAATAACATTTTTAACAGCTTTAAATAATTTTAATGAACTTTTTTTAAATTGAAACATTTGGTAACGGGCCGACAAATAAATTGTTAGGCTCAAATCCAATGTTATAATTGTATTTACATAGTAATTTGGATATAATTCCAAAATTAATTTCTCTTGCTTAAATAAAATTCTTTTGCTTAAATAAATGACTTAATATCTAAAATAATAATAAAGGACTAACCTAGAAATTCAGAATTTGTTGGGTCGAGAAAACAAAAAAGTTTATGTCCTAGTATGTTTTGTTCTAAATTACCACATATAAGTGATTTTTTTATGTACATCCATCTTCTTGTCTACTTTCTTGCTGCCATCCATCATCTTCATCCATTTTATTCTGTAATGGCGACTTGATTTTTAGGACTAAAACTTGGACTTTGGAAAATTTATTACATCATAATATTAATTTGATTAGAAAGCGTACTGATGTTTTGCGCCAATGTGGACGGCAATTTAGCGATAGACGTAATATGAAATAAATTTAGACGCAAATTTCTAACTCGATGGCTCTCTTTACTTTTTACTGCTAACTTTTTAAAGAGAACTGATATTTTTTAGTGTTTTTTTGATGGGATAATTTATATTTATTTATTTCGAATATGGTGGATTCAAATTGTAAAGCACATAATTATTTTAATGATGTTAATGAATAATTATTTTAATGCCCTAAAATAATATTTCTAAATCTGCACATCTTTTAAGTTTATCGCATTGATCTCTAGTTATCATTTGCTCGGTATGAAAAATGTCCTGCTAAATTTCCAATAAATTATAAAATACAGGGAAACAGCCTTTACATCAGTTTATCTATAAAAAATATTGTAAATTATCAACGTGTACAGGGAGTCAATTACGCTGTATTAATTGATCTCTTTAAACTTAGATCGTTTCTGACTTCAAAGAGACCAACTTGGTAGGTACAATATTTCTGGATTGCTTGGCCGCAGATATTCTGTCAAAGAGATTTACTTTCTATATTGTTTGTGGAATTTGGTTACCAATTTATGTATTTTAGGCATACGTATTATTGTGCTAAAGGTATATGTATTAAACCAAATATTTTTTTAAAGTCAAGAAGGAAAAGCCAATGATATTTTCATGAGTATTAACTTTAGATATAATTTATTAGTAATGATGTATGGCTGGCAAATATTCTTTATAAAGAATGTCTAAAAAGTAGATATGGTAACTATAAAAAATTTTTATATTAACTTTTTCAATTGAATATATTTTGACATGGATTTTGCGTCGACAATTTATTGAAAATTTAATGTAATTATCTATATACCTCTTTCTTGAAGTTAGCTGAGTACAGAAGACTTGGAAAAATATTAAAGGTTATGTCATAATTGAAAAAATATTCCAGTCATCTACGAAGTGATATATGTTTAAAATTTATACTTACGTAAAATAAATTTTTAAAGCATCGCATACAACTGGAACTTGCAAGGAATTGATTAAAACTAAATGTAATACTTGGCTCGATGAATGCATAGAAAACTAAAACGTTGCAAAAAGTTGGCAGAAGATTTTGCTAAATATGTTAATTCTGCAACCAAAATTCACAATATTTCCAAAAAGTGTAACGGGCAAAAAAAGATGATGAATAAATAATACTGTAATTGACTGTTGTGTATTAACTTTTATTTTTATAATAATAAAATCGTCTCCTAATACTACTGGTGTTCATCTTCAGGAATGTTATGGTATAAAAATAAAGAGCGTACATAATATACATCTCCCAGCAAGTGCTGAGTGGGTCCTTGATACTATAAGGGCATGCTTGAGTGATAAAATACGTAGCAGAATGCATGTACATAAAAATCCTGAGGATTTGCATAATTTTTTCCCGAAAGCCTTTCTTCCATCCGACTTCGGAGGTGAAAATAAGTCTATGGAAGAGCTTACACGTAAGTATATTAAGTTTATACTTTATCCTCTAATTAGTTTCGACGAGATAAGCTTACGAATTGACGCTCCATTTTGTCGCCGCTTTTATGTCGTGATAGGTTTGCATAAAAGAACCTATCAGTTTGAATGAAATTGTAATATGGTGTACTATACACAAATTTTCTTTTTCGAGTTCTTTAGCTTTCCTTTTAAAATTTCTCCATAAATATTTGGAAATGTTATTTACTGAAATATACTAGGGGTACATTTTTTTGTTAATCGAATTCAGCACAACTTCAAGTGCCTGTGTCAAGCGGTTTCTAAGAAAAATTGTTGCGAGAGACGGGTAGATAGACACATGAGTGATCTCACAAGGTTTCTCTTAAATTGCATTGAAATGTATTTTATCATGAAATACGTAATGAAATTTCAATAATTGCAGCATTTGCCTGAGGAAATGAAATTTCTTCTATTATCACTTTCTCATGAACATATTCTAGTTTTATATATATTTTATTTACAGAGAATCATTACAAGAAACTCTTTGAAAACCGTGATGAACTCCTATTGGCGGAGCGCATGAAATCGAATGAGAATAAGAGAGTCGGCGTCGACAGTACCATATCAAAGGAATTACAGGGAGTGCAAGGTTCTTTCCGCGCTCTGGACATTGACTGATAATTCTAGATATATATAAACGAAAATAAAATTATATTAAGTACTTATAAATTTAAATTATGTAGTGTTTTGTATCTTGTTATTTGATTTAGTTAAAAATATATCATTTAATAAGATATTTGAGCAATAACCTGTAAAGAAGAAAGTAATTAAAAAAAGAAATATGTGGTGGAAAAAATAGGTAGAAACTAGAATAAAATTTTGACACAAAATTATTGCAACCTATTATTCATAATTTCACTTTAAAAATATTTGAAGGATAATAATTTTCTCAATTTAAATATATGAATGCACTTGTTTTTAATACACCTAACACAAATATAATTCACAATTAAATGAAACTACGTGATGTAGTATTATTTCTACTTTCTGAAGATAGAAATAATACTACATCATGAATTTCTACAAAATTAACGACAAATATATTCAACAAATATAATTGTAACATGACATGTGCTTTGATATAGACAATTTATAATTATTTACTAGCGATTTTATTCGACTCTAATTAAAGGGGAGAGAGACCCGTGATAATTTCATCAATATATGTGTTTTAGAGAGTTAACAATAAAACTGGCCAAGTACATATCGTTAAAATATGCCAAAAGTATTATTTTGTAATTTTCTATATGTCTTGGATTTATTTATGCCAGTTAAGTTAATATAATAGATATTCGTTTAATAAGAATGTTGTAATTGCACCTTTGATTACATGGTTTACAAGGGCAGGTTTGGTAATTACTGGGTTGGCTAATAGATATTTAATCAGCGTACCGAAAAAGAAGAAAACTTAGGACTATAATTTAATTATTTGAAAAAGGATGGAGGCCACTAAAATAGGAATTCGCTAGTTGTGAATTGAAAAAAATTCCAATCCTCTCTTGAGAATGTTGTAGTTCTCGCTGTGGAAATTTTTTTACGAGAAGCAATGCTTAATGACATGATTAGACAAAAGTTGGACGGTAACTAGTCTGGTAAACAATGAGGATATGAAATAATTTCCAAACAATGTAATTTGAATCAAGTAATTATTGCAGTTAACGGGCGGGCATTATTATGTAGAAAATTTTTTTGTTATACTGTGAGTTTTTTTATCGAAGTTCATGTCCCAAATGTTGAACCTGATGAACACTATTGAGGAAATAATTGTATTACTTGGAATTATTTTCACTTATATGATTTCATAAATATTCAATATAGACATAAAGTAAATTTTTTATAAAGAATTAAATTTTGGAAAACGTGTTGACTAATTTTTTTAACCGTTTGCCGGTTTGTTTCACCCGCACATTAGACTTCTCATAAAAAGTGATAAGATGGTTTAACCAGTTGAACGAACGCCAAAAAGATAAAAATTGTGTTCATAGATTTAGTGAGAGTTGAGTTGGTTTTAATTCAACCCGTGAGTTATTAGACAAATTTCTAAACCTTGATGGATGTATTTGGCGTTCATTTTGTAGAAATTCATTATTCACAATTAAACGAAACTACGTGATGTAGTATTATTTCTACTTTCTTTAAGTTCTTTATCACGACCTAGGTTTCGTTGTATTACAACATCTTCAGGTGGGCAATTAGCAACGATCACTTTCATGAATATCGACGATATATTTGTTAATAGCCCACCTGAAAATATTGTAATGTATATATATATATATATATATATATTTATATATATATATATATTATAATGGTGGAAACGAAACCTAGGTCGTGGTAAAGAACTTAAAGTAAGTAGAAATAATACTACATCACGTTGTTTCATTTAATTCTGAACTTTGCTCAACGTGTCTATTTTTTTCTACTGTGTTGTGAAATAATTTAAGTGAAAATAGCCAAACCCCATTTGATTTTGTAGAATCTTCTTGTGTTAGTAATTTAAACTCGTTTACATCAAAATTACCCGATCGAATCGGTCTTCAAAATTTAATCTCCTCTTTGGAATATTTGGAACCATCGTATTGCATTAGCTGCAGAGGCAGTATTACAGTTCATATTTCATCGAAGTCCATATTTCATCCATATTAGTCAAACTATAAATGACATCGTAGAACAAGAAATTAAAAATAAGTTCTTGTTTATATTTTCAATATTGATTAGCCACTTTTATATTTCGGCCCATTTTATTTAATTGGTAATAAATATAGCGTTTATTTAAAACATTTAGCATTAGTTTTAAAGAAAAATAGGTTCCTACTCTACGTCTTTTATTGTAATAAAGATAGCTTTTATTTAAAACATTCAACATTAGTTTTAAAGAAAAATAGGTTCCTACCCTACGTCGTTTATTGTAATATAGATAGCGCTCATTTAAAACCTACGTTATTTACTTCCATTCGTTTACACTCATTTACTTCCTTCGCTACCTTTTTTAGTAAATCGATTTTTATTTTTAAAATTTTGTCAATTTACTTTTGTCCTTGAAATTTCATTTTCTATGTATGCTAAAATGCATGGTACTGTCGTCAGGAATTGACTATTATAATTTGTGTTAATCATCGATTTTACCACTAAATTAGACTATAACAATAAAATTAACAGAAGTCGCTTCTTGTCATTACGATTGAAACAAAATAAAATTATAGGTAAAAACGTTTCATTTTCAAATATTTTTTTAAGTTTTTCATTTAAAATTTGAGTAAAAATTAATTCCCTCACAAAATGGCGAATATTTAAGTTTAATTTGTTTTTGCATCTCTATTT
This sequence comes from Druceiella hillmani, assembly GCA_039881145.1. Taxonomy (NCBI): domain Eukaryota; kingdom Metazoa; phylum Arthropoda; class Insecta; order Lepidoptera; family Hepialidae; genus Druceiella; species Druceiella hillmani. The sequence continues at coordinate 6,032,327 of JAYKKI010000009.1, forward strand.
TGATTGGTAAATTTATTTATATGTTAACCTGTAAGGCTTGTATTTTAGAAAAGTTCAATTTGTATTTAAAAATGGAGGGAAAATTGAAATTTTTGAGAAATTTTTTTTTTATATTTGTTGCATGCGAATAATATTTAGATGCTCTCGGAACAGAGTTCCACAACTTCGAAAAGGATGGAGGTTATGTTCGGAAGGTTAGTTTAGGTTAGGTTTGATTAAATTTGGTAGGTTATGTTTGAATTGGTCATGTCAAGTTTGATTAGATTATGATGGTAATATTGGTTAATTTAGATTAGGTTTGGTAAGGTTACGTTTATTCGATTACGTATGCTTCATCACGTTAGATTAGCTTAGATTGTGCTGGGTTAGGTAACGATATGTTCGGGGTGGTTGTATTAAATTAGATTGGTTCAGATTGAGTTATATTGATTACGCTAGGTTTTGCGGTTAGGTTAGGTTATATTAGATTAGGTTAGGCTTCAATGAGTTAAGTCAGGTTAGCTTTGGTGGATTTTGGTAAGGTCGGCTAAGGTCAGATTAGATTATTTGGCTCTATTGAATTTGCTTAAGTTAGAGTAGGTTATGATATATAAGATTAGTTTGTTTTCGTTAGAATCGGTTATATTAGGTAAGATTACTATAAGTTAGGTTAGGTTAGATTAGATTAGGTTTGCATTATTATCAAGGACAGTGCTGCTTTAAAAAAAAGGCGTGTCAGTCAGCAGTTTTATATAAGCGGGATGTCCCTTTCTTCACTCTTTACTGATTCGGGTTTTGAAATATTTACTCATGTAAGTGTTAAAATAACATTCCAGTGTATTTTCTTCTAAAATGTGAAAATAAATAACATAATCGGCAGTTTGCTCAGTATGCTCGGCTTGTTCTGAGTGCTGGACATAACTTAACCACTATAAACGAAGTGTATAATTCATACATCGTATATATTTAAATGTATTTTTTAATTCTAGTAAAGTCACTTATTTGAAAGTAAATAATATTCTAACTGTCTAATAATATTAAAATAATTATTTATAAATGGAAAGTTGTTGAAATCATTTCACTCATATCATCACATTCTTTCTCCACAAAGATGAAAAATAACATAATGATGAAGTATTTCAACCACAATTAAACTGACTTGTCCCACACAATCGTGACTTTAAGAAGATTGATTGAATGAATGTTTCAGTAACCAACTAAGTCAAATACACGTAACTTAAATTTAGAAGAGACACATGCATTATCCTATACTTTCTTGTGTTTTCCTTTCGGATAGGTTTATTCCTTTCTTTATATACCAATCAAACGTTTACTTTGTATTTTCACAAGGGTAACCTAATGAAAATCTTAATTTTCTAATAGATTTTTAGAAAGAAAATACTGAGCCTAACATTTTTAATCTGCTATTATTGTAGATAATATATAAAAGGAATAGTAATGATATTACTTTTTTATGTATGTGTAAATATATATGTAGATATTACTTTTTTATGTATATACGTAAATATATGTAACATTTAAGCTAATAAATATATTATTAAAATTTCTTTCCAAAGTTTCTTAAAATTTCATATAATTTTATCCTCATTCCTAAAACTAGCAAAAAAGGAATTCTCAAAATGTCGACATGAATGTATTTAATCGCGTTATGTAAGTATATAATAATGCGGAAACTATAAAATACAACACTTTTCCCTCTATAAGTTTACATGACATTAAGGAAGTTAAACATGCTTCGTCGTAGATAATCTTACACTGTTAATCTATAAATTTTCAAGAAATAAAATAGTAATTAAAATACGTAAATTTTACTTTCGTGGCGGAGAATTCTATTGGAATGAAGCTAACATTTTAATTATGTCTTTTAAATTTTATTTTCGTGGCGTAGAATTCTATTAGAATGAAGCTAACATTTAATTATGTCTTTTTAGAATTTAATTATGTCTTTTTTAATTATGTCTTTAATTATGTCTATTTTAATTATGTTTTTTTTAATTATGTTTTTTTTAATTATGTCTTTTTTAATTATGTCTTTAATTATGTCTATTTTAATTATGTCTAATTTAATTATGTCTATTTTAATTATGTCTTTTAAATTTTACTTTCGTGGCGTAGAATTCTATTGGAATGAAGCTAACATTTTAATTATGTCTTTTTAGAATATTTGAGAATTGATGCTTTGAAGACAGCGTTTGACTAGCGTATAGTTCTAGCTTGGCGTATCCTGTGAGTAACTATATATATAGGTAGTTCCACTCGTATAATTCTATATCGGCGCAGACTGTGAGTAATTTTATACAAATAAGCATACGATTAAAAAAATGTAGTGGATAGCAAAATTTGTACATCATCTTTTCGTGCGTTTAGATCTGCAACAAAAATGATAATTTCTGACATTTTTGGAATATCAATAAATCGCGTGCCATTAGTAAAGGGTAATATTTAAATATTAATTTAAAATTATTAATTGTAAAATGACGTTACAAGAACACGTGAATAATGAGAAGGATCAAAATATAATTTTAATAAATATTATATTTATTTACGCTTAACGAACTAAAGTCGTGAAAACTTTAATCGAGGGATACAAAGAATGTACATTATTATTTTTTTTATTTTTGTTTCCTGCAAATTATTAACAATATCTCCCTCTAATGAAATCATGTATTTATTCACTATTAAAATACACTACTCAAAGTTAACATATGTTTTTCCCATTTTTTTCTCATTAATTCATGTACCATTAGAACTATAGAGAGCGAAATGATGATTATCTTTTCCACTGCCCGATAAGTTCACCCACCTCCCCTCTAAACTAACGTTGTGGTACCCGAATAAATTAAATTTGATAGGATCTCCAGTAAACCCGCCGAGATGGAATTTTCACTATTCTCTTACATTAAAATGGCCAGGCGATAATTAAGAAAAAGTTTTATCAGGTTCATAATTGTTTTATTATATTTTTTTAAAAATTATTTATATATTTTCTTGAAAAAGATCCGCTAAAGATGGGTACCCATATATTTCTTGAGATTTGTGGTTTATTAATTATAGATCAAGTAATTAATTATTGATGTGGATAATAACAATTGCAAAAAAATAAAATCAAATTAATAAAATTAGTAAAATTCGCTATAAAATTATCTTACACTACAAGAAACTATTAGTTTAGGATCTTAAGAAATCATAAGGTGGCATCTTGAACTGGATAAAACCAAAAACCTGTTCCTAAATTCTGACAGTCTCAAAATAATTTACATCAGTCACAATTTTAATTATCAGATACTCTGGGATATCCACGCGATTTTGTAGTTCCACTGAATGTTTAAGATAAGTCATTGGACTCCAGGCATAAAACGAAGAAGCTTAGATTATTGATTGAATTCAATTCAAAATAGTGTTTGTTTGATTCATAGGATTACATGTTTTATTTTGTACTTCCTTCTGACGTCAATCTTAATTTTTTTGGGTTCCGTACCTTGAAAAAAAAATAGGAACCCTTACAGGATTACATCGTTGTCCGTTTGTGAAGACCCATTTTCTCAGGAATGCATAGCGTCAGGTTGAAATTGATATCAAATACTTACGGCTACGGTCCCTGGGAAATGAAAAAAAAAATTAAGCCTATAAGTCAACACAAATTTTTAACTTGTAGTTAAATCACTTAAAAAATGTTTTTTTTATATGCACCTCTGAAAGAAATAGTAGGCAGTACATTTTCGTTCCGAACATTGCTTGATAGCATCACATAGTGAATGGACAGCCAAAGTCTTTTCCAAAATAACTACTTTGTGCTGCGGTAGATGGCCATAAATTTGACGTCAATGGGCGATTAACAAGTATGTTGATGTCAAAATTAGTACAATTATATTCAAAAAAATATATTTGCCACATAGTTCAAAAGGAATCAAAATGCTTAAACCAGTTTTTGGAAGACATAAATCTTATTTGATATAAAGCAGATATGTTTGATCCTTTTCAAAAAGAGAGGACACCGTTTTATTACAGTTGTTTGTGTTAGGAGGGAGGAAATTTTGATTCTTACATTCATTCGCTCATTGAAATCTACAATGGTACGAGTAGCTCGAGATTTCCGCCCATAAAACCGCAGTAACATATTTATAAATTGTTCTGTTTTCTAAAATAACGTGATGGGCAATTTTGAAAAGCTGGGTTTAAAGCTAACTTTAAAAGTTCATTTTTTGTCACAAAAAATATATAGATGTGAGTATACACAATACTCTCGGGGAAATGACGATAAAATTCCATAATTGTTTTAAACTGATTTCCGACCAACTGGTTAAAACGAGTAAAATACAATTAATTAGTGAAGGAAAGTCGAGAGTGCTCTTACGGCGACAATTCGGAGTAACTTTCCAATTATTCACCCGTTCCTCATTCCTTGCGCCGGTGCTTCGCCCTTTTTACTCCGTTTGCGAACCACCTGACGCTAGACATGTTTTCATATCTTTTATCATTATAAATAGGTAAGGCGTTCCTACCATTAGCATATAATGAAAACTACGTTATATCGAATTTGTTATTTTTAACTGATGTCGAATAAGGAAAACTCTTTACATTTGGCGTTTTTCCAATTGTATATTTTTCTTACGCATATTTTTTTCAACTATTTCTTACTTTCTCTATGTTCATGTGATTTATTTTTCTTCAACAGGTATCCGGATCTATTAGTTAATCAACATATTCACGGGCAGGTTCAAGTAAACGGTATTAGTTCCCGAATATTTAGCCAACTACTTTTACTACAGCGTCTTTAAAAATTTAAACCAATCAAAACTAAAATCTACCTTCGTTGAAACGATTTCACCATCCTTACTTGAGATATATATTATCTTTACTGAAGATTGGTTAAATAAATTAGAATGCCTTAAAAATGTATGTATACCCTTTATATCTGGTTTGAGAAAACACGACCATATTTTAGGATTAGGATTTAATCTTTCTATCCTTTTTCCTATTTCTCCTATCTTATTCCTTTTCCTTGTCTATGTTAATGTCTAAATTATTTCCTGGAACTTATTTAATTATAATAGACAATAAATTTTATAACATTTTTATAAAGTTCTATTGAAATCTTTCACAATATAAAGTTCTCATATTTCGGTGCTTTTGTTTACCGGAGGGGATGGCTTAAGTAACAACAATTTCTCTAAATTTATTTTATGTTGAAGAGTAGATGACCAAAAAAAATTAAACTTTGAACGGATTTTGATGCAATACGCGCAAACTGACAAAGGTATACCAAGTTAATTTATTAATTATGAGGTGAGACAAAAATTAAAAATGCTCTCATGTGAAGTCGTTTGTTTTTAAAAATTAATTTTAATTTACCCATTTCTACGGGTCATAAAATGATATTAAAAATAGATTTAACCCTACAATTGACGGTTTTAAATCTCTATCTGACTCTATACTTTTATATTTTATCTACTTGGAAAAACTTAATATTTTTTCAATAAACACGATGATTTCTTTGTTACGATTACATGCTTCCCTCTGAATCTTTCTTTCTTTTGCAGAATTTTTCATATATGTCCAAACAGGCAGAGAATAAGGGATGATAAAGTTTACATGAGCGATCGGAAGATATCATATTTATACATTATTTTATTTTAAGTCATTTGCATTATTATTTAATAATACAATTTACCGTACTATTTACACTTAAAATAAATACAATAACTAATTATTTTGGTAGGACAGGTTAATCGACATGACTTTAGTTTTATCTGTTGAATGTTGTTAACATGTTTTATACATTATTAATCAATTAAGGCGCATGCATCACATTATTTATGTGTTATCTGGATTTCCTAACAAGTTCACTTTGTAAAAAAATATCCTAGAACACTTTTCTACTAGTCCATCGCTCTATGTTCTTTTAAGTTAACAATGTTCATATTCTATATTAACTAACTTCCGACCTTTTATGGTTTTTGGGTTAATAAAAGGGATTTAGGGGTAAATCTTAAAAGAAACTTACTAACCAAGGCTTTTGAGAAATTCTAAACGACTTGTTTAAACTCAAATTGTTTTGTATATATTAAAAAGGTTTCGATTCAATCTATATCACAAAAATATGTAATGGAAGTAAACTGCCCTCACACTCTACAGTGCAGTCGAGAGCTACTGCGTTAACTTGTTAAGTTGCTTTAGTATTTAATACAAGTTATTTACTTAATAAGTTTCGCAGTTATATTAAATGCAAACGATTTAATCATTAATTGAATATAAATGAGGAAATACGCCGAAATCCAGTATGAGAATAACAATGAAACACCGTTAAAATTTAGTTGCGTTAATAATGTTATATTTAAAATAAAGGAGTTTTGCAAGAGATGTTTATTTTTTCAAGCAGATTTATTATTATTTCGCGGCGACATTTCAAACGTTTTACGTAGGTGTATTTCGAGTTTGATCGTTATGTATGTGAAATTATCTGGTTCCATATATACGTAGATTAAAATATTCAAAAAAATTAGTAGAGATTTTATTTCGCTAGAAATTTGAATTACGACTTTTAATGTGCAACTTATTTGCTTTCGACAATAACTCTCGATATGTTTTTGTACTATTCATTCTACCACCACAAACATTGGTTTACTTCATCCCTAATAAGACGAATCAAAGATGATAAGTAGACGTGCTTCACTTTGATTTCAGAAAGATTGCTGACCGTATTCATAAATGTATTCTCCTAAATACGTTACTGGAGGCAAAAATAAATTTTAATTTATTCTACTTTTATGCCAATTAGCTTCAATCCCGGAGACAATTTTTCTAATATGAAAGCAATATAACGAATTATTACATTACTAACCCGAGTGTGAGTTAAGATTATAATTTCGAGTATTTTTCTATTAATGATAAAGTACTAGAGATTATTAATCAGTACTACAAAAGTTTTATATTTAACTGAAAATTTCCAGCTGTTTCTAGAAATTAATAATGGCCGAATTATAAGTTCATTAAGAAATACTTCGCTTTAAGATCGAATTCGAGTAACAAGTTTCCATTCAAATGTGTATTAGTACCAAAGGATGAATTATAATCATTTCCGAGCAACAATTACGTATGAGTACATTTACACTGCAGAAATGGGTTTTAGTCGCCCATATTTCAAATCTTTTGATATGGTCTCTTGAAATGATCTTGATATGGTCATGGATAATTTCCTCTCGTTTCACGATCACAAAGTTAATACTGTGAAAATGACTACATTTGGGATTTATCATATGATACTCTCGTTTATTCTATGATACGAACTGAGTTAATGTTTTTTTTACACTCTGTTGTTCGTAGTAGACTGAAAATAATTTTAGTTATTTCTCTCCGCATGAGCTACTTTATATCCTCACGTATCATATATATAAAATACTGAAATGAGTCATTATATTCGTTAGTTTAAAAAAGCATATATATGTATATATATATATATATATATATATATATATATATATATATATATGTACATATATACATACATACAAGTATTATTCTTGCATATACTATTTCCATTTTATATTTCGCGTTGTCGACTATAATTCTTTGCTAGTTAAAGAATTGTCTCTAAATGTATTAAAAAAATAATAAGTTGTTGTCGTGATAAATAATTAGTATTGCTCTTTGTACTAGTCTATTCTGCGTGAGTACGAAGACAACTACAAATTCATATTCCATATGTACCTACCAATATTAGTATGCCGTAACTTGCGCTCCAAATTATGCTCGATATTCACTTAACTTAGGTTTTGGAGGCATTACCTCATCTCGATTTGTTACGTTTTCTAATTCACGAATTTAGAATCAACGTCGTGGAGTATTTACATAGTTGGTGGTCTGCTCACTATGTTTATGTATTTGACACATTGTTCTTATTTTAAATATTCGTTTCTACTTTACTTTTCTATCACCATAGATATTTTTTTCTGAATAACTTTGAAATAAATGAAAATAGAAAGATTTTAGAGAAATAAAAATTAAAACAAAATAAATTTTTGCCACTTTACAATCCGATTATTAATATGCAAATCATTGCCCCACCACCCTCCCCAGAAAAAAGGGGAATTATTCTTGCAAACCGTAATACCATATTATGCTTGCAAATTGTTATTAATGATTTAGAATTTAATAGTAAATAATTTATTAAAACAAATTCGTTTCTAACTCTATGTAAAACTGTCAAATTATTTGTAGACGACCGAGCTCTTACTTTACAGGATCTGTTTGCGTATGTATATGCACACACACACGCACACACTCTCGCCAACATGCACGCCCGCACGCACACACGCACGCACTCACGCCCGCACACACACACGCACGCACGCTGGCACGCACGCAGGCACGCACACTGGCACACACACACGCGCGCTCGCACGCACGCACAGACGCATGCGCACATATATATGTGTAATTTTATGATAATTAAATTAAATTCTCGACTGATTCGGAAAAGTTTAGACACTGATATGAATCAAGTACTAAATTCTAGATGAAATGTTAGGTATTAGGGAGCTTTGCTCTAGGTGAATACCCCATGGTTTAACCTAAACTCAAAAATACCAACGCGTTAATTGGTGTCGGGGAATTTTAGTAAATTTTAGATGGAGATTACTCAACTGCTTTTTTCGCCAACATCACGAGTGAGGAAAGTTTAATATTAAATTATGAACCCAATATTAAGAGGTGTAGTGGGTTTTCCTGTCTAAAAAGTTGTCTATAAAAGTCAAAAAGAGCGAACTGAGGTGAAAATGGTAATAATCTTGTTCTTCGGATGGACGAGTCCGACCCACAGAATATGTTATCTATGTTCCAGAAAATAAAACGATCCGCTTCTACAAAACTAGAATATCACAAGTTATTTGCTTTGTAATTTGGATGAAGTTTTAGAAGAACCTAGTCGCATTAGTATCTACTTCATCGCGACGATGCTCTGGATGCATAGCCAGAAGAAAATCTGAATATTTGATTACATAAGATCTAGAAATTATGAATCATTTTCAAACAGCCGTGAATTAGTGTCATACGATTTCAATTTAATATCAGGAATGAAACGTAAAGAATAATATTATATCAAATGAAACAATGCACAGGATGCCACGAAGTCTAACTATTTAAACGATAAAAATTTTAATTACGAATTTTCTATGTCGTCCCACTTTTGATATTCGAAAATTTTAAGTGTTATCTTTCGTAACATTTTTCAAAATTTCCATAAAAAAATAATAAAATTAATAAAAAATCTACCTCTGTTAATTTACAGCAGTCGCGATATTCTAAACCCATATCATTTAGATATATCAAATGAAATACCGCATCACTGAGTTCTTTAAACTGTTTTACGAAATAACATGAAACACCAATTGCTATAAAACACGCAATGAATTATACCATCTGTCAATAATTTCACTGTTCCATTACCATCTTGCGATTCAGAGAATACATCATCTTCTATGGTTCACTGTGAATGTAGAGGCGGAGACATGCGTCAAATGGCGTCCTCTCAATTGACTTCAAGAATGCAAACCGAGAGCTTAGGTGCACAAAAACATATTAAATATAGAGGCAATAAAATCCATAATATAAGAGAAAATATTGCTGAGATCGTCAGATCAATCCTTGGTCGTTGAAGTTTTTTAAAATTACTGTTCCCTATATTATAATCTCATTGTCTCGATTTATGATTTTATGATCACATTGTCTCAATGTTTATAGTTATCTTGAAATCTTAAATTAACTCAAACCTTTGCGTACACCACACATATCCATATTTTTTATGCTATAGAAAAATATTTTAGATCATTTACTATTACTTTTTATGAACATTATTTTTCATAACTATTTCTTAAATTTAGCATAAAAATGTATATTTACATCGTCGTTCTTTACCAGGTCATTAAATTCAATTAACCCAGAACTATCGATCGATCTATAAATATCGTATCGATCGATCGATCTACAATTGATAGTGCATTGGAGAAATTTATTGAAATTTGCCATAGTAATTTGGAATTTTTTTGCAACGCTAGTGAATATTACAAGTACATAGTAATTTCAATTTCTATCTAAAGTCACATTCTGTTTATGCTGATGAGAATGATTTTTTTAAACAACGGTAATTATCAATAAATCAACATAATATGAAAATTACTAAAATTATTTCGTAGTTGTATCTCTAATTAGTAATTATATTACCTAGCAATTTTATTACGACGGTTTGCAATTTGTTTGACGTTTCGAAAGAGTGCAATAAATTGTACGACTATGTAATTTTTGCGGATAGTAATAAAGTATCGTTCGTTTCAAGTACACTAATACCGCTTTATAGTCTTTCGATTTTTATTCTAGCTATTGTGTTCGGCTATTTAAAACTAAATATGGCATTATATTAAACGCAACAATTTCAAATTACATCATTCTCTATATCACGGTCTTCCAAACGAAAATGTGCTCAGTCAGCTAATAACCGTCCTCGTGTTAATTACATTTTTTTATATAAATGTTTTAATGTTTCAAGAGTTTGCATGTCTTTTTCCTTAAGATTTTAAATAACGCTTCTCCATATGAAAGTATTTTGTTTTTTTTTTACCTTAAGTACAGACGAAGCAATAATAAATTTTGTACCTCTTAACAAAATTTGATCATAAATATAGTTATTAACTAAAAACAAACAGCTTCAGAAACAGTTTACAGAAACAGCTTCATAATTTATTCCGAAGCAGCGAAATGAAAAGCAGTCCAAATATGTACACTGCCTCTTCTTCTTGGTCGATAATCATTATGTGAAAATCCAATTTTTAATTGTGTAATTTCAGGCCTATTCGCGAATTATAATTGTTGGTACGACATTTTTCATATTGCATTCTAAGGTAGCTTTTCTGTAGTGTTTATTGAAATTTTGCGAGTTAAAAATTACATTTTTTAGGGCTCCGTATCATAAACCGAAAAACATTACCCTTATTACTACTCAAGTGTATGTCCATAAGTTAATCACAGCCGTTTTTCTCAGAAACTGCTTCGAGTAAGAACTTGAATTTTGGCGTCGTAATAACACATATTAATTAGCACAAATTACAAAGACTAAAATTTTAAAGTCATTTTAACGTTTTAAGGGTGGTAAATAAACACTCAAATATATTTTTCATTTTATGTGTATTGCGGAATGTGGTTTGAAAGTGTTAGTTATGAGAGTCCCTAAAAATAATTATTTCATAATTTTAGATGTTTTATGCTAAGAGATGCACTGAAAAACACTCAAACTATATGTGGCCCCCACCCCCTCATTTTCGAAACAACTCAACCTAAAACTAGCAAAAAAATGAGTTTTGGAAGCCCACACAAAAATTATAGGAAAACAATGGCAAGAATTCTAGATGTTATAATTGGACGAAATTCCCGCTGCTTTTACACCTAGAAAAAGAATAGTAGGCAATATATCCACATTTTTCCATTTTCAAAGTCGAATTTTTCAGAAACTATGTGACGTAGGAACCTGAAAGTTGGCACAGTAATACGTCTTACAAACTTTTTCAAAATATTCATGTGACAATGAAAGAGTAGGTAAATGAAGGTTTTAAAGTTTTTATCATTTTATGCATTTGAAATGATTATATATATGTGTATATATATATATATATATATATATATATATATATATGTATGTATATATATATATATATATATATATATATATATATATATATATATATATATATATATATATATACATATACACATATATTGGAAACGTTCGCCATGAGGATTGCAAAAAATATTTCTTCACAATTTTGAATTGCATATTTAAAAATATATTAAAAACGATTGCTGCTTATTTTTGAAATTGATCCAAAAATCATATATAAACGTGATTGCTAAAATTTTACTATTAAATTATTAAATCTTTTAATTTTTGATATATACCCCATATCTTTACGCCTGCCAAAGATGTGGTAAATAATACGTTGAAATAAATTAACATTGTGAAAAATTATTTCTTGTCAAAGGTTTGATAGAAATACTATGCATGTTTATTTGTTTAAACGGTTAAAATGTATACAGAATCTAAGTATTGCTAAATCTACTCATGCTGGATAGGCTTCAAAATATTTTATTAAATTTAAATATGCATAAGAATAAATGTAAAAAACATTCATTTATCCTTATAAATGTTCTTATATTATATGCTATGCCGCATGAAATAGTAATTTTCCAATTGTAACCTCGTGATACTTTTTTTCGAAATGTTTTCATACATATATATATATATATATATATATATATATATATATATATATACATATATATATATATATATAGATATATATATATATATATATGTATATATATATATACATATATATATATACATATATATATATTATTTTTCATGGTTGCAAAATAGTCCTTTTTAAATAAATTTTATTCTCTTTTAATTTTTTTACATTATAATTTTAAAGTAACAAATCAGCAAAAACCGTAAATCTGTTAATAACTCCTATGAATAATAAATAATATGGTACTTTCACTAACGGATCGCTCTACTCGTCACTCTATGTCTCTTGGTTCATAGTTATGTTCATGATGGTGGTTAAAAAACATTTGTTTCGTTTATTCTTATTTAGTTTGTCATATTCATTTTCACTTAAATATAAAAAAAAATTATAACTTGTATCACTAAGGTAAGTAAGGTATATGAACAACATAAGTAGGCAATATGAAATATATGGTACAATTAATTATATTTCCAGAGAATTTACATCATTTTTAATTTTTAAAGAGAATTTTACAAACATTTTAATCGACCATCTAGAATAGGCAGTTTCGACTGCATCAAACTTTCACAAGACGGAATAAAGTCTTCTTTCCATAGAATTTATCTAATAGAAATAACGCCACATCAATTAATATCTGCGAATTTCTTTTATTTTGTTTCTTCACTCATAATTTTGCGATTATTAATTTCAAAAAAGAAAATTTAGCTAGGCTTTGAAGCGATATACATTTATATCGGGAAGCATTATTTGAATTCATATTCGAGTTAAGTTAAGATACGTGCATATACTACTAATTAAATTTCCATAATTTCAAAAAAAACATGGACAAAAAACGCTGGTAGAAAAGTTCATTTTAATATTTAAATTATCATAATAAGTGCATCATACTTGCTAATTCTGTGGCACGTTTTATGGTAATTTACATTAATATTAAAATTAAAAACACAATGTTTAAAGTAGAATGTCACATAAAAAAAATTCAGATACCTCCTCATATTGCGTAAATTTTCCTTTCGAAGAGAATGAAATCTACTAAGATAACAGCAAAATTTGCAATTGTTACGTTTAAAGTATGAGCAAACATATTTTAATACCCTAGTAGAGTAGACACTAGGTCAAGCGCATAGGTCATAAATGGGTTTAACAAAAATGGAAACCAACAATACTCCTAAATTATTATTTCCTTCCATAGAAATTGCTTAATTCCACGTTTTCTTGGCCTTTATCAAATTATAAACAAATTGTCACCTTGGGAAATGGTGAAATTATTCAGAAAAGGGCTTTTAATATATTTTTTAAGATATTTTGTTGAGCTACTTACCTTTAACCTTAATTAATTTTGTGAACCGAACTTAAAATTGTAATTAGAAAATTATGGAGGAGAAATGAAAATGAATTTGTCAAACAGTTTAAATCGCCATTTGCGCAGAAATTGACAATACCACTGAGCTTTATTGTTTAGCAGGGTTAAAACAAATATTCAAAACCACGATTGCCAACTTCCATACATTCCAGGGTACGAACAAATGTAGGTTGATGTTCGGATCGCAACCCAACTGTTCAGCGTTCGTTGAATGTCTCTTAATTGATGGTGATATAACGAGCGAACGTCTGATCCGGTAACAAATGATTAATGTAACGAGTATGTCTGATAAAAAATGGTGGTAGAAGGTACGAAAGGGGTAGCAAATGACCTTTTTAAATAAGTTTTAATGAAGCAAAAATGACAATTTCATATAACGTGGTAACTAAATGTAGATAAATTGTTCTAAATATTTTTTGAATGAACAGTGTAAAGAATCTGAACGTAAAGATATAAAATAAAGAAAGATTTGGCGGCAATTTTTTAAATCGAAATAATATATCGCACGATCACAAAACTGAAAACAAAATCTTTTGAAAATTCTTACAATCAAGGGTGTACATAAACATCTTAAAAATCTTTAACCGTATTTACATATTCATAAAACTAAATATCATCATATGGCTGTAGGCCAGCATCTCCACCCGCAAGGTAAATCTTCTCTATGATCGCCTTATTTACACTATTCATGTATTAATATTTATTTGTTTATCTATAAAAAACTCTATGTACAACTTACAGGTTATCCCAAAGCGCTAGACATCTGAAAGCCCTAAAACTACAATAGTTTTAGTAAGCACAAGACCATAAATGATTTTTAAGGAGACAGAAAAAAAGTCATATAATGGTTAAAACTGAATCTAAAACTAACTAATTATCCAACGTAAACTACGAAGCAAATAATAATAGCATTCCTAAACGGTTAATATAGCAGAAAAACTATCAATGTTACGCATCCTTCACAACACCGCTTTGACAAATGAAATAAACCGATAAAATAAATTATGATTTCATCCTTTCACATATAATTCAGTAGGATAAAGCATTGCCAAATACAAGACATAGAGGTTATCAGCATAACTACTTAACAACATAAAGAAAACCATGATTAAAAGCAATTCCTGTCGGAGTTGAAGAAAATTACGTTAGACCATGCCCATTACAGGGTCTGAAAGAAATAAATGGGGGATTATATTCGTATATTTTTACGTATAAAAATCTGTTAAATTCGCTGACTGTCTAGATTTCAAAGATATTATGGATTAAAAACTTGAACAACGTTACAATATAAGTCACGTGGAAAATGCCAGTACCCAGTAGGACTTTTAACGTGTTTCAGCGATATGACCGTGATATATTAGATTGCTCTCCGTAATCATACCGAGTTCCTGCACGGATGATTATTCTTTTCACCGCGGTTCCATTGAACTACTAAAGCTGCATGTAGGCACATGTAGGTAAGTACATGTCATTCATACGCATTTTCTCCTTTTAAATAGTAACATGTCATTGAATTGTATTCAAACACTGAGAACAGTAAGTTCAAAACAGCTCATAATCAGATTGCTTCGATTGCAGATAATTTGAAAATATGTCCAAGAATGTTTTCAAATTATCAGCAATCGAAAGGTAACGAGCAGTGCTAACACTGAAGGTAAATCTTTAATATACCAAAAATAAAACAGGTCCTAATTTACTTCCCTGGCGCATCGAGCAATTTAAAGCCATGATTTGAAATATCGCAACTGGACTTATTACTTTGGAACCAGAAAGAAATTAACAAAAAAATTTTAATGCAGTGAAAAACGCACAAGCCTCTAATCATTTTACCAGAAAAATATTATTGTCGACTAAGTCAAAAGCCTTCTTAAAGTCAAAATAAGCCACATGTACCCTAAATATTTAACTACAGAATCCACAAATTTAATAAGATTAATGACGGTAGACTGCTTAGGACAAAACCCATGCGAGAAGTTCGTCAGCTCATATTGAACTTGATAAACCAAAGTCCTTTGCATCGGTCCAGTATTGCAGGATAATAGTTGTATTATTGAAAAGTTTATGGATTTTATAATGCAGTGAGAATCTTATGTTAATTAGTTTTAAATTTAGTTTAAATTAATTCAAACAATGAGTTACCCTTTTATTGTTATGTTTCCCCTTAATGCTAATTTTTTGTTTAAGTATTTTGGAATATCAAGATTGGTCGTAGGTTATTAGTAGAATATTCCGAAAACTCACAAAGTGTAAGAAGAGTTTTTTTTATTAATTATTTTAGTCTCTTAAAATTTGTTAAGTGTAAGATTAGTTTGGAATATTCTAAACATTATATAAACTGGGAGGTGATTTGAAGCATACCATACATGAGAACTTATTATATAGAAAAAAACTAATTTTTTTAACACAAACTAAAGCAAACTAATATATAAAATAATAAATACTGTCATCATTATATTAAGTAACAACAATTAATCTGACATTATTAAATGATTCAAAACTTTCTTTAACGATAGCAGAATATTTCGTTATTTTCATGAGCGGGTTATGTGGTGGAAGACAGGAAGGGAATAGCAATCTACTCATCGAGATAGGTCAATTTAATCAGCATCTCTTCACAGGTATTCCAATGGCCATATCTTAAACAAAGCAAGTATAATTCATTGAATTATTTTCTTTTGGATATTTCAAATTTTATGATAGAAAATTTACTTGCAATCAAGCGAACTTTAAATATGAGCAGGATAGAGGCATTAACCGGATCATACTGTCATCGAATTTATAATATTTTCCTACTAGTTGCTTTTACGTTTTTTTTATTCACGATAATGTATACCTCGTGAATTACAAATTAACACAATAGTGTTAAATTTGACCTTATGGTCAATATGTTATTTTTATTTTAGTTTTAATCAATCCTTGTATTTAGACATCGAATAAGGACATCTGCACAAATGTACGTAAGTACGTGTACGATTAAAATACATCAAAGTTCGACTTTTCTGTCATTAATATATTATTTATATATCATCTACATAAAATTATTAAAGTGGCATAATGTGTAGTTTTGGCAGCACGCTTCCAACAAATTATTCTCATATTATAGTTTAAAATATTGTTTTTTTGATATTAACAAACTTTATCTACAAAGTAAATTAATTTTCTTAATCTTCTTTTCGCTGATCAGCAAATCGTAAAAAGATATATGCGTATTTTCTTACACAAGTTACTGAATGTAATACCTAAGGATAAACAATTGATAGAAATGCATTATTAATACACAAAATATAAACATCCATCAAAATAAGTTAAAATAAGAAGAAGATTGCACCCATAGAAATATTGAATGTTTTTTTTTCTACAATACGTAAGGTTTAAAATGTATATCCATAGAGAAAGAAAAAAAATTATGTTGCATCATACTTTCCAAAAATTGTGGAAGAATTTTTGATACAAAACGATTGGTTAGTAGATAAATATTCAATTATCCTCAAATGTGTGAAATTAAAATCAAATATTCAATTATCCCTACAGAGATAAAACATTTGAATCTAAGAGATTCAGCTATATTGTTCTTTTAAATGATTGTTACAGAAAACAAAGCTATTTTATGATAGAAAATGTGGTGAAAAGTAAAAAGTGCATTTCAAAGATTATCTAGTTTTTATAGGTAAAAACTGGTGACAATATATCAAACTTTTTAAAAAATAAAAAAAAAATTGTATTTAATTAAATTTTACAAGAATCATGGAAATTATCTTCTATGGATTTTAGATAATCACAATACATTTGGCAACTTATATTAACGTTTGAAAATTAGAAAAAAAACCAGTGCAACCGAATGGAGTCGATGGAAGTACAATCTCAATTAATATTTTTAAGTCTTGTGAAAATTTAGCCCCTTTCTGTTAATAACTATTTTACCCTCAAGATTGAAATTTTAAAATTTGTCAATGCCAATGAAAATAAATAGAATTTCTGTGTAAAATTATTACTTAAAACTGTCAAATTATTTGTAGACGACCGAGCTCTTACTTTACAGGATCTGTTTGCGTATGTATATGCACACGCACACACGCACACACTCTCGCCAGCATGCACGCCCGCACGAACACACGCACGCACTCACGCCCGCACACACGCACGCACGCTGGCACGCACGCAGGCACGCACACTGGCACACACACACGCGCGCTCGCACGCACGCACAGACGCATGCGCACATATATATGTGTAATTTTATGATAATTAAAGTATATTCTCGACTGACTCGGAAAAGTTTAGGCACTGATATGAATCAAGTACTAAATTCTAGATGAATAGTTAGGTATTAGGGTGCTTTGCGCTAGGTGAATACCCCATGGTTTAACCTAAGCTCAAAAATACCAACGCGGTGTCGTGGAATTTTAGAAAATTTTAGACAGAGATTACTCAACTGCTTTATTCGCCAACATCACGAGTGAGGAAAGTTTAATATTAAATTATGAACCCAATATTAAGAGGTGTAGTGAGTTTTCCTGTCTAAAAGTTGTCTATAAAAGTCAAAAAGAGCGGTGAAAATGGTAATAAAATAGTTCTTCGGCTGGACGAGTCCGACCCACAGAATATGTTATCTATGTTCCAGAAAATAAAATGATCCGCTTCTACAAAACTAGAATATCACAAGTTATTTGCTTTTTAATTTGGATGAAGTTTTAGAAGAACCTAGTCGCATTAGTATCTACTTCATCGCGACGATGCTCTGGATGTTTAGCCAGAAGAAAATCTGAATATTTGATTATATAGGATCTAGAAATTATGAATCATTTTCAGACAGCCCTGAATTAGTGCCATACGACTTAAATTTATTATCAGGAATGAAACGTAAACTGTAAAGAATAATATTATGTCAAATGAAACAATGCACAGGATGCCACGAAGTATAACTATTTTTAAAGATAAAAATTTAAATTATGAATTTTCTATGTCGTCCCACTTTTGATATTCGAAAATTTTAAGTGTTATCGCTTGTAAAATTTTTCAAAATTTCCATAAAAAAATGATAAAATTAATAAAAAATCTACCTCTGTTACTTTACAGCAGTCGCGATATTCTAAACCCATATCATTTAGATATATCAAATCAAAGACCGCGTCACTGAGTTCTTTAAACTGTTTTATGAAATAACATGAAGCACTAATTGCTATAAAACACGCAATAAATTATACCATCTGTCAATAATTTCACTGTTCCATTACCATCTTGCGATTCAAAGAATACATAATCTTCTATGGTTTACTGTGAATGTAGAGGCGGAGACATGCGTCAAATGGCGTCCTCTCAATTGACTTCAAGAACGCAAACCGAGAGCTTAGGTGTACGAAATCATATTAAATAAAGACGCAATAAAATCCATAATATAAGAGAAAATATTGCTGAGATCGTCAGATCAATCCTTGGTCGTTGAAGTTTTTTAAAATTACTGTTCCCTATTTTATGATCTCATTGTCTAGATTTATGATTTTATGATCACATTGTCTCAATGTTTATAGTTATCTTGAAATCTTAAATTAACTCAAACCTTTGCGTACACCACACATATCCATATTTTTTATGCTATAGAAAAATATTTTAGATCATTTACTATTACTTTTTATGAACATTATTTTTCATAACTATTTCTTAAATTTAGCATAAAAATGTATATTTACATCGTCGTTCTTTACCAGGTAGTCATTAAATTCAATTAACCCAGAACTATCGATCGATCTATAATTATCGTATCGATCGATCGATCTACAATTGATGCTGCATTGGAGAAATTTATTGAAATTTGCCATTTGGAATTTTTTTGCAACGCAAGTGAATATTACAAGTACATAGTAATTTCAATTTCTATCTAAAGTCACATTCTGTTTATGCTGATGAGAATGATTTTTTTAAACAACGATAATTATCAATAAATCAACATAATATAAAAATTACTAAAATTATTTCGTAGTTGTATCTCTAATTAGTAATTTTATTACCTAGTAATTTTATTACGACGGTTTGCAATTTGTTTGACGTTTCGAAAGAGTTCAATAAATTGTACGACTGTGTAATTTTTGCAGATAGTAATAAAGTATCGTTTATCTTAAGTCTTTCGATCTTTCTTCTAGCTATTGTGTTCGGCTATTACAACATATGGCATTAGATTAAACGCAACAGTTTCAAATTACATCATTCTCTATATCACGGTCTTCCAAATGAAAATGTGCTCAGTCAGCTAATAACCATCCTCGTGTTAATTAAATTTTTTTATATAAATGTTTTAATGTTTCAAAAGTTTGCATGTCTTTTTCCTTAAGATTTTAAATAACGCTTCTCCATATAAAAGTGTTTTGTTTTTTTTTACCTTAAGTACAGAAGGAGCAATAATAAATTTTGTGCCTCTTAACAAAATTTGATCATAAATATAGTTATTAACTAAAAACAAACAGTTTCAGAAACAATTTACAGAAACAGCTTCAGAATTTACTCCGAAGCGGCGAAATGAGAAGCAGTCCGAATATGTACACTGCCTCTTCTTGTTGGTCGATAATCATTATTAGGAAATCCAATTTTTAATTGTGTAATTTCAGGCCTATTCGTGAATTATAATTTTTGGTACGACATTTTTCATATTGCATTCTCGGGTTGCTTTTCTGTCGTTTTTATTGCAATTTTGCGAGTTAAAAATTATATTTTTTAGGGCTCCGTACCATAAACCGAAAAACATTACCCTTAGTACTACTCAAGTGTATGTCCATAAGTAAGTCACAGCCGTTTTTCTCAGAAACTGCTTGGAGTAAGAACTTGAATTTTGGCGTCGTAATAACACATATTAATTAGCACAAATTACAATGGCTAAAATTTTAAAAAGTCATTTTAACGTTTTAAGGAGTTTAAATAAACACTCAAATATTTTTTTTTATTTTATGTATATTTCGGCATGTGGTTTGAAAGTGTTAGTTATGAGAGTCCCTAAAAATAATTATTTCATAATTTTAGATGTTTTATGCTAAGAGATGCACTGAAAAACACTCAAACTATATGTGGCCCCCGCCCCCTTATTTTCGAAACAACTGAACCTAAAACTAGCAAAAAAATGAGTTTCGGAAGCCTACACAAAAATTATAGGAAAACAGTGGCAATAATTCTAGATGTTATAATTTGACGAAATTCCCGCTGCTTTTATACCTAGAAAAAGAATAGCAGGCAATATATTCACATTTTTCCATTTTCAAAGTCGAAGTTTTCAGAAACTATGTGACGTAGGAACCTGAAAGTGGGCACAGTAATACGTCTTACAAACTTTTTAAAAATATTCATGTGACAATAAAACAGTAGGTAAATGAAGGTTTTAAAGTTTTTTTTCATTTTATGCATTTGAAATGATTATATATATATATATATATATATATATATACACATATATTGGAAACGTTCGTCATGAGGATTGAAAAAAATATTTCTTCACAATTTTGAATTGCATATTTAAAAATATATTAAAAAAAATTGCTGCTTATTTTTTTAAATTGATCCAAAAATCATATATAAACGTGATTGCTAAAATTTTACTAGTAAATTATTAAATCTTTTAATTTTTGATATATACCCCATATCTTTACGCCTGCCAAAGATGTGGTAAATAATACGTTGAAATAAATTAACGTTGTGAAAAATTATTTCTTGTCAAAGGTTTGATAGAAATACTATGCAAGTTTATTTTCAAAATATTTTATTAAATTTAAATATGCATAAGAATAAATGTAAAAAAACATTCATTTATCCTTATAAATGCTCTTATATTATATGCTATGCCGCATGAAATAGTAATTTTCCAATTGTAACCTCGTGATACTTTTTTTCGAAATGTTTAAATATATATATATATATATATATATATATATATATATATATATATATATATATATATATACATATATATATGTGCTTATATATATATATATATACATACACATATATATATATATATATATATATATACATATATATATATATATATATATATATATATATATATATATATATATAACATATCTAATTTTTCAATTTTTCATGGTTACAAAATAGTCCTTTTTACATAAATTTTATTCTCTTTTAATTTTTTTACATTATAATTTTAAAGTAACAAATCAGCAAAAACCGTAAATCTAATAATTCCTATGAATAATAAATAATATGGTACTTTCACTTTCGGATCGCTGTACTCGTAACTCGATGTCTCTTGGTTCATAGTTATGTTCATGATGGTGGTTAAAAAACATTTGTTTCGTTTATTCTTATTTAGTTTGTCATATTCATTTTCACTTAAATATAAAAAAAAATTATAACTTGTATCACTAAGGTAAGTAAGGTATATGAACAACATAAGTAGGCAATATGAAATATATGGTACAATTAATTATATTTCCAGAGAATTTACATCATTTTTAATTTTTAAAGAGAATTTTACAAACATTTTAATCGACCATCTAGAATAGGCAGTTTCAACTGCATCAAACTTTCACAAGACGGAATAAAGTCTTCTTTCCATAGAATTTTTCTAATAGAAATAACGCCACATCAATTAATATATGTGAATTCCTTTAATTTTGTTTCTTCACTCATAATTTTGTGATCATTAATTTCAAAAAAGAAAATTTAGCTAGGCTTTGAAGCGATATACATTTATTTTGGGAAGCATTATTTGAATTCATATTCGAGTAAAGTTAATATACGTGCATATACTACTCATTAAATTTCCATAATTTCTAATTAACTTGGATAAAAAAACGTTGGTAGAAAAGTCTTTTTTAATATTTAAATTATCATAATAAATTCATCATACTTGCTAATTTTGTGGTACGTTTTATGGTAATTTACATTAATATTAAAATTGAAAACACAATGTTTAAAGTAGAATGTCACATAAAAAGAATTCAAATACTTCTTCAAATTGTGCAAATTTTCCTTTCGAAGAGAATGAAATCTACTAAGAAAACAGCAAGATTTGGAATTGTTACGTTTAAAATCTGACCAAATATATTTTAATACCCTAGTAGAGTAGACACTAGATCAAGGGTAAATGCCATAAATAGGTTTAACAAAAATGAAACAAACAATATCTCTAAATTATTATTTCCTTCCATAGGAATTGCTTAATTCGACTTATTACGTTTACGTTACTTATTACGTTTTCTTGGCCTTTGTCAAATTATAAACAAATTGTCACCTTGGTAAATGGTGAAATTATTCAGAAAAGGGCTTTTAATATATTTTTTAAGATATTTTGTTGAGCTACTTACCTTTAACCTTAATTAATTTTGTGAACCGAACTTAAAATTGTAATTAGAAAATTATGGAGGAGAAATGAAAATGAATTTGTCAAACAGTTTAAATCGCCATTTGCGCAGAAATTGACAATACCACTGAGCTTTATTGTTTAGCAGGGTTAAAACAAATTCAAAACCACGATTGCCAACTTCCATACATTCCAGGGTACGAACAAATGTAGGTTGATGTTCGGATCGCAACCCAACTGTTCAGCGTTCGTTGAATATCTGGTAATTGATGGTGATGTAACGAACGAACGTCAGATCTGGTAACAAATGATTAATGTAATGAGTATGTCTGATAAAGAATGGTGGTAGAAGGTACGAAAGAGGTAGCAAATGACTTTTTTAAATAAGTTTTAATGAAGAATGACAATTTCATATAACGTGGTAACTAAATGTAATTAAATTGTTCTAAATATTTTTTGATTGAACAGTATAAAGAATCTGAACGTAAAGATATAAAATAAAGAGAGATTTCGCGGCAATTTTTTAAATCGAAATAATATATCGCACGATCACAAAACTGAAAACAATATCTTTTGAAAATTCTCACAATCAAGGGTGTACATAAACATCTTAAAAATCTTTAACCGTATTTACATATTCATAAAACTAAATATAATCATATGGCTGTAGGCCAGCATCTGCACCCGCAAGGTAAATCTTCTCTATGATCGCCTTATTTACACTATTCATGTATTAATATTTATTTGTTTATCTATAAAAAACTCTATGTACAACTTACAGGTTATCCCAAAGCGCTAGACATCTGAAAGCTCTAAAACTACAATAGTTTTAGTAAGCACAAGACCATAAATGATTTTTAAGGAGACAGAAAAAAAGTCATATAATGGTTAAAACTGAATCTAAAACTAACTAATTATCCAACGTAAACTACGAAGCAAATAATAATAGCATTCCTAAACGGTTAATATAGCAGAAAAACTATCAATGTTACGCATCCTTCACAACACCGCTTTGACAAATGAAATAAACCGATAAAATAAATTATGATTTCATCCTTTCACATATAATTGAGTAGGATAAAGCATTGCCAAATACAAGACATAGAGGTTATCAGCATAACTACTTAACAACATAAAGAAAACCATGATTAAAAGCATTGCCTGTCATTAATTATTTTAGTCTCTTAAAATTTGTTAAGTGTAAGATTAGTTTGGAATATTCTAAACATTATATAAACTGGGAGGTGATTTGGAGCATACCATACATGAGAACCTATTATATAGAAAAAACTAATTTTTTTAACACAAACTAAAGCAAACTAATATATTAAATAATAAATACTGTCATCATTATATTAAGTAACAACAATGAATCTGACATTATTAAATGATTCAAAACTTTCTTTAACGATAGCAGAATATTTCGTTATTTTCATGAGCGGATCATGTAGTGAAAGACAGGAAGGGAATAGCAATCTACTCATCGAGACAGATAGGTCAATTTAATCAGCATCTGTTCACAGGTATTCCCATGGCCATATCTTAAACAAAGCAAGTATGATTCATTGAATTATTTTCTTTTGGATATTTCAAATTTTATGATAGAAAATTTACTTGCAATCAAGCGAACTTTAAATATGAGCAGGATAGAGGCATTAACCAGATCATACTGTCATCGAATTTATAATATTTTCCTACTAGTTGCTTTTACGTTTTTTTTATTCACGATAATGTATACTTTGTGAATTAAAAATGAACACAATAGTGTTAAATTTGACGTTATGGTCAATATGTTATTTTTAATTTGGTTTTAATCAATCCTTGTATTTAGACATTGAATAAGGACATCTGCACAAATGTACGTAAGTACGTGTACGATTAAAATACATCAAAGTTCGACTTTTCTGTCATTAATATATTATTTATATATCATCTACATAAAATTATTAAAGTGGCATAATGTGTAGTTTTGGCAGCACGCTTCCAACAATTTATTCTCATATTATAGTTTAAAATATTGTTTTTTTGATATTAACAAACTTTATCTACAAAGTAAATTAATTTTCTTAATCTTCTTTTCGCTGATCAGCAAATCGTAAAAAGATATATGCGTATTTTCTTACACAAGTTACTGAATGTAATACCTAAGGATAAACAATTGATAGAAATGCATTATTAATACACAAAATATAAACATCCATCAAAATAAGTTAAAATAAGAAGAAGATTGCACCCATAGAAATATTGAATGTTTTTTTTTCTACAATACGTAAGGTTTAAAAGGTATATCCATAGAGAAAGAAAAAAAATTATGTTGCATCATACTTTCCAAAAATTGTGGAAGAATTTTTGATACAAAACGATTGGTTAGTAGATAAATATTCAATTATCCTCAAATGTGTGAAATTAAAATCAAATATTCAATTATCCCTACAGAGATAAAACATTTGAATCTAAGAGATTCAGCTATATTGTTCTTTTAAATGATTGTTACAGAAAACAAAGCTATTTTATGATAGAAAAAGTGGTGAAAAGTAAAAAGTGCATTTCAAAGATTATCTAGTTTTTATAGGTAAAAACTGGTGACAATATATCAAACTTTTTAAAAAATAAAAAAAAAATTGTATTTAATTAAATTTTACAAGAATCATGGAAATTATCTTCTATGGATTTTAGATAATCACAATACATTTGGCAACTTATATTAACGTTTGAAAATTAGAAAAAAAACCAGTGCAACCGAATGGAGTCGATGGAAGTACAATCTCAATTAATATTTTTAAGTCTTGTGAAAATTTAGCCCCTTTCTGTTAATAACTATTTTACCCTCAAGATTGAAATTTTAAAATTTGTCAATGCCAATGAAAATAAATAGAATTTCTGTGTAAAATTATTACTTAAAACTGTCAAATTATTTGTAGACGACCGAGCTCTTACTTTACAGGATCTGTTTGCGTATGTATATGCACACGCACACACGCACACACTCTCGCCAGCATGCACGCCCGCACGAACACACGCACGCACTCACGCCCGCACACACGCACGCACGCTGGCACGCACGCAGGCACGCACACTGGCACAAACACACGCGCGCTCGCACGCACGCACAGACGCATGCGCACATATATATGTGTAATTTTATGATAATTAAAGTATATTCTCGACTGATTCGGAAAAGTTTAGGCACTGATATGAATCAAGTACTAAATTCTAGATGAATAGTTAGGTATTAGGGTACTTTGCGCTAGGTGAATACCCCATGGTTTAACCTAAGCTCAAAAATACCAACGCGGTGTCGTGGAATTTTAGAAAATTTTAGACAGAGATTACTCAACTGCTTTATTCGCCAACATCACGAGTGAGGAAAGTTTAATATTAAATTATGAACCCAATATTAAGAGGTGTAGTGAGTTTTCCTGTCTAAAAGTTGTCTATAAAAATCAAAAAGAGCGAACTGCGGTGAAAATGGTAATAAAATTGTTCTTCGGATGGACGAGTCCGACCCACAGAATATGTTATCTATGTTCCAGAAAATAAAATGATCCGCTTCTACAAAACTAGAATATCACAAGTTATTTGCTTTTTAATTTGGATGAAGTTTTAGAAGAACCTAGTCGCATTAGTATCTACTTCATCGCGACGATGCTCTGGATGTATAGCCAGAAGAAAATTTGAATATTTGATTATGTAGGATCTAGAAATTATGAATCATTTTCAGACAGCCGTGAATTAGTGTCATACGATTTCAATTTATTATCAGGAATGAAACGTAAACTGTAAAGAATAATATTATGTCAAATGAAACAATGCACAGGATGCCACGAAGTATAACTATTTTTAAAGATAAAAATTTAAATTATGAATTTTCTATGTCGTCCCACTTTTGATATTCGAAAATTTTAAATGTTATCTCTTGTAAAATTTTTCAAAATTTCCATAAAAAAATTATAAAATTAATAAAAAATCTACCTCTGTTACTTTACAGCAGTCGCGATATTCTAAACCCATATCATTTAGATATATCAAATCAAAGACCGCGTCACTGAGTTCTTTAAACTGGTTTATGAAATAACATGAAACACCAATTGCTATAAAACACGCAATGAATTATACCATCTGTCAATAATTTCACTGTTCCATTACCATCTTGCGATTCAAAGAATACATCATCTTCTATGGTTTACTGTGAATGTAGAGGCGGAGACATGCGTCAAATGGCGTCCTTGCAATTGACTTCAAGAACGCAAACCGAGAGCTTAGGTGTACGAAACCATATTAAATAAAGACGCAATAAAATCCATAATATAAGAGAAAATATTGCTGAGATCGTCAGATCAATCCTTGGTCGTTGAAGTTTTTTAAAATTACTGTTCCCTATTTTATAATCTCATTGTCTCGATTTATGATTTTATGATCACATTGTCTCAATGTTTATAGTTATCTTGAAATCTTAAATTAACTTAAACCTTTGCGTACACCATACATATCCATATTTTTTATACTATCGAAAAATATTTTAGATCATTTACTGTAACTTTTTATAAACATTATTTTTCATAACTATTTCTTAAATTTAGCATAAAAATGTATATTTACATCGTCGTTCTTTACCAGGTCATTAAATTCAATTAACCCAGAACTATCGATCGATCTATAAATATCGTATCGATCGATCGATCTACAATTGATGGTGCATTGGAGAAATTTATTGAAATTTGCCATAGTAATTTGGAATTTTTTTGCAACGCTAGTGAATATTACAAGTACATAGTAATTTCAATTTCTATCTAAAGTCACATTCTGTTTATGCTGATGAGAATGATTTTTTTAAACAACGGTAATTATCAATAAATCAAATAATATAAAAATTACTAAAATTATTTCGTAGTTGTATCTCTAATTAGTAATTTTATTACGACGGTTTGCAATTTGTTTGACGTTTCGAAAGAGTCCAATAAATTGTACGACTGTATTTTTTGCAGATAGTAATAAAGTATCGTTTGTTTCAAGTATTTCGATCTTTCTTCTAGCTATTGTGTTCGGCTATTACTACATATGGTATTAGATTAAACGCAACATTTTCAAATTACATCATTCTCTATATCACGGTCTTCCAAATGAAAATGTGCTCAGTCAGCTAATAACCATCCTCGTGTTAATTAAATTTTTTTATATAAATGTTTTATTGTTTCAAAAATTTGCATGTCTTTTTCCTTAAGATTTTAAATAACGCTTCTCCATATGAAAGTATTTTCTTTTTTTTTACCTTAAGTACAGAAGGAGCAATAATAAATTTTTTGCTTCTTAACAAAATTTTATCATAAATATAGTTATTAACTAAAAACAAACAGTTTCAGAAACAATTTACAAAAACAGCTTCAGAATTTACTCCGAAGCGGCGAAATGAGAAGCAGTCCGAATATGTACACTGCCTCTTCTTGTTGGTCGATAATCATTATTAGGAAATCCAATTTTTAATTGTATAATTTCAGGCCTATTCGTGAATTATAATTTTTGGTACGACATTTTTCGTATTGCATTCTAAGGTTGCTTTTCTGTCGTTTTTATTACAATTTTACGAGTTAAAAATTATATTTTGTAGGGCTCCGTACCATAAACCGAAAAACATTACACTTAGTACTACTCAAGTGTATGTCCATAAGTTAGTCACAGCCGTTTTTCTCAGAAACTGATTGGAGTAAGAACTTGAATTTTGGCGTCGTAATAACACATTAACTAGCACAAATTTTAAAAAGTCATTTTAACGTTTTAAGGTCGGTAAATAAACACTCAAATATTTTTGTTTTATTTTGTGTATACTGCGGGATGTTGTTTGAAAGTGTTAGTTACGAGAGTCCCTAAAAATAATTATTTCATAATTTTAGATGTTTTATTCTAAGAGATGCACTGAAAAACATTCTAACTATATGTGGCCCCGCCCCCTTATTTTCGAAACGACTCAACCTAAAACTAGGAAAAAAATGAGTTTCGGAAGCCCACACAAAAATTATAGGAAAACAGTGGCAATAATTCTAGATGTTATAATTTGACGAAATTCCCGATGCTTTTATACCTAGAAAAAAAATAGCAGGCAATATATTTACATTTTTCCATTTTCAAAGTCGATTTTTTCAGAAACTATGTGATGTAGGAACCTGAAAGTTGGCATTGTAATACGTCTTACGAAATTTTTCAAAATATTCATGTGACAATGATGGAGTAGGCAAATGAAGGTTTTAAAGTTTTTTTTTCATTTTATGCATTTGAAATGATTATATATATATATATATATATACATATATATACATATAAGCGTTTCCATATACATATATTGGAAACGCTTGTCACGAGGATTGCCAAAAATATTTCTTCACAATTTTGAATTGCATATTTGAAGACATATTAAAAAAAAATTTCTGCTTATTTTTGAAACTGATCCAAAAATCATATAAAAAAAAAATAAAGCTAAAATTTTACTAGCAAGTTAATAAATCTTTTAATTTTTTATATATGCATCATATCTTTACGCCTGTCAAAGACGTAGTAAATAATACGTTGAAATATATTTAGATTGTGAAAAATTATTTCTTGTAAAATATTCGAATTTCTTTTATTTTGTTTCTTCACTCATAATTTTGCGATCATTAATTTCAAAAAAGAAAATTTGGCTAGGCTTTGAAGCGATATACATTTATATCGGGAAGCATTATTTGAAACGTATTCAAGTAAAGTTAATATACGTGCATATACTACTAATTAAATTTCCATAATTTCAAAGTAACTTGGACAAAAAAACGTTGGTAGAAAAGTTCATTTTAATATTTAAATTATCATAATAAGTGCATCATACTTGCTAATTCTGTGGCACGTTTTATGGTAATTTACATTAATATTAAAATTAAAAACACAATGTTTAAAGTAGAATGTCACATAAAAAAAATTCAGATACCTCCTCATATTGCGTAAATTTTCCTTTCGAAGAGAATGAAATCTACTAAGATAACAGCAAAATTTGCAATTGTTACGTTTAAAGTATGAGAAAACATATTTTAATACCCTAGTAAAGTAGAGACTAGATCAAGCGCATAGGTCATAAATGGGTTTAACAAAAATGGAAACCAACAATACTCCTAAATTATTATTTCCTTCCATAGAAATTGCTTAATTCCACGTTTTCTTGGCCTTTATCAAATTATAAACAAATTGTCACCTTGATAAATGGTGAAATTATTCAGAAAAGGGCTTTTAATATATTTTTTAAGATATTTTGTTGAGCTACTTACCTTTAACCTTAATTAATTTTGTGAACCGAACTTAAAATTGTAATTAGAAAATTATGGAGGAGAAATGAAAATGAATTTGTCAAACAGTTTAAATCGCCATTTGCGCAGAAATTGACAATATCACTGAGCTTTATTGTTTAGCAGGGTTAAAACAAATATTCAAAACCACGATTGCCAACTTCCATACATTCCAGGGTACGAACAAATGTAGGTTGATGTTCGGATCGCAACCCAACTGTTCAGCGTTCGTTGAATGTCTCTTAATTGATGGTGATATAACGAGCGAACGTCTGATCTGGTAACAAATGATTAATGTAACGAGTATGTCTGATAAAAAATGGTGGGAGAAGGTACGAAAGGGGTAGCAAATGACCTTTTTAAATAAGTTTGTGTAATGAAGCAAAAATGACAATGTCATATAACGTGGTAACTAAATGTAAATAAATTGTTCTAAATATTTTTTGATTGAACAATATAAAGAATCTGAACGTAAAGATATAAAATAAAGAAAGATTTGGCGGCAATTTTTTAAATCGAAATAATATATCGCACGATCACAAAACTGAAAACAATATCTTTTGAAAATTCTTACAATCAAGGGTGTACATAAACATCTTAAAAATCTTTAACCGTATTTACATATTCATAAAACTAAATATAATTATATGGCTGTAGGCCAGCATCTGCACTCGCTAGGTAAATCATCTCTATGATCGCCTTGTTTACACTATTCTTTATTATATTTTAATATTTATTTGTTTATCTATAAAAAAACCCATGTACAACTTACAGGTTATCCCAAAGCGCTAGACATCTGAAAGCCCTAAAACTACAATAGTTTTAGTAAGCACAAGACCATAAATGATTTTTAAGGAGACAGAAAAAAAGTCATATAATGGTTAAAACTGAATCTAAAACTAACTAATTATCCAACGTAAACTACGAAGCAAATAATAATAGCATTCCTAAACGGTTAATATAGCAGAAAAACTATCAATGTTACGCATCCTTCACAACACCGCTTTGACAAATGAAATAAACCGATAAAATAAATTATGATTTCATCCTTTCACATATAATTCAGTAGGATAAAGCATTGCCAAATACAAGACATAGAGGTTATCAGCATAACTACTTAACAACATAAAGAAAACCATGATCAAAAGCAATTCCTGTCGGAGTTGAAGAAAATTACGTTAGACCATGCCCATTACAGGGTCTGAAAGAAATAAATGGGGATTATATTCGTATATTTTTACGTATAAAAATCTGTTAAATTCGCTGACTGTCTAGATTTCAAAGATATTATGGATTAAAAACTTGAACAACGTTACAATATAAGTCACGTGGAAAATGCCAGTACCCAGTAGGACTTTTAACGTGTTTCAGCGATATGACCGTGATATATTAGATTGCTCTCCGTAATCATACCGAGTTCCTGCACGGATGATTATTCTTTTCACCGCGGTTCCATTGAACTACTAAAGCTGCATGTAGGCACATGTAGGTAAGTACATGTCATTCATACGCATTTTCTCCTTTTAAATAGTAACATGTCATTGAATTGTATTCAAACACTGAGAACAGTAAGTTCAAAACAGCTCATAATCAGATTGCTTCGATTGCAGATAATTTGAAAATATGTCCAAGAATGTTTTCAAATTATCAGCAATCGAAAGGTAACGAGCAGTGCTAACACTGAAGGTAAATCTTTAATATACCAAAAATAAAACAGGTCCTAATTTACTTCCCTGGCGCATCGAGCAATTTAAAGCCATGATTTGAAATATCGCAACTGGACTTATTACTTTGGAACCAGAAAGAAATTAACAAAAAAATTTTAATGCAGTGAAAAACGCACAAGCCTCTAATCATTTTACCAGAAAAATATTATTGTCGACTAAGTCAAAAGCCTTCTTAAAGTCAAAATAAGCCACATGTACCCTAAATATTTAACTACAGAATCCACAAATTTAATAAGATTAATGACGGTAGACTGCTTAGGACAAAACCCATGCGAGAAGTTCGTCAGCTCATATTGAACTTGATAAACCAAAGTCCTTTGCATCGGTCCAGTATTGCAGGATAATAGTTGTATTATTGAAAAGTTTATGGATTTTATAATGCAGTGAGAATCTTATGTTAATTAGTTTTAAATTTAGTTTAAATTAATTCAAACAATGAGTTACCCTTTTATTGTTATGTTTCCCCTTAATGCTAATTTTTTGTTTAAGTATTTTGGAATATCAAGATTGGTCGTAGGTTATTAGTAGAATATTCCGAAAACTCACAAAGTGTAAGAAGAGTTTTTTTTATTAATTATTTTAGTCTCTTAAAATTTGTTGAGTGTAAGATTAGTTTGGAATATTCTAAACATTATATAAACTGGGAGGTGATTTGGAGCATACCATACATGGGAACTTATTATATAGAAAAAAACTAATTTTTTTAACACAAACTAAAGCAAACTAATATATTAAATAATAAATACTGTCATCATTATATTAAGTAACAACAATTAATCTGACATTATTAAATGATTCAAAACTATCTTTAACGATAGCAGAATATTTCGTTATTTTCATGAGCGGATCATGTAGTGAAAGACAGGAAGGGAATAGCAATCTACTCATCGAGAGAGATAGGTCAATTTAATCAGCATCTGTTCACAGGTATTCCCATGGCCATATCTTAAACAAAGCAAGTATGATTCATTGAATTATTTTCTTTTGGATATTTCAAATTTTATGATAGAAAATTTACTTGCAATCAAGCGAACTTTAAATATGAGCAGGATAGAGGCATTAACCAGATCATACTGTCATCGAATTTATAATATTTTCCTACTAGTTGCTTTTACGTTTTTTTTATTCACGATAATGTATACCTCGTGAATTACAAATGAACACAATAGTGTTAAATTTGACCTTATGGTCAATATGTTATTTTTATTTTGGTTTTAATCAATCCTTGTATTTAGACATCGAATAAGGACATCTGCACAAATGTACGTAAGTACGTGTACGATTAAAATACATCAAAGTTCGACTTTTCTGTCATTAATATATTATTTATATATCATCTACATAAAATTATTAAAGTGGCATAATGTGTAGTTTTGGCAGCACGCTTTCAACAAATTATTCTCATATTATAGTTTAAAATATTGTTTTTTTGATATTAACAAACTTTATCTACAAAGTAAATTAATTTTCTTAATCTTCTTTTCGCTGATCAGCAAATCGTAAAAAGATATATGCGTATTTTCTTACACAAGTTACTGAATGTAATACCTAAGGATAAACAATTGATAGAAATGCATTATTAATACACAAAATATAAACATCCATCAAAATAAGTTAAAATAAGAAGAAGATTGCACCCATAGAAATATTGAATGTTTTTTTTTCTACAATACGTAAGGTTTAAAATGTATATCCATAGAGAAAGAAAAAAAATTATGTTGCATCATACTTTCCAAAAATTGTGGAAGAATTTTTGATACAAAACGATTGGTTAGTAGATAAATATTCAATTATCCTCAAATGTGTGAAATTAAAATCAAATATTCAATTATCCCTACAGAGATAAAACATTTGAATCTAAGAGATTCAGCTATATTGTTCTTTTAAATGATTGTTACAGAAAACAAAGCTATTTTATGATAGAAAATGTGGTGAAAAGTAAAAAGTGCATTTCAAAGATTATCTAGTTTTTATAGGTAAAAACTGGTGACAATATATCAAACTTTTTAAAAAATAAAAAAAAAATTGTATTTAATTAAATTTTACAAGAATCATGGAAATTATCTTCTATGGATTTTAGATAATCACAATACATTTGGCAACTTATATTAACGTTTGAAAATTAGAAAAAAAACCAGTGCAACCGAATGGAGTCGATGGAAGTACAATCTCAATTAATATTTTTAAGTCTTGTGAAAATTTAGCCCCTTTCTGTTAATAACTATTTTACCCTCAAGATTGAAATTTTAAAATTTGTCAATGCCAATGAAAATAAATAGAATTTCTGTGTAAAGTTATTACTTAAAACTGTCAAATTATTTGTAGACGACCGAGCTCTTACTTTACAGGATCTGTTTGCGTATGTATATGCACACGCACACACGCACACACTCTCGCCAGCATGCACGCCCGCACGAACACACGCACGCACTCACGCCCGCACACACGCACGCACGCTGGCACGCACGCAGGCACGCACACTGGCACACACACACGCGCGCTCGCACGCACGCACAGACGCATGCGCACATATATATGTGTAATTTTATGATAATTAAAGTATATTCTCGACTGATTCGGAAAAGTTTAGGCACTGATATGAATCAAGTACTAAATTCTAGATGAATAGTTAGGTATTAGGGTGCTTTGCGCTAGGTGAATACCCCATGGTTTAACCTAAGCTCAAAAATACCAACGCGGTGTCGTGGAATTTCAGAAAATTTTAGACAGAGATTACTCAACTGCTTTATTCGCCAACATCACGAGTGAGGAAAGTTTAATATTAAATTATGAACCCAATATTAAGAGGTGTAGTGAGTTTTCCTGTCTAAAAGTTGTCTATAAAAGTCAAAAAGAGCGAACTGCGGTGAAAATGGTAATAAAATTGTTCTTCGGATGGACGAGTCCGACCCACAGAATATGTTATCTATGTTCCAGAAAATAAAATGATCCGCTTCTACAAAACTAGAATATCACAAGTTATTTGCTTTTTAATTTGGATGAAGTTTTAGAAGAACCTAGTCGCATTAGTATCTACTTCATCGCGACGATGCTCTGGATGTATAGCCAGAAGAAAATTTGAATATTTGATTATGTAGGATCTAGAAATTATGAATCATTTTCAGACAGCCGTGAATTAGTGTCATACAATTTCAATTTATTATCAGGAATGAAACGTAAACTGTAAAGAATAATATTATGTCAAATGAAACAATGCACAGGATGCCACGAAGTATAACTATTTTTAAAGATAAAAATTTAAATTATGAATTTTCTATGTCGTCCCACTTTTGATATTCGAAAATTTTAAGTGTTATCTCTTGTAAAATTTTTCAAAATTTCCATAAAAAAATTAATAAAAAATCTACCTCTGTTACTTTACAGCAGTCGCGATATTCTAAACCCATATCATTTAGATATATCAAATCAAAGACCGCGTCACTGAGTTCTTTAAACTGTTTTATGAAATAACATGAAACACCAATTGCTATAAAACACGCAATGAATTATACCATCTGTCAATAATTTCACTGTTCCATTACCATCTTGCGATTCAAAGAATACATCATCTTCTATGGTTTACTGTGAATGTAGAGGCGGAGACATGCGTCAAATGGCGTCCTTGCAATTGACTTCAAGAACGCAAACCGAGAGCTTAGGTGTACGAAACCATATTAAATAAAGACGCAATAAAATCCATAATATAAGAGAAAATATTGCTGAGATCGTCAGATCAATCCTTGGTCGTTGAAGTTTTTTAAAATTACTGTTCCCTATTTTATAATCTCATTGTCTCGATTTATGATTTTATGATCACATTGTCTCAATGTTTATAGTTATCTTGAAATCTTAAATTAACTTAAACCTTTGCGTACACCATACATATCCATATTTTTTATACTATCGAAAAATATTTTAGATCATTTACTGTAACTTTTTATAAACATTATTTTTCATAACTATTTCTTAAATTTAGCATAAAAATGTATATTTACATCGTCGTTCTTTACCAGGTCATTAAATTCAATTAACCCAGAACTATCGATCGATCTATAAATATCGTATCGATCGATCGATCTACAATTGATGGTGCATTGGAGAAATTTATTGAAATTTGCCATAGTAATTTGGAATTTTTTTGCAACGCTAGTGAATATTACAAGTACATAGTAATTTCAATTTCTATCTAAAGTCACATTCTGTTTATGCTGATGAGAATGATTTTTTTAAACAACGGTAATTATCAATAAATCAAATAATATAAAAATTACTAAAATTATTTCGTAGTTGTATCTCTAATTAGTAATTTTATTACGACGGTTTGCAATTTGTTTGACGTTTCGAAAGAGTCCAATAAATTGTACGACTGTATTTTTTGCAGATAGTAATAAAGTATCGTTTGTTTCAAGTATTTCGATCTTTCTTCTAGCTATTGTGTTCGGCTATTACTACATATGGTATTAGATTAAACGCAACATTTTCAAATTACATCATTCTCTATATCACGGTCTTCCAAATGAAAATGTGCTCAGTCAGCTAATAACCATCCTCGTGTTAATTAAATTTTTTTATATAAATGTTTTATTGTTTCAAAAATTTGCATGTCTTTTTCCTTAAGATTTTAAATAACGCTTCTCCATATGAAAGTATTTTCTTTTTTTTTACCTTAAGTACAGAAGGAGCAATAATAAATTTTTTGCTTCTTAACAAAATTTTATCATAAATATAGTTATTAACTAAAAACAAACAGTTTCAGAAACAATTTACAAAAACAGCTTCAGAATTTACTCCGAAGCGGCGAAATGAGAAGCAGTCCGAATATGTACACTGCCTCTTCTTGTTGGTCGATAATCATTATTAGGAAATCCAATTTTTAATTGTATAATTTCAGGCCTATTCGTGAATTATAATTTTTGGTACGACATTTTTCGTATTGCATTCTAAGGTTGCTTTTCTGTCGTTTTTATTACAATTTTACGAGTTAAAAATTATATTTTGTAGGGCTCCGTACCATAAACCGAAAAACATTACACTTAGTACTACTCAAGTGTATGTCCATAAGTTAGTCACAGCCGTTTTTCTCAGAAACTGATTGGAGTAAGAACTTGAATTTTGGCGTCGTAATAACACATATTAACTAGCACAAATTTTAAAAAGTCATTTTAACGTTTTAAGGGCGGTAAATAAACACTGAAATATTTTTATTTTATTTTATGTATACTGCGGGATGTTGTTTGAAAGTGTTAGTTACGAGAGTCCCTAAAAATAATTATTTCATAATTTTAGATGTTTTATTCTAAGAGATGCACTGAAAAACATTCTAACTATATGTGGCCCCGCCCCCTTATTTTCGAAACGACTCAACCTAAAACTAGGAAAAAAATGAGTTTCGGAAGCCCACACAAAAATTATAGGAAAACAGTGGCAATAATTCTAGATGTTATAATTTGACGAAATTCCCGCTGCTTTTATACCTAGAAAAAAAATAGCAGGCAATATATTTACATTTTTCCATTTTCAAAGTCGATTTTTTCAGAAACTATGTGATGTAGGAACCTGAAAGTTGGCATTGTAATACGTCTTACGAAATTTTTCAAAATATTCATGTGACAATGATGGAGTAGGCAAATGAAGGTTTTAAAGTTTTTTTTTCATTTTATGCATTTGAAATGATTATATATATATATATATATATATATATATATATATATATATATATATATACATATATATACATATAAGCGTTTCCATATACATATATTGGGAACGCTTGTCACGAGGATTGCCAAAAATATTTCTTCACAATTTTGAATTGCATATTTGAAGACATATTAAAAAAAATTTCTGCTTATTTTTGAAACTGATCCAAAAATCATATAAAAAAAAAAATAAAGCTAAAATTTTACTAGCAAGTTAATAAATCTTTTAATTTTTTATATATGCATCATATCTTTACGCCTGTCAAAGACGTAGTAAATAATACGTTGAAATATATTTAGATTGTGAAAAATTATTTCTTGTAAAATATTCGAATTTCTTTTATTTTGTTTCTTCACTCATAATTTTGCGATCATTAATTTCAAAAAAGAAAATTTATCTAGGCTTTGAAGCGATATACATTTATATCGGAAAGCATTATTTGAATTCATATTCGAGTAAAGTTAATATAC
This sequence comes from Druceiella hillmani, assembly GCA_039881145.1. Lineage (NCBI taxonomy): Eukaryota > Metazoa > Arthropoda > Insecta > Lepidoptera > Hepialidae > Druceiella > Druceiella hillmani. Next base: position 6,070,491 of record JAYKKI010000009.1, read on the forward strand.
GTGCATATACTACTCATTAAATTTTCATAATTTCAAAATAACTTGGACAAAAAAACGTTGGTAGAAAAGTTCTTTTTAATATTTAAATTATCATAATAAGTGCGTCAGACTTGCTAATTCTGTGGCACGTTTTATGGTAATTTACATTAATATTAAAATTAAAAACACAATGTTTAAAGTAGAATGTCACATAAAAAGAATTCAAATACCTCTTCAAATTGTGCAAATTTTCCTTTCGAAGAGAATGAAATCTACTAAGAAAACAGCAAGATTTGGAATTGTTACGTTTAAATTCTGACCAAATATATTTTAATACCCTAATAGAGTAGACACTAGATCAAGCGTATAAATTATTATTTCCTTCCATAGAAATTGCTTAATTCCACGTTTTCTTGGCCTTTGTCAAATTATAAAGAAACTGTCACTAATTACCTTGATAAATGGAGAAATTATTCAGAAAAAGGGTTATAATATTTTTTTTAAGATAATTTGTTGAGTTACTTACCTTTAACCTTAATTAATTTTGTGAACGGAACTTAAAATTGTAATTAGAAAATTATGAAGGAGAAATGAAAGTGAATTTTCGCAGAAATTGACAATACCTCTGAGCTTTATTGTTTAGCAGGGTTAAAACAAATATTGAAAACTACGATTGCCAACTTCCATACATTCCAGGGTACGAACAAATGTAGGTTGATGAATGTAGGATGGCAACCCAACTGTTCAGCGTTCGTTGAATATCTGGTAATTGATGCTGATGTAACGAACGAACGTCTGATCTGGTAACAAATGATTAATGTAACGAGTATGTCTGATAAAGAATGGTGGTATAAGGTACGAAAGAGGTAGCAAATGACCTTTTTAAATAAGTTTTAATGAAGCAAAAATGACAATTTCATATAACGCGGTAACTAAATGTAATTAAATTGTTCTAAATATTTTTTGATTGAACAGTATAAAGAATCTGAACGTAAAGATATAAAATAAAGAGAGATTTCGCGGCAATTTTTTAAATCGAAATAATATATCGCACGATCACAAAACTGAAAACAATATCTTTTGGAAATTCTCACAATCAAGGGTGTACATAAACATCTTAAAAATCTTTAACCGTATTTACATATTCATAAAACTAAATATCATCATATGGCTGTAGGCCAGCATCTCCACCCGCAAGGTAAATCTTCTCTATGATCGCCTTATTTACACTATTCATGTATTAATATTTATTTGTTTATCTATAAAAAACTCTATGTACAACTTACAGGTTATCCCAAAGCGCTAGATATCTGAAAGCCCTAAAACTACAATAGTTTTAGTAAGCACAAGACCATAAATGATTTTTAAGGAGACAGAAAAAAAGTCATGTAATTGTTAAAACTGAATCTAAAACTAACTAATTATCCAACGTGAACTACGAAGCAAATAATAATAGCATTCCTAAACGGTTAATATAGCAGAAAAACTATCAATGTTACGCATCCTTCACAACACCGCTTTGACAAATGAAATAAACCGATAAAATAAATTATGATTTCATCCTTTCACATATAATTCAGTAGGATAAAGCATTGCCAAATACAAGACATAGAGGTTATCAGCATAACTACTTAACAACATAAAGAAAACCATGATTAAAAGCAATTCCTGTCGGAGTTGAAGAAAATTACGTTAGACCATGCCCATTACAGGGTCTGAAAGAAATAAATGGGGATTATATTCGTATATTTTTACGTATAAAAATCTGTTAAATTCGCTGACTGTCTAGATTTCAAAGATATTATGGATTAAAAACTTGAACAACGTTACAATATAAGTCACGTGGAAAATGCCAGTACCCAGTAGGACTTTTAACGTGTTTCAGCGATATGACCGTGATATATTAGATTGCTCTCCGTAATCACACCGAGTTCCTGCACGGATGATTATCCTTTTCACCGCGGTTCCATTGAACTACTAAAGCTGCATGTAGGCACATGTAGGTAAGTACATGTCATTCATACGCATTTTCTCCTTTTAAATAGTAACATGTCATTGAATTGTATTCAAACACTGAGAACAGTAAGTTCAAAACAGCTCATAATCAGATTGCTTCGATTGCAGATAATTTGAAAATATGTCCAAGAATGTTTTCAAATTATCAGCAATCGAAAGGTAACGAGCAGTGCTAACACTGAAGGTAAATCTTTAATATACCAAAAATAAAACAGGTCCTAATTTACTTCCCTGGCGCATCGAGCAATTTAAAGCCATGATTTGAAATATCGCAACTGGACTTATTACTTTGGAACCAGAAAGAAATTAACAAAAAAATTTTAATGCAGTGAAAAACGCACAAGCCTCTAATCATTTTACCAGAAAAATATTATTGTCGACTAAGTCAAAAGCCTTCTTAAAGTCAAAATAAGCCACATGTACCCTAAATATTTAACTACAGAATCCACAAATTTAATAAGATTAATGACGGTAGACTGCTTAGGACAAAACCCATGCGAGAAGTTCGTCAGCTCATATTGAACTTGATAAACCAAAGTCCTTTGTATCGGTCCAGTATTGCAGGATAATAGTTGTATTATTGAAAAGTTTATGGATTTTATAATGCAGTGAGAATCTTATGTTAATTAGTTTTAAATTTAGTTTAAATTAATTCAAACAATGAGTTACCCTTTTATTGTTATGTTTCCCCTTAATGCTAATTTTTTGTTTAAGTATTTTGGAATATCAAGATTGGTCGTAGGTTATTAGTAGAATATTCCGAAAACTCACAAAGTGTAAGAAGAGTTTTTTTTATTAATTATTTTAGTCTCTTAAAATTTGTTAAGTGTAAGATTAGTTTGGAATATTCTAAACATTATATAAACTGGGAGGTGATTTGGAGCATACCGTACATGAGAACCTATTATATAGAAAAAACTAATTTTTTTAACACAAACTAAAGCAAACTAATATATTAAATAATAAATACTGTCATCATTATATTAAGTAACAACAATTAATCTGACATTATTAAATGATTCAAAACTATCTTTAACGATAGCAGAATATTTCGTTATTTTCATGAGCGGATCATGTAGTGAAAGACAGGAAGGGAATAGCAATCTACTCATCGAGACAGATAGGTCAATTTAATCAGCATCTGTTCACAGGTATTCCCATGGCCATATCTTAAACAAAGCAAGTATGATTCATTGAATTATTTTCTTTTGGATATTTCAAATTTTATGATAGAAAATTTACTTGCAATCAAGCGAACTTTAAATATGAGCAGGATAGAGGCATTAACCAGATCATACTGTCATCGAATTTATAATATTTTCCTACTAGTTGCTTTTACGTTTTTTTTATTCACGATAATGTATACCTCGTGAATTAAAAATGAACACAATAGTGTTAAATTTGACGTTATGGTCAATATGTTATTTTTAATTTGGTTTTAATCAATCCTTGTATTTAGACATCGAATAAGGATATCCACACAAATGTATGTAAATACGTGTACGATTAAAATACACCAAAGTTCGACTTTTCTATTATTAATATATTTTTTATATATCATCTATATATGATTTTTAAAGTAGCATAATGCGTAGTTTTGGCAACGTGCTTCCAACAAATTATTCTCATATTATAGTTTAAAATAGTGTTTTTTTGATATTTACAGACTTTATCTGTAAAGTAAATTAATTTTCTCAAATCTTCTTTTCGCTGATCAGCAAATCGTAAAAAGATATATGCGTATTTTCTTACAAAAGTTACTGAATGTAATACCTAAGGATAAACAATTGATAAAAATGCATTATCAATACACAAAATATAAACATCCATCAAAATAAGTTAAAATAAGAAGAAGATAACACGAGTAGAAATGTTGAATGTTTTTTTTTCTACAATACGTAAGAAGTAGAGAGAAAAAAAAAATTATGTTGCATCATACTTTCCAAAAATTGTGGAAGAATTTTTGGAACAAAATGATTGGTTAGTAGATAAATATTCAATTATCCTCAAATGTGTGAAATTAAAGTCGAATATTCAATTATCCCTACAGGGATGAAACATTTGAATCTAAGAGATTCAGCTATATTCTTCTTTTAAACGATTGTTACAGAAAATAAAGCTATTTTATGATAGAAAAAGGGGTGAAAAGTAAAGAGTGCATTTCAAAGATTATCTAGTTTTTATAGGTAAAAACTGGTGACAATATATAAAACTTTTTAAAAAAATTTTAAAAAGTTGTATTTAATTAAATTTTACAAGAATCATGGTAATTATCGTCTATGAATTTTAGATAATCACAATACATTTGGCAACTTATATTCAGGTTCGAAAATTAGAAAAAAAAACCAGTGCAACCAAATGGAGTCGATTGAAGTACAATCTCGATTAATATTTTTAAGTCTTGTGAAAATTTGGACCCTTTCTGTTAATAATTATTTTACCCTAAAGAGAAGAAGAAGTTTCAACTTCGTCAATGCCAATGAAAATGAATAGAATTTCGAAGAAGTGTAAAATTATTATAATACAGTGAGTGAAAATGTCGCTGACTTATAAAAATGACACCGACATCCCTAACTGATTGTTTTAGTAAATACTCATGGGATTTCCTACCTTCAAAATTCAAATGATCTAGAAAGTAAAATCTGCTCGAGTGACTGCAGATAATTTTCAGCGTCGAAAATTTTTGAACTGGTTTTTGAAGGAATTTAATTATGATTCCTTTTTTTCAAAAACTATCATTAAAAATAAATATTTTGATGGAAAAATATATAAAGGAAATTATCGAATTTAACATTCGGAAAATCCAGATGAAGTTCACAAGGAGGACTTTGTTGGTCAACGAGTTACTCTTTAATGTCTTTTGATGTATGACACATTTTCACTCTAAAATTTGGTGATGGTAACCATCATATGACAAGTAAATTTTCTTAGCAAAGCTGAATGACATGCATCTTAAGCATATGTAGCTTCAGCTGAGTTGCATCTCTTTCTACAAACTGATTGACAAACAACTCCCTGCGACAACAATTTTTAGATCGTGTTATCTCACGAAATATAATAACATTTAAATTCTGTGAAATTCTCGTTAAATTGTTATCATTCAGCCTAATTCTACCAGCAACGTTCAATTTATAAAATTGGGTAAGGCCAAATTTATTAAATATATTTATTTAATATATTAAATAAAAATTGAATTGTAAATTAATTGAAAAAATTCTTTTATAAAAGAAATTAATTCCAGCTCTCAATTTGGTACGTAGTTTACATAATCAACATGTGCAACGAAAATAAACCAAAAGGCACATTTGACATTCATATATGTACATAAAATAATATTTTGTATGTACTTTAAATATTTAAAACAGTGTTTTTAAATATTTAAAGAAAAAGTAGTTTAAACATTTAATATATAAACTACTTTTTCTTTAACATGAAATGTTACTTTGATATTAACAACTCGGACAGGCTAGTTTCGCATAAGCAGTATAATTTTCAAAAGTTTTTAAACGCAAGGTATGAAAGTTCGTTATTTAATAAAAAAGAAATAGGTTAGGCAATCTTATAGGGAAATTGCATTTAAATCTTTTTCGATGTTAAATGTTGTGTGAATACGTTACTTTATTCAACAAAGTAGTTTAAGGAAAGTTACGTGTTTTGAAGTTTTGAGATGTTTCAGTTTCCGCATAAATTTTTCATTAGTAAGTGGTTAGCTTTTCAGTTGTATGGATTTTAATTTCTTTATATTTGATTTGTACGAAATTAAACACTTTTAACTTTGAAAATAGTCAAGGTGATTGTCGTATTATCTAATGTTAACGAACGATTACAAACATTTTGTTTATTATTTACGTTTATCGATTAAGGAATCTAATCTCTTAGATTAGAAATTCTTTCATCTCACCCTTTTATTGCTATTTTTAACTAATCTGTTTTTTTTCCTTTGGGAAATACCAAGCCATACTTTTTATTGATTTGTTATTTTCATTTTTGTTCAGCGATTGAAACCTTCATTTTCTTACATTATGCCCAACAATTTTTAGCAGTCCACCAAATTCATAACGAATTACATTCTACCGTAGTTAACTATTTATGACCAAAATATTCTTTATTTAAGAAACTCACGATAAATAGCGACAATGGAAAAATATCGCGAAATTTATCTCAGTTTTCATGAAAAGGAAATAACCAACGAGGAAATTTTGCTGTATCTATTCCTTACTTTAAGTATATATGGTTTCTTAATTACAGGAAAATTTAATGGTAAATATCCGGCAAATTTATAACATCCGGAATTTTTCAGATGCAACTCTTAGTGAAGACGGACGAATTTCTACAAATTAAAGAACAAGACTATGAATTGTTTCTTGTGAAATGTGGCTTGACAGATAAAATGGTGCGGGACAGCATTGAGAGAATTAAAGAATGGTATAAGATGCAACTTCATTTTCCTGAAGGTGGTTTTTGTAAGTAAAATTTGTAATTTTTTATCTAATCAAGATGAATTCCCCTCCAAAATGAATATTTTAACCTATTATTTTTTTGCTTAGAAAAATAACCCACGTTGTAATATATCAAGTTTATCAAATTTGTATAAATATTTGCTTAAAACGATTACAGTAAAATATGTTAAAAAAAATTTAAGCAATATCGAAAATAACTCTTGACAATAGGGTAAATATTCAGAAAGGATCTTGGACAATACCTTCAGACATACAGAGACTCAAAAGCCAAGCACAATAAAAAATCATTTAAATATAAAGGCAAGATATTACCTTTTATAACCTAATATAATTATAAAATACGATGTTCTGGATTTTCGTAGGGAAAAAACTGCTTGATTATTACTTCACATAAATAAATGTACAGAAAAGTAACGGATAATTAACATGTACAAAAATATAATTATGTCTAACTTAATTTTTTAAAGCCAGTAAAACCTTACTAAAAGTTTGGTTTCTCGATAAAAGTTTTTCATTCCATACCTTCCCAGTATTATTGTTATCGTGAAAAGTAAAGTTGTTTCTTTCAAAACATAAAAGTTTAAGCGACTATTGGACAGAGCATTGCATTCTCATTATCTCACAATAAGAAATTACACTTTTTTGTTTCATAGTGATATATTTTAATGGCCACGGTATTAATTACAGTTTATTTTTGCAGTGGATGGGCACATCTTACGTTTTCTGATCATGAACAACTTCAGTCTGGAAGAGACCAAAAAAAAGATAGAAAATTTATTGACTGCACGTAGCTTGCTACCAGAGATTATGTCAGATCGGGATTTTATTTCCGAGGCCATAAAGCCTGCTACTGAATACTCGACGGTTGCCGTAATACCACAACGCCTTGATGATATGACCCGGCTTGTTTTTATGGGGTAATTTTACGTTGTTATTTATATTACGATTATTATAATATATTCTGCAAAGGGTAGCTATAACTATTTTCAAGATAATTTATTCCAATCTTTTGAAATTATTTTAAGATTATTAAAACGTATATCCAAAGAGATTTTAAATTAAATTGTAGTTTGCAATACGAATACAATAAGAGGAGTAAGCAAAATATGCAGCCAAAACTCAGAAATAAATGAAAGTAATTAAATAAGGGTAGTTTTCTCTCTATTATTTACTTTATTTCAGGGATATATGAGTTTAAGACGAAAGATAAAATTGGGCTCTCCCGCACCATTTTATCTTAAATGTTTGTACTCCTAAATCTGCTTTCGTGTTAAAATAAATAACATTATATAATCAATGTACGCGACGCTTAGTTTTAATGTCATATTTTTGTGATGATTTGTCCTTAAAAAGAATGTTAGATTCAACAACAAATATAAAAATTTGTGTTACATTGCAGATTGAAACATGAAAATACTTCAAATTTTGTCTTTTTGAGCTACGTAAAATTATTCATGTTGGGACATGAGTATTTTACTCTCACTGATCTTAACTTGGGATACTGCTTTGTTGTCGACTGGAAGGGTCTGAAAACTAGTGACGTTGCTCAAATGAGCCCGACTTTGCTAAGAAAAAGCTTTATGGTTTTAACCGTAAGTCAACTAATCCATTAAGTATATGTTAAAAACATATGCGTGTAATAAATACGGAAATGATCAAATCGGTAAACATGAACTCACTAAAGTGTTTCTGAATATCAGTAACTTAATTTTGTAATATTCATGGTGAAAAATTTATGGCAAAAATAAGTTTTTCTCTTACGTCTATTACAATTTTCTTCATCTCGGGCCCATATATTCAAATATTTGACTGTATCTACACTTGTAAATTTATTAATGCGAATGTCATTTCATTCCAAACCCGTATTGATTAGCTGACGAATTTTGTTCAATATTATTTGCAAGAATAATAACATTCAATTTTCTCCTCCTGTATTCAAATTTTCCAGCATGTATAAATGGCGTTTCAATTTAACTTTTGCGACTAAAATAGCGATCTATACGCAGTAATATTATATTACGAAGGAAATAATATACAATGACAGTAGTTATTCATTTTTCCTTGGTCTTAGAGAAAAAACTAATTATTCCAAATATGAGAGATCCTAGTATTTTAAAAGAACTACAAAATTATTACAGATAATAGGATTCACTGATAAGAAGGGAATGGAAAAATATCTCATTATGTGTCTCGTACATAAGTCCTTGTTTTTGCCATAAATTTGAATATATTATCAAATTTATTTATAACGTTGAAAATAATTAATCTTCCCTCTTTTGTTATTATTAAACCTGACATATCCAAGAACGGTTTGATTTTTCTTCTACTCATGAATTTAGAATGCGACTGTGTTCTAAATATTCGAACTAATTCAATGTATTTTTAAGCAAAATTTAAATTTTATTTCATTTGAAAAACTTCGATATCAAAAATTTCAATGTTGGTTCACCTGTGCAAATGAAATTTTAATTTGCAATAACGAGAATATTTTATTTCAGAATATTATAAATAAATTTAAATCACGTTTAATGATTTTCGATCAATCCATTTAAGAATATTATAACGGCCTGTAAGCAAGAGTTTTTTAGCTCCCCCGTTGAATATATATAGACGACAGATGGAAATAATCAAGAAATTTTTTAACCTAGTATTTCTGTGGGAAAAAATATTGGTTAAAAATATTCACTTAAAATAAGAAAATGGTAATAAATGTGTCTCATTAAATTTTTTATACGAAAGGCCTACCAACGTTTGGTATCCAAAAAAAATACGATGCAACAAAAACAAATAAATTAAATACAGTATTCTATACCAGAAAAAAATATCTTCATTTTTTTATTCAACAGACGTTTTTCCAGTATCCCGTTAATTCAAGTCCGGTGACATTCTGCAATGAGAAATAAAATCCCACAGGGGAAATTGAAACTGCGATACTAGTAATATTTTATCTTTGATAATGACTAATATGATCACAATTGCAAGGAGATTAATTTAATGAATATCTACCTTACGAATACGACTTCTACATAAATTTCATCAAAATAACGCATTTTATCAACATAAGAAAGGCCTATTAAATAAGTATATCCCATTAACATTTTATACAATAGGTCTGATAAAGATCAGAACCTCAAAATTAAAGTAGAAACAAAAGTCTTAATTTCCATACGTTTTCCTAAAACAGAAAATAGGATCGCACCAATTTTTCATTAAAAAGTCATATTTTCTATGCCACGTCAATTTCTAGAGAAATTGCCCAATGAGGAATATTACGAGGTAATAAGGAGTGTCAAAAATTATAAACTAATATTCTTGCCACAATAATGGCTAATATGGTCATAATTACTATTAATTTAATTTTATGAATATTGAACTTACGAGTGGGACTTCGAAATAACAAGTAAAATTAATAAGATTTAAAATTTATATGAATTCCAGGAGATCTTTAATCAATATTGAACCACTTAACTCTGTCAATGAAGATGGAAAAATCGATGATAAATTTAAATCCATTCTCTGCTGACGTATATTGTTCCAGTAACTATTAGATCTACATAGCTAGTCTTGTTAACTTGTACATATAGGTAAAAATCTATATTTATATATATTAAAAAACTACGGGATTTTATATTATATATAATATAAAAAAGTTGGGCAGGATAATAATGTGAAAAAAATATATTAATAACATTTTTAAAAGGGGAAATCACGATAATAGAAACATAAAAATTTAAATTACACATTTTTAGAAAAAACATGTTCGCAATTGTATGGCAAAATAATAAAGAGTTATTGCAAAGTTTTAATGTTGCCAATAAAGGATTTATCTTTATGTAGATGTGATATGGAACAATTTTATTTTTATAAAAAAAAATATATTACACGTAAAATAAATAATATTTAATTTGTATGATAATACAAGAAATTTAATATAAAAACTTCTTTTCTTTCAGACAATTTAATAAAATAATTTCATGTCATCTCAGTATTGGTTTTCAGGCATGAATTCTTTTTGGATTGAAGCGTGCATTTAACTTTGAGTTTTCTTCTTAAACTTACTTATTTAACAAGTAAGGCTTGACCACTAACAGACTCTTAAAATATATTATATTCATTCAAATATTGCTCAGATTCAAAGGATGGAGAACAAAAATATATTACTAAAATGCTAAAGTAATCTAAAACTAAATTTATGCATTCAACGCCATTTCAAAATATTTGATTATAATTTTTAAGAATAAATTTTTTTCTTTTAATCGATATTTTCACAAGTCTTGTTGATTTTAAACTGTCTAAAATATTATTTACGCTATTTTGTATCCCACCATCAATTAAGAGTGACTACGTAAAATTGGTTATTTGAAAAGATCTTAGATCTCCAGGTAATAAACCGTTTGTGCAGTAATTTTTTTCTAAAATATAGAAAAAAAATTTTAGTTAACGTCATGAACTCTCGTTGTTACTTTTTTGTAAAATTATTTGTTTTCATTTACCCAGACATACATAAAAAGAAAACAATTATTTACGTCAGTAATTGTTTAAATATTTACGGAATTGAAGTTACACGTTTTTTTAAGCAAGTCTTTTTTTTCTCTCCAGGAATGTTTTGGTGCCAAAGTAAAGAGCATACATTACGTCAATGTCCCAGCATATGCCGAGTTTGTCGTTAATATCTTGAAGGCTTGTTACAGCAAAAAACTGAATCTCAGGCTACAGATCCACAAAAACCCTGAAGATCTACAAAACTTTTTTGCCAAGAGCATTCTTCCATCTGACTTTGGAGGAGAGAACAAATCAATAAGAGAATTTACAAGTATGGTTGCATATTTAGTTTTTTATGTAACTTTTAGGGAGTTAAAAGCTTAAATGGAAGGAATACTACCATGGTAATTGTCACATAAAAAGTCCTATAAAAGTAGAGTTATTATTTTTAGAGAATTTGTGGGTAGTTAAACGTCACAAACTTCGATCCAAGCTTTAAATATGTATAATGGAGGTGAAGTATTGGGGATTAGTGAAGCGGATACCATGGATATAAAACACATAAACAACTTTATATATTTACGTTGTTTATTTTCCAGGGACGATAAAATTAACACATGACTGAATGTTATGAAAAGTAAAAAAATTAATTGGAATTTTTTTACTGATATGAAAAAAAATGCATCTTAACAGGACACAACACAAAATTTAAGAACAAAATCTGCGAAAAAAATCTAAAAAAAAATGCTTTTTAAAAATAACTACAAAAATAAAGTATAAGAAGACAATCAAATTGTTGCTACTACTAATTCTTCTATCTTGATTTGAAATTATGTTAGAACTTCTTTATTGAGAAATCAGATAATTGATTGAAATCATTTACCTTATTAAAAATAATATAAATTACACCTATCAGTAAATAGTATTTTCTTTTTACCATACCCATATAGTAAAAATTATATTTGCAGAGGATATGGTAAATCATTTCACTTTACAACGTGAGGAAATTTTGAAGTTGGTGCAGCCAAAAACGGACGAGAGTAAACGAGTTGGTGCGGGCAGTACATTTTCTGAGGAATTGCAGGGAATGCAAGGCTCATTCCGCACCTTAGATGTTGACTGATAGTGATGAACATGTTTTAAAAACAACAAATAGCACACTTGCACATGGTGATGAATATAATGTGACTCATAATATTAAAGACTTAAATTATTAGTTACCCGTACGGGAACCAGAATCAGAATATGGAAAACGAGCAAAGTTATCAAAGATTTCAAATTAAAATGTTATTTAAATATTCTATATGGTGTGATAATTGTATATAACTTAAAGATAATTTTATTTTGTGTAATAATTTTACTGTGATTGTGTATTACATATGACACCCTATTCATTTTGTTAGTACTACTTATACGATGCAACATATTATATATAACAGATTTTATTTTTAACAACATTGCTTTTCACAATTAAATGAAACTACGTGATGTAGTATTATTTCTACTTTCTTTAAGTTCTTTACCACGACCTAGGTTGCGTTGTATTACAACATCTTCAGGTGGGACTATTAGCAAAGAATGCTAATATCCTTTCTTTGCTAATATCCCACTTAACGATGTTGTAATAGAGCGAAACCTAGGTCGTGGTAAAGAACTTAAAGAAAGTAGAAATAATACTACATCACGTAGTTTTATTTAATTGTGAATAATGAATTTCGATAAAACTAACGCCAAATATATTCAACATGGTTTTTTTATAAAGGTAAACAGAAACGTGCAGATGGAAGTGTAAATTCAATCAGATAATAATGTTATTACATACGGTTTCCTTAAATATAATAGTTCAGATGTTGTATCTGAGATTACCTTTGCGCATGAAATAAATATTTTTAATTTTTATAATTATTTTGAAATAAAATCAAATATTCAGGCATTTAATATTGTTGTTAATATTTCTAAAATTCGTCTTTCTTCCAATCTTTTCCTTTTGATATTGTATACAATTATAATTTTTAGTCGATAGATTTGCTGAAATATTTACTCCCAAAGCAATTGTGAATATTAAAAACAATAAATCGTGAAATGTAGTTTTTTTCTTGATCAATAAAAGTTTCTTTGATAGTAAGTAATAATTTTAAGTAGTAATTAAAATATCAATTATTTTGAATAGACTAATAACACGACGCCATCGAGAAAAAGGTATAAAGGTAATTCGATTTTAAATTTAAACTGGACATTTAATCACTTAAATTATCGTTCTAATGTAAATCTTGTTAAAATGCTAACTATTATGAAAAAACAAAAAATAATTGACAGATAAACATGAATGTCATTGGTTATATTTTACATGTCCAATAATAAGTAAATTTCTATTGCAATAGCATTTAGTCTTTCATTATTTTCTCATTTATTCATTTTATTTTCACCATATCTGAGATATTGCTGAATTTAACGAAATTATAACCCTCTAAAATACCAAATATTCCTCGCTAGAAATTTAAAAAAATCAGTTAAGGAGATCCTTGAAACAATTTTACAGTTATTTTGTGTCATAGCTTGCTTTCGTGCAAGGATGTGGCGGCAGCTTAGTTTATTTTAATCATCATAGTTACATATTATAAACTACTGTTTAATCTTATTCACGTTCGATTTCTAGGTGCATACAATTTTATTCCATCAGTTATAATTTTTGGGCCTTAATAATCTCTTGATAAGTAAGGCTCAGATATTATATCTGTTTGCTATTTTTAGTAAATAAGTAGGACTCAGTTATTGTATCGAATTGCTGTTTACAATAAACTGGTTGCCCCAAACAATTATCTTAATTTTTCTACATTATATTATCTTAAATTTGCTGCTTTGCCCCTCGCGGTTACTAGATACCTCCCTTCCTCTCACCAAATGACATCGGACGTTGGGGTCGGAGGTAGGTCGGAAAGAATACTCGGGTAGTTATTCAGTAAATAAACTGATCTTTAAAAATATTAAGTTTGATTTTCAAAGATGAAAATAAAATTTATGAGTAAATCAAAAATAGGAGTAAAATTTAAAAGCTCTTTTTCTCTTTTGCTCTTTTTCTGGTATTATATTGTATTTTCCATTAACCTGGGACTGATAATATGAGGCACATTTTGTTGACGTAATTTGGCTACCACTTATCATGTCTGACTTATGAGAAACAAATAGTTGAAATTTTCCAAAAAAATGTCTCTTTCTAATTCATTTGCTTTCTTGCAATCGAAAACGGTATAAATGGCTTATTTTAATAAAGTCCAAAAATGTAAAGCCCGAAAAGTCACTTTTTTGCAAAATGGTATAAAACCACAAATGACGTTCCTACTAGCGTATGAAGGTCACCGTGTTTCAATATTTACAATGATACCGTTTTAACTAACGTATCTTGAAATGTCAAAGCATTTTAGTAGTAATTTTACCATGAGAGTCGATTACTGTATCACAGTGGAAAACCGATCCACCTGCACAAAAGTATAAATTGAAGGACATAATCTCTTCACCATAGCTTTGATAACCTATTTAATTGAGAAAAACTTAGAATGGCTGAGATTTAATGATCCTAAGTTGTATTGATAGAAATTGACTAACGGAATGAAGTTAACTTATTCACTGAGACTAACAGAGTTCAACTGAGATTGACAACAGAGGTTTAATGTATTGGCTGACTGAGACTGAATGATTAAACTGAATTTTGATAACTGACTTAAGCTGAGTTATTAAAACCAACTCACTAAGACTGCTAAGACTAGTAGAGTGTGAATGAGGTTGATAGAAATTCATCGACTGACTAAAACCAAAAACAATTGATTCACTGCGGTCAAGATCGATCGACTGATAATGGCTGATAGCTAATTAATTGACTGAAACTAACTGAAGCTAATTAATACAGATTAAACCTCACTGAGGTTAGACTGGCATAGACTATTTACTGTGACAGACTGATTTACATATACTGTGACAGAGACTGACAAATTGATCAAACTGTCTGTCTAATTGGCTGAATGCGACCGAATTTGGCTCATTGTAGGTGAGATTAATTAATTTATTTTAACTAAAAATAAATTTATAAAATTAATTAACAACGACTGATTAATATTTATTAACTTTAACCGAGATAGACTAATGCGGAACTGGCTGGCTTAGTCAGAGTTTTACTGAGATCAACCGGCTAACAGACTGAGCTTTGGGCACGGAAGCTATCTGAAACTGATTAACTCTGACTAGCTAAATGTCACTGGTCGCGATTGACTGACTGGCTTGCCTTCACACATACGTAGTCTAATCGCAAAGACATTGAAAATTACCGAGAGTCTAGCAAAAATAATCATCAAGAATCCCAAAATTGAAAACTAAAATCTAGGTTGTGGTTAGAGATATTAAAAGTTAGAGATATAAAAAAACTAACCCCGGCAAAAGGCATAAATTAAAAAGTGACAATACTCTTAAGGAGGAAAAAAACGTATATATATATATATATATATATATGTATATTAAAAATATAGTAAGTCTAAGTGAATAGATTGTACTAAATTTGCGTAAAGAAAATTTAATTTACACTTTTAGAAAAATTAATAAAATGTACAAATCGACCTAAACTTCTTTTAAAATCTTTATATAGTTTATATAGACCATTGTCAATTAAAAAATAGCAGCGATGCCATTATCAGAATATGGATAAATCTGACTAAAGGAACTCAGGATGTTCTGTTGTTAATTATATTTATGAATACTATATTCGCGGGTTCGATGAGAATTCATAAATGAATTATGTACCCATATTGTTATATTGTGAAGGATTAAGAACGAAATTAAAATCACAACTAGATGAATAAATCGACAAAACTTTGAGAGTTTATTTTTGACACAAATAATTTACAAAACAGCTGATAGCAGTAGTGAGTTCCATTTTTTTTTATTTAACGCCTACGTACACTTTTTACATGTGTATACCTGCATGCAATTCCTGTCTTATTCTATCGTGTTGAACTCTCTCTTTCAAATGTTAGTTAAGTACCTATTATCCATCCTTTTTCGGTAGATTCGGTAAAGCGTTGCAAAATGTTGCCTGAGGATGGTATAACGCTCAAAGAAATTTCACTTCAAAAAGTCGTTTTTATACCAAATTGATATCTATAATTCGAGGTGGTAAATCATTTATATTACTGAGTTAATATAGGAGACTGATCAAAAAACAAATACTTAATATTCACACACACATATATATATATATATATATATATATATATATATATATATATATGTATATATATATATATATATATACATATATATATATATATATATATATATGTATGTATATATATATATATATGTATATATGCCTGTGAAGTATAATAATATGATTTTTAATATTTTGTATGTTTTTATATGTTTTGACAGTTTTTGACTGTCTATTTCATCATTATATAATCATAAAAAATACATTATACATTCATGTCAATATATTCTACGCAGACTGCATTGATATAAATAGTTTACCTCCAAAACTCTTCTATGTAAAAAAAATATATTTGTCATATCGTTCATCATAATAACTTCGTGATCCATAAAGGATAATGTCTAATTTTTTTCGATTTCTCCGTTCATAGTATGTTAATGTAGATTACTTCAATATTTTTGACGATAGGAATTGTTTGCGACAATATTATTTCATACAAAATCTGTAATTTATGCGAATAAACGTATTTTTGAACAAATCAAAATAATATGTTTATTATTCTATATAGAAATCTATTTATTTAAAAAAAAAAAAAAAAATATATATATATATATATATATATATATATATATATATATATATATATATATGTACAATTATCCCTAAGCCATAAAGTAATCGAAAAGAAGAGATAGGCCAAGGTATGATTGGGTTAGAAGTAATACATTTTTAACTTTTTTTTCATAAAAAATATAAAAATCCTGAAAAACAATAAGAGTAAGTTAAGGTTAAAAAAATTTAAGAATCTCTTCAATAAATCACGTTTTTGTTTCTCGTTACGATAATGTCGTTATAACAAATGTTTAAACTGCCTGCAAATGTGCACTAGAGACGTGCCACATCAAAGCAATAAAAATAAGTTAAGGTCAGAAAGAATTCCAGTTATAGTTAAAAATATGAACTATGAATAAATGCTTAGCAAATGTTATCGCCCTTTTTTATTACTATTTTTTAAATGGCTACAGGTCAGAAGCAAATTTACGAGTAAGAACAACGATACATTCATGTTAGTCGTTTACTTGTAGTTTAAAAATATTTCAAATTTTGTAATTTTTCAACAAAAGGCGACAAGATCACATAGAATCCTTTTTTTAATTTATAATTTATTTCGTTGGAAATTCTGTGACGAAAAGTCCACGGTTCGTAAAAATATGACTCCTGACTATATTTATAAAAATACCGTATATTATATCGAATATTGTACAAAATGTTATTGTACTTTGTAATTAACCTTAAATAATAAAACATACAATAATGTAATTATATACCTTTGTATAACACTTATTTTTTGTTCATACGTGCAGCTAAAAAAATCACAAAACTTTAAAGTCTGATCTGCAAATAAAACAAAGTGGCTAATGTTTAATTTTCAGATTAGCTTTGCCTTCTTTAGAAAATACGATTAATTGTAAATTGTTACGCGTAATGCCACCTATTATAAAAATTATAAATGTTAACTTTTTTTAAAGAAAGTATAATTTGTATTGAAATGTAAAATTGTTATTTCTTCTTTTTAATTTGTTTATTGCGATAACATGTATACAATACTATACCTTAGAGTCAACAGAATCTAACAGTTAAAACTTCATCGATATCTATTTTAGAGTTTTTGCGTGGTGCGGGGACAAGTAAAAAGGCTCCAATATACAAATTTTAAAAACAGTATTTTTGTGTTCTATCACTATTTTGTCACCCTAAATACATTTTTCGTAAATCAATCGTTAATTCAAAAATAGGCAATTTGGCCTTCTTTCACGTCGCAATAGAGCAATGTCATTGCTGCGCACAGTCAAAACCGCGAAGTCGAAAAATAATATATTATATTTTTTATAAAAAAACTGTTCTTTAAAATTTAAAAAGTATAGAAAATTAATAAGGAAGCTACATCGGAATAGAGCAATGGAATATAGAAATCGTATTTCGACTTAATCTTTACGATAATAATAAGAATAAAAATGCAAATAATACTTTGAAATATAGATAATATATATTGAATAATAAAAAGTATACTTTTAGAACAAAAAACGAGTGTGCTTTAGACCACACGACTGAAGTAAAACTTCAAATTCACAAAATATGAACTTTAAAATGAATTTACAATTTTATTCACTTTAAACGTAGAATATTTAATGTATTGAACAAAATAATAATTTATAAAATTGTTCAAGAACGAAATGAAATTACAAAATAGTCAAAAAATCACCGTTTGCGTAACGCTAGCAAACTCGCATATATATATATATATATATATATATATGTATATATATATATATATATATATATATATATATATATATACATTTCATGCACTGGCTATGAGAGGAAGAGAGAAAGAAAATGTGCGCGCGCACTACTCTCTCTTGTCCCTACAGTAATATACGAAATGTAACTCTCTCTCTTTCTGTCTTCACTAATTTATATCTCCCTCTCAACTTCTGTTCGCCTCGCCCGATCACACTTTTCGTAACGCTCTCGTCACGCATTCACCAGCTAACTCCCCAAGGCATGCGTGCGTAAAGAAGTTTTACTTCAATAATAAATATAAAACAGTTTGGTTCGCTTCAAATCAGTTATAAAGGGACGAAAATCTAATTGTTCACAATAGATAGTAATATTCAAATGGGACTCTTAAGGACATACGTCAAATTTGATTTTTTGCTTTTTTTTCATATCGTCTTAACCAAGGGGGCTTGGCAATAACATTTGTATAAATCAGTTTTATAAATCATTATTAAATTTATTTAATACATATAAACTGAATGAATATATATATATATATATATATATATATATATATATATATATATATATATATGATATACATATCTAAACAGTCCTTCAGGTTTTTTTGAAACATCCAATATATAAGTTTGTCCTCGTTTTCCTACTTTCGTGAATTTGAAATATGTTTTTTATTGTCGATTCTAAAAATAATCCAACTACACCTGTCAATAAAATTTTAATTATATTCCAATAACAAAATGTTTGATTTTTACTGCAAAACCTTGAAATTCCTTTTGAAATGAAAATTATGAGTGCATATAAAGAGCGGCCAGGATTGGCACACATAAGATAAGCATGCTATTAACCCTTCATTCGGTCTATGGGGTTAAGATAATTTCAAATTGAAAACTAAATGCGTAAGAGTTTTTGGAGCAAGCTCACGTTCTTTCTGGCTTCCTTCCTCGCCGCTGGATGAATACATTTTTCGTGGCCAGAACATCAACGCGTATACACGTGTCGCTAAATTCTCGGGACTGTATGCACG
Organism: Druceiella hillmani; assembly: GCA_039881145.1. Lineage (NCBI taxonomy): Eukaryota > Metazoa > Arthropoda > Insecta > Lepidoptera > Hepialidae > Druceiella > Druceiella hillmani. The sequence goes on from JAYKKI010000009.1 coordinate 6,089,950, forward strand.
AGCGATATTTTTTTTAGCCTAGATAAGTTCTAACTTTTGTGTTTTTACTTTCTTTGTATTTATATACTGTTATTTGTTTTATTATTACTTGTTTATTGTTATAGTGCGTATTTATTTTATCTATTTTTGTCTTTACTTTCATTGATTTTTTTCAATTTTCAGTTTTGAAATGCGTCACGAAAGACGACGGATGTGTCCGATGATGAGCAAGATGTTGCTGATTCTGTCTCGGAAGACGAAATTACAAACTATTAGCTATAGGTAGTGTCCACAATTCCAATCATGAATCATCGGATTGTTTCTCTTTTTATAGGAATACCCAAGAAAATGGTGCAACATTGAAATGGTCTAAATTACCATCGAGATCAAGATGCATTTAAAACTAATATTGTGGATATAAACGCATTTTAGACTTATTGGTTATGGCTAAAATTCTCAGATTTTCTTACTTGAATTTCATTGATTTATTATGGACATAAGATGGGTTAGATGTATTAATAGTTCAGTTGATAATGCCTCCTAAATATTTTCTGTTTTTTTAATTTCTGCGGTTTGCTAATTTTCCAGTTAACATAACAAAAAGCCTAGTTGAACCAATAAAAGGCAGTGGCTGTAACCTAAAATTTAACAATTGAGACACTAGTAAAAAACTTGCCAAGGGGTTACTAACAGCTGGATAAAAATTTATTCTTGCAGATACATTAAACAAAAGGAAACCTGAAATCCTGTCTCATTTCTTGGTAAACAAAAACAGATAGCAATTTACTGCACTTTTTTGATTTTATAATCAAATTGCACTTGTTCGATTTTATAATCCATGTACATGGTGGAAAGACCATAGTGGACTTTCCACCATGTGCAGTTATAATGTCATTGACGAAACAACAGCCGGTGTTCAGAAATCAGAAATAGTTCCTTATTATAATACTACAAAAGGTGGTATCGATTGCAATGACTAATTTTGCACTATACATATATATATATATGTGTATATATATATATATATATATATATATATATATATATATATATATATATGTGTGTATATATATATATATATATATATATATATAAGAGAGCTCAACAATTTTAATGAAAATTCGTTGTGTTATAATTTAGGGTCATTGTCAATATATTCAGTAAAAATTATCAACATTCTTTCTCAGCTTTACTTTTATTTTATCAGTCAACGGGTTATTGACTTATATGTTATTTACCTTTTAGAAGAAGTTATTGTAAATATATAATTTATATTTCTCCACCAAATGGCATTACCCATTTTATTATTTTATTAAATGTTTCTATTTTAATAACGCTTTCTCTACTTAAATATTATTATTATTGTTATCAAATTAAATATTATTATTAACAACTAAACTATTATTATTTATAAAATTTTAGGATACTCTCTTGATTGTAAACCAGAGGAGAAAAGTTTGAAGACCAAGAAAAGATTTTTCTCGCTCGAAGTACGTGAGAAATTTGCTTGTGATAAAATGGAAATAAATAACAATTAAGTACGATGTGGATTTCGAAGAATATTTTGATTTGTATGATTGTATGTACATACAAATTAATAAAATATATTATTTTTGGATTATAGAACTGGTAGTCAATACACACGGGTAAAATTGCACATATTTGCTATTTTAATATTTTACTCATTTCCGTCCATTCCGAAAGCAGAAGAATGAAAAAATAACGCCTATGAAAGTTTCTGGGAATTCACGTTTAAACATTGGAAGTAGCTAATTTAATACAGCTGTCATAAATTTGAGGTAGGGTGAATAGCAATTTTTTTATAATAAATAAATTTTGTAGTACGACTCATGAATCAAATAGATATTTTGCTGGCGTTTACTGGTTAATATCCTCATTTATTTTCTTTTTTTATTTATTCATTATTTATTGACTCCAAAGTGAAAAATAAAATCTATGAAAATATATTTCATAAAAGATACTATTGATCTCTAAGTAATTTTGTATTAAAAAATAACAAAATCATAAAAAGTTATCATGCTCCTAAAACGAACCAGCAAAAATAGGCCGATAAAATATTAAGAATGTAATTCCAAAGAATTGTATGTTGTTAATTTGAAAAAAAATTAAGGCCTTTAGTTGATAACTAGCAATAATCCGGACATTCGAGGAATTTAAGTAAAAATATTGATATTATATTATATAACCGTGGTGAAAAAGAACAGAATCATAAAACGATTATATTAAATATTATAATTCACTCCATATTCAAAAGGTTTCTTAAATATATAAAATATTTGTAATATTAATATTATGATATATATGATATCATCGATTAGTTGTCAATCTCCAGTCAGAGAATTTGGCCAAACACTAAAAAATATATAAGAGCGCAAAGAACACAGATGAACGTTAAAGGTTATTCGTGCACGTTCTGGGCAGATGAAATATACTATGACATTGTCCTCTCGTGTAACAGTCAGGAGTGGGGAGAGATTAAACACTTTAAAACTCAAGATAGCTAGATCATTAAATTTATCACTTAATCATTCTGAAAATACATTATCAAAAGCTATTCCGACGGAGTTGAAAGGAATCACACCTGATAATGCTCAAGAGGAATGAATAAACATAAAATTGATATATTTTGTAATACAAAAATCCATTGTACTTTTTTTGTATTTTCTCCAGCTTGATGAAATAAGTAGCTTTATATGGAAACCAGATGATTGCAATCGTTTTAGCAATACTACGGAACAAAGAGTTAAATATAGTAACGACATATTCAATATCATAAATATCATGAGAATTCCGTATGCCAAATCATAGTATCTTGTAGAATTTCTGACAATTTACGAAGACATTACCGTAAAATACGTTATAATTGTTTATAATTACAGAGAGCAGTTCCGCCTAGATTATAACAATGCAAACGGATGCACGTAAGCGAAAGAATATTATAAAGTAGTCTGCATCTTCTACAATCCAATTCTCTTAGCTGTATTATCTACAAAATTAGTGAGATTAGTTACGGAGGAACGCTTTGAATAGAAACCGTAATGGCAGTCCGTGAGCTGGGATTGGATTTGTGAATGCATATCGCAGTAAAGAGCTATTTGGAATACTTTAGCACGTAAAGATAACGATGTTATTTATAATTTAGAACCAAATTTAAAAAGAGAATTGATCAGTAAATTCTTATGAACAGATGTATTTAATTTCATGTGGATTTTAAAAATTAGAGCTGTCCTTAGACCTTGCTTTTCACTAAAATCAAATATAATATTTTAAATGAGGAAACAAATCGGAAGTCACTTTTTTAAATCACCCGCCAAATACCCATGGAAATTAAAATGCAATGGAATTTAACTCCTACATCAACTACTTCAATGTATCTTAATAGAGGCGTCCTACCAATGGTATACGTCCTACCAAGATTAAAGCAGGCCTGACTATAACCCATTACGGAGCATTTGCTTGAATTGAGCGGCAGACCGCTTCTAACGGTCCACGCAAGAACGGCATCGATATCACGCTGCACCAGTTTGCAATCTACTATATCTCCGCTAAAAGAAAATATCTGCATGTCATCCGTAAATAGAAGACTGCATGCAGGTTTGTCAGTATTACGGATAATATTTATAAGAATATTAAACAATAAAAACCCGATATTCGAATTTCTTATTTCATGAAATAAGAATTATGTATAAAATCAACTAGTTTTAAGTATTGCTCTCTACAAAATACGGCGAGAAAAATGTAATAATTAAAGAAGGAACCCGGCTTTGCTATTTAATAGAATCTCAATATCCATGTGATCAAAAGACATCAGATTAATTAAATACGCAAAATCGACTTGAAAATCCAGATCAAGCTAATAGGACATAAAATTGATAACAAACACGAGATTTGTAGAACTTTTAACACTAGATTTGTCTATCTGTTTTTCTCGTCGCAAGTATGACTTCTGTAAATCAAGTAAATGTTGGGATATAACGCAAAATTGAATAATTTTTTCAGCACTGAAAGAATTGTAATTAGTCGATAATTATTTGTTTCAAATTCGGTGCAATGCTTAGGAACAAGCATTATCCAAGTTATTTTCCATAGATACCAATTGATAATGGCGTTTTAAATATATATCTCAAATGTTCAATGAAAACATTGGTACATGATTTAAGTATTTACCCTAGCAAAGACGTCACGTCCCATTCATTCCTTCTAACCAGAGAAAGTAAGTATTAATTATTATTCTGATTGACGGTAGCAAAACCACCACCCATGAGTATCAGAAAGTGAGAAAACAATAATGCCGTTCTATGAAATAATGTTATAAGCACGGTGACTGACTCTGTGGGCATTAATGTATGACTATCAAACGTTTGAATGTAATCATGATTCAGCAAATATTATGAATAAAAGTTGTTATTTCTCAGTAATAAAGGCCTGAATAAAAAACGATTATGAATTAATTTCGTCGATTTTTGTAAAATTTTTCATATTTTCAAGTTGAATCCGAAAAAATAAAATTCTTATGACGATTAATAAACAATCAACATAGTTTCAATTCATCATTTTCCATTAAAAATTTTTTCACAGCCGATGATTGCCTGTTGTATCTCTTGCACTTTATCAAATTTATCATAGAGGAAGCCATGCAAATATTAAATAAAACTGAACCTACATTCACTGATACCAAATATTATGTGGCAGATCTTAATGGCTCAAGTTTTAACGGGTCAACTAACTGCGTCGAGAAGTACTGTGGGCGATTGTGCCACAGAGACTCTCACTCACAAGTGTCACTGTTTGCAGGTGATGATTTTGAAAAGTTTACAAACAAAACATTCATTGTCAAAAAATGGCTATTTTCCAGTTAGTTCTGTAATATTCGTAGCTTTTGAACAGATCAAAAGTGATATAATAGAAATTGCATTGCAAATATTTCGCGTGCCAGAGTCATCGGTTGCCATATTGTTTCAATCAAGTCGAATACCGTTTTACTGATATGTGACATAATAAATATTCAATTCTTAAAAAGGAATACTCTTTCGAAATTCAAATGTAATCTTGAGATCTAACAATCCACAATGGTAAAAGTTCGGAAATTTATAGGTTCTTTAATACACTGTCATTTGAATAGTGATTGAAAGAAGTTCAGGTATATCGGAGCAAAGAAACATATTATAAGTTTATTCAACTTATTTATAATTCCCTTGAGATGGAGATATTAATCTTTAAACTATTGAACTATTTTAATGTGTGCATTTGAATACAAAGACAAGTCTGTGATAAAAAAAAAACGATAACCATTTCTGTTCAACCGCTAGTCATTTACGGTTTCCATAATTCATGATCATACGGAAAATAACCTTCGAAACTTTCTGATCTATCCACTTTGAAACAACATCAACAATTTTGAAATAATTTGGTTTGAAGTCATTTATTTGCAACGTATATATGTAGCAAATATATATATATATATATATATACATATATATATATATATATATATATATATATATATATGTATATATATTTATATATTTATATATATATATATATATATATACATATATATTTATATTATGGAATTATCTCAATCACTTCATCAGAAATTGCTCATTGAACGCAAGTGAAAACTACAAAGATTAAAATACTTTAAAATTAGCACACGCGATGATTCAATTTCTTACCAAAGAAGTAAAATCACTAAGTATTCTTGCATCGCTGAGGTACTATTTATGATATTATTCACGTTGTTTATATACTGTAGAAGAAAAAGCAAACAAAAAATGCGTTTAAACACATAGTCCGTTGAAGATGAATTTCATTCAACTATGATAACTACCATATGCTATATTTGAAGAAAAAATTAAGCTTGTTTAAAAAAAGAACTAGAAAACAAAAGTTCAAAGGTTGAAGAACTAGGCAGCAAGGAGTAATTTCTGGAAAATAAACAATGTTGAGGATTTTGTTCTGTGTTTTAAGGCTAAATTAATTCAGGGTAATGTGGTTTCCCAGATTTCTTTCGAATTTTTCGAAAGAGCGACAAATGAAATACAGCATTGAGTTATTGTCCCATTGTCAAGGCCAAGGGAAAGAAGTTATCTATTTCTTAGTTGCTGAAATTGAAACTGTGATAATTTTTATAATACTCTTGAAAAAATAATCAATATAGTGACGTTATCTGAACTCAACCCACACCAAAAAAGTAAAAGTGAATTTTTAAGATAAAAGATAAAAAATAATTTGTGGATTATGCTAATAAACCTAATCTACAGTAACTTGCAACTATTATGATTTCTTTCCAATTTAATTCAGTGAAGCTACCAAACAAAAGCGTAGAGAAAAGCCATCTCGCTAAACAGCGTGACTCCTTGACAACTTACCCGTGTATACCTTGGTTGATTCCAAAGCTCTTATTGTGTTTTTGTGCCAAATTTTTAGTTTTAGATAACTCGTTCTTTATCCTATAATTAAGACCTTCCATTGAGTGACTATTATTTTTACTCTAAATCGGAGCTCCTCCACCTTTTCGCAACACCCACTCCTTTGATTTGATCACCGAATTACAACCAGCAAATACTGGTGGACATCGTCGATGTCAGCGGTTTTGGCGTAGTTTGAAGATTAAGATTTAGATTATTTAAAAAAAAAAACAAAAATGTCAAGAAAGCTTTGTCAAAATTTTATTATATTGCTCAGATATAAAACTAGGCATTGAAAAAAAAAATGGTTTTATCTCATTTTCACTGATTATTTATGGACGTCATTAGTTTTTCAAATAATATTTATATATGAGCTAAATATGACTCAACCTATATGGATTACTAAATAAAACATATTTTCCGTTTTAAAGTACTGTAGGGCTTTGACTAATTTAGAAAATCCGTTTACCAGCCGTCTACGGTTGGAAGTTTATATGGTCTACAAATGTAATGACAATATACGTATCGCTTCGAATGTGTAGGAAATTTTCATAATACGGTTATCACATGAAAAATGTGACAAATTACTTATTACTATAGAAAATTACAATCTCTTTCAATTGAATTAAACATCTCGTTTCCCTTTCCCTATTAGCCGAAGGATTGCTTTACAGAGCGAATATACATAAATACAGTACCCAGGATATTTCTCTGGAGTAATTTCAATTTTTTTTATAAGATCATTAAATTTTATCGCGATAGCTCAATGATCACAAATTTATTTCATTGCCAATATAGTAAATTTGTCATTTTAGGTGGATATACTTAACATAAAATTATAAGTGAAAGTTTGGAATTATGTTAAAAATAAAACACAAAATTTGCCCGAGAATATACATGCTAAGCTAAAATTTGTTCTGTGCCTTTTTCTATATAAGTTTTCATAATCATATCCTTTAGTTTGATCTCAGCCATTATATGTCCGCTGGACCATAACAGAAACATAAACAAATCACGCACTTTAAGATTACATTCTCGGTATTATTATACAAAAGGCAAATTAAAAAGTAATTATGGAAAGGCCGGAGGAAGTCTTCAAATAATGATTTTAAAAATGAGTCAGATTAGGTGGGTAGAAACCTGATCCAAAGAAAATATAATATATTCACTATGCTCTGATTACGTCAGCTGTCACCTGTTTCATAAAAATATTTTATTTAGAAATTAAAAATTAAAAATCTTTGCTAATATCCCCCCTGAAGATGTTGTTATATTAAAAATCTTTGCTAATATCCCACCTGAAGATGTTGTAATACAACGAAACTTAGGTCTGGTAAAGAAATTAAAGAAAGTAGAAATAATACTACATCACGTAGTTTCATTTAGTTGTGAATAATAAATTTCTCCAAAATTGACGCCAAATATATTCAATAAGCGTTTAAGTAAAAACGGTCATTAATTAAATTTTATATGTATATCATAATTGTCAATTACGCAACTTTTATTTATATTCCAATTGACTTAACCTTATTGAGTCCAAATCGACTAAATTAAAAAATGCTAACCAAACCTAATATAATATAACCAACAAAACCTAACCCTACTTAATTCAAGATAATCTAATATCAAAAAGTTAAAAAATGGCGCATTTGAAGCACAGCACCATCAGGATGGGGAATATTTCTACCCTATCCTCACCCTTCCTCTTCCATTGAATAAGTTTACCGTTTGAATACGTATACTAATCAATACAAAACCATAAAAAACGAACGAATCTCGAACACGCAAACATTCGACTTTCTTATTTGTGTGAGAGGATCAAATTTTTAATGATTTTTTTATTTTTAATGATTAATAGCTCAAAACTTTGACATTTTGTTATAAGATTCAATTTACATTACGGAAGCATACTAACAAAATATCGTCTTTTGTTCCATCAAAAATTGTATAACTATATGTGACCTGAATGTGGGAAGGAATTTATAAGCATCGGTATTTTTGGTGCCATACATATATATATAATTTAACTAAGAGTAATTACTTGAAAGTTCCTGTGAAATTTTATACAAACAAAATTTCCTTAAGAAATCTTTCTAATATACAGGCTGTCGACAACTTTCCTTGGTAGATTTAGCATTGTTTGATCAATATTGATGATTGGTTTGTAAAAACTCTTAATTTTTAACTCGTTTCCGTTATACAATCATTTTATACAGTCTTTTTTTTATCGATTATTGTTTTATTTTTTTTCTTTTGTTATCATCATCTCATTGTTATTAATAATTTTAAGGGATGATGGAATAAGAAAGTATTTTATTTTTTTTATATTTTCACGTTATTGATTCATATCAGGTGGTTAATAGATGGTTAAAATCTCTTAAAACAATTAAAATTTACACTATTTGTTGATCGTTATTCATTAAAGATTATTGAGTAGCTGCTAATGACATTATTATTTCATTCGGAGGAATATTACTACATCGTTTGGAAAAAGTTCTAAGGAATCACTTGAATATCTTAAAAAACACAAACAATTTTAAGGGCTAAATACCGTTTATAGTTCCTACTTGGCGAAAAAATTAAGAACCTAATATTTTTAGTACCTTGGAACAGAAAAGACATTGTTTTCATTACTGTTGCAAATATTTCATATAAGGAAATTTCACTTGTTACCAATGGTTTGTTAAAATATACCGCTTGCATTTGACTAACAATCGACATTGGAGTATCGGACTACGTCAAGTAGATTCTAGGATTTGCAATTATAACTCAAGATTCCTAGTCGCAATGAACTTCTTTCTATATTTCGTGAGGATTTCTTTACCGAGTAAAATACTATTAGATGCACCATATCTTAGGAAAGATTCTCTGATGGAGAATTTTTTCAGACGTTACGTTAGTCCTACAATTTTTACTGTTTGATGTATGTTGTATCTCATCACACAAAATAATTACTGCTTTATATAAACATAATTTCTCTGGCTTTAAGGTAAACTTTTTTTCGGTGCAAGGAAATTTTCAGCATTTAGAACAAAGCACGTAGAAGAAATACTTGTCCAAACATTTAAACGGAATATGGCTTTATACACAGAAAGGTTTTAACATTAAGGAATGTAGTATTTTTAACAGATGTGATACAAACAAATGTTAACATTTATTTACCGCTTAAGACTGGAAAGTGTCATTGTATGTTCGATTGTTTCTCTCCTCTCTTACGCCTATGACAGAGGCAACGATTTTACGAGACTACTTTTACAGAGATAATATTTGATTCTGGTGCTAGATGCCGTCCGTGGCGTAAAAAAAGTACAACAAAAACAGTTAGCTTATATATTACAATATGCGTAAATAAACAAAAAACTACCGGTATATGATTGAAATGTATATCCGAATAAGGAACAAAATAGAGGAGTGCACTAAAAAGGCCCACAATGTAAAAGAGCAAACAATTTTGCATAACTTGCGTATATTGAAAAAAATACATTGATAATCTTATGTTTTTGTTCTACTTTTCATCTTTAATGAGGGTATATTCAAATTCTACATTTAATCAAAACACTTTATCACTTGGCCACAAAGAATGATATTTTTTTAGGACATTACAAAGCATTGAAAATATGTGCTGCACTAGCTGATAATTTACTTAATTTCCATTTATATTATTTTAAATTGGCTGTATACGAAAGCAGCAATAATAGAAATAAATTAATTTAATTGTATTCAATGATAGAATTCAGATTTGTATATTGTTATAATGAAGCAAAATAACAATAAAGTGTTTGTTTTATAGTTATTTTTTATTACACTGTTTATTTTTGTAAAAAAAATGCAGAAAATAACTATTGACTCTTATGAAATGACAATTCTTTTCTGCAGCACAACTAAATCAACTTCATTAAATTGTAACACTTTTGGCATAGTTCTACACCATTAAATTGTAACACTTTTGGCATAGTTTTTAGCGTATAATTTTGGCGTAGTTTTTAGTGTTTCAGCGTATAGTGGAGAATGCCAATCATCATTACAATGCGAATATTGTAATGTTAAAATTTAAATATATTAACTATTAGGATTGTGTGTTTTCATTATTTTATGTCTTGATACATTATTTTATGTCTGTCTACATTCAACAGAAATCACAGTATTTGAGAATTTAAAACAGAAATACGAATATGTCCGTAATGGCTGAACCCCAGTCCGCATCCACAAAACATACAATGGAGGAGTCATCTTGGCAAAAAGAAATGTTAATTTTATTATTTAAGTATTTTAACACTCTCTTTGCGTGTTTCCAGTGAGACTCATTGTAAGAGTTATTAAACTGACTAAGGCAACTAACACTGAATGCAATATCAGGTCTGGTGAGAACTATCAAGTACATCAACACGCCAGCAAGTTTTCGATATGGACACTCACTGCAAATATTCCGAGTTTTTTCTAATTTTAAATTTGTCTCCTTAGCAGTTTCTGTAATTTTACAATATAACATATTAAAACTTCCAAATGAATGATTGGCATACGTTTCCTGGTCAATACTTATCACATTATTAATTATTTAAACTATTAAACCTAGACACTTTCGTATTTGGCATGAGATTTTTGTTTTAAATTTACAGTCTACCTTTTCAATAGGATTGACACAATCAGCAAAATCCCAGACAATCATCAACGAAAAATGCTATGCTAATCTTAAAATTATCTTTAAACTACGTAAAGAAACAATGCTCATACTCCTATTTTTTGTAGTCCAATTTAATTAAATAATCATCGACTCTACCAAGCAATGGAACTGGTACCAAGCTATGGAAGATTGGTCAAGATCGTATCTCAATTTTATTTATTGTATTTCAATTTTAACACCTTATTATCTCCATTATTATACAAAAAAATTATAGGTTTCTTCATATATATAATATAATATAATTTAATAAATATTCTTATACCAACTAATTAAAGTCAAATATAATTCACGTGTAATAACGACCACAAATAAATAGTAATATTTATAAATATAATTATTTATTGGTTGTTAGTCGATGATATAACTATTTTGTACTGCCCAAAATTTTAGATGCACAAGCAATTCCTGTAGCCTTACATTTTATTTATGACTATAATCGTTTTTTGCTTTATAATATGTTTTCAGGCTACGAAATATTTCAAGCTGTCTAAAAAGACATGGCGGTAACTCAATGCATGTCACCGGAAGGTAATTTTATGTTAATAATTTATTGAGACAAACGTTCATTATTTTGGTTTCGGTTCAGTTTAACAGGGGTTAATTAATATATTTTTAACAAATTTACCAAAAAAATAAATATTAATTTAGTAGAAACTGTACGAAATAAGCAGACTCTTCAAGAAGACGCAATAAAATAAATTTTACGAACAATTATCTCTATCTGTTATGATGTCTGCAATATAGCATTGCATATTAATAAATCTATAGAACAGGAACGGAAGTGAAACGAATGAATTTAAATTTAAAAACGTACGGAAGAAAAATTATACAAAATTATCAGTCAACTTACAATTGCTATAAAAAATCACAAACGGGTTACTGTAAAATGATACAATTTGTTAGTCTTACATATAGTATTTAAACAATGCTATGTAATATAATCATCAATTGTTTATGTCGAAATTGATATATGTAATCTATGAATCAATCAAAATTTTTATTGACATGCTTAGAAAATCATGCCGGTCATCGACTCATCGGCCTAACCCACTCTCTAAAACGTGGCTCATGGGTAATTTTCCTTCAGAATTTACCTCATTTTGTGTTGTAGTTATTTATTACTTTATTATGGAGAACCAGGTTATTTAGCTCTTCTAGAAAAAATGCTTATAAATATATTAGAAAGTCTTCAAGGCCCATGCATGTTTAATGTCAGAAAATACATTCCTTTATTTAGATTGCAGCCAGATTCTGGAGTGATTTATGAACGGCGCAGTCATCATACAATGACTTTTTTGTTCTTCTTGTCTTTTTGATTCTTTCGCTTTTTATAATATTTTAAACAATTCTCGGAGACTTTCTTCTCTCGGTGCTAAATTTAACGTACTTACCTACTGGCCAGTCTGGGGATTACATCGGTAAATAGGCTCAAGCTTCTTATTCATAAATATTACACATCCTATTAAGAATATATCTTTCCTATTTATCTTTCCAAGCAATGGATGATAAGGTAGTCTCTCGTGCCTTTGCCTGCACTGAGCTACTTTTGAAACTATTGGGAAATTTAATTGGGTCTCAGTCCTATGACATGAAAACAGGTCAATATATGTCGTTTGTGATATCCGCTACATGTGTATTTGCGTTACTCATTTAACGTAATGTCTTTATAAAAATAAACATGCTGATAACGTTTTGATGTGTTCTTAAAAAATCATGGTTTAGTTATAATTAATACCCTTTGTTACAAAGATAACTATTGTCTGTCGTGCATTGGAAACATTTTTATAAATAGTGTTTAGCTTCTAAAATTACTCTCGAAAAATCAACTAATACATATTTCTTCTTCATAAAATTAATGTATATTTACAATGGTATACTTTGCATTGAAGAGCTAGGAATTAATCTTCCTTAAACCCTCCCAAATTTCATCTCAGATCGGCCGCATTCCATTTAAAAGACAAAAGATAATTTGAGAAAGAAAAAACTTAAAAAGTTATAATGTAAATTCGATTTATTTTTATATTTACTGCAAAATGAAAGAAAGGAATCCTAATTACCGTATAGATTTTCGGTGATGAACGTAAATATATCCTCCTTTCATTTTAAATTTATATTTTCGAACTTTCTTTAAATATAATCAAAACGTTTGGTTGCAACATATAAACTAAGCAAAGTACAACTTGAAGCCGACTTCCAAAATATACATAACATTTAAAATCGTCCATAGCATTAAATCAGTATAAATCTTTAGAAAGATACCTAGCCACGCGGCAGAGGAGGTGGTTATTCGATCCAGCTGGCGCGCCATAAATTTTCCCACCTGCAGCAAGATTTACGAGTCGAGCCCCTGTCTTACCGACATCACGTATTCCCATCTAATATTTCACTAATCTTAGCGTTCTGATTATATTTCAAATTTTGTAAATGGATATATCAGAACGAATATGCAATTTATTGCAAGTACACTTAGATGAGACATGTCAACCAGCTTCGAGGATATTTCGTTTCCGGAACAATAACCTATTTCATTTGTATAGACATATATTACAACTGTTATTGTAATAAGCTGAATGTATGTTATTGTTGTAACATTACGTTGTTTGATTTAAACTAAATACCCCGTGATTTTTATGTTTATCCGCCTGATTAAAAATCTTAAAAAGAAAGTATTAAATACAACCATTCAAATACGTGTTGGAATATGCAAACAAAACCCAACTTAGGTAAACTTATATGAAACATATTTGAAACTATTTTACATGAATCCACTTAGATAGTAACATTTTTGAGATTTTTTGTTATGTCTGTTCAAAAATTACAAGGGAGACATATCACAAACCCTTTGAATTTTAATATTTGGCAAACGCGACTTCAAATAAATGGGTTATTTGTGTCTATGCATATATATATATATATATATATATATATATATATATATATATATATATATATATATATATATATATATATATATATATATATATATATATATATATATAAATTTATGATAAGATTTTGATTTCCTTCCAAGAAATTATTCATTTCGATGATGAATATTACCATGATTTAAAAATGATATCATGTAAATTACTGTCTTGAGACTTTCTTTAGAATGAAATTTTGTAATATTAATTTTAGTTACATATTTACATAAATTGACGCTAATTTCACCAATGCTACGAATAATGGTTATTTCCAGATTATATAATATTTATGGATTGTATTGATAAACCAATATTTAACTTTGTTCCAGTGGAAAGGTTCCTATATCCTAAGGTCACATAATTTTATGGCGCATTAATATAACTAAAATTAGAAATTAAACGACCCTGAGTTTTCAAGATCCAATTTTTTAAAAATTTTAATTACCATGATTTTAAAATTTGCAGAAATTCATCTAGCATACGTCAACTCCATTTACTTTATTCGTTAGTGCTTATTCTCCGTACTTTTTAAAAATATATTATCTAAAAATTAATAAAAATGTATATTTGTTCGCAAGATCGCAATGCAAATAAATTTGGATAGCACAAATGGAGCTTGTGAGGGCTTCATTGCAATCGAGTGAGCTATGTTTGCCCAAACCCTATAAACCAAACCCAATGTTTTTCTTTATAATATAAACATAATTTAATTTTGTAAATAGATCATGGCAATATCTTCAAACTAATTTAAAATTAACCAAATTTTAATACAGCCTCTTCAAATGATAACATAATCAATCTAATAAATATTTATGTGTATCCTCTTCAGCCTATATCCCTCCACCGCGGTATAGAGCCACCTCCATCGTGATCATGTCGTCGAAGAAAAATGAGCGACGTTTTTTCCACGATATTTTCATTCGACAGTTAAAAAGCTGATTTTATTCATGACACGTTCATAGTTTCTTTAATTCGAAACCAAACTTTACATGAATGGTTGATATCATTCGCCTTTATCGTAGGTTAATTCAGTTGTATGGTTACAATTTTAGATGTGGCTGTTCCCTTCCACATGTTTTTAATAAATAGTGAAGTTTAAATATTTTACGGAATTGCTGTTTTTAAAACGTCTATTCTTTTATTGACCTCTAAAAAGATGCAGTCAAATGTCTTTGCTTTTATCTTAAGCTCTTCACACATATTAATGTCCGAGTTTTTAGTATATCGGGTTTGTCTTTTAGTCACTGCAGATTTCGTTTCCTGCCTCGGACACACTGCTTTGCCACAGCTAAGATATCCTTTCTCAATAATTTTCTGTCGGTAAAATCGTGACTAGATTTTATTTAATATATTCCCTGCCTTCGAACATAAACTGTATAATACATAAATATATATATATGTATATATATATATACATATATATGCATATACATATATATATATATATATATATATAAATATATATATATATATATATATATATATATATATATATATATATATATATATATATATATATATATATATAATGATGCTTCCTATAGATTACACAACTACGTTACTAAGTTAACACTCTTTTAATAAATCAAGCACAGTGATTTTCCTCTCAATTTGTTGAAATAACATATTCCGAATCGTTCGTCTTTTTCTTTTTCGCTTAGAATCTTGATTGCGTGAATCTCTAGCCCCACAGAAACATAATTTAGTTCTTAATAATGACAAAACGAATAAATATTAATTCAGCGTAATTAATTTTAATTTGGCGCATTATGTAGGTATAATGTGATATCTCTTCATTCACCCAATAATCTAAATGGGCAGTCCCAAAATCGATTAAGTTTTTTTCAAGTTCCTGATACCACAAACGACATGTTGCGCTTCGGCCGTAATTGGCTGTCAGTTTCAAGACAATTTTATTTTAATTTTATTTTTTGGGTTAAATTGAGTAAACTTCTTTTAACCCAGTTTTTTTCATATTTTGACTTAAATTTCGATGGTGTAGAGAAGGTGCTTTTGTTTTTTTGGAAACATTCCGCAATATCTTCAGAAATATTTTACATGATTTTCCAAAACAAAAATTGTTTAGGAACGTTAATGATCCTTGAACAATTTTTCAATTCCTCATATCATGTCTGATATGAAAAAAAACATTTCCTTTATAAATAGGTACATTAATTTTTCAAGTTTCAACTTCAGACGGTTTCTGATACAAACGACTATGAACTATAGACGAACGTACAGATACGCAAGTGATCTTATAAGTGTCATATTCTTTTAACTTCTTTGATTTTTTTAACAGACCTCTAAGGATGAAAAAATAATATAATAACAAGGTAGTTCATCGAAATTTTATCGAAAATATGAGTATGTATAAACTTATTTAATTTTAGTGTTATTTACTATGACGTAGTCATGGCTTTTATGCGCGCTTTTCGTTGTATAACATTTCTTTGTTTCTAATATAAAGTATAAGGAAAAAATTATTTCTTCGTTCATCAGAGGACAGCCGTAAAGATATTAAGAAAATTGTAAACATATGAGAACCATGGCTAATTTAATTATGTCAGCTTTTCCTAACTTATTGGTAATAAAGAAAGAAAATTAACATATAAGAGTGAGTTGTTGCTTAAACATTTAAAAATGTAAATTATGGAAACAACTTTTTCCCACATATAGCAAGATAAAGGCATTTTCCATTGTTTTATATCTTTTTTCAATATGAGGTGTAATATGGAAAATAAAAACATTTCTTTTTATTTCATTACACCATATAACATATAATTTTGAGCCTTGACAATACCGTACGGGCCAATTATGGCCAAAATAATGACGTCCAAAGGCCAAATCGACAAGCCTGCTATTGGGGCTTGGGAAAATTACCCATGCTATTTTGAGTGGTTAAAGATTTTTCATTATTTTTCGTATTTTTTCAAATTTTTTTTAGTAATTTTTAAAATTTTTTCTAACTTTGTTTTTATTTCATTACGTGTCCTGTTCGAAATTTCTTTGTGTGCTTTTTTCTCTGTGAGTCAAAATGAATGTTTCTATAAATAAAAGGCAAAATTGTTTATGAGTAAAATTTTATCACTCTTTTAATATAGATAAATTATTAGATTACGTACTCAGATTCTTGTTGATAAAACCAGAACTCAATATATCATTGAAAATCAGAATGGATTTAAGAATTTCGTCTTTTCTGTTTAAACTCAAATATATGGTTATATTTTTCAGTCTCAAAACGTAATTGGAATGTTTCTAATAAATATAAAAAAAATTCAGAAATCTTTCTAATTAAATAATTTGAACATTGACGTAAGTCCTCTTATAATTTGACTAGCCGTTTATCTGTTAATGGCAAAACATTATTATATACGGAAGTTTTTATTATGCCGAACATACTTTGAAATCAAACATATCAGCATTTATGAAATGATATTGAATATATTTGAAAATCTTTCCAAACAAATTTTGCCTATTTTTTATTTGGGTTGTTTTTGAGTTAAATTATAACTGGTATATTGTATATATAACACATAACATTTATTTTTACATAAGTTGACGTATAAAAAAAACATTTGTAGATAGTTATCAGAATTTTAAAATTTTATTCGCTTTATAGCTATTTTCATTCGCTGTTTTTAACAGTGTAGGACGTTAAGAACAACGAACCAACATCAACATCTAATACGTCTAATCAACATCAACATCTCCCGCACCCAGGTCGAAGCAAGACCAACGTGACTTTTCGTGCTTACGAATTGGAGCAAACAACGTAATTCTGTTTAATGCCGTTGTCTGTAAAACCAATACGTTTAGAAGTAATCGACCGAAATATGGTGCAGACAGTTTTTTCCTTAAGAAAACAAAGACAAATGACGTAAAAGGACCAATTTATTGAATATTGTTAATTTTAATTAAATTCCGTGCTTAATTTTTTGTAATTTTGACATTTTAGAAATTACCATAAACTATTTATGTAAAGTTATTTCAAACAGGTGTTAAAATAAATAATGTAAATTGATTTCACTATCACCATATTATTTTTACATATTAAATTTTTATTTATTTTTATTTTATACTGTTTTAGCAATATTCGTAATAATTTTTTGGTGAATTGTCTGTTACGTAGTTTTTCTTTCCGTTTTAAAATAACTAGCTCAGATACTGTAAGTTGACCTAAAGTGAACTAAGTTAATAAATTTATTAGATATATTATTTTCTCAATACCCGGAGATTGATTAACTTTAAAATTTAGTCATTTTTAAAGTCTTTTTAGCTTGCACAAAGAAAGCGCATAGGATGAGGTGATAGTCGAGTAATGGAATTTAGAAACGTGTACTACGAATTCAGTAATAAAATTACATTTTTCTCAAAATAAAATATAGCCTAGGTATGCTTATATTCAATTAGCTTCATAAATGTGAAACAAATTGTGTACTACTTATAAAAGTAAAGAAACATTGAAATCTAAATGACAAATGATTCTACCGATATTTATCACGCCGTTTCTTAATGCAAAAAATACACAGAATTATATTGGCGAGAGCGACACGATTAAGAGTCCCGACATACTGTTAGTGGTCGAGTGTCTTCGTACATTTTCTGTGTTATCGCCTCATTCTCGTTACGTATGCGTACTTATCAATTACTAACGTAACGCAAAATACACGTGCTTCGTGCTCTTCGATCATGATTTTGATATTTTATAATTATTATCACAGAACTCGTTCATGGTTTTATTTCCCATGATTTAGTTATTTTATTTCTTGTTCTGAGATAGCACTATATTTTTAATATATATTTATTTTACACTAATAACGTATCGCGTAAAAAGTTTCAATTCTGTCACGCGTCCTCAGGTACACACCTGTTTAAATACGATCTATTCATGACTCAATTATTTATTAAACGTCTGTAAATTAATGTTCATTACACATTTATTATTTATTCACATAAGTGTTTCTTATATTACTACATATACAGCTCTCATAGTTTCCTATCAAAATACTTTTGTTTTCCATTAGTCTATTAACATTATTTTCTTTGACCATATCAATGTTGAGTTATCGGCATTAATAGTATATATCAATATCGTAATTTTACTGCTGTTTACAAAATTGATTGGTAAGTTCTTCTTAAAAAAGCAGGTAAATTTAATTGCAAAATAAAATTTCTTTCTGTGAATTTCTGAAAGATTATAAATATTGGCAGAGCAATACAAACAGTTACAAAAAATAAGTAGCGAGTACATAAATTAACCTGTTAACCTTCTTTTGAGAATATTTAAATTTGAAACCCGATAAATTGCGCAATATACATTTCACTGGATTAATAAATTACAAACTACTTTCAATAATTAACCATTGGCATTTTGTTTTCTATGTAAATTACGGATGTCGTCATAGTTAATTATTATTTTGCAAAGTCAATATCGCTTTTATTGTGTCGTTTCAAATGTTTTTCTTTAAAATTTTTTCTCTTACACTAATTTTGCGTGATTTCTTGGTAAGATAATTGTTTTCTTTTTTAAGGATACTTCATACACTTCTTTTCATACCTCAAACTTCTATGTGTTTAAGATATTATTTATGAACACATAACACAAAATATTATGGATGGTTTTGGGATATAATTTATTAAACATTTCTACATTTACTTATTGGTTTGTCATGCATTGCCACGTAAACTTAATATCGTATACATACAATAAACCCCATGCAATCACAAAGCATCTATAGTGGGTAAAACCTTAAAAAGTAATAAAAATAATGATAGAATTTTCTGTAACCTCCAATACTGGGCAAATTAAACTGATAAATTAATAATTTATGAATCAATGTTGTTGATTTGTAAATAAAGTGGAATTGTGAAAAACTTCATATGTTTTTTAGATACTAGTTTTGGTGGCAACAATTGGTTTCTTCCAAGTCAAAGAGGAAGATTACAAATTGATTCTTGCCAAGTGCGGTGTATTAGATAAGATTGTGTTCGAAAGAATTGCAAACGACTTAAGATCTTCCTGAGAGTGACGTTTGTAAATTGACTGAATCTATTTCTGAGCAGAATATAAAAAACAAAGAAAATAATAGCTTTGAGTAGGTAAGTCTTACACATTCACAGGTTATATTTAAAGCATTTTCATACACAAGTTTTATTTAAAGCAAAACGATTATTTCCACTTCATTTAATTGTAATTATTTGATAATAAATATTTAAATGACTAATTTTTCAATAATTTACTGTACTGTTATCTGCCTATTAGCCTTATTACAGTTACGTGTGGGTGCGTATGAAGCAGATACGTAAACTGTTACTTATCTTTTAGGTCTAGTAAAGGCATGAGCTTACTTTTTTGTTTATATTATTATATATTACGTACTAATTCACAGAGTGTAATATAGCACATACAATACATACTCTTGGTAATATTTTATGTTAACAGAAGTGACATATCTTTTAAGGTTGTAAATTAACTGATAAATTTCAAATTAGACAAAATAATAAGGACTATAGTTGCATTTCATTCGAAAAAGTTCTTCTCCAATTTTAAATTTTGCTCAATTTTTTTCAACCTCAAACGATTTCATTAAGATTAAATTTAAATGAAAGAAATCTAAAATATCTGCATTTTATTGTAATTTTTTTTTTATGAAATGAAACATTTTTGGGAACCTAAACTTACAAATTTTGATTAAAGATATATATTTTCTTTTCAATACACTTTTTCTGGGGATATAAATAAAAAAGTCATAAATTAGACAGTAGAGATTGCATCATGTTTAACTTATATGAAGTTGATGTGATAATTTATAATACCCTTATATTATAATTTTTTAATAATATAAGAACCTCCTTTATCTTTCCAAATGTTTAGAAAGATAATAAAGAAATAATCAAGTATCTGGAGAATAAAATAACCGTTTAGTTTAGGTAAAAGGAACTGTAATACCCTTATTTTATACTTTTTAAATATGTTTCACAATAGTGTATTTATTAGACAGATATTTTATCTTTATTATCACTTAATATAGTGAATTCTTTACATTTAATTGATTGTTTTATTTTGGAGACCGATTAATAAATAAATATATACTTTCCAAATCTCTCTATACGATTGTTCAAGATCTGCATATAGTCCCTTTGACGTACACTGATTCAGTAATATAGTTAGATGTTTGTTTCCTTTTTTGTTTAATATGTAACTTTTAATTACCCACAGATGAACAAATAATTAGCGTTATGAATAAAAGTTAACAAAATTTAAATAAAAATTAATGAAATTAAAATAAATTAATATATTATTGAGGAATATCACGGGTCAGTATATCCTAAGATAATATGATATATGAAGAAAATATTTCAAAAAATTAAGTTATTTTGGAAAATTTTCACCATTAATATTATTTAGTGATTACTGAGATATTATGGATTATTTCCATTCATCCTCGGTCGTAGTTTATCCGTCCATCACTTCCGTCGCGGCGCGTAATCGAAATTAGTTTAACAGATGAAACTAGCATTGAATAGGAGAAAGTTTTCAATTATTTATACTTAAAATTAAGTTAGTAATTATTAAACTATTTTATGGATAATAAAGAATTTCAAAAATATAGAATTTAAAATATAAAATTTTATAAAAATTTTAGCCAAACATTTACAAAAGATATGATATTAAAAATTATGAGTAAGAGTAAAATAATAGAAATGGTGTGGAAATGCATACATGTGTGTTTTCCTCCAGTAATAATATAAAATATCCCATAGGAAATGTTAGAGGGAAACCAAAATAGCCTGAATTTTAATTTGAACTCCAAAAATTAATACAGTCGAAGAGCCAATAGCTAAAGAGACAAAATTTCAATAATGTGCGTTTTGAGCACAAAAAAGCTCCTATAGCATATTCCACTATATTTCTTAAATATCTATACTGTATCTCTACACCAAACACTTTTTTATAACTTTATCTTTCAATTGAAGTATCCCAAGAAATGTTTGAAATTCAATCATAAACAAGATTTCAATCAATCATAAAAGTTTCCATAAATTATAGAATCTAACTTCCTGAGAGAAAAAGAAATTTCAAAGGAAAAGACTGAACTTTTTCTTGTGAAATATGTTACGTAAAATTCTGAAAAACTTTCTTCTATGTCCCTTTCTTTTTAAAATGAAACTCTACATAAAATAAAATATTTTTAAAAATTTTACATTTCTTCTCCTTCAAAACTTTTTTCATTAATATTTTCGGGTATTGAAATATATGCTTTATGACTATGTCTACGTCAAAAGCTTTTAGAGATAAATGGCGGTCTGAAGGGGAAACTATTTTAAGGTAAATTCTATGACTTATCAGAAGTACTATTACTTTTAAAATTTAATTTGTGGAGTACACCAAAATTGTATTATGTATGATGCCAAAATCAAAGTTTCAAGTTTCAATAGTTACACTGTTATGTGTAACAACTTCATATAATACGACTGACTACTTTAAGCTATAATATATGGTGACTGACCACGCTGTTTGTTCCCATTTGAACCTTGAAAACCATTACATAATTTGTTGAAAATAATTTGACACCGAGTGTAATAAATTATATGTTATTTACTTTACAAGTAAATAAGCATACACCAATTGCAATAACATACGTTCAACGAACGAACAACCGAAAGTATGCGTTTATAATATGAATATTTGTAAATTGTCCGAGCAATTCTTTTTAAAAATTTCATCATATGTAAAAATATGGGAAGGTGGTAATAATAAATCTGCTTTCAATCGAACATTATTAACAATAACAAAATCATTGATTATTATAAAATTGAGGTTGCGAGTAATGTAGTAATAATTGCTGTATTTCAATCTTTAGAACAATAATTTCGCCAATCGATTTTCTGTACTTCACCGTTTTTAAATATTGAAAATCTACAATGAAAACTATTTGGATTCCTTCCATATGTGGACCTTAAATAAAAACCGGGGTGGTGTACCTTAAATAAAAACCGAGATGTGTTTTGTTATAAATTGAACAAAAATTTAAAAAATAATCGTACTAAATTACCATGGTGTTGTTTTATTAAAATATAAAGCATTTTTTTAAAAAATTTAAATACTTCGGAAAAAAATTACAGTTAATACTTTTCTGCTTTGAGTGCCAATAAATTGTAATAACTTTGAAATCACCAAATATACTTAAATAAAATACTTACGAAATTTTTCATCTTATCTTATCATTTTTTATCGTATCTTTTGAAAATACGTCTAACGTGTTTTAAAATTAAGGCATATATTAATTTTTCTTTCAAAATTCTTCTAACTACAATTTTTCTAGATATATTTGTTTCTACTAATTATTTCTTAATTTTCAGATGTAAAAGTTATGGTTCAAAAGGACTACAGTGTGCAAAACTATTTCTTTCGGATCGTGGGATCAGTTTCAGTGACATAATTGGTAGTAAGTTATTTATGCTAAATATTTATAATGGCCTATGTAAAAGAACAACTTTAGAGGCAAAAATGAGCCAATAAAAAAATTGGGGTTTTTAATTTTTTATTTACGATTTTTCCTAATTTCTAATTTTTTTTCAAGTGGAATCCTAAGTCCATAGCCATTATGTCTCTAAGTTCTATAGTTATTGTCGACTTATGAAGGAAAATAATTATTTAATGTAAAGCAAATATCATTTCTCAGAGCATAATTGATTCAAAAAAATAAAAATAATTACCTAACAAAATGTGTACCTTTACAGATTTTATACAGTTTGACTTAAGAATGATCTAATGTTTACTTAATTTTAAAAATTGTTTAATTTTTAAGTAATATATGATTTATTGCAATATATTATGTGTGAAAAACTTTCAAAACAATATAGCTTTTTACATCCTGATAAGGGAGAAATAAATAAATACTTGTGATTATTTCTGGACGAGTTATTTGCGAAGATGGCTAATCGCGAGTGGTTCTTGGAACACAGCTAGTATGGAGTGGATGAGAGCAAAAGTGTTAGTACCGGCAGCTCCATGTTTAAAATAATTCAATTTGTTATTAGGTTTCCTAGATATAGTCTTATAAGTGTGAATTAATTTTTAACTTACAGTTAATATAAAATTGTGAAAATATATTTTTTTAAATTTTTAACTTGTGTTTATATAGCAATTTTTTGTAATAAATTGCTTAGTGAGAAACTAATTTTAGCGTGGTTCAAAAATATTCTAATTGATCGCCTTCAGATTTTCCGATATTTGATCAATTTTTCTTGCCAAATGTTAATACACACCATATTTCAATTAAAGTTACTTGCG
Source organism: Druceiella hillmani (assembly GCA_039881145.1). NCBI lineage: Eukaryota > Metazoa > Arthropoda > Insecta > Lepidoptera > Hepialidae > Druceiella > Druceiella hillmani. The sequence goes on from JAYKKI010000009.1 coordinate 6,114,262, forward strand.
AATATGGCTAGATCTGAAATTACTTACCTGGTAAAATCTGGTCACTTTTTGTGCGAATTATTCATTCAAAATAAGAATATAGCTTCCAACGATCCACTTTCTTTTAGGGTCCCTCAGCCAAACCAAGAACATTTGTAGTTTCAACATGTGTGACTCTTCGTCCATCGATATCTCACAGCCGTTTTACTGGCGAACTGTTTTAGTTATAATGTTGCAATCACATGATGACACATATTTATAATGCCTACAAAGTGAAGATGATATTTTTACGATACTTCCCCTACATTTAAAGGGAAGTGAATTTGTTATCCTCACACTCAATTATGTAGAGTATTGTTGAAAAGAGTGTCTAAACAATTTTGGGATATGTTATGAACACTTTTTCAATACAGTCAATTTACGAAATAATAAACTCGAAAGTGGTATTATTTGTTAGATTTATTTGTCCTCACATAAGCTAAGGTGCTATTTTTTAATATCTGGAAAGTATTAAAATAATTACATAGATAACGGAATTAAAAGTAAAAGTATCTCGCTAAGTAGCCTCTATTAGTTAATGAGTAATAGTCTTGCAACTTACGTCATGTAGTTGAGTTTACAAAAAGTTCATAGAAATTCCATATGAATTATTCAAATCAACTGAAAATTAACTTTGTATTTTAAAATATGTATATATCTGTGAAAGGTATTGTAGGTAATGTATTTATACATGGTGATAAATAATTGTAGTATTTGTAATGTCATAGAAATACTTTGTACGTTTTTTTAACTTACATCCTTGCAGAAATTACTACATAATGAAATTATCTGAATGTAATTATCACAATTATATTGAAAGTATAAAAGATAATTTCGTTCTACATTGCTGCAAGGACGGAAAGTCCACTCCAAAACCATTTGCTACTTAATGAGGATTTAGTCTATAAAACGTTCTTGGATTTACCCTTTCTTTATTCCCTCAATCATTTTAAGCTTTTTTAAATCCTGAAAAGAAAATAAAAAAGATCCCTGCAATTGAAATCAAGCATTGGTGTTAACATCAACATTTCAAATATTTTCTTAATTTTGGTGTAAATCGTTTTTTTTATAAATTTTCCTCTTTAAACGTTTTCATCTTTATTACTTTCTTCTTCAATTAAATTGATTTTTGCATAGGATGTAAGGTTTATAAAATTAAAAAAAAATTATTATAAAGTTTTCTCCATTTTAATTTATTTACGAATAATTTTTCTGCAATTTATTTGTGTGAATAAACTGCATCTATATAAAATTATGCCATTATATAAATTTAAATTTCTACGCTTAAAGATTTCAGAAATAATGGCTATTTTTATATGGACAAACGGGCAAACATCTGAGTAATAATTTTTATTTTGAAGATGGGACACTAAAAACGTTAATAATATATATCAACGTGCAAATCCCTTTCGTTTTTTTAGCTGTAACACGATGTCATCGGTTGATGAAGGAATATGAGAAAGAAATTATGATTTATGAAAAGCATTATTATTTTAAAACGTACCACGTAAAGTAAGATTCAATTCCGTCATGTACATAATGATTTTAAGTTTAAATGCTTACATCACTTAAATATCAAAATGATAAATCCATTGAAGGGTGATTACCGATATTATTATTTTCGTGTCTAAATGACACTAATCTCACTGATTTTACTGATTTAATTTCAGGTGAGGAAACTACTAAGAAGGTTAGCTTGATGAACTATTACGCATATCGTTTAAAGATTCGTCCAAATGCTGATAAATATTTGCTACTATCTCGACGATATCTTCAGCAATATTGTGTCACAATGTACGTCAAAATCGAAACAGAGCACCTTACTTTCATTCGGTTGAACCAAGCCTAATTGCGTTCGGAGGAGTATATTCATTTACGCGATGCAAACAGTACCGAACGAGTTGTAGCTAATGTTGGTCAATTGACTATTCTATCGGCTATATATAATTCTAATGCAGGTCGCATTGGCATTTATAAGATTCTTGACCGATTTTTTATTAAACTTAGATAGGTCACCAGTAACTGTTTTCTCAAATTGTAATGGAACCTATAGGTTTTTTTCTTAATCTCAGTGTCGTATTGAAAGGTGTAAGATTCATCATTCTCATATTCCGTGAATATGAACTCTGACATGAGTATATTTGTCATTGTCGACTCTAATATGGTCCAGGAGCCTTCCGTATCGGAAAATATATTTAACATGGATTTTAACTATATGAGATTAACTGGAACATATTTTTTTGACGGGTGGGTTGCAGAAACACCGCGTCCACTTTCTATGATTTTTCTTTAGTCGGTCATTTTATATTTCCCTTTTGTATTTCTACAATATTCAATAATATCTCACATGACCGATGTATATGCTCACGTGACCGATGTCTAGTTTCTTCGCTGACCACAAATCTTATGAACTTCAATATTTCAGTGTTCGCTTTGGGGCTAATTTATTTAAGTAGGTACCGTATATACTGCTTTAGTACAATACTGCTTTGACAAATTAGCCTCGAAAAATAAGCAATTCGATTTTTTAACCAGTGTTAGATTCATTCGTTCCGCTAATCAATTTTATTCAGGTGCATATATGTGGTTTGGTATTTAATCCCAGCATTCTTTATGAACTCGGAGAATACTTTATTTATATATTTGAACCAGTTATCTAACCGACAACATTTATTGCCGTTAAATTTATTTCCAACTTTAATTATTAAAACTTTTCTAGTGCTTTCTACTTCTTTTGGAAGAAGTAAGCAAAAACCTTTTATGAACTTTATTAAACTAGGTAGTTTACATCGAACTACAGATATCCGAGTACACTAAGTCTAGCATTTATGCTATACGGTAGTCTAAGCTTTAAAATTAAGAAGCATTTGTAGTAGATCAGTTTCTATACCTATTACACATGTAAACCCGTTTTCATTTTTGGATAATTATACGTGGTTATTATTTTCTATAATTTGTTCTACGTCGTATAAAGTCAGATAATTTAGACACTTATTCCACACAGAAGTCTTAATTTTGTTAACATTCGATAAATATGGAACGTTACTATGTTTATTTAATCTGTACATATTGTTGATCAATCTAGAGCCCTTCACTGAAAGTGGTTTTTTATCTGCCACTTTTAGTCTTGATCGAGTGTACCCCTTCCTACAACTGAGTTGCAAACGCTATTCGTGCTCTCGTGAGAATTACAGTTGTGCATTTTCATATGCATAGTGGCATACGAGTCCAGGTACCGTGCCTCGGTATCAATATCCAAAGTAGTGAAGGCAGTAGAATGGCTAACATTCTCCTTGTTTGATTTCTTTTTTTTCTCTAATCTGCATTATTTTATGATATTACTGAATTTTTACAGTTGACGCACCCGGGGACTTTTTTGTGTATATTCCCTTTGAAATTTTTCTTCGTCGCAAATGCATTGCCGTCGCTGTTAACTGTTCTGACATCTCGTAATTTTTGTAGACTTAACGGAATATATGCTTATTTATTAACCGAATATATGTGGCGGCGATTATACTGCAGCTTAAATTCGACCTTGCCTTAATCATCGGCTTTTTAGACCCTTTAATCGACATTTTGTACCCATTGATCAAGAACAATATAGTCCTCAACCACTCTTCGTCTAATCTACGAAAACTTGACATTCTGCAAGAGTTTTCCCACACAGATCTCTAAGCAATCAGAAGTGAAGTGATAGCCATGATAACCTGATAGCCGTGATAGTCGTCGTAAAACGCTTGCCTGATCATTTTAGACTTTTTTTCGTCTCTGAGCTTCTTGAATATGAACAGAATACGACCTATCAATTCGACCTATCAATCGAGACTAATTAATTTTCGTTCTCGAATAATCTTTTCTCTACTTTTAAAATAATTCCACATTTTATCATGTTAAAGGTTCATTTCTACGATAAAATTCCACGGGAAATAACTTTTCTAAAAATGTTATTCAAATATTAGAGCCTATTTTTACTTTATCTCGTTTTAGATATTTTGACAATTTACGCATTCGTAAGTTATACAATTTGACAGTTTCCTTGGTTTGACCTTGAACTATTTCAAAACTAGGGATTTGGGTCCATAACCTGTTGAGTTATTGTTAGGTTGGTGGAACCACTTGGATGATTGTTAAGACATTCCGTTATGAGAAATTCCTCCAAATACCAATATCACTCTAGATGTAACCGAGCAAAATAAGTAAAAGATGAAGTGCGGTATCAGAATTACGGTTTATATATCCTCCACCATAAGATATTGAATATTCCTCTCCAATAGGAAGGAGCAACATTAATAGAGAATAAATATTTTAGTATTCATGAAAATATCGGACACATCTGATTGATTAAAATTAGGGAAAAATATTTACTTTTATATTCCTTAATATATAAATTAACGATTATAGTTCGACTAATGTTTTTTTCCAGTGAAATGTAAGACGATAAATTTTCAGCACTGTTATTCAATTCTGAATTTAAATTAGCTAAAATCGGAGAAGAGTAAGAGAGTGAGGTTAATCGTCGATAGTGCCACGTCAAAAACTAAAGTGAATGCAAGCTTTTTCCGAATTCTGAATATTTAAAAATTAAAAGAAATTGATGTACACACAAATAATAAACAAGAAATAATATTAAATTACATAAGAGTATTTAGCACTTTTATTCTGATATGTCCACGAAATGTAACAGCAGTTGACATAAATATATAAAATATTCAATTTACTTTCAAGTGGTAGAACAAGTGAAAAGGTGCTCAATGAAATTTAAAATACCTTTCTAAATTAATTTAGCCACTGAAAATGAATAGCTAATAAAATCATTCAAAGAAAACATTCAAGTAAATGACACAAAAATGAAGATAATGTGCAAACTAGATTGTAGGATAGAACTTTCACCTTAACTCAAAGTTTATCATAATTTTTAATATGGATGTTATAACTTATGGAAAAATTTAAAACATCCCGTATATTTTGCATCGGCAAAAACTTTTTTCTAAGCTTTCATTATTTAAATTCTATTGGTATAAGCCTCTGCTCGCGACGGTCAGTATTCTCTTTGAATATTCCCCGAGTTTCTTTTAATTGTTTTTTAATCAATCCTTTTTTCTCTCTCATTTTATTATAATATATCGCATTTATTTAATCTACCTAAATGTAAATATAATCGTCTAACAAATTAGTAAAAATGATAAAAGAAAATAAAATTTCTAAAAGTAAGACCTATTTCTATAATTGTTTTGGAACACAAAAGTATTAGAAATACTAATAATGGGTAAACCTAATGAAGTAGTGTAATTTGAATTGACGCCGTCATATTTTAGTAACACTTTTTTTAAATCGGTACCAAGGCCAAATGAAAATGAACAGATGAAAAAACGACGCAAAGGAATACTGTTTTAGATTTCTTTACTTGTAATCTATGTGTTTATTTTTGTAAGTTATAAAAAGTATAAATATTAAAGAAAGAGTTTTTGAGCGAATTAATTTTTTTATTTCGTTCATGAGGAATGGCCACAATTTTGGAGTTAGGGAAAATAGAACAACCTTTTAGGTCTAAACTATGTGATGTAAGTTCAGATACACTCACAAATATTTTAAGTGATATAATAAGTTACTTGAAGGTAAATATATCTTTTTTCAAGGATAAGAGGTTCACATATCATTTCAAAAATATACTTCAGATTCAAAACTTAAAGAAGTTTGATAAACTTATTAATTCTTTTCTGTTGTTGACGTTTCTTTGGTGATTTGTTGTACCTTAATTCGTTCTAAATTGGTTGCAACAGTTGTACACTATGAGCTACAAAAACTTTAAACTTGAGATGTTCTTTTCTTATCTGCTTTTCTGTTATATCTAAAAACTCATCAACACATTTAATGAAATTTCATGTATAATATAAAAACTAGAAGTACAAGGTGTCTTGTAACATATAATCAAAAATGAAAAATGAAAATATTTACATTACTCTAGTTTTGAAGAAAAACGAAGTAAACGGCAAGATGTGAAAAGATGTTTAAAAGACTTTTGATATAATTTTTTTTATATTACTTTAACAATTTTTAAATCAAATTTTTATTTCAGAAAAAAATATTTTATGGCACAGAATGTACGGACATTGCTAGAAACGGAAAAGTTTTTGAACTTGCTGTAACAATTAAATTAAAATATTTTAGCTCTTTACGTTACAATAACACGGTCAGTGTACAAAAGTGGTATTGATCATAAATTTTTAGCTTGTCCAATATTAAATGATGAAAAAAGTTATGTATTTATAAGGATTTATAATAAATTTGAATGTAATTATTAAAAAAGTAGAAAAAATATATTTCGAATTAAATTATGAAAAATATATTTAAAATGTTAAAAATATATAAACTAATAGAATTTATGTAAGACTGCTATTGCAAATTTCAGTTAATATATAACTTTGAGCCTTAATAGTTACAGCACAATTAATCGTTTTATTTTTAAATTTGTTTGACTTCATTATTATGTCCATTTTATGAGAACATTGAGGGATACAAATAGGTTTCGGGGTAACCATATTTAATATAGAACTTGCTATATCTTCTATCAACTATAGCTGTAGCGATTCGATTATCTATCATATAAAGATGATATTTTTGAAATTTAAAATGACAATGAAATTATATATGAATGTCGAGAAAAATTCGAAGAGCGGTTTCTAAAATATCAATCACTTAAAAATTAATATTAAATCAATGGATAATTTGTCTGTGGATGAAGAAACATAAGCTAATCAGTACATGTTCTATATCAGTATCTATCTAACCTAAATCAATGTAAATGTCAAAATACATTAAAATTTCAAAAAGCAAGCGAAAGATCAAGAAATCCACAAAACTGATGCTGTTCTGATTGACCATTGGCCATTTCATAATGTTTTATTCGATATGTTGTATGCAAAAATTATAGCTGTAATAACATTAATTTTTTTTGGAAAACTGTAAAAATAAATGTTTTCTTAATTCGTCACCGCTTTCTTTTATAAAATGTAATTAATGCTGTTTCTTTTATTTTTATTTTCCTTTCTTCATCACATCTTCACGTATTGATTTATAAATCACTATATAATTAATTAAATATGCCATATTATATTTTAGTAGAAAGGATACTTAAATGTTAGGACATGATAGTATTTTTGGGAATGTAGCAGAAACACGCCTTCGTCTTCAAAGATATCTATCTCTCTTTTAAATGTTTGAAAAACTTTTTAAAATAATAGAACAGCCAAATATATGGAGGAAGTGGGTATTTTCTTTTATTTATTTTAAGTTACTTGTCGATATTTATAGAATATTATACTCTCAATACACCTTAGGCTTATTTCATGCGGGGAGAGAAGATTCTTATCTTAGTCGTATCTTAGCAGTCGAGGTATTTCAATAACTCTTTTGGACAACGACGGCTTATATATTTGGACATTGGCGCTTCCTTTATTCGTGTTGAAAATTTTCAAAAAGGTTTCTAAGAAGTGCTCTTAAATCATATCTACATACAGTAGCATTTTGATTATAGACAAATAATTGCATGGGATATCGCATTAAATCAACATTTTCAAGGACGAATCATCCAACGCATGGGTAGTAAGTAATCTGAAATCAGTTGATCCGAGATACACCGAATACTTGTTTATTTAGGGAATACTCATTTACTTACAGGGATTTATTAATAACAGTTATTCTTTTTTAGTAAATTACATTAAGTTTTGGTACAAAAATAAAGTAATAAAATAGCTTAAAGTATAAAATTGCCCACAATTAAATGAAACTACGTGATGTAGTATTATTTCTACTATCTTTAATTTCTTTACCACGACCTAGGTTTCGTTGTATTACAACATCTTCAAGTGGCATATAAGCAAGAATCTTTGCTAATATCCCACCTGAAGATGTTGTAATACAACGAAACCTAGGTCGTGGTAAAGAAATTAAAGATAGTAGAAATAATACTACATCACGTAGTTTCATTTAATTGTGAATAATGAATTTCTACAAAATTAACGCCAAATATATTCAATACATAAAATTGCCCTCATTATTAAAACCCTTAGCAAATAAATCTATGTAACTTTCCGTAACCTGGTCACAATAAACACAATGAAAATGATTTTGGAACCTTTTATTAAAAATTAGTTTAAAAGGGATAACAACATTTTCATAACCACAAACATATTATAGCCCAAATGTCATTAAAATGTACAACTTGCTTCACAATTAATAAAATAATTTCCTGCACGTAACACAAATTGTGAAAATATTCCTATGTAATTTAATGGTCCCCCAATTACTTATTGCCCCCATAAATTCTGTGGAAGAATTCTGTTCTGGAAAGAGTCGTACATAATCTTAATCTTTATGTGCGTGATACCGACCATTTACTTTATTGTTAAATCTGCCTTTGACATAACAAAGGTTGACTCTTTATACACCAAATTAATAATGGAAAGTCTTACAAATATCATATCACATTCATCTAAAAAAAAGAAACAAAGTAACATAAATGATGCCATGAAATGTAAGAAACCTAACAACACACTGAGTTTTATGACGTCAACACTTAACCAACAAATGTTTATGCAGCTGAAGTATAAACGATATAATTTATACCATTACATACAATTTAACCTGTAAAATTTGACAGCAGGTGGATTTGCATGTATATTTGATATATATACATACAAATTATATATATTTACATACAAATTATTCGATAATTGTCGAAAGTATGCCTAAGATGGAAGTAGTAAGATTCATCTAACCATATCACTATAATTAATGAATGCCTACGCAATTCACCAATATTTTATGGAGATATAAAATATTCGACATAGAACATAAAATAGTATGATAAACAATCAAAAATTAATATGAATATTTTTGAGGAAAATATGATTGTGTTCATATAATTGTTGTTTTAAAACGAATTTTAGCCTATAAACATATCATCAAATATTAAGATCTTGTTCTGGTAACAACTTCAGCAACCAGCGATGCAAGTCTAGATTAAAGATAAATTATAGAAGCGACTATATTTAATTTTGAATGCACAGAATTTGTATTCATATTCACATTAGTAGAATTTATATTATCCTTGAAATTAAGTAACAAAATCTGTTGCATTAATTATGGTCTATGTTATCATTGAGCATTAACTAAGTAGCACTTCATAAATATATAAAATTTTGTGAAGGAAATTTATGGAAGACTAACTGTTACTCCAAGCTTGTCTTGCTTGGATTTCTCTACTTGAAGATATATATGAAATTGTAATTTACTGAAATTTAAATAATTTTTACTTTAAATGAATTTTTTTTATTTATAAAATGTTTTCTTTATAAAATCACAATTGGTATTTCTGAAAGAAATTCCTGTTCGAACTTATTCGAGAACATGCCATGCGCCATGATGAGAAAAATGCTTACTGCTCAGGTTCTCGCTCGCTTTGCTGATAGATTTTCTGGTTCATTTATTGTTGATCAAAGCGAGAACTTACCGGGATTTAAAGCTTTTAAAGTGAAATGGAATATTTTTATTAGTTGAATGCTCATTTAAAGTTTATATTTTTCTTTATTGCACCCATTTATAAGTATTTAAATTTGATGAATATTAGACTATTGTGCTTTGAGTAAACTTTTTTAATCACGTTATTCACCTTTATTGCTGGGAAAACTTTCTAAAATACCATTATTAATGGCGTCTTCAGGAACAAAAATAATATGTTCACGCATTCAGTCTTCATGTTTGGCAGGAATCGTTTTAATTATTTTAGGCAAAAATTATTCAAAATCTTGCAATTATTTTCCACTTCATCGATATTACTCGCATGTTAATTATAACGAACATTTGTAACATATAACGAACATTTGTAACATATATCATGTTTGGCCGGAATCGTTTTAATTATTTTAGGGAAAAATTATCCAAAATCTTGCAATTATTTTCCACTTCATCGATATTACTCGCATGTTAATTATAACGAACATTTGTAACATATAACGAACATTTGTAACATATATCATGTTTGGCAGGAATCGTTTTAATTATTTTAGGCAAAAATTATCCAAAATCTTGCAATTATTTTCCACTTCATCGATATTATTCGCTTGTTAATTATAACGAACATTTGTAACATATATCATCCACCGTTAAATAGTTTAATTGACAACTAAAATTTTTATCTCTCGAGGTTCTTGTTTTATCCCCATATGTTATATATTACTAGATAAAAATTTATATTGATCAGCCCTCCGCCAATTCAAAAACAATACTATATCTTATACAACATAATGATAAAATATATACTAATAACAAAGTAATAGAAGTTACGACGTCAATACGGATATGATAAAAGCCAAAATAAAATATAATATTACGAAGTTACATCGAACTAATTCGTAAAGTACCCGAATAACCGATTAGTTGTATTGAGCTAACAAGCTTGCGAATATGACGTAAAAGCGGGATAAATTATTCGAATCATCAAAGAGTGTATGCACTGATATACGGATGCCAGTATTCTGAACGGAATTAAATTGGAAAATAATTTTCAAATTTAATTATTTCACTAGGCTAAATATAATTTACAATTAAATGCCCGTTTTGTATTTTCCTAATATAGTTATAATAGTAGTCTATATCCACCTTGAAGAATGAATTTTACAGTTCTAGAAATCTATGTGGATACAGCAATGTAAGATTTGCTACTTCTTACCCACTTTGTATTGATCCAGCTCCAGCTCCAGACTAAATTTTTTGTAATTGTTTTTTTAAACACATTATTTCATTAAATCATTAAATTGATAACATATAATTATGTTACCAATCTTATAACTATACAAATTTAAGTACAAGTTGGCTTAGGTGAATAGCTAAGTAAACAAACTTATAATAAATACACTGTTTTTTATTATGTACAAGCATACATTAGGGCTAGAAAATGTCAATAGTTTTAGATGGTTTTACACTTATTAAAAAAAATAGTAAAACGCGTTTAAACTGATCTCAAAAATTGAAGTTAAAAAAAGGAACGATCGATTCTTTAGTTCTTAAAATTATGGGGTATGAACAATTTTGCTTATATTTAATTTAATTCGGGCAATCTTTCTATCCTCATTTCAATAGTTTTTTTTCATAATTAAATGAAACTACGTGATGTAGTATTATTTCTACTTTCTTTAATTTGTTTACCGCGACCTAGGTTTCGTTGTATTACAACATCTTCAGGTGGGATATTAGCAAAGATATCTTTGCTAATATCCCACCTGAAGATGTTGAAATGCAACGAAATCTAGGTCGTGTAAAGAACATAAAGAAAGTTGAAATAATACTACATCACGTAGTTTCATTTAATTGTGAATAATGAATTTCTGCAAAATTAACGCCAAATGTATTCAATATTCAAAGTTTTTTTTAATACTAGTGTCAATTTTATTTAAACTCTCTTCTTTATCTTCCTTCATTTGTAACCCTGGTTTACTAACGGCCTCAATTCATTTAGCCATTGTAACTATTAGCAACTTATATTATTACATTATGCAATTCCTATGAATATAACTGATATTTTTATTTAACGCGATTATTAGTGCGATAACTTAAACTGACCTCTGTTGATTTAGTGTTTCACAATTACAGCCATCATTGACGATCAATACATTAAAATAGGTAATTCTTAACACAACAGCACCGATAATTTGTTTTGAAATTACTTTTCAGTCTATTTATAACCCAAGTGACATATTGTTTTATTATAGTTAATTAAAATTAGAGTTTTGTAATCGAGTTTCAATGTTCTTTAACAATCAAGTAGTTCTTTGCAATATCCGATATTAATAGTATTTAATGATAAATGTTCTATTTACATACTTCTGTGCAGCCAATTGGATATTTAAATGGTCGAGTTTTACGGTCAATAATTTTTTGATAATATCGCAACGAATAGTGTATTCGGCCTAAGGCCGAATGCAAAATACATAGCTCGGGGCATGGCCAAATATTCGACCCAATTATTTGACATGGTTTTAAGTGAATTCTGCTATCAGTAGATTAGTCCTTATTTATGTCGTTTAAATCCTTCCTTTGATTAGCGAAGCATTATCTGCTCTCTGTCCAACCTCTCGCCAAAAATGCGACGTTGCAATAGCGTTTTTTCTATGAAAATTATGATAAATTCATTGTTTTTTGCTCTGGTAATTTTTATTTCCTTGTGCGTTTGTCTGTGGGATCTAAACAACCACTTTTATTCTTGATTATAATTTATGCAATTAATTAAATAATTTCTGAGCTAAAAACAGTATGACGTTTAAAAAGAAGCCTTCTGTGTATATTGACTTTGAGAAAACTGACAATTCACGTAATGTGCCGTGCAAATTACATCAAGCAAATATTTCCCGCAAATGAACAGCGAACAAAGCTGCAACGTCAGGATTATTGAATTATTTTATGAACAAGCAATACGAGGAGATCAGAAGATACATTACCCAATTTTAAAAGAACAAGAAACATACAACGAGGTCGTCTTCAGTACAAATAAGTCTACGAAACCATTAATACTCTTTAAATATCAAGAAAAACATAAAAAAGCAAGATGTTAACGGCCCTAAGGCTAAGAAATACCATTATTTGATTGCCAAGATGATCGTGACTAAAAATGAGTCCGTGAATTGGTCTTTGATTGGTCTTGGAAAATAAGATTTTTATTGAGACGTTCCAAGTAGACCCTACTTTTTAGCAAAAATAATTTCAGAACTGTGTGAGGGAGTGGTACCGAGGATTAAGACAGTTCTCGAGGACGCAGATTTTATTCCAGTGATTACCAACATGTGCATATGCTTGCAAAACTACATCAGATTTTTAAGTTTTACTGAACACAAGCTTGATTGTAAATTTAATTTGAGATGTGCTGCACAAAACATAAAATGTGTTGGATGTGCAACATAGTACGCAAAAATAGCGAGGACTTTTCAGGAAATACCAAGTCTATGAAAATTCTCCTTATCAAAGATTGACGTTATCGTTCGTGACAACGGGGTAAATATTATTAAGTGTGCCAGTAACGCTATACATACTCTGGAGTTAGCATTTGAAGATTCCTGAAAATTCCACCTGTAGTGGAAAAAAAAATTGCCGCTGCGTGGAGAATCGTAACTTATTTCAACCATTCCGGTATTACACAAGAACTGAAAATAATATAGGAAGAATTAGGGATAACCAATCTCAAATTAGTGTAAATTATAACAAGGACGTGGAAATATACCTTTTACATGCGACAAAGGCTTATGGAATGAAACCGCGACATTTATCAGTTCTTTATGCCCATAGCAAATATCTAAAATCTAATTGTAGCACAGTAAAAGCTTGGAAATCAAGTATTGAATTTATTGAGGCCTTTTGAAAAGATTCCAAAAATCATTAGTACTAAAAAGAGTATCATCACAAGTGACTCTGATAGGTAAGTTCGGCTTCTGGAAGCAGTGCATATTCCGAAAAGTTTTTAAGTGAGGTCGGAAAAGTTAATTACGGAAAAAGAAACCAGTTTCGTCCTGGTTATGCTGGAAAGTTGATATTTCTGTACCGCAACCTGCCACTTTTTAACTTCAATTATAATTGTCAATTAAAAGAAATAAAATAATTTAATTTTTATTATCATTTCATTTGAAATAATCACAACAAAAGAAAGGCCTACAATATTAAATAAGAAATAAAGTTTGTTACTAAAATGTTTAATATAATATTGAATATATTTGGAATTAATTTTGTAGAAATTCATTATTTACAATTAAATGAAACTATTTGATGTAGTATTATTTCTACTTTCTCTAAGTTGTTTACCACGATCTAGGTTTCGTTGTATTACAACATCTTCAGGTGGGCTATTTGCAAAGATCACAGACAAGTATTCGTCGCAGCACACGATGTCACCGAAGACGAAGTGCAATGCCCGAATCACGGTTATTATGGCGTCTCCTATAGACTATGAGGATTTTAATAAAAATAATAAGCTCTATATTCTCAGAACAACATTGTATAAAATATATACAATTTATAAAATCACATTGTACCAAATGTCGCACATACAATTAAAACATTCAATTCAAGAGAAAAAAAATCAAGTATTAATGAAAGCAAAAAAAATAAATACATCAAAAGAAATCAAATTAATCACATTATGGATTTTAATCGTTATTGAGTACATAAAGTAAATAAAACTATTTACTCTGCATAATAAGGTTATGCAGGTATCAACATAGAGTATTCTCCACCAGCTTTCAAGGGTGTATGTTGGAAACGAATCTAGTCCACATCAATCGGGCGACAGCCTCCACGTCGTCACTCCAGTGCGAGCGCGGACACCCTCGTGACTTGTTGTGTCGGTACGGCCACCAATATCACATCACCAGCTTGTTCCAAGGTTCGTAGACGATGAGAGCCACACACCCGTCCATCTGTTTTTGAATTGATAAACGAAACTACGCAAGTTATACTAATTCAATCAAAAGTAGGCACACATTTAAGTACAGAAAAGAAAGGTTTAAGCTAACACAAGTAAAAGATATGAATATTTAAAAAGCAAATATACAAAAGAACTATTTACAAAAAAGTGTTAAGTGATCGAAAAATATGAAATGAAAAGATTAACAAAATGAAAGTATTAGGTAATGCATGCTACATTTAAATAAGCTAAAATTTAAATCATGAGTGAAATAATTGGACAAACAAACGACAAGAGAACCCTTTCTGAACATCAACAAATTAGGATGATCCCTTTGAAATATTTTATGAAAATTTCTCTAAATAAGAAAAAAAATGAGTATGTCAAACACAAGCAACAACTTAATAGCTTACCTACGTGCCAAAATAATGCATGGAAAACTGAATAGTTTTCTTTCCAACGAAGGGAATAAATATAAACAAAATCGTAACTGAATAACTTTCAATACGGGTGGTCATTTACGAGTTTTGGTCAGACAGACCAAAACATTCATCACAAAGCACCTTTACGTGGAAACACTTACTCCAAGACCAACTCACTATAAGATTATTTCCAATCTGAAGAGAAAATTAACTTGAAAATTCTTTATGCATATATATATGTATGCAAATATATATATATATATATATATATATATATATATATATATATATATACACGTATATATATGTGTGTGTATATAGTTATATAGAAAATGAGATCTGGCTTCTTTGATGTTGGTTTCATGGTAAAAACAAAACGCATCTGATAGACTTCATTTCCATTTCAGATAGAGTAGCAAGTTACATCTGGGAAGGTGAAATTGTCTACAATGACCTACGTACTTACCTTCAAAACACGACTCTAATTAAATACTGTTGTCTAGACGACGTTAATGTGAAAATTGGTCGAAATGCTCTCAGCAGTACTTTTAGGGTGGTTTTCCAGAAGATATGGGCAATAAGCCTCCAGGCAAGATGTCATACGTCTACTACTTTTCTATGTAGCCCAAGAAAACCATCGCCAGTATTAATTAATTTGGCTACATTTATTCTTAAAGTATAATTCCCGTTGTGGTTCTTAGTCAAAATGAAATTGTGGTGCAAAGAAGAAACACGACATATTTTCAATATTATTGTGACCTCCAAGAACTTTCCAGAAGAACTTAAAAAGGTTATCGATCATGTTATTCAGTGTAAAACCTTTTTTGCATATCCTGAGAGTGTCTTACTTTCAGTGATAACCAATGAGAGGAACCACTGATAAAAATTAGCATATTTACTGTTTGTTTGTACTAACTTATTTTACTGATCGCATTGTTAGTTCTATCCACTCACCATTAAATATATCGACCATTTAAATCATCTAGAATCTAAACTGAAATTGGAACCCTTAATGCAAGCAGAAAGCAATTTTAAGTAAAGATTTTGATATTCAAAGTATTTTATGTTGTTTACGAGTCATTATTTCTACAAGAAAATATACAATATTTTATGTACAGATACTGATTGGTCTTTCGATACAGGTAAGTGATTAGATTTTGAACACATTTTCTTACCAATGGAACATGAACCGTTGAAAATCTTTAGGAAGTCAAAAAATATTTAATAATATAGTCTTTTCTAATTCAATGCAAGCAAGAAGTTACGTCTTTAAAATAATGAAACGTATTTTGAAAAAATAACCAAATCAGCAAATTTGCCAAATCCCTACATTTAAATGATTTCAGATTTATCCATGTGCTACCAAAATTTGTATAAATGCTGTTACAATTTGTCTAATGCTGGTAAAATAAATTTATATATTTATGTATATATATATATGTATATGTATATATATATATATATATATATATATATATATATATATATATATATATATATAAATAAATTTATTTTTACCAGCATTAGACAAATTGTAACAGCATTTATACAAATTTTGGTAGCACATGGATAATGGTGTGTGTGCGTGTGTATTGGGTTTGCTAATAAGTTTCTTCCCGAGTTACTGTCAACAATTTTTATTAAAAATTGTTTATGTTACACTAAATTTAATTTGAGTATATACTATTATTATGAATTACTTATCGCCATCTACTTGCCAGTGACAAAATTAATTAATTAATTTATTTATTTATTTACACACACATTTATCGCTACAGGTAACCTCCCGTAATGATAAGAAATTAATGTATTAACTAAGTTTAAACTTTTAGATTAAACACGAATACAAATTACATGACAACTACAAAAGATATCAATGATACAATTCTACCAAAAAATAAATCACAGCTATAGCCCCAGTTTCCTGCAGTTGAATACTGGAAAGTCCTGATATAGTTCGGTTCTAGAAGATGGTATAAGAAATAAGTGATGATTGCGGTAACGTAGCGAATTATCAGGCACAAAGAATGACAATTTAGTCAGTAATACAGGGCATAGAAAGTTTCCGTTTAATAGATGGAAAATAAATTTAATTAGTGCAACATCTTCTGAGTTGCAAAGAATGGAAACCTAGTATACCCAAGATAATTTTATTGTTAAATTTCGGTGACCTTGATTCAAAAAACTGTGTGAGGTCATTTTAGAGATCTTCTTTATCGCGCTTTTTTTTTGAGCCCTGAATAAATACTAATCAGAAGATACTGTGTCCGGCAAATATGGTGGATGATTGAGTAGAAACCAGTCGAGCTCTTCTAATTTATCACGAATAGGTTTTGCAACATGTGGCGTGGTGTTGGCATTATTCAGTAGAAATTAAATTCGGTCCTGTTGACTACTCAATTTGTTGGCTAATCGGTCCGATTATTCACAGTAAATATCTGTATTAATTGTAGATCTCTCTGGAAGCTACTCCCAATGAGTAATGTCCTTGATATTCCACCAGCAGCTGAGTACCACCTTTTTGGCATTTATTTCAGGTTTGGATACTGAAACTATTCTTTCTACGATACCCAGCCATTGACGTTTGCGCGTATAGTTGACGTATGTCATCGCCAACCTACTTGTCATCGCCAGTTACTAGCTGATTCAACCAGTCGAAGTTACGTTTCAGTGTCAATGACTATTGATAAGTATCAACTCTGCAATGAAAGCGATATGATGATAACTCGTAGGGTATCCACACACCATATTTTGATTTTTTTCCCAATTCGTGCCAATGTGCTTCTATAGTGTCATGACTGCAGTGTGGCTTATCTATCAATTTACGAGTCGGCAGTCGAGGATCTTCCTCAATTCGGGGTCTTAATCGTTGAACATCCAATTCAACGCAACGTCCGGTACGAAGTTCGTCCTCAATCCCGAACTTTCTGAATCAAATCTTTGCCATCGCGTGAGATACCGTCGATTCGTCCATCGCATGATATATATTATTTGTGGCAGTCTTTGCATCGTTACCCAGACGAAATTCCTTCATTCGTAGAAACCGTATTTGATATCGATTTAAATTCATTATTTTTTACGTAAATCACTTACCATTACCATTAGCTTTGACGCTGACTGTTGTTAACTGATCGTACTTTTGCCTATTTATATATACCCTACAGTAAAACCTTTTAGAAGTTTCTAGAATATTGCTAGAAAATCCCAAAGTTGTGGATAAAAACTTACTAGCGAACCTAATACATATATGTGTGTATATATATATATATATATATATATATATATATATATATATATAATTTGTTTATTAGCATAAAGCTATATTAATTATTAAAAATTTACATTGTCATGATCTTTACGACATAAATAGTAATCACATTTTGGTCAGGTAGACCAAAATATATTATTTTCGTAATTTCTCAAGGTGATTTTAAAATAAACACTAGGTTTTTCAGTGGAAAATTATTTTTTTTTTCAAAATAGAATGTTTTAAAATAAATTTGTTTATTGAAAATATAACCTATATATCCCTTTATCGAAAATTATTTTCATAACCGTGAAAAAAATTATGCGTTTGGTCTGGTGCCTGGTTTCTGAGAATACTCTTTACACTTATGTAAAAGGAAACAATTTGATAAAAATATATGGGAACAAAATGTTGAGAGCGACACGGTCGGTAGTTCCAAAATACCATCCGTGGTCGAAAATGTCCATATATCTTCGATTGTTTTCTCATCATTCTGGTTATGTATGCGTTCTCAATAATTCTCAATGGTATGCAAAATACTTGTCCTTCGTATGACTTGATCGTTTAAAATTTTCTCGATTTCATTATATTATTTCATTATTTTTTTTCTTATTTTATGACAGATACTACTTTTTAAAGTATTTGTGTTTTCTATAAAGGGCATAAACCTTTAATAAATTTCAATCGGCACGTGGGTGCTCTGACACACATCTGTTTAAATATTATTCACCCCATCTATAACTAGCAATTAGTATCATTATATACTTACTTTTTCTTCACACAATGTGTTTTGTAACGGTAGCGTTCTTGGGCTATCGGAAGAATAGCAGCTGTTATATTCGTAGCACTACTGCTATTTGCAACAGAGAGTGATCAAGTTTTCTTAGTAAGGAAGGTGAAGTTATTTCTAAGTAAAATTGAATTTTTTTCGGGATTTTGGTAAAGTATAAATACATGAATGTGGACGTTAACTTGAAAAAATGGTTGCCAACTAAAGGATTATTCATTTTTCTTTCGAGAATATTTCAGTTTCTCTTGTTAAGTTGTGCGATTCATAATTTACTTTACAAGCTGCTTTTAGAGATTTATTATTTTTATTCCAATGTAATTTACATCTCTTTAATCATATTTAATTATAATTAGTTTACGAAGTCAATAAAATATTTATTTTGCCGTTTCAAGTCTTTTTCTCTAAATTTTTAGTCTCCTATGCTAATTTTTTCTCTCTCTCTCTCTGTCTCTTTATATGTATATACTATATCACTTAAAGAAATAAGTGAAAACACAGTAAAAATTGGGGTATTCACAAAATACTTAAGGACCCACTTAAATAACCCTACCACTCAAGAACGAATCATCATCATCATCATCATCATCATCATCATCATCATCATCATCATCATCATATCATCATCATCATCATATATATTAATATGCTAAGGTTAAGATGTTACACTCCCTTTTTAGAAAAAACCTCACAACTAATCCACATAAATTATATATCATTTTATAGATAATTGCTTGCTCTACCGGCATCCACAACTAAAAAAATTATTATTGCTATTGTTTTTGCAAATTAATTAATTATTAAAATTATATACACAAAACAGCAATGCTGCCATCTAACGGCTCACCGTCAATACGATTGACGGTCGGTAAAATTTTTGTTTAATTTCAAATCCACTCACGTATAAATAAAGTGGCGCTTTAGCTCAATGCTTTTGATACTTGCACCTCTATATGTCAATTTTAGTAAAATATTTGTTTGATCTGTCATCTGAGCTTCATAATGGAATAAATAATGCGAAGACTTCGCACGGGTCACGCTAGTATTTAGTAATCGTAAAATCACTGGTATAGTGACACCGATTGTTGGCACGGATTTACAGCATATATAAATTATCTTGATTACCTATATTGTAACTAAAATGAAGTATATGTTTTATATTTTTTCTACAAGGCCACATTTTTATGAAAAATAACGTGAACGAACTTCCTTGACATGATAGAGGATTCACCGTATAACCGCTGTAATAGCTGGCGTGATTACAATGCCGCGTGCCTTATGTAGATACAGAGAATTGTATTCATTTATTTTACATATTGTTACGATTTGGTTATTTTGAATTGATTATTCTTGAATGGTTTAATTCACATCTATAATTTTACGTTTCAAATGAAGGTGAACTATATGAAAGAAATATTCATATGTATATAACTAAGCAATAATTATATTAAATATGAGAATATTTAAGATTTGGTATTACCTACGTAAATATCCTGCATATGTGTTTTCAAACTTAATCTTAGCTTGCTTCAACGAAAGTTTTAAACTGTTCTTATTTGTCACATCCTTTTCCGCACTTATACTATGGTACCTGCAAATCGTTAGAATTACAGCTAAAAGGACCAACTTATGGAGCGCAAATATTGGTAAAAATAGTATGTAATGTCACAAACGTGATTGGAACGAATGCAGTTTTCTGTCATCACTTCTATACCATACTGTGCAGAGTCGTGGTTTTTCCATAAAATATGTTTATTCCACAATTTTGTCAACATAGTAGGGATACTACGTAAGAGCTACAAAAGATAGCGACGACATAATTCTGCAAATTTATTGTTAATCATCATAAATATAGGTCTTGTGCGACAGCAACAAAGTAGTTGAGTAATTTGGTATTGTGTGAAACTGGAGAGTTTCGGAATAATTCGGTTATAGAGGGTGGAATGGTAAAAAGCGTGAGCATAAGAAAAGATTTGTTGCGAAGAATAATAGTTTACCCCATAATACAATGCATGAAATTTTCCATTTAACAATTGGAAGATAATTTTGTTAGGAGGAAAACGACAAGAAATAGAATAGGAAACTAATAATACCATCTTATGTACGCAGAAAATTTTGAAAACTTTCATCAAGCTGTACTTAGCTTCATATAGACTACGAAGGATGAAGTTGGATCTAATCGGTTTTGTACTCATGAAGTGTATACAGCAAGCGAATTGAAATGAATTAATTAAATTAACATGAACAAAAAAGTACGCGGGCCTACACCCAGGTACGTACATGCATAAATGTAGGCGCGCACACCAGGATGCACCCAAGTATGCATACTTGCACGCAGTTACGCACGCATGCATGCACGCCCACACATACAAACATATATATAAAAAAAAAAAAAAAAAAAAGAAAATATTTATATATATATATATACATATATAGGCTAATACACCAACACCATTACACGTATACACAGGCATGTGTGATCTGCGATATATATGTGTAAATAAACTCTGTCACATATTACTTGTTTCAATTTCTTTTTAAGATACTATAGTTCAAAAGAAAACAAAACAGAAACATTATAAAATCACTCATGTATCTGTCAGTCTGTCCATTTGCCCATCTGTCCGTCTGCCAACCTGTTCGTTTTTCTCGGAAAGCGTTTTAGGTAAAAACTTAAAGTACTTTACTTTAGATAAAAATTTGCATTTGGACGTCTCTTTTCTTAACAGTTAGAAATTAGACACTTGATAATGTCGAAAGTATATGCATATATATATATATATATATATATATATATATATATATATATATATATCTATATGTATGTATATATCTATATGTATGTATATATTTATATGTGTATATATATAAGTATACGGAAATATGCAATTTTACTGTGTTTTCACTTATTTCTTTAAATGGGGGTATGAAAAATTAAAAATATATCTAGGTGATAATATTACATATTAACCTAACTGGTTTGGACTTGCAAATTATTTCGGCTCATTATATAAAAAATTTGGGATATTTGTATAGACTGGTATTGAACCCAATTTCGTTTTTTATTCTATTCTTTCCGGATGAACGTAAAAGAATATGTAAATAGCTATTTGCTAATGAACTTTAAAATAGATTGTCCATTAAGGAAATTTACAAGATTATGTATATATTACATACATTCAATATAGCCATTTTAATACCGTCTTTCCTTCAATGAGAGGTTATTTTTATTTTGTAGTTTTGATATTTTATGTTCCAAAAACAGAATGTGTGTATATAAATATTTTATCCATATTGGATAAAAAATTTCACTAATTTTTATTCAGTTAAACTCAGGTTATTTTTGCCTGGTCAACGGAGGTATTTTGATGTCATGATGGTCATTTTCTAAAATTTTGCCAGGTTTCCTAAACGAAAAGAATAACTTCGCTACATTGTGCGTCGTGTTACAAGAAAAATGAGATTTTCAATAAATTGGAGTTTGCAAAAGTAAACATTGGCTTAGTCAAATTACGTAACTTCAACTGTGTATCGATAAAATTATATATGTGTTCCTAAACAACCACTTCAAAAATTTCATAATCTTGGCAATAATAGTATTTGATTTAGCAATTTTTTTCAAAACATTTCAAAATACACACAGATTTTTTGCTTTTTATCTTTTTTTGTGTTGAGAACGTACAGTGACAATAGTCTCGATTTCTTCCATATTCGGATCTTAAGTACAAACCAAGAGGGTTTATAATAGGGTGAGAGTTTACCAAAAATTTACGCACTTATGGGATCTCACTCATTTTCAATAAATTTTTATTAAAACTGTTATTAGAACTTTTATCCTCCAAACTCTTAATAAAAATATACTATAAATTTGTACCTCTATAAATAATTTGTACCGACTATAAATTGAACATGTCAACTTATCATGATTCGTGTTATAATAAATCAGGGTCACCTTTATGCCTAACTATTAGAACTTCAGGAACTTTTTTACTAGCCATGACGAAACTATATGAAAGCTAAAAGGCTACTTATTATGTATCATTTTCAGATGTGTTGATTGCGTGGTAGTTGCGAGTTTTTATTGCAGTACGATCAGTACAGATCAAATGACAGTAAAAGCGTTGGTGTCGGCAGCACCAGGTTAAAAAAACTACAGAGAATAGAAGCTCATTGCTTATGGTAGATATTAGCCAATATCCGTCAAATTATTGTCATCTGAAAATTAAATTAAATTTATGATTTATATTCATTTCATTCTCGGCTTACTTCTTAGCGCCTTCCAAAATAGCTTAACCACTTCCTTTTTATAAATATTTTACACTTGCGTTTTAACATTTGTTTATTATTTATATTAACCAGTTAATAAATCTAAACCCTTCGATTATAAATTCTCTTTCATCTCACCCTTTTATTGCTGTTTTAATTTCGTTTCCCCTGGGAAAGACCAAGTTACACTTTTTATTGATTTGTTATTGTCATTTTTTATTAACGATTAAAATCTTCATTTTTTATGTTATGCCCAATAATTTTGCAGTCCACCAAATTTATAACGAATTACATTCTACCCTAGGTAACTATTTATGACCAAAGCATTCTTTATTTAAGAAACGCCTGATTAATAGTTACAATGAAAAAATATCGCAAAGCTTATCTCACTTTTTTCCTAATTTTAAGTCTATATGTTTTCATAAGTATACGTAAATTTAATGATAAATATCTGGTGAAATTTTTCAGATGCAATCCTTAGTGAAGATGAACGAATTTCTACAAATCGAAGAGCAAGACTATGAATTGTTTCTTGAGAAGTGTGACTTGACAGATATAATGTTGCGGGACAGCATTGAGAGCATTAAAGAATGGTATAAGATGCGACTTCATTTTCCTGAAGGTGGTTTTCGTAAGTAAGACACATAATTATCTGTGTAGAAAAACTAATCCATGTTAGAATATATCAGGTCACTCAAATCCAAATAAATATTTTCTCGGAATGATTACAGTAAAATAAGTTCAAAAATTATTTTAAATAATATCGAAACTAACTTTTGATAATACGTTAAATATTTAGGAAGGATTATGAGAAATATTTTCAGACATGGAGAAATGTAAAAACCAAGCCCAAGAAAAAATCGTATAAATATAATAGCAAGGTATTACCTTCTAACCTAATGCAATTATATATTAGGATGTTTTGGCAATTCTTTTGACTATACTCGCTTTTCTAGATATTCGTAAGGAAATAAATGAACTTCACACAAATAAGTGTATAGGAAACTCACGGATAACTTGATACGGAAGAATAAACTTATTTATAACTTTATTCTTTAAGTCAGTTAAAAATTGGTTATAATATTTCTAAACCTAGTTTTAATGCTTTTACTTTTGTAAAAGCTTGGTTTCTCGACAAAAGTTTTTCATTCTATACCTTCCCAGTATTATTGTTGTCGTGGAAAGTAAACTTGTTTTGTTCAAAACATAACAGGTTAAGCAACAATTAGGCAGAGAATTGCACTTTTATTATCTCACAATGAGACATTAGACTTTTGTATTTCATGGTGATATATTTTCATGGCCACGGTATTGGCATATTATGTATTATATGTATTATAATTTATTTCGTTTTCTATACATGAAAAAGTTCAGTCTGGAAAAGACAAAAAAGATGATGGAAAATTTGTTGATGGCACGTAGCTTGCTGCCAGAGATTATGTCAGATCGAAATTTTCTTTCCGAGGCCATGAAGTTTGCTATTGAATACTCGACGATTGCCGCAATACCACAACGCCTTAGTGATATGACCCAACTCATTTTTGTCGGGTAATTTTACATTCTTATTTATATTACAAAAATTATTATAGTATATTCTGCAAAGGATGGGACTCTCCGGCACTATTTTATCTCACATCTTATATTCGTAATCTGCTTTAGTGTTAAATAAATAACATTATATAATCTATATACGCGATGCTTCGCTTTAATGCTATTACCATTTGTTGTAAAAAAATATTAGATTCAATAACAATTGTAAAAATTCGTGTTTCCTTGCAGAATTAAATATGAAAATTCTTAAAATTTTGACTTTTTGAGTTATGAAAAGTTGCTCCTATTAGAATACAAGTATTTTGCTCTCACTGGTCTTAGCTTGGGATACCGCTTTGTTGTCGACTGGAAGGGTCTGAAAATTATTGATGTCGCTCAAATGAGTCCGATTTTGCTGAGAAAATTCTGTTTGGTTTTTACCGTAAGACAACGAATCTATTAAGTATAATTTAAATCAGAAGTGCGTAATATTTGCGAAAACGATCAAATCAGTAAACATGAACTCACTAAAATGTTTCTAAATAACAGTAACTTAATTTTGTAGTATTAATTTGGTGAAAAAATTAAAAGCAAAAAAGTTTTTTCCTTACGTCGATAAACATATTTTCATTTCGAGCAAATATATTCAGATATTTGACTATTTACAGCTTGTAAATTTATTAAAGCGAATGTCATATCATTCCATCTATATGATGATTAGCTGATGAATGCTATTCGATGTTATTTGCAAGAATAATAAAATTTAAATTTCTTCTCCTGCGTAAAATTTTCCAGGAAATATAAATCGCATTTCAATTTAACCTTCGCGACTAAAATAGAGATGTATACGCAGATATCATATTATGAGGGAAATAACATACAGTGACAGTAGTTATTAATTTTTTATTGGTTTTAGAGGAAAAATTAATTAGTCAAAATGTGAGAGACTCTAGTATTTTAAAAGAAATACTAAATTATCACAAGTCACAGAATTCACTGATAATAAGAAAAATTAAAAATATGTTTTGTGTGTTTTGTACGTAAGTTCTTATTTTTACCATTTAATATATTCAAACATATTTATCTCGTTGAAAATAATTAAATTTAAAAGTGTTGTAAATTTTCAAATTATTTCGATGTACTTGCAAGTAAAATTTTAATTTCATTTCATTTGTAAAAATTTGGTTTTCAAATATGTCAATATTGGATTTTTTACAACAAATCTGGCAAAGATTAGCAACCACAAAATGAAAGTAGAAACAAAAGCAATTCATTTCAATGTGGTTTCCTAAATCAGAAAAGAATATCGCTTTAATTTTTTGTGGGAAATATTATCGGGTAATAAGGAATGTCACAAATTATAGACTAATATTCTTGTCGAGATAATGGCTAATACAGCCATAATTAATAGTAGTTTAGTTTTATGAATACCGAATCTATGAATAGGACTTCCCAATAACAAAATTCTCAAAAGTATACTACTGAATAAAGCAAAATACCTAAATAATCCCAAAGTATTTTATCTTAACCATGAAAACCAAATATTAACCATAGGTTGAGATTAGCCAAATATTAGGATTCATAATAATTATTTCTTGGGATAAAATAGAGAAAATGCAAATATTTTCTATGCTGTGATGGGTTAAGACAATATATTTTTTTTAAATTGTAGCTGCAGATCTGATCGATTAAAGATTTGTTGATCAAAATAGATAAATACAGTGACCGAAAAAATAATTAGCATAAAACTAATATTGAACCTTCATATGAATTTTAGAAAATCTTTTTCCAATATTGAACCATTTAACTCTGATAACAATGATGAAAAAATTAATAATAAATTTAAATCTATTCTCTGGTGACGTAGATTTTTCCAATAACTATTAGAGCTGCATGGCTAGTCTTGTTAATGTGTACGTATAGGTAAAATCTATACTTTCTTTAAATTCAGTCAGATGGAAAGAATAAAACGAAACTTTTTGAAATATAGTACGTAATCCCATATTTGTATATATAAAAAAGTTATGTAAGATAATACTTTGAAAAATAATATTATTAAAAGGAGAAGTTATGACCAGTTTCAAAATAGCCGCAAATTTTCAAAATATAATGCCGCACCGGATTGCTCCAGATTGAATTTCTTTAAAATAGAAATTACGTAAACTTATTTTCGATATTTTGTGAGTTCAATTTATTGTCAATAACTCTTCTCATTAAATTTGAAAAAATTCAAATAATTTAAATCCTTCAGAAATACGAGTGTGTATTTTTCATAATTAAAATATATTAAACAATTTATGATCTTGACGACTAAAATCCTAAGAATATCTAAAAATATTTATTCAGAAATACGAATAATATAATTTAATAGATGCTGATTAAAAGGTTACGATAATAAAACCTTAAAAATTAAATCATCTCATATTTTTTGAAAAAAATATGCTCGTAACTATTTGTATGGCAAAATGTTTTTATCTAGTTGTAATATGAAACAATTATACCTTGCAAAATTAAAACTGAAATAGCTTTTTCGTTTAGCGATCTTTTACATACAATGCGAATATATGTCATTAAAATTTTAATAATAGCCAATATCTAAATGATTCATTATTCTCAATCCGTATTTTAATTCCAGCCGTATTCTATAAACTATTTGTTGAACTAACCTCCTATTCTTATTCCAGTTTTAGGTTTTAGTCGAAAAATGTATTATGCTTGAAATAAATAATATTTTATATTTAACAAAATTATTTCATATCATCCTCAACATTGGTTTTCGACCCTAAATATGTTTTTGAATCGATCACGTCAACGTCCCAGCATGTGACGAGTTGGTCGGTAATATCTTGAAGGCTATTTTTACCAAAAAAAATAATCTCAGATTACAGACTCATAAAGATCTTGAAGATCTACAACACTTTTTCCCCAAGAGCATACTTCCATCCTACTTTGGAGGAGAGAACAAATCCATAACAGAGTTAACAAGTATGGTCTCATAATTGGTTTTATATTTATCATTTAGTAAGTTAAAAAGTTGATTGAAATCAATATTACCATAATAATTTTCACATGTAAAGTCCTAAAATTAACACTGTTTTCACAGAATTTATGGGAAGGTTAATATCACAAGCATAACTAGTTCCAAACTTTAAATATATATAATAGAGTTGAAGTATTAATCCCATTCACTGCGATATTCTATGTTACCCATAATGACAAAACCTAACGATGAACGCAATATCAATAACATCGCATTTATCTCATTCAGAAAATATATTTGCAACATTTACTGAAACATATACCTACAAACTGACATACAAGTCACATTCCTTTTTTTGGCTTCACGCAAGTCAGTGATTCCATGAGGATTACATAGTTATAAAACAAGTAAACAACGTTATTTATTTACGTTGTTTATTTTTCAGAGACAATAAAATAAACACATTACTAGTTTTTTATGAAAGATAAAAAAAATTAATTGAAATATTTTGACCAACATGTAAAAAATATAACTTAACAGGACACAACAATAAACACAAAATTTAATAACACAATACACAAATAAAAAAAATGGAGTAAACAAAAAGGAAAATAATTTCCTAACATGCATTTATAAAAATAACACTATAAAGACGAAGAATTAAATATACCAAGGCAATAAAATTAAGCGTTGTTACCACTAACCAATCCATCTTCATTCGATATTATGTAAGAACTTATAAATTGAGAAATCCGATTTGAATTATCATTTGAAATCACGTAGTTTGGTGAAGATATTTAAATTTAATGCTATAAAAAATAATATTTTCTGACTACCATATCCATGTATTACAAATTATATTTGCAAATGACATGATAAATCATTTGACGTTACAACGAGAAGAAATTTTGAAGTAGAAGCAACCGAAAACGGACGAGAGTAAGCGAGTTGGTGCGGGCAATGTATTATCTGAGGAATTGCAGAGAATGCAAGGCTCATTCCGTACTTTAGATATTGACTAATAACTATGACTGTATTTTAATAACGACAAATAGTATAGTTATATACGACGATAAATATAATATGATTCATAATCTATTCTTAAATATACTTAAACATTAAAGACTTAAATTATCAGGTACTCGTACGCGAACGAGAATCAGAACATCACAATTTAATGATGTTATCAACGATTTCAATTTGAAATTTTTTTAAACACTCTATGTGATATAATTTTCTGAAAATAAAAGAAAATTTTATTTGGTGTAACAATTTCACTTTAATAAATTATATGATACTTTATTTATTTTTTCAGTACTTCTTACACAATGCTATTAATTATAATATATTATCTATACTAATATTATAAAGAGGAAAGATTTGATTTTTTGTTTTTTTTTTGTTATGGATAAACTCCAAAACTACTAGACCGATTTTAAAAATTCTTTCACTAATATAAAGCTACATTATCCATGAGTAATATATTCTATATTTTATTTTGAAAAATTTACTTATCTACAAAGAGAAAAGATTTATTTTTTTATTTTTTTGTTTTTTTTTTGTTAGTTTGTATTGGATAAACTCATAAACTACTAGACCGATTTTCAAAATTCTTTCACCAGTATAAAGCTATATTATTAGGAATGTTTTATTTATTTTAAAAATATGATTTATTCCTTATAAAAGTGTCGATAGTTCTACACAAGGTATAAGAAATAGCCTAAAATTATGTTTTCTTCGCATGCCCTGCAAAAGCTAGTGCTATTACGTACATATGAATGGGATACATATTGAACGTTCTCACTAATATCAAAAAAACTTTTGTGAGACATTATATGTAATTGTTATAGTTATGTTATAATAAACGTTTTTTGGTCAAATTAGTCAACTCAAACATAGAGGTGAAAAAAAGTGATTATATCCGTATCATGATATGAATCCTTATCGAAATTAATTATTAAATTATTTAGGATGTTTATGTAAGAGTAAATTACATTTTGAATTATTGAAATTGGTACATTCATTTTAAAGTTTTGTTGAGTATAACAAAACAAAAATTGTCGCGAATATTGTATGTTAGGTAGGTAAACAGAAATGTTACTATCTAAACTAATATTTTAAAGTGTGCTAATTTATTATTCATGAAAATTGCGATAAGGTAACTCAAGGTATATAATAACATTCGTATCATGTTATTAATCATTTTGAAACTAGATACTTTCATTATCCAGGTTGATTATGTTCATGTAAATTCCTTTTTAAATTTATCAAATCGACTCTGTCACCAAAAATTTACACGAAAAAGACTTTCGTTGGCTGTGTTCTAAAGTAATAGTGTCACCTAGGAATGACACGGTCGATAAAATAAAAAAATTTATCAAAAAGTCCCCGGCCAGGTCAAACATTACAAATTTATTTAAATGAATGTTACTTACATCGAAGACGCAGAGTAAAACAGTACATTAACAGAAATACAACAACATTTAACAGAAATACTTTGTACTATTAAATCGTTAAAAATACTTAAATATGTACGAAAACTTTGTAATGTTATAAATTTTAATCGAACATTTCATTAATTGGTGTATTTATATACAGTTCTACAATATTTATTTGTTCGTCATTTGTCAATGAATAATTCTTCAAAATCATACTCTTTTGGCATATATCCTCTAAGCAGTATAATATCCATAAAACTGGTTTTTTTCATTAACAGTCAGTCTGATTAACTGCTCTAAAACTTTTGGAGTTCTTTAAAAAAGAAAACGATGAGATTTGTACCATCTTTTTCTCTCTTTATCTAAAATTACAGTGTAATGTGGAATGTTATTGAATTTTTCCAAACACCATTTGCAGGGTACATTAGGAGTGTGTCATTCTATATTCCATTATGTTGGCAACTATGTTTCGGCGACTAAAGGACAAACAAAATATTTTAATTAAGCAGCACAAGGTTAATGATAGTTAAAGACGATTCTTCTATAATACATGTGTACTCTTCTTTATATAAACGTTGATCTCTGTGATAAAACATTTAGAAAAACGGCAAACTTACGCGAAAATATTTCATTTCAAACTTTCTAACAATACAGTTACCGCAATATTTAGTAAGAAAAATAATTAGCTAAAAGAACAGTGAATTATCTCATGCCTAAATCTACACAAAAGAAGAGAAACGTGAAAAAATAATTTCACTTGTACGGACTGCATTTTGTCAGTCACTTGTATTCTTCACACCTTTCGACCTCTAACTATCTTTAATTATGGATGTGTGTAATAATACATTTAAAAAATTAACCCATTTTAAAACTAAACTTATTTCGTTCGTGCTTATATGATTATAGATTGATTTTGTTTATCATATTTATCAAATTTAATGACTGTGAACGGAGATTGCTGGTTTATTAATTGCCAAGCTAACGTTAGACGTATACATATTTTACAATTCCAGCAAACAATATATAAGTCTCTATGAAAAATTACAACAGTTAAAATTATGAAATTAGGTACGGAATTAAGATTTTTTCACAAATTTTTTTCGTACGGTTCCGTACCTCAAAAGGAAAAAAGGAACCCTTATAGGATCGCATCTTCGTCTGTCTGTCAAGACCATTCTTCTTATGAACGCGTAGAGGTAACGAGTCAAAGTTTATATTAGCACTTATATCTACGGTCCCTTGGAGCTATAAAAAAATAAAAAAGCTTCTAAATCAACGTAATTAAAAAAAATATACCGACGTTTATGCCGCTTAGTTTATTATGCCGCTTATTTCTTCAATTAAAAAAATTCTTCAATTGCAAATTATGCTTTCTTCCGTAGGTGCTCATCAGGCAGTGACATTAAATATGCTTATTAGCATGTCGTCTTTTCTAATATTTATGGATGTTTCCATTGCTCTTACACGAAAATTTAATATAAACATTTGAGACGTTTATGCGGACGTTTTACTTGATTTTGTGAAGTATATAAATATGAAACGGAGCATTAAGATAGTACATGACAGCTGGACAATTATAGTTACCAGAAAAATATTAAGAGTTGTTTTTTTATATTATCTGTTTTTTTACCTAATTACCACAAGAAATTAAAACAAAAGAAAAAGTTTGGAATAATGGTGTCTTTATTGTTCTACGTCTCTAAGCAAATTATTGGCATTTTTTAGACTAAACTAAATAACGTATTTCAAATTCTGATATCAAAAAATTTTAGTTACCTATTCTGAGGAATTCTGAAAATTTACAGTCAGTTCTAATGCCATTGAATAACCCAAACTATTAACTTCATTTTAACAAATTTTGCACCCAAAACCCAAAAAAATTAAGCTTTCTGCCAA
This sequence comes from Druceiella hillmani, assembly GCA_039881145.1. NCBI lineage: Eukaryota > Metazoa > Arthropoda > Insecta > Lepidoptera > Hepialidae > Druceiella > Druceiella hillmani. Next base: position 6,146,292 of record JAYKKI010000009.1, read on the forward strand.
TTTACATTTGTACAACTCTTCATTTAAGCCACAGACAGTCATAATTACCCTACGAAACATAGAACTGCTGCTTATGGATAACTGACTGGATTGCTGCTGCTCTAAAACGTGCTTCTGTTTTTAGTTACGAATACGCCTATCTATCAATACAAAAGACGTACTGTTGAAAATGAATAAACCTTATGATGGCTGAATTTGACCATCGACACAATGTTTCCAAATCCTAATAAATCATATGAGCCTTACCAATGCAATAAAAACGACAATGTACAGACTGCAATCGTCAATCACTATTTATAATTATAACCACTTTCGAAGAACCTTTCGTAACTAAATCGTGCAATTGTATAAACATTATTAAACTCTTCTTTAACTAACCTTTGAGTATTCACGTTCACCTCAAATAAACCTCCCTCAGCGTCCAGGTCAGATATATTTCATTATGGCTGAAAATTTAATAAATTTATCGTATTCCTAAGGCATACATTTATTAAGTGACATAATATATTTGCGGTAATTTTAATAAAATTCCGCAAATTGATTTTTTTCGTGAGAAATTTTCTTAATTAAATGGAACATATTTTAAAATCCTTGTACATATTACAAATATTGTAAGAATTAAGTTAAATAGTCTGTTTTACTTTCTTTAATGTTTGTGACAAAAAAAATTAAATATGAAACATTTCTTAATTCTAATAGGTATAATACCGCGCGACTATAATTTGAATTACGACGGTTCCACTGAAGAAATAAAACTTAACGGTTAAGGAACTAAACACGTAGGTCATTGGGTTATGAAGGCATTAACTGTTACCCACGCCTTGGCCCGCATACAATTTATCTGTGGTCCAACTTGAAATTCTATAAGTAGTATCGTGTATTAAAAATTAAAAAAATATATAAACTATTATGACGATATTAACAAACAATTGGAAATTCGAAGTGACGGAAATTCACACGACGTGTAGACCTTCATTAATGACGGTGCCCTCACAAGTGGGTTCCTTGGAATACTGGCTACACCTATTCCAAAGATAAGATCCAACAAGAAAACCAATTGATAATGAAGTCGTATATTATATATCTTTTTTTCGAGCATCCTATTATCTCTTTGCTTAATTTTATTAAAATCAGTCGAAGCTTCCCTCCTCTTTCAAATATATGCATACCCACATACACACGGGTTAGTATTATATTTCACTTGGCACTTACTCCAAAAATCTAACAGTAGCAGTATTTTGCAGATTTATTTATATTCCGAGACAATATTATAACACAAAAATTCTTTCGAATCAGTGTTTATTTAAAGCTTTTTCTTTTTCATGTAACAAAGCTTTATATTTTTTCAATTTTGAGTGCCTTTGTTCTTTCCAGAAATTCACAAGCTTATGATAAACTCAATATCAATATCATTTTGTTGAAATCGGAACAGATGTTTGCTTTGTTTAATGAACATAATTATATTTTGTATATAACTACATGTATACATAAAATTAGTATAAAAATAAAAAAAGACCTTTCTATTTGAAACTAAAAATTAATTTAATATTAAGGGAAAAATAGAAATTTATAAACGGTTATTTGTAAAGTAAATTATATTAATGGTAGCCATATATTCCGGTGTTTCCCGGACAAAATGGAACCTAATCACTATTTTATTTACTTTTTTGTATAGGTAATAATTGTTTACAATCGCCGAATTTTCCAAAATATTGAAATAGGCGTTTTCTACTTTGTAAAAGTATAACTACAAATGTTCTTGCATCCACCTTTAAATATTCCGAAATTCTGCTGAAATTAACCAACTCTATTTTTCTATCTTTAGGGCCTGAGTTTTCAAAAATTCTTCCCCGAATTTCAAACTTTTTAGCAGATACGCAAAAATCAAAAGAAAATAGGCGTCATATTTTAAGTTTGTAGATTTTATAATTTTGGTAATGTCGTGGCTAATTACTCAGAAAATGGTATTTCGTTTCATAAATATAGAATAATGAAGAAATATTTCATTACGCTTAAATTTTATTTACAATTATAAATAATACGTCAAAGGAAAATTTTCTTACTTTCGTGTATTACGCAATGCTAAATTTCTTTCTTTTTCCGTATACCGTCTCATTCTGTGTGATCAAATATATTTATTAATAATTGTCCAAATTAAGTACACTTTTTTTTCTGAGGTTAAAGAAAAGGCTTCCATTCTATGACACATTTTGAAATAATTACTCACTTTCAAAATTGCTGACTAGATTTGATAAATTCAACTCACCTGATATTCTTTCATTTACAAAACCATCTTATAAATGAAGGTGCTTCTGCTACATTAATAAGGCTAGACGGCCAGACGTATTTGGCATTATAATTGAGTTGAAAATTCACGTACAATTAAGAACAGCAACAGAATTCCTATACGACGGCGATTATAATTTGCGACGTCGTCGCCGTGGTGTGTTGGGTTGATCACAAGGCATACGGCCTTTGACGATGCGACGCACCGCGGCGACCCGGGTTTGATTCCCGGCCGTTCGTCGAACGGGGCTGGACTGGTGTTGTGGTTGGCTGTAAGAGATTGCTCTTCTAGCAATAAATCCGCCATATGTATAAATTAGATACATTAAAGTAGATAAATAAATAAATAAATTATAATTTGTTTTTATAATTTTTCACCCTTATTTCTTACAATTTACAATTAATACACAATGAATATTTTGTAGTATATATTTGTTTGTCAATTATTTCGAATCACCGGTACTTCCAGCTCGGACTTCAAGAAAACTTTACAAAACCGCCATATACATGTAAATTAATAAAACAAATTAATACCCTTATTTTTTCATCACTTTGTTTTCAATCATTTTTTCGATTTCTAGCTGCAGGAAATAACCAGATACACTTAATAATGATTTACAAATTGAATTTTAAAAAAGTATTAAACCAAAATATTTTAAACAGAGCTAATTATTGCACATTATTCACTTAAATTTATAATTATTCTTAAATAAATTCAACAGATATTTTCAGAGAATGCGCAAAGGGCATAAAGTTTAATGGCCGCAAAGTTTAAGTAACACCAAGACCTCCTATTCAATTCCCGGATAAGATTTCAAACAAATGAAAAACTATTTATTGCAATTTTATGTGCACCACACTCATCTTCCTGTACTATTGAAAAATCGCCATTTCTTGTGGCAATAGTGAGATTAAAAGGGCATTTAAGAAATAATTTTCATTTACTCTCGAACTTCATTGTTTATTACGCTGAGTAACTAATTTCATATAACGAAGGTATTTTAAACATAATTTTTCAGTTAAATCGTAAAGAAAAATTGCTGTAGAACGGGAATATAAGATGAAAATGAAAACCGACTGTTCAGAAATGTAATTCTCTTTAAGGTTCCTCTGTCAAATTATCTTTATAATTTTATCATGTTGGTCATATCCGTCCATCAGTTAAATCGCAATTTCTGTATGCACGTTCAGGTAGAGGTCATCCGAAAGATCCCCTGAAGGGTATATCATTTGATAAGCATTTTGTTCATATATTGTAATTCATAGTGATTTTCACATATAATCCTTTCTAGTTTTAAACTAAAACAAAAATAAATCTTGAAAACGCTGCTAAGTATGTTCATATAAAATTACTTCGAGAATGTTGCATTAATATGGTTGGTATTGAATATTCCGTATTTTTTGATACAATACAAATTATAAGGTATAACATCGCATTTCTTTTTAATAAAAACCAAATATAATATTAACAATAATAACAATAATCTAAGTTCAGTTACTTATAATAATAGCAATTAATTGATATTAATACAAAAGAAATAAGTTATTGTTCCGTGCTCCATGTGTCCAAGGTATGCTTAGAAACAGTAGGAAAATCTTATCTGAATGTATTTGCAACAAAATGGCACACTTAATCTCATATGTACATTTACACAATTTGAAATAGAGTCAGAACCCTAAGATTAGTGAGATATTAGACGAGAATGCGTGATGTCGGTAAGACAGGGACCTGACTCGTAAATTTATCAGCAGGTAGGAGAATTTATGGTGCGCCAGCTGAATCGATTGGGCATCTCCATCGCCGCCGTAGGTGTATGTCTTCCAAACGATTTATATTGATTTAATTCAATGAGGAATCTTGAATATTATATATTGGAAGTCCGATTCAAGTTGGCTGTTACTGGTTTATGTCCCACAATCAAAAGTTTCGATTATATTTATAGAGGTTACGGAAGTATGAATTGTAAATCTACGTACAAAGTTATATGCTCACTAGTTTCTCCGAAACTGTGTAATTATTGCAATTAACAACTCTTTTATTTTCCAATACAAATGAAAATAATTCGAATCTACTTGTTTCTCACCTAAATTCTTTTTCATATATTTTATTGCTTTTGCAATAAGATGCGACGGTTTATCAGTTAAATTTTGATAGCATATACGGAAGTAGCATTTCTAATACTTGAACTAAATTTATTATAATTTTAAACCTATACCAATATTATTAAAAGGATAAATTTATGAGTTTGTTTGTCGAGTGTAATTTCAGACACCGCTTTTTTAATTGTTTGATTGGCAATACATTCCTTTCGAAAATAGGTTATCAATTATAGCAATTAGGAACACAAAAAACTTATAAGTAACATGTTTTTACAGAAACATTGCAGTAAATGAGTTTTCGAAGTATGTATATAGTAGGTTTCAGAAAATATATCCGTTGAATGATTGAATCTCTCTAAGCCCTTTTCTATAATCTTCTCATATAGTGTAGCAGTAAGTTTTCCTCGATAAACTTTTTCATATAATTAAAAATTATTTGGAAATAAGCAAATTAGCGGGCGTCTGCTAGTCATCTAGAACTTGACAATGTGAGCAGGGAAGAAGTGTTCGTAACCAGACGTGCAATATTTGCACGTCTTGTTACGAACACTTCGTTCAACAAGCGTGCGTTTGTTTCCCATATTCAAACCTAGGCCGGCGAGTAGATAAGCCCGTGATTTGACACCGAGTTCAGAAAGTTTAGATGGATTATTTCAAATAGTACAAAAAAGGGAAAAGCGATGAATATTACTAGATTACATATCGCTTTATAGCCGAGCCGGGATCGAAATCAAGAAAGTAGTTGTATTATATGATGACAAATAGATAAAGAATGGTTAAACTTTAAACGCTTACTAATATTTTATTCAGTATTACCTCAGTAAGGTCTAAATAATATAGGAATCCATAACCAAATGTTGGAAGAAGTTTTAATGGGAAATGATATATGTTTTAAGGAAACTATTCAATAAGGAATTTTGACGAAATATGTGTAAATTATGTCATATGCAAAAGTTTTGTTCTAATAATTTACTGTGTATTTTTTATTTCAAATTATTAAAAGTTATGTCCCGTCACGTTCTTATCTCTCCACTTAATAATTATTTAATAATAACTATGTGTTTACCGATAATTACATACCAACTTTCCATAAATATTTACTAAAATTTTCAAATCAAGTGCATTAATTTCACTTTCACCCCTTTTTCCGGAGTCACCAATATAGAATGTAGAGCTGGTAGAGTTAATTATTCTTAAATGCTTTTCCTTCATGCCTGTTGTGTCCTCTTATTTTTCTTTATATCTTTAGCAGATATTAATATAAATGACATAGTTCTACGTGGAAATGCATTTTTAATAACATATGAATAATGGGCACTTGTTTCTGAATTGCGCCTAATAAACTCAAACTGATGAACGGTCCTAGCATTAAATTATCAGTTCCAAACAACCTTTTAAGCAACAAGTGTTGAAGTAATAAAGTCATCTAGTAAACAATTTTGTAAATATTGACATTATTAAGCTACAATCGATTATAGCCTTAACGAAAGACAAATCTACAGAAATTACTTAAGTATATAATGTGAGAAGCAACACACTACAAAAATATTGCCGACCTACAAGTAACTAATTGAATAGCTCAATATTCAATACGAAATAAATATTTGTGTTTTTTCAATTATAAAATTCCAATTTTTTAAATTTATATTTGGTTATTAAGCATATAAATAATTACTAAACAGTATAAAAATTTTCATTGTCTTCATTATAAAAAATAAATAAATTACTTTATGGCACATTCGCAATCGTAGTAATTTTCACATCTTAATTTAAACATCGTGAATTACAATCGTTTCTAGATTGACTTAAATAATTTATTTTATTCTCTTCATCCCTCGTGTGGCATTGATCCTATTGAAGTACATATGAAATTGCATGATAAGGGAGTTTATATGGGAATTCAAAGTTCGTACTCATTTTCTACTGAGAATTGAGCAAAATCAAACACCGCATGTATTTCTCGTTACACCCTGGGAGACAGGTTCTCACATATTTTCACATACCTAAACTTTTACGAAAACTTTTCATTACTCACTCATTTTCCTTGTGTCAACGTAAGCGACCGCCATAAAAGAAAAACTTTTCAAATCAACAACTTCTATCAAACTTTTTACCATTTCAGAGACCCACGGACATTAATAACTGTCCCAGGTATATATTAAAGTCGGATTTTTGTTGCCAAATATAATTAAATGAGTATTTAACATCTTTGCTGTAAAGTACCAACTTGGCAAGCCAAAAAAATTTCCTTGTTTCGATTCCTCCATTAAATAATTATTTATTTTTAACTTATTATATCATATTGACAGAAGAATACTAACTTTGTTTGTATTGATTTTAAATTTAACTTGAGTATTTTCAAATTGTGCAAGAATTTTACGATATTAATTTCTGTAATTTTTGTTTAACATAACTGAGTACGAAATTATGTAAGGATGTAAATATAGTATTATATTTAGCACTGAGTTTGTGTAAGAATTTTTCGATATTAATTTCAGTAATTTTTATTTAACATAACTGAGTAAGAAATTATAGAAAAGGATGTAAATATAGTATTATATTTATTACTGAGTTTGTGCTCCTAGTAATCAATGTACGTAACCAAATTAAATCAATTTTATTCAAAAAGGCCACTGTTAATGTTTATGATTTTAAGAAAAACACCACATTTTGGACTTTAGAAATTAATACTGCCTAGACTACAGAAAATTCCCTGCGAAAATTAAATTTTATTGATGTCGTTTAATGGAAGACATTGCCCAAAAAAAAATTATCAACTGAGTTAGCAAATATCGTTATTAAAAATTTGTTTTTAAATTTAGCGTATCGTGTTATCCTTATTAAAAAAAACAAGCCATAAGAATTTAATTTTTTTTTTCAGAATTTCTACGTAGAGAAATTTGGGAGATCTATATTGAAAATGTTCTTAGAAATACATTCTAAGTCTCCAGATATTCTACAGTCAAAATATAATCTATGTTAATAGAAAGATTGTTGATAAATGTTATGACGAAAGACAAATGGTAACATAAAGATTGCCGCAAAAATGTAGCAATGATACTAAGTGTACACTTGGTGAGAATTTCACGATATTTTTACGCCTGTGAAAGAGGTACTGGGCAATATATTCACATGTCCAAAATAATATTAACAATTCAATAGATTTAATAAATCTAATAGAAACATTTTACTATGAGAAAAACAATAAATATAGATATATGCAAGGCATTATCACCTTTTGGTCATCAAATGTGAACAGATAACCGTAAAGAAATTGTTTTTATCAAATGAAATCCAAGAAATAAGACACAAAATAAGAAACGGGCGAAACCAATAAATGTTCTTCTGTCCAACAGTCTTTATTAAAATTAACAACAATTATATCACTCAATATTATTTAAAAAATCGTTGCTGAATTGTAAGATCAAATTTAATTTTACAAATTTTTTTAAAGTGTATTTAAGAAAATGTCAACGTCATATTTTTAAGGCAATATAAAAATGAAAAGGTAGTGAGAAACTTTCCAATATATATTTCCTTCTTCCTCTTCCCTTCTGTCTCTCTGCCTTCTTCTCTTATAACACTCCTAATTATCGTTTCTCCCTGAACCTCAATTAACTTACTGATAAATATCCGTATATACTTAAAGTAATTTCATGTTTTCTGGTGAATATTATTTGAAAAAATTATAATGGTCAAAATATGTTAAAACGGCTATCAATCAAATCCATTGTAATTGTAGTGAATTAATTTACACAATAGGAATTGTAAAAGTTAGTGGGAACTTCACAAACAAATTAAAGTTTTTACATTCGTTTACGGGTCCATTAAAAATTAAGAATTATAACAATCTACTGCATCTATAACCATAACTTAACTGCATTTAAGCTTTGCAAGCGCGAATTAGAGTTTCGGGCTTCTTGGGATTACATGATAAATTGGTACAGGCTTACAAGTTAGTTAACCATTAGTTGCAGTCCCTATTCTCGAGCTAATGTTATTTATACCACATCACTACGAGTACAATATTAATTACCAATATGATTAGGGAAAGCGCAAAAATTTGTATCAGAAAGGAATGCTAACGAAAAATGGATTATTAAAGTCAGCTTATTCGAAAATACAATCAGAAATATAAATATTCCAATTTAAACAGAGGAACCTTAGAAATTAAATTAAAGTAAAATAATATTTACTAAAATGGCTTCCAAATTTTCATTAAACAAAAACGTGAATTAAATTAACAATTTTCTTTAATTTTTCACGGTACAAAGTACATATTCTATAGAATTTCAACCTTAGAAATGTTACTTTGCTTCAGACAAGCAGTTGCAGTTAGCAGTTTACTTCAGACAATATTCGTATCATAAATAAATATTAATAGCCATATCACGTCAAGGGTCATAATTTGAATTTCTTGCAAAATTGAATCCATACCAAAATATTGTAAAAATTTTCATTTACTTACATATGGGATTAGATAATTTCACAATCTTAACCATCAGACTCAAAATACACCCTCTTAAATTTTCGGAATATCGCGCCATAATAAAAAAACGTATTCGAAAACACAAACACTTAAACCAAAACTCTTTTATTTTGATCGTAACTTTACTAAAGTAACTTATTTCTTCGTTAGTCTCACGCTTGTTTTCCGCGTATTTTCACTTTTATATCCAATTTATGATTATTCAAAACTTCAAAAAACGTAACGTTAACACAAAATGTAAGGGCGAGGCTCATTATGTAAATAACTTATATCAAATACTCTAGTATTAACAAGTTAAAGCAGTATCTCTTGAATGCACTGAGGAGCGTGAGTGCCCTCAGTTTACTTCCGTCACATATTTTGGTTACTTAGAATGAATCGATATGTCACGTGTTAAAACATGTCAATTTAATACTTCGTCTAAACTTTCAAAGTCAGTCTTGCTCGTATCCCGTCTTCTCGCTTTTTCATTTTCACTTAAAAATTATTTGATAAAGTGGAAACTCACAAATTAACATTTCAGATTTTTGCAGTTTATCGTATTTTTAAGGAGTTGGCTAATAGCAGGTATTTGGAAAAAATAATCTTATTGGAAAACCATTTCTGTTCTGTATTTTTGATAATCCTGTTTTATTCTAGCTAATTTGAAGATTAATACAGATTTGTAAACATCCAAACACTCCTTCATATTAATTGATGAAGTTTTAAAACACACAAAAAACTATAATATTATGATGTAAGCTTTACAACACAAGATAATTTCTATTTAAAATAAGCGGAAAAGCAACAATTTAATTCTCATGAAAACTATTCCACTTCTTATAAAAACTTTCACAAATTTTGAATGGTTACTACACAATTTTACCCTTTTTTAATCATCGATTCGCATTTTCCTAAACATTGTAGCGACACGTCATTGCACGCCATTTTGCGGTATGAACCATTATGACACTTGCATGTATGTGGAAATATTTTATGGACTATTTTGTCATCTCAGCTCTCCACTCATATCTGTTATATTCTGCTAAATAATTACCCTGCTCCATAAAAAAATTGAGATTGCTTTCCGGAAGAAAACGATACAGCTTCTCAGTCGTTTTCCATCCCGTACCACGCAACAGTTACCAGCTTTAGTAGAATTTAATAATGAATTAAATAAAAAAATCAAAGTGAATGAGACTCTTCTAAAACAGATTAGACTACTTACGTAACGGAACTTATACAATGCATTTAAGTACTGAACGGGAGGCATCTTCATAAGTTATTTCCCAGAAAAAGCATATACTCGTTGTAAACAAATTTTCGTGTTTATTGAAAAAATATTAAATTTTTCCAAATTTTTTTAAAAGTCTAGAATTAAAGTATGCTTTATAAACTCAAAATAGTTGTATTTAAAACCGTCGATTGTAGGGTTAGTCCTTTTTTAGAAAATAACTTTTTGTGGCTTGAAGAAACGTGTGAATAAGAAGAAAATAATTTGGACGCAAAAACGACTTTAGGTGAGAGCGTTTTCTTCATTTTTTTTCCTTGCAAATGACAGATGAATTTTTTATACCTTCCTGCTGGTTGGTATATGTTGATTCAAAATATCTTCAAAACTTATTTGTTTGTTTATTTATTTAGTCTTCAACACAAAAATACATTTGACGAAATTTTTACTACTTGAGCCATCTCTTCCAGTCGACCAAAATACTGAAACATAAGAAGTTAATATTGTGGGAAACTTTAATAGACAGTTATTGAGACGTTTTAAATTTACCACCTATTACAATAAAACACCTAAAATATAATTTTACTTCAAATAATCAAGACGTCAATATGGAGAAGAAAAAGGGATAGGATAGGAGAAATAGGACAAGAATAGTGAGATGAAATCCTATTCATGAAAATATGGTCGTATTTTCTCAAACCACAGATATAGCGTACACAACAATTTTTTTTAGCAATCGTCAATAAGGTCTAGGTAATATTCTTTTGTACAGCCAAGGAAGAATGGTGAAATCGTTTGACAAAGGTAGATTTTAGTTCTGATGGGATCAAGTTGTTGAATGCGCTTTAGAAAAAGTAGTTTGCCGAATATTCGGCAACTAACACCGTTTACTTGAAAATGCCAGTGAAGATTTTGATTAATTAGTAGGTCTTTGACGGTTGAAGAAAAAGAAATAACATAAACAGAGAGAAAGTAAAGGATAGTTGAAGAAAAAACAAGCGTAAAATAAATACAATTATAAATAGGGCAAATGGAAAAGATTTTGTTATTTGATATCAATTAAAAATAAAAAAACTTCGTAGTTACATAATTATCATTATATTCTAAAGCTAGTAAAGACGTCACCTAACTACATAAATAAGAGGTTTTTGAGCATGCCTAGCGCCGGATGATTCGAAACGGAATAACACGGGCGAGACACTGAAAAAAGGAATGAGAAACGAGTGAATAATTGGAAAGTATTTTCGCCCTAATAGCACTCCCAAGCTTTCTTCGTAAATTAAATCTTCACTAATTAATTTTATTTTATTATTTTACTTGTTTTATCTAGTTGGTTAAATATAAATTTAAAAAATTACCGTATTTTATCGTTACTTCTTCGGTAGTTACGTATACATTTATTCATTTTTACTGAAAAAAATTAACTTTTTGCATTAAATTTTAACCCTGCATTTTAAAATTATCCATCGTTTCATTTTAAAAAACAAAATAATTTATAAATATCTTATTGCTATTTTATAGCTAGAAATCCCGAGTTACTCGTATCACTGTTAGTTTTAGTAAGCCATGGGTACAAACAAAAAACTATATCAAAACGATGTCCTCTATTTTAAAGGGATCAAATATATGTGGACCCTAAAACTTCAGATCGAATAAGATTTATCACTTTATAAAACTGGTTTTAGACTTTTGATTTTCTTTTAAGTTATGTGACAATCATTCTCTTGAATATAATCGAAATAATTTTGACGTCAACGTCCTTCATATACAGTTGTTCAATGACGTCAAATTTATGGCCGTTTAACAGGAGTGCGAAATTTACATTTTTTAAATGATTTTGGCTGTCCATTTACTGACTGATGCTGTCAAATGATGTTCATAAGCAAATAATTTAAGCACCTCGTTACCCTCCTTTAAAACTTTTATAGAAGAGAAAGCGAATGAAAGTTAGAAAAACTGTTAAACACAAGTGGAACTCGCATTCCGAGGGTTACCTATATGTTTAGGTATGAACATTTAATTGCACATAATATTCTTATTAAACCATTTACAAAATATTAATTGTTCGGGATGATAATGTTCTGTATAAGGGTTATGAGGTACGAAGCCTAAAAAATAAAGATTAACGTCAGAAGGAAGTACAAAAAAAAACAGGTGGTCCTATCAATCAAACAAACACAATATTGAATCGAATTCAAGCAATAATCAAAGCATCTTCTTTGTGTGCCTAGAATGCAATGACCAATCTTAAACATTTAATGAAACTATTTAAAATTTACGCAAATATCCCAAATATGTGATAATTGTAATTGTGATGGATGAAAATTATTTTGAGAATAATAGAATTTAGGAATATGTTTTTAGATTTACAAAATGCCGCCTTATGGTTTCTTAAGATCCTAAACCAATAGTTTCTTGAAATTTAAGATAATTTTAATGCGAGTGTTACTGATTTCATTAATTTAATTTCATTTCTAGTTTAGTTGACTAATAATTAATAAAATACAAATCTCACAAAAAAATTTAGATATCCATCTCTAGGGATGTTTTCCTATATGTAAGACGATAATAATTTTCAAAAATAATTTAATGAGATATTTATAAACCTGATAAAACTTTAATTATCGCCTGGGCATTTTAGTGTATGAACACAGAGAAAGGTCTGTCTCAGGGGTTTACTGGAGATGCATTAATATTAATTTATACGGGTACCAAGACTTTAGTTCAGAAGGGAGGGTGCTTATTACTTAGGGGGGTGCTTTAAACTTATCAAACATTATGTCAACTTTAAATAGCGGATTTTAAAACTTGGTATTAAAAGTAAACACATCTAAGGCTAGTCAAAATATTGTCAAAACTACTGCTTATTTATATTTCATGATTACATTAGAAAGAAATAGTGTAAATTATTTTCAAGGAAAAAATACAAAAAAAATTATTTGCTTACTGTGGATCACTCGATGAAAGAAAAGTTTACACTCCTTTACTCGATAAATGTAATTAAATATAATTTTTATTAAACTCGATCGTGATTATTTTTCACGTGTTATTTTGATATCTTTTTACAGAAGTATAGCGGGATTTATAAACTTAATTTAATACCGTGTAATAACAACGGACTGCGATTTTATTAATCACGGAACAATATTTAAATATTACTGTTTATCAATTGCACATGTTTTACTTTTCATTGATAGTCCAAAAATGTCACAAATATCCTTCTTTTTGAAGATGCAAACACATGACAAATTTACCGTCCAATACAATGTTCATTTTTTTAAATCTTACACTTATTAGTACAAAATGACCCACAGACGACGCCAAGCTACATCTATCTGCTAGTAAAACGCCATGGAAGTATCCTTCACCGAATCGTTTATAAATTTAAATTAGTTTCACTTCAAAAGCAAGACGTTACAAAAATATAAAGTTTCATTCCAATAGAAATCCACGACAAGAAAGTAAAATCTACGTCTTTTAATTGTTTTTTTATTTCTTCAAAATATATAGTTTAGGGGCACAAAATTCTCCCAATCAAAGCGTGTTTAACTTGTTTATTATCATATAAACTCAAAGAAGGAAAAGTGATATATTTAACAATTTCCATATTATTATACACTTTTATAATACGATTAAGTATATTGATGTCCAAATTTTGAGAACTCCTTATTTATCAGTTTCAGGAATGAGGATAATATTATGGGAAGTTTGGAAAACAAAATTTAGAGATACATTACATATCATTACTATTTTTTTCATGTCTTACTCTCCGTATTCGCAGAATAAAATTATTATGCTTGGCATTTATCGTCGCCGTGGTGTGTTGGGTTGATCACAAGGCATACGGCCTTTGACGATGCGACGCACCGCGGCGACCCGGGTTCGATTCCTGGCCGTTCGTCGAACGGGGCTGGACTGGTGTTGTGGTTGGCTGTAAGAGATTGCTCTTGTAGCAATAAGTCCGCCATATGTATCAATTAGATACATTAAAGTAGATAAATAAATAAATAAATTTATTTTCTAAAAATCTGTTTGTAAATTTACTTTTTCAATAACGTAACACTTGTTATAACACGATGCAAACGTTCAATTTGTATGCAACGAAAAAAATAAACTTAACAAAACAGAAAACACAAAAAAGTATATTACGAAACATTTATAGTTGCGAAATTTAAGTTATCATCTGATTAATTTAGCTGTTTGCTGAAACATCAATTCGTTCAATCTTCTTCCACTCAAAATTGTATGGGATAAATCAGTTTATTTGTGATTAAAATACTCCATCATCACATTACTTATCACCTCTACGGAAAAAACAATGTGAACTCACATCGTATGAGTAGACTGATGTCAAGAACTTTTAATTCATAAGTAATTGTTTTTAGATCATTTCGCATTGATTAATTTTTTGATTCTTTTAAATAAATAATTATACAGGTATTTAAAAAAAATTATATATATATGTACAAAAATTACATGATTACAGAATTTATATTTGGTTGTAACTTCCAGTTTCACAAATTATTTGTATAGTTTCGAATTTTGAAATCCATCTTTAATGAAAAAAAATATTCTATGTTACTATGTTCTCATAAAAAAATTATACAAAAATTGAAATTAACTCTTCTTTATTATGGTTTAGTGTCAGTTTTTGTTTATAATACGGAATACTCACGTTTAAAGTATATTCTAGTAATATTAATTCAGATTCAATTTAAATATACTGACCTATTTTTGCAGCGTAAACATATTTCCACTTTTTTCTGTAATCTCCTTCTACTTGCAATTATAATAAAAAAAAACAAATTATAATAACAATTATAATATATTTTAATAGAAGTTCTATTTATTTCAGTTTAATTACAACTCTCGGAAAGAGCCGTGCATGTTTTGAATAGATTGTTGATAACATAATCGTCCAAGTCGATAAGTCTGCTTTTATCATTCGTGATCAAATCTTATGCAATAAACCACTCACGCCAGAGTTATTCGCTCGGAAATATGAAATTAATTTAAGTATGTACGGATATTTGTCAGTAAGTTAAATTGAGATTGAGAGAGACACGATAAATAGGAGAAGAGGAGGGGAAGAGGAAGAAGAAAATAGATATTGGAAAGTATCTCGTTAATTTTTCATTTTTACATTTTCTTAAACACGCTTTAAAAAAATTGCAAAATTTAATTTGCTCTTACAATTCAGCAACGGTTTTGGAAATAATATTGAGTAATATTTTTGTTGTTAATTTTAATAAAACTGTTGGGTAGAAGTACATTTATTAGTTTAGCCCGTTTCTTGTTTTATGGTTTACTTCTTGAAGTTCCTACGAGTGTTTTTGATAATAGACTTGTTTTAGAATAAATTAGTCACATTTGATCAAAAATATCAAAGTAAATAAGGTCTTGCACGTATTAATATCCATTGTTTTTTCAGTAGTAAAATGCTTCTGGTAGATATATTAATTCTATTAAATTCTTAACATTATTTTAGCCAACTGAATATATTGTCTAGCACATACTTCACAGGCGTAAACATTCTCAAAGGTTGTACACATAGAATCATTACTACACTTTTTGTTAATATTTGCCATTCGCCATAACATTTGTGAAAAATATTTATGTTGATATGGATTTTTTTCATTATTTTGATTGCAAAATATTTAGAGACTTAGAGCCTATTGCTGGGAATATTTTCAATGTTATCTCCAAAATCTCCCTGCATAGAAATTCTGGATAATTTTTTAAATCCTTATGGCTTGCTTTTTTATTACAATACGATAAATGAAATTGAAGAACAAATTTTTAATAACGATATCTTCTCACTCAGTTGATAATATTTGTGTTGGGCAATGTTTTCCATTAAACGACATCAGTCAAATTTAATTTTCGCCGAGAATTTTCCGTAGTGTAGGCAGTATTAATTTCTAAAGTATCAAATGTGGTATTTTCCTTCAAATAATAAACATTTACAGTACCCCTTTTGAATACAATAGATTTAATGTGGTTATATACATTGATTAACAGGAGTACAAACACAGTGCTATATATAATACTATATTTACATTCATATATTATTTATCTTCGTAATGTGCTAAATAACGATTGCAGCAGTTCATGTCGTAAGATTCTTACACCATTTTATTTGACTTAAATTTCATTTAAAATAAATACAAACAAAGTCACGTATCTTCAGTCAATATGATATAAAAAGTTAAAAATAAATAATTATTTAATGGAGGAATCGAAGAAAACTTTTTTTTTTTAATTTCTAAGTTGATACTTCACCGCAAAGATATTAAATTCTCATTTAGTTTTATTTCGCTACAAAAATCTAACTTTAATATATACCTGGGACAGCTTATAATATCGGTGAGTCCCTGAAATGGTAAAAAGTTTGATAGAAGTTGTTGATTTGAAAAGTTTTTCTTTTAGAGCGGTCGCTTTTGTTGACACAAGGAAAATGAGTGAGTAATGACAAATTTTCGTAAAAGTTTAGGTATGTGAAAAAAGTAAATACCTGTCTCCTAGAATGTAACGAGAAATACATGCGGTATTTGATTTTTCTGAATTCTCAATAGAAAAACTGTAATTGAAATACATATCAATAGGATCGATTAAATTAATTTATTTGTTTTTTATAATGAAGATAATGAGGGTTTTTAGACCGTTTAGTAAATATATATATATATATGCTTAATGACCCTACACGTAAATTAAAAAAAAATAAACATTTTGTACTTTGTTTATTTACGGCTATATTCGGTTACAGCTTAATAATATCACTATGTACATAATATTGTTTCTAAATTATTGTAATGCCTCCAAAAATAGAAATAAGTGCTCATTATTCATATGTTATTAAAAATGTTCATATTTTCACTCAGAATTGTCATTTATTTGGTAGATACAACGGAAAATAAGCGGACACAAGAGGAAGGAGTGATAAAAACATTTAGAAAAAATTATCTCTACTAGTTATGTACTACGTTACATTGGTGACACCAGGGGATAAAAGTGAGTTTAATGCCCTTGATTTGAAAATTTTAGTAAACGTTTAAGGAAAGTTTGTATGAAATTATCAGTAAAGACATAGTTACTAATAAATAATAATTAAGGGGAGAGATGAGATAAGAACGTTATGCGAAATAACTTTTTAGAATTTTAAATAAAAAATAGGTAGTAAATGATTAGAACATAACTCTTGCATATGGCAAAATTTACACATATTTCGTCAAAAGTCGTATTCCTTAAAACTTATGTCATTACCCTTTAAAACTTCTTTTTATATTTGATTATGGATTCCTATATTATTTAAAACTTATTGAAGGAATGCTGAAACAAATATTATTAAGTCTTTAAAATTTACTTGTTCGTTACTTATTTGGCATCATATAATACAACTACATTCTTGATTTTAATCGCGGCTCGTTATGAGGCGATATGTAACGTCGTAATATTTATTTCTTTTCCCTTTATTGTTATCTTGTTTTTAAAATATCCTGTATTTAAAATATTCCCTGTATTTAAAATAATACATGTAGACTTTCCTACTCGTTGTCAAATTCATGGGCTTATCTACTCGCCAGTTCATGTTTGAATATAGGAAACAAATGCACGCTCCTAATTGGCAAATATTGCACGTGTTGTTATGAACACTTCTTTCCTGCTTACATTGTCAAGTTTAAGATGACCATCAGTCACCGGCTAATTTGCCTATTGCCGACTAATTTTTAATTATATGAGAAGATTTATCCAGAAAAATGTATTGCTACACTATATGAGAAGATTGTATAGAAAAACTAACTGATATTCAAACATTCAAAGGGTGTATTTTGTTATACGTACTACTACATAATTAGAAAATTCATTTACGGCAAGGTTTTTGTAAAATACATATTACTTATAACTTTTTTGTGTTCCTGATTTCTGTAATTAATAACCTGTGTTTGAAAGCAAAGTATTGCCTATCGAACAATTCAAACATTTTTGACATCGGTTCAGTGGTGTCTGAAGTTAGACCTAACAAAAAAAACTCATAAACTTTTTCCTTTTAATAATATTAGTTTAGGTTTAAAATTATAATAAATTGAGTTCAAGTATTACGAATACAACTTCGGTATTTGCTATCAAAATTTGTCTGATAAACCGTCGCGTCTCATTGCAAAAGCAATACATATATAAAAAAAATTGGGGTGAAAAAGAAGTATATTCAAATTATTCTCCTCTGTAATACAAAATAAAAAAGGATTGTTAATTGCAATAATCACACAGTTTCGGAAAAATTAGTGAGCATATAATATTGTACGTAGATTTACAATTTTATAATTCATACTTCCGTAACCTCTATAAATATAATCGAAACATTATATTGTGGTACACAAACCAGTAACGACCAACTTGAAGCGGACTTCCAATAATATTATATATACAAGATTTTCCATTGAATTATATCAAGCGCGATGGAGAGGCCCATTCTTTTCGGCTGGCGCACCATAAATTCGCCTACCTGCCGCAAGATTTACGGGTCAGGTCCCTGTCTTACCGACATCACGCATCCTCGACTAATATCTCAATAATCAAATGAGAACGAGTGTATCATTTTGTTGTAAATACACTTAGTCGAGATTTTCCAACTGTTTTTAAGCATACCTTGTTTACGAAACAATAACTTATTTCCGTTGTACTAATATCAATTACTTGCTGTTATTATAACTGAACTCAGGTTATCATAATTCTAATATTATATTTGATTTTTATTGAAAAAAAAATGCGATATGCTTCCTTATACTCGTGTATTCTTTTCAAAAACTTTGCGGTATATTCAACGCCAACCATAGAAATGCAACATGCTCGAAGCAATTTTATATGTATTTACTTAGCAGTGTTTTCAAGATTCATTTTTGTTTTGGTTTAAAACTTGCAAGTATGATGATGATACTGAAAAACCCCATGGATTTTAATATTTCTGAAACGCAGTTTCAAGAAATGATCGGAAGAGCTTAAGTTTTATTGCAAAAAGCCTCTCAAATGATATCTCCTTCAGGAGATCTTTCCGAGGTTCTCTATCTGAAAGTGTGTACAGAAATTATAGAAATTGCGAATTAATTGGACGTACGGATCTGACCAACATGATAAAATTATAAGGATAGTTAAAAATAAATTAATAAATAAATTATATAAATAAATTATAAGAATTACATTTCTGAACATCCGTTTTCATTTTCATATTACACTCCCGTTCTATAGCAATTTCTTTGCGATTTAAATAAAAAATTATATTTAAAGTACCTTCGTTATATGAAACTAGCTACTCGGCGTAATAAACAATGAAGTCCGAAAGTAAATGAAAATTATTTTCTAAACGACCTTTTAATATCGCTAATGATACAAGGAATGGTGATTTTTAAATTTTTCATTAGTATAGGAAGATGAGCGCGGTGTACATAAAATCGGAATAAATCGTTTTTCATTTGATTGAAATATAATTCGGGAATTGAATCAGAGAACTTTGCGTTAATTAAACTTAGCGGCCATTAAACTTTATGCCGTTTGCGCATTATTTAAAGATTACTAAAAATTTTGGTTAATATTGCAGTGATTAAATCTGTTTAAAACATTTTGGTTTAATACTTTTTAAAATTTAATTTTTAAGTCATTATTAAGGGTTTCATGTTATTTTCTGTAGGTTGGAATAAAAAAATTATTAAAAACAAAGTTATGGAAAAAATAAATTTATAAATTTGTTTTATTATTAAAGATGTATATGGCAGATGTATAATATTTTCTTGAAGTGGGAGCTGGAAATACTCGGTGATTCGAAATAACTGACAAGCAAATTCGTACTGCAAAATATTTATTGTGTATTAATTGTAAATTGTAAGAAGTACAGGCCAAAAGTTATAAAAACAAATTATAATCGTGATCGTATAAGAATTCTGTGGAGATTCTTAATTGTACGTGAATTTTCAACTCAATTATAATGCCAAATAGCTCTGGCATTTAACAATTAATATTAAAAACTGCCTTATTTAAGTAGCAGAAGCATAAGATTGTTTTGTAAAAGAAAAACGAATATCAGTTGAGTTGAATTTAGCAAATCTAGTCAGCAATTCTGAAAGTGAGTAGTTATTTTAAAATGTGTCATAGAATGGAAGCCTTTTTTTATCCTTATAAAAAAATACACTTCATTTGGACAATTATCAAGAAATATATTTTATCAAACAGAATGAGACAGTATACAGAAAAATAAAGAATTTTAATATTGCGGAATTGGCAGAAGTAAACCAATTCTCCCTTAATATATTATTAATAATTACAAACAAAATTTATATGCAATGAAATCTTGACTAATCTATATTTATCAAAGCAAAATACCATTTTCTGACTAATTACGACATTATTAAATTATAAAATCTAAAAATTTAAAATATGACACGTATTCTCTTTTGAGTTTTGCTGAGTAACAAAAAATTGGAATTTTTTGTTAATATCATCTATTTTTTTTTAATTTTTACTTCACGATACTACTAAGAAAATTTCAAGCTCTGCCACAAATAAATTTTATGCGGGACAAGTCGTGGGTAAGAGTTAATACTTTCATTATCTGATAACCTAGGTGTTTAGTTTCTTAATCGTTAAGTTTTATTTCTTTAGTGGAACCATTGTTATTGTCGCGCGGTATTATACTTATCAGTATTCAGAAATGTTTTATATTTAATTTTTTGTATCACAAACATTAAAAAAAGTAAAACAAACTAGTTAGATTATTTTTCTCACAATATTTGTAATATGTATGAGAATTTTAAAATATGTACCATTTAATCAAGAAAATTTCTTATAAAAAAACTCAGCTTGTAGAACTATATTAATATTTACCACAAATATTTTGTGGCGCTTAATAATTGTATCCTCTAGGAACACGATAAATTTCATCAAGTATCTGCCATAATGAAATATATCTGATCCGGACGCCGATAGAATATACAATTGTTTATGCAATTTCCAAGATTAATTTATGAAAGATTATTAAGAAAGTAATTATAATTATAGATAGTAATTAACAATTGCAATCTCTACACTGTCATTTTTATTGCATTGGTAAGGCTTGTTTGATTTATTAGAACGGGAAAACACTGGGTCGATGGTCAAATTCAGCAATCATGTTTAATTAAGGGTATTCACTGTCAACGGCACGTCTTTTGTACTGAAAGATAGGCATGTTTACAACTAAAAAAAACAGCACGTTTCAGAACAGCAGCAGTCCAGTCAGTCAGTAGATAGCCTTTGCCATGAACAGCAATTCTGTGCTTCGTAGAGGCTTTACGACTGTTTGTGGCTAAATGTTATGCAAATATAAATTGCCAAAAAGCTTAAACTTTTTGGGTTTTGAGTGAGAATTTTTTTAAATTGAAGTCAATGGTTTAGGGCATTCAGTGGCTTTGGAACTAGTTATAAATGTACAGAATTCTTCGGAATAGGTAACTAAAATTATTTGACGTCAGAATTTGAAATATTTTTTTTTAGTTTACTCTAAAAAGTAAATATTGTACGCAAATGACTTATTTCGAGACAAAAAATAGTTAATATCAGAAAATAACTATTAATATTTTTCTGATAACTATAATTGTTCAACTGTCATATACTATCCAAATGGCAAGTTTACAGGCTTCATAATCAGGTAAAACGTCGGTATGAACTCAAATGTTCACATAAGCGCGAGGGAAACATCCGTAAATTCTAGAAAAGACGACATAGTAATGAGCAATTTAAATGTCACAGTGTCACAATGTCTTTCCCAATATCTTCCTACTCGTAAAAACAAAAAAGTACAGTATTATTTAAAATCTTTTATCAGTGATTATAGGCATTTAGAAATTATATTGAATTTAATGTATTCAAAGAGACTATCTCAAAGAATATGGTATATGAATTATAATGCTAATTAACTTAATTATAGGCTTGAACATTTTATCCATATTTAGTTTGTTTTGCTTATCGCATTTACGATTACTCATTTCAATTACTAAAAATTAAAATCAAAAACGTTGATAACAGCTAAAAGTCTATTTTACAAAATTATGATTGTAATACAAAATAGAAAAAAGGGTTGTGCGCATATTTTTAGATTGTGGATGGTTTTATCCGTAGCCAGATTTTAGCTTTTAAGCTGTTCGTTTTACACGTTGTCAACATCCGGTATAAAATACTGGCATAGTGTAAATAAAAAACCTGTCTAGTATTCACACACAAGTGGAACTCGCACTACGGGAATTTCATATATATTTAGGCATTTATAAACATTTAATGATTTTGAAACCTTTATTAACATATTTACAGGAAAACGAAAATATATTGCCAAATATATTTTACACGGGCACATATATAAAGAAAATATTTTATATGTGGTTTAATTGCCAATTAAATTTTTTCGGATTTTTTCCTTTACTTGTGTTATGCAGTCTTACTTCAGTCCAATATTCATGATTCTAGGTCAACGAGGAGTATCCCATATGTTTTAATTTGTTTGCAAGTGTCAAAATAAGTGGCGTAAATGACTGTATTTTTTTATTACTTTGATTTAGAAGGTTGATTTTTCACAGCTCTATGGGACCTTAGACTTAAGTGTTTGCTATTATCTTCAACTTAATATCTCCCCGCGTTCATAAAAAGAAGGGGGCCTTAACAGACAGGCGATAACGTGATCCTATAAGGTTTCATTTGTTCTTTTTAAGGTACTGATCTCTAAGAAGAAAATTGTTGAAGAAATCTTAATTCCCTATCTAATTTCATAATATTAACTGTTGTTATTTTCTATATAGGCTTATTTATTGTTTGTGGGAATCGTAAAATATGTGTACATCTAACGTTAGTTTGGCTATTAATAAACCCACAATGTCCATTTATATAAGCACGAATTGCATAAGTCTAACTTTAAAATGGACTAATTTTTTTAAATTTATTATTATATACGTGCATAATTAACGGTAGTCGGAGAGCAAAAGGTCCAAAGAGTACGGTGACTGATAAAATACAGTCTGCGCAAGTGAAATTATTTTTTTACGTTTCGCTTCTTCTGTGTAGGTAAGAATTCACTGTTCTGTTAGTTGTAATTATTTTTCCAGTAGATAATTCCATTATTCATTTTATTTGAAAGAATTGTTCTGCCAATGAAAAAATTGGTCTAGGTTTGGCCTTTTTTCTCAATGTTTTATCACAGAAATCAACAATTATACATAGAGAACAGACCAGAAGAGTACATATGTATCATAGGGGAATCGCCTTCAACTATCATTGTGCTTACGTTGCGTGTTAATTTGCTTATTTTCCATCCTAAACAGAATACAAGAAGCAAGGGCTTCCTAAGTTATTTTCGCGAAATGAAAATATTTTGTTTGATCTTTGGTAGTCGAAATTCAGTTGCCAACGGAATCGAATATAGAATGCCACGCTCCTTAAGTACACTGTCAATGGTGTTTATTGCAAGAAATTGGTTTTAGCAGAAACTCAGTAGTAATTTTCATATTGCTTAGAGCGTGCGTCTTAATTAAACTTACGGTTAATGGTAAAAACAAGTTATAGGGATTTTTACTAGTTAGAGGATACATAACAAAAAAAGTATGATTTTGAAGAATTTATACATTTATACATGTTTATAGTCATTGGCAAATCACTAACAAATAAATATTGCTGAACTGTACATAAATACACCAGTTAGAAAAATGAAACGTTCGATTAAAATTTATGACATTACTAAAGTTCCAAACATACTTAGGTATTTGTAAATTTTAATGGTACATAGTATTTCTGTTAAATTATTTAAAGAAAATTAATATTTACCAAGGTCAATTTTCACATGAGCATGTTAAACAAAATTTGTAACTCAACATGAAATAAGTTTATTAATTTTTCGATTTTTCCCTTAACTTTTACTATATTAGTTCCCACTACGCAGATATCCCAGATTGTAAGTGAGCCGGAAGTATCCTAGATGTTTTGATGATCAGGGGTAAGACTGTAGTATAAATGAAGAAATATTTCCTACTATATCTATCATAGGCATATAATTAAAAATTGATAATTCCACATAGAATTAGACTTCATTGATAGTTAGATTTTCCCTATATTTGTGTAATGAGATCTTCCATTAACTGACTTTCAAAATGTAGGTCGGCTGAAAGTATCTTATAGATTTGATGATCAGTGGTTAAAATGTTATTAAAAGTAAAGAAAAAAATACGTTTTATGGAATATATTTTTTGCTGCATAAGCCAAAAAATTAATTTTTCACAGCAAAGAAGACTATACGCCTCGGTATAAGACAACTTGATACCTTAATCGTTTTTAAGAAATAAGGTTTTGACTGGTAGACGGATGTACGAAAAATCTATAAGGGTGTGGTTTTTCTTTCATTTTGAGGAATGGAATCTTGTAATTGTTCATTTTAAAGAGCCCAAAATTTCTTATAAAGTTTTTTGCTATGCTTCCGAAACTCGTCAATGAGCTTGAATTGCATCTGATCACATTGGTTGGCGTGAAAGTTAATTTCTATTATCTTTACCGATGACTCCAAATTTTATCTTTATTTTAGAAAGACAATCTTTGGATGGTGCCGATTACGACATGAAAGAAATAACTATAAAAGTTGCATTTCAGTAAATTTTCGACATGAAACGAGACGAAATATTTTGCACACTTTTTACAATTATTTATTTATGTATATACCTATTTATGTAATTTAATATGTACAATTGATACATATAATGTACTTATTGTTACAAGAGTAATTTCTTACAGTTTACTAAAAAAACCTGTTTTGCACCACTCGACAAACGGGCGGAAATCGAACCCAGATCCTCGCGGTGCACTGCGTCTTCAAAAGCCGTATGTCTTGTAATCAACTCAACACACTACAGCGATGACTCAATTAACATAATTGTCCTTCCATTTGCGTTGAAAAAGAAATCATTCGTCGCCGTAGTGCTGCGACGGTATGTTTAATCTGCAAAAGGTTGCGCTGAAAAACCATTTTGAGAATACCACAATATTGATTCTTATCACTTCAGAACTTCCATGTTAATTCCTACACTTTAATTTCAAGTGATTTATCACAGTGTGTAGATCTTAACGAAATGAAGCATATATTGGATATGGTCGATCGACATTTGTGACAATTGCGCTATTTTTGATAAATTTGACAGAGTTGTCACAAGATCTTCTTCAAATGTGAAGAAATTACCCAACAAAATTAAATAAAGAAGTATATTAAAACGCGAAACGGTCCGCACACTGTATACAAATTATAATTATTGCAAAGAAAGTAAACTAATTATTGTAAAGGAAGTATACAAAGCACACGAAACGAGTGTATTTTGTATACTTCCTTCACAATAATTAGTTTATTTCTTAGTGTTTCCAATAAAAACGATTCTTTCAAAAATGAAAAATTGTTGATCGAAAAATTCATACTCGATTAAATTTTCTTCTTAATTTGGAGAATTTTTCAAAAATGAAAAATTGTTGATCGAAAAATTCATACTCGTTTAAATTTTCTTTCTTAATTTGTGGATTAAATTTTCTTCTTAATTTGAAAAATTCTTTAGACGTTTTTAAATCCCTTTCCCGAGATTTAAAATTTTGTGGTGAGCTAATTTTCATATGTTTTTATCTCGTCATTTTAAAAAAAATATAATTTAATTAAAAAAATATTTAAAACAATGGTACGCCGTAAGTTTCTTTGGCATTCAAAAATTCACAACATACTAAACGGCCATGATCATTTTTATTCATTTAAGAGCAAGTGAATATTATTTTCAACCAAAAAAATTCTATTACTTTAGGAAAATCTTTATAGTAAGCGCAGTACCCGAACTATGCTCGTTGGGAGGACATGCTTTGATTTAAGGGTACATAATATTTGTCGTAATCTATTGGCAAATATTATTTTACTTCATGTCGATATATTACCTAGTGTATCTTTTACAGGGGTTTTTACAGGGATTTCGAGAACTTTTCGAAAACTGTGAGATTCTGAGTTTTCATTGTAATTTTCTCGGATTAATTAAAAAATAATCTTTTTAGCACGTGTAGAAATCGCATTATGTCACTTCATATATATCTATATATATATATATATATATATATATATATATATATATATATACATATATGTATATATACATATATGTACATATACATATATATATTTGTAATATTCTGTTCAAAAATATTATTTTTCACCGTGTCAATATGTTCCCTAGCGCATTCTTTATAGGCGTATAGAGTTCGTAAATTTGTCAAAAACTGTGAAATTGTTGTGTTTTGATTTTAATTTTTCGGGATTGGTTTACAAATATCTTTTTAATACGTATAGAATACGAATAGAATACGTATTATGCTTGCTCCGAGGATACAGGATGATATATGATTTGAGGGTATATAGTATATGTATTAATTTGTTTATATATATATATATATATATATATATATATATATATATATATATATATATATATATATATATATATTATTTTTCACCGTTTCAATATTTTGCTTAGTGTATCTTTGACAGGCGTAGAGATTTCAGGAATTTCTAGAAAAACTGGATATATTGTCTTAGGATTTAAATTTCCAGGAATTAGTTTAGAAAAAATTCTTTAGTAAAGGCAGAATTCGCAATTTATCTATTACGGTACGGTTATCTAACAGTTAAAAGGATAATTTGTTATGAATTATTAAGTACTTATGACAAAAATGCATTATATACAATGAATATTTTTTTACCTGTCAATTTAAACAAATACATTTTGCTTAAATGGTGCCATACAAGAATCAATAAAGTCTATTTGTATTACGGCATATTTCTTTTTCGGATATTTTATGGCATTCATTTCACTTTGTAGTTGCCTAAATGTTTTAAAATCATATAATATTTTTTTCATTTTTGTCATTTTACAATTAATTTTATTATTAATAAAAAGTTTAATGTTGACAATATTTATTATTGATTATTTAAATTAAGCCCTGGCTGGGCTGGAATTTGCTTATTCTTTCTAAATATTTAAAACAAATATGTTTTTTTAAATATACATTTTTTTATGGAAGTTATATCTTAAAAAACAAATTAATGCATCAGCCACGGCCGGAAATTATTTTAGTTACGGTTGGGTTGGGTTAGGTAAGGTTAGGTTGGTTTGGGTTAGGTTGTGTTAGGTTAGGTTGGGTTAGTTTGGGTCAGGCTGGGTTGGGTTAGTTTGGAGTTGGGTTTAAGTTGGGTTGGGTTAGGTTAGGTTAGTTTAGATTGGGTTAGGTTGGGTTGGGTTGGGTTACGTTAGGTTAGGTTACGTTAGATTAATTAGGGTTGGGTTAGGTTGGGTTGGGTTAGGTTAGGTTAGGTTGGGTTAGGTTAGGTTGAGTTAGTTTGGGTTAGGTTGGTTTGGATTAGGTTAGGTTAGGTTGGTTTGGATTAGGTTAGGTTAGTTTGGATTAGGTTGGCTTGGGTTAGTTTGGGTTAGGTTGGGTTATGTTAGGTTGGGGTGGGTTCGATTAGGTTAGGTTAGGTTGGGTTAGTTTGGGTTATGTTGAGTTGGGTTAGGTTAGATAAGGTTAGTTTAGGTTGGGTTAGGTTGGGCGGGTTAGCGCCTTAGACCAGGCCTAACTAGGCTGTGGCTGGGCGGGCGGACTCGATGCCGCCCGTTGAGCCAAGCGAGGGTCTGGGTTTTTGCCGCCTCTTCGTTGACTGACGACATGAAGGGGTGGATTTTTCCCAGACTGGGTTAAATCGTCAGATCTGAAGGTCAAATACCCGTTGGAAATGCTTTACACGGGCATTTTTAAATGTTTTTTTTGGGTTAGGTTGAGTGGGTTGGGTTACGTTAGGTTAGGTTAGGTTAGGTCGGAGTAGTTTGGGTTGGGTTAGAGTAGGTTGGGTTAGGTTAGTTTGGGTTAGGTTGCGTTGGGTTAGTTTGGGGTGGGTTAGTTTTGGGTTAGGTTGGGCTGGGTTAGGCTAGGTTAAGTTAGGTTAGGTTAGTTTGGGTTTTGGTCGGGTTGGGTTAGGTTGGGTTAGGTTAGGTTAGGTTGGGTTAGTTTGGGTTAGGTCGGGGTGGGTTAAGTTAGGTTAGGTTGGGCTAGTTTGGGCTGGGTTAAGTTAAGTTAGGTTAGGTTAGTTTAGGTTAGATTAGATTAGATTGGGTTGAGTTAGTTTGGGTTACGTTGGGTTGAGTTAGATTGTGTAAGGTTGGGTTGGGTTGGGTTAGGTTATATTAGGTTGGCTTAGGTTAGGTTAAGTTGGGTTTGTTTGGGTTAGATTGGGTTGGGTTAAGTTAGGTTAGCATAAGTTAGGTTGGGCGGGGTTAGTTTGGGTTAGATTGGGTTGGGTTAGGTTAGATTGAGTTAGTTTGGGTTAGGTTGGGTTATGTTATGGCATGTATTTTTTTGGATATTTTATGTCATTCACTTCAGTTTGTGTTTTAAATATATTTTAAATTCACATACTATTTTTTTCAGTTTGAAAAAGGTTTAATATTGACAAAATTTATTACAATTTACAATAAATAATCAACAATAAATATTAAAATATTTAATGATGATTTTATAAATTAAGCCCAGCCCTGGCTGGGATTTTGTTTGTACTTTCAAAGTACTTATAACAAATATTTTTTTTGGAAATCCGGAAATTATTTTAGTAAAATATATAATTTGTATTTTTTCTTTATACATGTAGTACATTATAAGTTTATATCTTAAAAATTAATTACCATAATTATATTTTTATAGTAATGGCAAATGCAAAACTTGACAAATGCAAAAGTTAGTCATAAATAAATAGTCATAAATAAAAAAACCTTAAATTAAAGATTTACAGGTAGCAAAACTTATTAAGTTGGTATAATTGATTATTTTTTTTAGTTGACGTTTAATAATGTTAAAGTTTACATTGTTTTAACATAATTTTAAAAGTTTAAGTGACTTAATTTCATTAATTTTTAATTCCTTTGTGTGTGTCAAAGTGTGACATCTAACGATACATTCATTGTGAATAAAGTGAGTAATAACGATGTAATGTACAAATTTCGACATAATTCTGGTATTTTTTTTAAATGTTTTTTTTTTTATAACAAATAAGCATCAGCTGCAGAATTTCCTTCTAAGTATGTAGTTTTTAATGTGTATACTTTCATAAGATTTCAGAAAAATTGTCGAAATGTTCCTGGTTTTAAAGTGCATATGTTCCTCATTATTTCATTACGTTGCCCACCTTTTATAGGCATAGAGACTTATTTTAATTTTCCGGGATTACTTTAAAAAAATATTTTTAGTAAGAAGAAAACTTTCACTATGTTTTTTGGATATTGATTTGAGGGCATAAAATATTTACTATCTATTTGGATATATTATTATTCCTCATATCAATATGTTGCCAAGTATAAATATGTTGCCAAGTATAAAATTATCAAATCTATGGGCCATAGATTTTGTGAAATTTTCAAAAATTTTGTGACGACAAATATTTGGGGTTAGTTTAGAAAATGTTTAGTAGAGCAGAAGGTCTTTTCTCAGAGGACATATTGATTTGAGATTATAAAATATTCCTGCCGATCTATTTCCCGGGAACTTAAGTTCTTTTTTTTTCAAAATTTTTACTTTTGCAACTTCCGAGAAGCAACAACTTTTTTGTAATGTATATATTTTGTAATGTTTATATTAAGTAATAATTTAGACAATATTTAATGCAGTGGAAAATACTTTTCTGAAGTAAAACCCATCTTTTTTCTTGAAATTTTAACATAATAATAGGTCAAAATTTTGAAAAAATAGATTAGTAAAAACGATGAGACAAAAGCCAAACATGGTTGACTTCATTAAACTGAATAGTAAAATAAGGCGTTAAGAAAATATATTTTTTAAATTAATTTTAATTTGTGTTTATAATTTTAATTAGTATATTGAGAGGAAAGCCGTTATAAAATTAACCAAAGACATGTTCATAGCAAATTATGAAATAAGTTCTTTGTAAAGAGTATTGCCAAACAAGTTAACCCTCTCGAGCCTCTTGTAATGCTGTGTCTTTCAAAACGTCAAACTGCCTTTAAAATAATACTGGAATTTGAATTACAATACGATTATTAGTTTAACATAAACCTTAGTTAAAAGAGGGTTGGAAAAGCAAGAAACATAAAGAAAAGAAAAAGTATAAATAAAATTTAAAAATAAAAAAGAGCTTTAGGTAATTTGAAAACGATGCATATTAAGGAGTAAACGGTAACATTCGACGAACTTTAGACATAAGTAATAACTGGTGGTAATAAAGAAATAAATTTGCACTGGAACCGTAAACAAATAACAAATTTTTATACAGTACGCAAAGAATAGTAATAAAAATTTCGAGAAAACAATAAAAAATCGCTCAGATGCACCAGGCCGAAATACCGTTCATTTGACAAAATTAGGCTGAGAGCATATTACGATCTTATGTCGCACGACGATATTAAGCGGCAGTAAACGCTGCGCTAAAAATAGAAATTATATTATTATAACAAATATATTATATCTAATAAAATATAAGCAAGGAGAAGCATGATAAACCTATATTATCCCGTAAGTAGTTATCGGTATCAAGTTCTTAATATAATTTCGCCATTTATTACACGATATATATATATATATATATATATATATATATATATATATATATATATATATATATATATATATATATATATATATATATATATATATATATATATATATATGTATATATAAACAATAATAGTTTCTAGATAGTTTATCGGTTTTTTTAACTGCATTTTATTAAAAAAATTATTTTGTATTTAGTGACTAATAGCGTAAAACAGTGCATTGAACTTGTGTGTCAACTTTATTTAAGGAAGTCAAATTATTATATAGCCAGTTTTCATTCATATTAAAAATGTTTCGATGTTAATTTCAAAGATACTTTTCTTCTTATTTTTGAAATAAAAATGATACTTTACAAATAGTTAAACTTGTGCAGACATAGTCACAGAAAGTCAAGTTGTCTATTTATACCGAAGCTAATCTCTTTCAAAATCCATTTAAAATAATTGTAATTAGATCTTTGAAGTAGTCAAGTACTTATAATACTTACATTGCAGTGTTCGTGTTTACTTTTTAAA
This sequence comes from Druceiella hillmani, assembly GCA_039881145.1. Classification (NCBI taxonomy): domain Eukaryota; kingdom Metazoa; phylum Arthropoda; class Insecta; order Lepidoptera; family Hepialidae; genus Druceiella; species Druceiella hillmani. Next base: position 6,177,523 of record JAYKKI010000009.1, read on the forward strand.
TTATACCTTTTAAATATTTAAATTTTAGATTCATTTTGAAGAAAAAGATTGATTTTGATACAATTTAAATTTGAACGAACTAAGTCATCCAACTCCCCAAATATTCTCTCGCTTTCTATTAGATGTGAATAAATAAATATCGCATAATAATGTAATTAATTTTATAATTTTTGGCAATTGCCAATACGCAACATTTAATTGTTTCAATAGAGTTGAAATTACACAGTTGAAAGTTTTCTGACATTTTTAAAATTCCATATCTCTGAAAGTAGTATATACTATGACTAGAACTGAGACTGATAGACATGAGGAGAGAAAGACTGATAACTATAATTTTTTTATAATATTTCACTTAAATATTACATTGGTTGATCGGTAATAGGTAAATGGAAATTGATAACCCGTATATGAGTGTGTTCATTTATTCTATCGCTTAATAAATACTTAACAAGTACATATTTGAGACATTTGAAAGTAGACGTTCCTGTTAAACTATTTACAAATTAAAATATTATTTTTCACCATATAAATATATTGCCCAGTGCGTAATTCAAATGTGTGAAAATATCGTGAATATCCCAAAACCTAAAAAGATTAAAATAACCCATAGTTTTTCACTATTTTTCATAATTTGCCTTTACCGGTTTTGGAGATAAAGAAAAAAATATGTTTCTTATGGACACTCGAATATTGATAACCTATTCTTTCTTTCCAATATTGTTTATAATTTCATATGTCGTGTATGACAACTAATTAAAGAGTAATTGTCTTGTTAAGGAAGCATAACTGAGCTTCGAATAAATGTCTACGTCTGCGACAATTCTATTCGTTGATTAGACATACTGGGTCTAATATCATGTTACATTGAGCAATAGTGTTGTTCCGTTAAAAACACTACCGGATTTTGAAACACGTTGACTATTTAAATTAAGTAATAATAACATTTGTCTTAGAGTTAAGAAATAAAGGATTGATCATTTTGTTTTTAATACTAACTTCAGTTTCAGACATAAATTTAAATGTGGTTGACTTATTTTTTTAAACCAGGTGTAAAACCTGCGAAAAGTACTGACATTTTCCTGCTTCAATTTACACTTGTATGTAATATAAACGACATCGTAGTTATAATCACCGATTCAGGAATTGTAAAACTCATTCTGCTCGATGAATATAGGCTCTTACAATAAACTTATTAAGAAAGTAAAAAAGGAACAGCTGATTTTAAATTAAATATAATAATTAACTACACTACAATTTGTGTTTTTATAAAAGAGACTTAATGATTTCTGTTCCATGTATTTCATTAAATAATGTGCTTTTTCAAAGGATGTGGTATACGAGTATTTTGTTTTTATTTTAGGTTTTCGCTCATTCAGTTTAATATTTTGTATGTAGTTTTGGAGAAATAATTAAAGTCTACCGAGAGCGATTAATTTTACCAATTTTATGTCTCCACTTTTTTATTTTTTAATTTACCTCTTTATATATCCTTCCACATAAACTGCAATATCGCTTCTAAAACGTACAATTGGCATGCTTAAAGAATGAGGAATACTTAAAAACTATAATGCTTTCGTTTTATTATATCTATTAATATTCCCATTATTACCTATTGATATTAATATACACTTCTTTTACTTTATTGCTGTGATCATTTTACAAGAGTTTCTTTTCTTTACTTTGAACCCGTTTAATGATAAGTCTTAAGATAAAATTGATGCATTTTTCAGTATTTAAATTAGTCAAAGGGTTTCATTCAGTATCATTAGATTGTCTATAGAATATGAGAGAAAACCATACCATAAAAAGCTCAAACCGGAACATCTTCAAATGAATAAGTTTATATATTGCACTAGCAAATCATCATATTTACAACTGATATTAAATAATTTATTAGTAATTGATCGTATACTTTTCATGACGTTTATCTTTAAAAATAGATGGTGAAAATATTTAGTTTTATTGCACATGACACGAAACATTTATTATTTTTTTGTTGGTTAAGGTAAACGTAATAGACAAATGTTATTATAATAGGCCATTGTTTTGCATTGCCTATCCTCAGCATTTTTAATACAGCAAATTTTAAGTAATTGGTGTTTAATTGCAGCAAGACATTAATACGGGTATTTAATTGGTAAATATTTACTCGTTATCAGCTACAAAAGTCCATGAAAATATATAATACATAGAGAATTTACATATAATAAAAAGAGAAATTCATATATTTACTTGTCACTAAATGATTAATTTTTTTTGGAAAAATTATTTATTTGGCATAAATTATGTATGATATTGATAAATTGTAGGTATATTTCTAAGCAATGTGACAAAAGTCAGGAAAATTCTTTTAGGATTTTTTATTTACAATTAATGAATTATATCTTTTTAAATTTTTGTTTTCGGTTTTACATTACACTCTTTACATTTTGTTATTTCTCTTTTTATCTGTAGTTGACGTATTTAAATTTATTAGTGGCTTAGAGTTTATCTGTACACAATGTTTGACGTCGTGTTATTTCTTGTAGTAAAATCTACTCTTTCTATATAGTTTCAACTCGTGATGAACCAACATTTAGTTGGCCATGGATAAAACAACCTTTGAGTAGGTCGATTTCAACCGAAAAGAACTTATTAACAATCATCGCAGACGATGTTTTCAATCATTGGAATCATTGGAATCCTCGGAATGTTTGCCAGCTGGCCGGTTGCAGACCCAGTAAGGTTGGTTGCCGCAAATAAGTTGTTATATGTCTTTCATTAGTAGCCTTGTGCCATTGGTCGTATTTGGAGGGCTTAAATGTATTAAAAGCATGTGAGGCTAGCGACTTTTAGAGATAGTTTGTGAGGTGGCAAGCTAGAAGGATTAAGTGAATTTAAAAATTCTTGCTAATAGTGGACAGCATCCTTGATATTGGTGACTATATCCATCGACTTAGCGTTTTTGAATTGGCCAGGTCATTTTGTACAATAAGATTAATGATTTCATTAAGAGTGTCGTTTCTAGGGGATACTATTGCCCTTAAATACAGTCAATGAGTCTTTTCGAGTAAATTTTGGAAGCCAGGTTATACTGCATCTATAAAATGCTGCAGACTGTGAACTATGCAACTTAGTGTGTTACTTAGAATGATTTCAGCACAGTTAGTGCTCAAATTTGGAGAAGGAAAACTCCTTCCCCAATTTTGAGCAGTTGTTGTGTGTAGTCATTATGAGTGTCTCGATCAAGATAGGCTCGCATGTTTGTTCGTTAGTTCAGAGTTTGTATGAGACTGCATAAGGGAAATGCTTTAATTATATCTGCATGCGTCCCTTTTGTAACTACAGGAAGTGTCTAATGTAACTCCCCCCATAATAGCCTTTCTAATATCCTTCATTGTTAGGTCTATAGCTTCAACATGGGCTCTGTGACTCATGATATATCCCACATTATCAGTGACACATTATCAGTGATCCGTTTTTGCGTATAAAAGAATCGAATTGTTGCTCCAGAGGTACTGATAGTAGGAGTTTAAATTTGGAGTGTGTAGTTTCCTTGTCACTCAATATTGTGTCAGTAATTCCTGAAGAAGTAACTGCCAAGGCTATTTTTTTAGATTGCCTTACCTGTCCTAGTAACAAATTGATGGGAAACGTCTTTTCCATGCCTCCCGGGGCGCCCAAAAAATATTTTCCTTTTATTATTCATCACACTGTAAATTATTGTATCAAACGCCTTTAATTTTGGCAAATTTCTATTGACAAAATCTATCAACTCGCTTACTTTGTATTGATGTGTGGACCGGCAATATTTTTATATTTTACTTAAAGAGTCTCTGCGAGCGTTTGGTGCTAGATTTCTTATTACGCGCTTCTGAGACATGCTGTCTAAGGCATTACAACAATAAATTTCCAGGACATTAATTTATTTCCATTACTAATTAAACCATATTTTAATTGTTTGTAAAATTAATTTTAAAAATACCTTTTATTCATATTTTATTAATTTGTGAATTAAACTTAACTGACGGATATATGTGGTCCCGGACTTTTTTGCAGATCTTTTAAAGTTCTACAGTTGTTCTATAGAAAGCATTCATATATCTCTCATCATTAAGGCATCGTTCATAAGACGTTCGACTTATTTTAGCTGGTCTTTTCAGGGATGGTTTCCGTGAAAGTTGTGATTATGTTTTATGCACGATTGTTATGGAACGAAGTTCCTCACTGGTACGTTACCTTGGCCAATGAGAGCTAGCCAGAAAAAAAACGGGTAAGATTTCGAATAATACTTTTGCTATAGTATAAAAGAAAACTTTTGCTCCAGTATAAGCATAATCGCATGTCAATTTTCTTTTCTGCTGTCTTTCTATTGTAAGTTATTCTAAGCCAGTCCACCAGACCGTTTCCAATTCGGTATGTGATTACTTGCATTATGCATTATAAATTATTATTTTATCATTTGTTACATATTTAAAATTAATAAATGATATTAAATTTCTAGCATATTAATTTATTTCCATTACCAGTTAAACCAAATTGAGATGGTTTTAGTAATTCTAACAATTTATTTTAAAATGATTAAATTTATTTTTGTAATTAATTTTATATTTTATTTCAATATTATTTTTTAAAGAAATTGCATTAAGTTTTAAAATTGATTTTGAATGTCATTTAATTAATTAAAAAAATTAAATTTATTTTAAATTAAATTTGATAGATTTATTAAAAAGTAAAAATGAAATTTTTATAATAATAAAAATAAAATTTTTCTTAATTTACCCACTTAATTTACACCCGATAGATTAACATTAATTTTAAATGTATCTTTCATTAATATTTTATTAATTTGTGAATTAAACTTAACTTACAGATATAGTCGCCGCAGACTTTTTTACAGGCCTTTTTAAACCGGTAGATGATCCTTCTTATTTTGTTTTTTAAAAAAGAGAATTATTTTATTTGTATATAATTAATTTATTTAATTCATTAACTAACAAATCAGAATCTGGAAAATGTCATCGGATCAGAAGCGTGTAATGAACTATACTGTCCGGCGGACTGACTGTAGGATAGAAGCCGTGTGGTCTTATTATAGAGAACTATATTTCACTGGTTATGCACTAGTGTACAAATACTGAGTATAGGAGCTTGGGAACTGCTTGAAATGCTGACTTGGTGAATCCAAGTTGTTGTTAGTCAGAGGTGTAACATAAGATAAACGTAAGGCAAATCCCATATATACAGGATATTGAACAGTTTGTAAGAAACGCATTCGCTCGACTGTTTTTTTTTGACTTGTCTTGCAAAATTGATCTCCATAAAAAGTTCTTTTATTTCCACGAAATAATGTACAATATTTGTGAAAGCATTTTTGAAATCTGATGAGAAGTTTCGGAGATTACTTCCTACATGCAAACTTACAACTTTTATCTCTTTATAATATTAGCGTAGATATATATATATATATATATATATATATATATATATATATATGTATGTATATATATATATATATATGTATACATATATATATATATATATATATATATATATATATATACATAAATAATAAAATGGTAAAAAAGTGAATTCTGTACCATGAAAAAATTTTTAAAGAAATCATTAATTTAGCTTATCGCATGATAATAGAAGGCAGAAAAAATTTATTAGGATTTTTGTCTGCCTTTATGTTAGTTTGAGTGGATGTCACGCAAAATCTACGGGTCGATAAATTTGGTATAGTCATAGTATACATGAGCAATATACAAGAGAAAAAACCATTTTTTTTTCATAGACACATATTTAAAATAATATTTCATATTTTCTTTATCAAAACATATATCGTTGGATATATGTTTTGATAAAGAAAATATGACAGACTAATTTTATTGACTGAATATTTGAGAGATTATAATATGGATATAATATGGCAGACTAATTTTATTGACTGAATATTTGAGAGATTATACTATAGCTGAGTTTAATTAATCGATCAGAAAAGAAAACAACTTGGAATCAGGAAATTATCAAAATTATTAAATTTTTCATTCAATTAAATCATATGCTCACCGTTAGCCTTAAAAAATAAATCAATGGACGTCATTAATACAAAGTAAGCATTAGAAACATTGAAGTAATCGGCGTGGCCTAAGCAAATTAGAGCCTTTGATCTTTTATAATCCTGATCTTCTATAAGACTTCTGTAAATATCAACTAGAACTTTGGAGTCATGCAACAAAGCGTACGCTAATCTTTAGCATAAGTTATAGACTATTTTAAAAAATTCAACGTGAGAAAATTTTCGTTTAACTAATATGTATTTTAAATATCAGTGAGAGTTCTACAACATCAGTGAGAGTTCGTACTTTACTGCCAACACTCATCTGATCACCAGTCAAATGCAGTAGAGGTATTCTCATATCACCGCACATACTCTGTAATCATTGGGATAAGTGATGTCTCCGTGATAATTGGCATAATCCAGCTCTCTCGTCATATTCGCAGGCTCGTCATTTCTATAGAACCTGTAGGTTATTAGGATATTGTACCAGTATTAATCCGTTGGGAATTCTTAATATTGTATTTTATTTCTGGAAGTGTCGTACCCGTATTTACATTTTATGTCTTGATGTTTTATTAGTCGTTATTTTGAAAAACATGTCAGTGTTTTAGTTAAATAATTGTATTTCTGTGAGTTAATTTCTGATAGTCTAAGGTATTCATTGTTATATTTTTGTGTAGATGAAATTTATATCTTATGTTAAAGTTTACTTTCATGTTTGAATAAGAACTATATTAAACACCGTGTACTGTAAGGATTTTTTGCCGTTTTATCATGGTTTTGCTATAAACTACAAAATAAAAAATATATATTGATCTTTTTACACTTTAGTTTATTTTGCTAATTAAACTTTAAATGTATCACTATCTACTTTTTTATTTAGTAATTTACAACATACGAAGACAAAAGAACTTCGAAAGATACAAAAGCTTACGACGTCAACGCGAGCATTAAACTATTTGACGGCGAATAATACTTGGTAAATATGTGTATTATAAATAACGTGCGAGTAATATCGATGTCGATGAAAATATTCGTAACATTTTTGATACGTTTTCAAAACTAGGTAGTTGCCGGAAATAACTAAAAATATATTCACCCAGTTTGATAGCAATTTTTCTGTTGAGACAAATGTATAAAATATATTCAGCCAGTCTGAGTATCTTATTTTCGTTCCTAAAAATGCCGTTAATAATTATATTTTATACATTTTTCTGAACAGAAAAAGTATAATTTTATTAATAATGTTTTAACTCAAGACACAATAGTTTAATAGTTTGTCAGTTTTGTCTCTTCGTGGTAATGTTAACCCAGCCGTAATATTAAATGATTGCAATAAATATAATTATAAATATACTATATTTACGAACAAAAATGTTAAAAAGCTTTAATTCCAGTAAGTTCTTTCTTTGTAATAACAATCAACGAATCATAAATGAATAAGTAAGGGTATTTCCCATGTTCGATTATATATAGCCTGTTCTAGAATAAGTTCAAACAGGAATTTCTTTATGTTCAGAGAAAGAAATCAAAATGGCAATGCATTTTGTTAAGAAGCAATTGTATTTATAAAAAATAAATAAATTAAAAAAAAACTTGTATGATGACTATTTAATATCTATAGAATAACTCAAGTGGAGTTTGGAGCAACAGTTTGTCTTGTATAAGGTTCCATACCTGAATTATATACTATTATCGAAATGCTACTCAGTTGACGCATTAACGCTTGGTCATAACATAGAGCGTAACTTATACCACAGATTTCGTGACAATATATAAACAGTGCAATAAAGCGATTGAAACAAATTTGTGCGTTCATGTTTTCGATGTGTTTACATTGAAAACATTTTATAATTCTCAAATTTTTCTAATGAATGCGAATTTGTATTTTATATATTCACTTCAAAATTAAATACGACTGGTTCTGAAATTTATATTCAACATAACTTTACACAAATTACTAAAGTTGTTAACTGAATAGTATTTTAATAATTGATGATATTACGTTGAAGGGTGAAAAATCCTACTTAAAACGATAAACAAATATCAAGCACTTATGGTTCTTCAGTTGGTTATAATCACTATCACATTTGTGTAAAAAAATATTTGTATCAATATAACGGCCAGTTTGTTGGCCATGTAAATTATTATTAACACGGCCAACCAAATGATTCTGTTAATAATATTTTGCTTCCTATGTCGAATATCGTAGTTCGCTATAAAATATTAGTGGAGCGCGTAGGCATTCATAAGTTCTGGTGATGCATGAAATATGTTAAGCGAATATTACTTCTGCCATCTCACCTATATTTTCGCCCAATATGAAATAAATTTTTACCGAGTGTATCGAATATACATGGATACTTCAAGTACTGCGGGTATTAAGGGATAGTACAAGATTCAAATTTATTTTCCTTATGAAATATTTTCTTATATAAACAATGCTAATATTTTATGTAAGGACTATTCCTATAAAAAAAATTATATATTTATTTGTCATCTTTTATGTATAGCATATATGGCGGACTTATTGCTACATGAACAATCTCTTCCAGTTAACCATAACAATTGTTATTGAAATTTAGTTGGTAGATTGTAAGATATTTTACAATGAAAATTCTTTATAGCATATTAGATGAAAAAAAAAAATTTTAAAAAACACAAAAGTATAAACAAAAAAAAAATATTGACTTAATTTGGGATGGGAAAGGACAAGGACACCAAGGAAAAGGTTTCAGGAGAAGCAGGAGTTTTTCACTCGTTCTTTGAAAATATTTAGTGACGTGATTTTCCTGATGTCAGGATCCAGGTGATTCTAAACTTTTGCTGCTTGGACAGTGAAGGATTTTTCATAAGTGGTAGAGGTATGTTTAGGAATAAATAGGGTGAGTGAACTTTCAGATCTAGCCCAAGACATATCTTTAAATTTGCCACTAATGTAATTTGGGATATGCGGATTTTTTAATATATTAAAAATAAGTGAAGTTAAGTTAGTGAAGACAGCAGTTGCCAAAGAGGTATTAAAATATCAGCTTTGACCGGAGCCACGATATCTATTATTGCGTCATGAGAATTAATATTTAAGCTATCAATTCCAAGGGATTCCGATTTTATCGCAAGAAGATTAGCTTAACTTTAGACTCGTAGGTGTCCCTTAGCGTAAATTGATGTCCACTAGAAACAGATGAAGACGAGATACCGTTCATAGATGCAAATTTAATAGCTGGTTCAAGTACCGTGGTTGGCGTAGAAAACTCTAAAATTAATTAGAGTACCCAAAAACTTCCAAATATTATTAGGTGTACAATCTCGTAATGATGTAGATATATAGTATGTTTTGTCATTTCGGCACATTTGCGAACATTTATTTCTAAGCACTCTAAAATTCTCTCAGAGACTTGGGCTGGTATTAGTTCCGTACTTAGCTTTAGCATGATCACGTTTAGCCATCAATTTTTAATGGAATCGTTTATCCAAGGAGCAGCTCTCCGCTTAATTTTGACGAATTTTAGGGGAGCATGTTTATCAAGCAGTTTATTGGAATACGATTAAAGTCACGGAGGAAGATGCTTTTTGAAGAGGCTTTATTGCTACTTAATTTATAGAAAATACGAAGGAGATCATGATAGGAAAGGCCGGGTACTGGAATTAGACCTTAGAGGGATACACTTTTAGGGCAGGTTATTAGGATGAAATCGAGAAAGGAGTGACAATTATCAGCATGAAATGTAGAAAAGGATGGGAGAATGGTGAGGTTACCAGCCTTGACAATGGCACAAAGATTTCCGCTTCTAGTATTATGCTTGTATAGGCAGGTATTAAAATCATCCGTAATCAATGAATCGGGGTATGAAGGTAGGTATCGATCGACTATACTTCCGAAATATAAAGCGTCAACAGGAGAATATATGACATCAAGTAGTAACTTGGCTTGAAAATAGTTACTTCGACAAATAAGTATTACATTATGGGCATCCAGTGAAAGATTTTGCGATAACTTTGAAAGCTAGGTTCGCCTAAAGATATACAGCAATACCACAGCCACATCTGGAAGTACGATAGTTTCGTATTGAAACGTAACCTGGGAATGAATAAAAATGTTATGGGAGTGAAGTTTTGAGCCATGTCTTACTAACAAGACAAGCGCGAAGGTTCAAATTTTCGAAATAATTAATGAAATCTGAATAATGGTACGAAATACTCTGGGCGTTGATGTGGTTATGAGGAGATAAAAACAGATTGAATTCAATACATTTTTCGACACTTTCCATAATCTTTCTAGACATTATGTGTACAAGGATTATGGGAACTGTCGAAAAATGTATCGCCAGATGCAGAATCGAGCGAATCGTTGAGAGGAAAAGGAATGAAAGGAATTTGAGGAAGATGTGGATGACATGTCAATATATTATAAAGTTGTATTAATTTAATATTAACCAATTACAAAAAAGACATCAGAAACAAATTACATGCAAAACAGAAAAAAAATTAAAAAATATATATAAGAAATAAAAAAAATAACATAACGTAACAAGTAAATACAATCCCTATACTAATAACCTAACATTGAGAATTTGAATTACAATTTATATAATCAAGCAGATAGTTTAGTTTTAATACTTAGTAAACTATAAGTTTAATGTAAAATATTGAATCGAACAAGATACAGTATCCGTTACAGTTTTTAGAACTAGATTATTTTTAAAGTTATATTAAATTGTTTAAAAACAAATTTTTAGTTTCTGAATGCAAAATTACTCCTAATTTTTCAAAATAATTGTTGATCGAAATAACTTTATTGCACTTACACGCACCGCGTGCACCCATGTGTATTTTCAAGCATCTGCGTAGATGAATACACAGGCCTATGTACAACAAAATACACTCGACCAATACAGGCTGTAATCATGAAATTATATCTAACGCCATTATGTAACTGCAAACGAGTTGCTAACCTGTAGAACTTTAAACGGAAGGTACATTTTTTACAGGTTAGTCCTTTGTAGGTTAAAAGCTCCACATGTTTATCTTGCGCTAGCTTTTATCTGCGGCTTTGCCTGCGCGGTTTTATGAAAATGTAGGAACACACATATACACACAGAACACATAAGGAAAGGCATACAGACATTCGCTCGCACGCACGCAAACGCATGTCGTTATAAAAAGTATACAAGTGTGTCTATTGTTAAAAATTCAAAAGAGTCCAAATAACTCGAGAACCCTGGGATTTCTACCAAACCTGAAATTTTATTTTCTAATAGAATCTGACCCCTAGTGGTTGAAAGGTTATCCATTTTTATTCATAAAGCTGTGTTTGTAAAGATATAAATGAAACAAAAAAAACTTAGGTAGCTGAATATTTACCCCATAATCAGTTATAGTTTTGCTTATTACTTTTATGGTTACATAAGCTCGATATTATTTTGTTTTACATTATTACATATAGGCGATTTCTTCGATTCATGTAGATCGATTTTCTTATTAATCGTGGCATTTCATAAATGCGATGATCAATTTAATTATAAAAACTTAAAATTTAGTTAGAAAAGCGGATTTTCTTTTAATATTTTTAAAGCGTTGGGTTTGAAATATTCAAAAAAACTTTGGTTTTGATAAGGAAAAGTTTGCCTTTAATAAAACATTTGGTTCATTTTTATATTATGAAAGGTGTGAATGTTAAGGGACTGAAATATTAGGCTTTAGTAATTCCAAGTGTTTATTACAAAGTAATTATCATGCCAGGTGATTAGTCAAGCTTATTTCATGCCGTATTTTATTTTGTATACGGAATTACCTAGCACACTTCTATAGTTAGATTGAACATTGTGCAGCATATTGTAAATTATTTTGATTGACTTTAGATTTACATCTCTTTTTGCGGATTAAAAATCACGTTAACGTCGAATTTTATTCGGGCCATGAACAAGATACATATTTATGGCTCAGTTTGCGAAATAACCATATATGTTTTATTATATGAAATGGTATAATAAGGAGCCGATTTGATGATTATACTAGTGATTTTGTAGGACGCCACCATTTTCTGAAGAGTTCACAAATGTCACAGTATTATATACCAGACCACACTAAATAGTACACTGATGACTATGAATTTGTCGAATACTATATCTTTAGTAAAAAATAAGTTTTATGAATTTGTATAGACTTTACTTGATATAAAATATAGCAGAACTACAAGCAGTGACTACTTTATTTCCTTTTATCTATTTCTTTTTTAAACGCATGATTCCCATATGCTTATTTTAATGACCGCGTGTATAGGTTCTATGTGTTTTTACGTATTTTATTTTGATGATATTATAAATTACAATACTTGATAACTTTAAGTTTTGTAGTGGCGTGTAGTGCTTTTAGGGAAGGGCAAGCTCCGAAGGGGTGGACATGTAAAAAATTATATAGATATATACACACATGTGCAAGCATCTGTACAAGTGACCACGTAAGCGATCTATACAAGCGACTCTGAGGGCCCTCATGGGTAGGAGGGTATTTAAATGTGTCTCTATAATTGAATCATAGGCATAAGAAATACTAAACTTTCAATATAATTACCCCGACTTATCGAACTATGACTTTAATCATGATCATAAAAAGCTAATTATTGTTTACCTAAAATACAATATTATCTATAAATTTTTAAATGATTTGTATTTCTGTATCATTACGTTCTTGACTCGCAATGGATAATTGCACATTGATACAAATTTTGTATGCGAAGACCTGAAATTTGATAGATTTACTGTGCACGTTAAGTGTTTTTGAGAATTAACATATTTTGTACCAAATTTGTCAAATTACCTACATTATCAAAATTATATTTATTCCATTTACTATTTTTAGTTCCGTATAATAAACAAGGCCAATAAAATATTTTATTTAAAATGCAACTTCTCAATACTAATAGCATAAATTACTTTGAAATGCCGCACATTAGATTTATTACGCACGTATATTTCCAAAATTAGTTTTAATTTACCATTCTTAATTTTACAATTTTTTTCATTAAAAGATAAATTTTAAAATTTTACCTTAATCAGGTAATAAACAGAGCAGTATTCCATAGCGGCCATTGTCTCTTCACTTTCACGACGAAAATACACACCAAAAATAAATTAATATAATATTAATTGTAATGCATAAAGAAGACGGTATTTCACTGGTAAATTATAATACGTGTGTTTAAAAAGCGGAAAAATATTAATATTACATATAAAATTATTTTCGAACGAGAATGATAAATTGAATAGAGAGAGATCGTTATAATAACACAATGATTCATTGTTTCAGCTTGAATTGAGACTATGGACTGACGCTCTAAAGTGAAGTAAATCGATTTTAATTTCGTATGGACCATTTCTGATTCGAGAAGTTTTTGTAATTTGATGCAATATCGGAATGAAGTTTGTACGTTTTAATTAAAATTCCACGTAGTGGGATGTTCGTTTTGTGCACGCAAACTGCAAATTATATATTGAAGTACGTAATTCATTTGATAATTAAACAAGTTTAAATTATATGTATTTATATATATATATATATATATATATATATATATATATATATATATATATATATATATATTAAATTTTCAGGGTAAGTTAGTTATAATTTCTTATAAAGCAATTTTGTTTCTAACCCTTTCTTAATCTTGTGTCCTGTTTATTTTTATTCTGAACTGTATGTGATTGACCATATTAAGTAGTTTATTTATTCTTTTCCTTTTGTAGCCAATATTAGTTTATTCTCGTTTCCTTGAGCTGGTTTTTATGTTTCACCACATTCATTAATATATAAATCCACTCAGTTTTTTTGAGTTTCACATTTACTGTGAGGAATTACACGTAGATTACAATGTATGTCCTCTGCCATCATCTGGTTTTTGTATTTTGGAAACATATTTCTGAAATGTAAAATAAATAAAAAATATTTACTTTTACCTAATTTAGATTTCCAAAACTGTAATATTTTTGTGGTGATAATTTTCAAAATGATTTTCATAAAGTTCTTGCTCTTCTTTGTCAAATATTCTGTTGTCATTTTCAATCTTCTCAGAAATTTCATCGATTTGCAACTTTACATTTCTATACACTTATGTTAAAATGACACCTATTCGTATAGGTTTTTCATCAAAAAATTGTAACTGGGCGACAATATGTATATGAAGACACTTCGCTAAAAATTATACAATAATGAATGAAAAAAAATCCCGTAGAAGAAAATTTACAGAATAATGTGTACATGAGACTTTTTCTTTCTGATATTCATATTTTCAACTGGGAGAAAAATTAACAATGCGATTATTGTGTTAAATTAGAACTGATTTTATCCTACCCTATATATGAAAGGCATACAACTTTAGAAATACGTTTATGCCCAGTCAATTATGAACGGATTGCTACAGATCGAAATATGCTTTGAGCGGTCGAATTTAAGGTAAATTTAAAAAGGAAAAAAAAAGAAAATGGAAATATTGTGACGGGTTTTCTATTTTAAAATTTATTTATATTTAGTAGCCAGACATACATTTCTATATACAAATATTAAAACTATTATTATGTACAATATCCCAAACCCCTTTCATGCAAACCTTAGTTCTTTGTAATATTCGTCAGTTTGGAAATTTTAAATCACGGTCTCATATTACTCAATCTGGAGTCAGCCAAGATAGTAATTTAGGTCTGATTAAAATCAATGATTTCTCTTCAATGTTTAGTACTGTTCCTTGTCTTTTGTATGCTGAAGGAGCGGTAGGAAAGAAATCTGATTGTCGGCTATTTCAAAGTGATATTGACTTACCCTTGGCGCACAATTAAGAGTTAAATGAAATGGTGTTAAAAGGATATCTGTGCGGGATTTCGGTGTAATTATGAACGGTGGTTTAACGTTTCAAAATTGTATTAACTAAATTTGTCAGAAAACCTAAGAGGTGCTAGGATTTGATTAGATTCATACGATGTTTCCCAGATTCCATAACAATAAATGTAGCGTGGCTTTGTTCAACTTTCTAGTCCATAATATACTTGAAACCAATGCAATCACTTGATCTCGTCAATGTCGGCGAAAATATGAAAAAAGTATAATATACTTTTATATAAAAAATGTAGGATTGCTATCCACATTTTTTACGTGAATACGTCTTTAACTACACTATATATATATTTGTTACTATACAGGGGTAATCCAAAAAACCTAATGATAACAAAATCAGAGGATACCGTTTGGGGTTGCAGTTTCGAATCTATCCTCTACATCAAAAATTAAATTTCACCACTGGATAGCTAAACGATCAAAGAATTCATTACAATAAACGAAAATAGTTACGTATCTCATGCGATGAAGGGGGAAGCGCCGCCATTTTGAGGTTATTTTGCTGCGTATCTAGATTTGCAATTAGTATAACTTTTGATTCGGAAAAGCTACAATGTTCGTTTAAGTTTTTATCGTCAGCTGTCATCAAAATCTATCGATTGTATATAAAACATCAGTTTAAAGTAGTGACAGTGAATATAATAAGGTATTAGAATGAAAGAAATATTAATAAAACATATATAATGTCGGCCTATACGCGTCGAAAAGTCAACATCAAATACAGAGATCGTATACGGCCGGAAAGGGCTTCTCAAGAACAATCGAATGGTAATAATAAAACTCCATATGACCGAGTCAAGCAGTGCCGGGAAAGTAAAATAATGAATGCGGCCGAGCGGATCAACGTTACATAGACGTATTCATGTACAACACACGGCCGTGTCCATGACACAGCCAAACCCCATTTTTTTCTTTCAGGTTTTGTAATTACCATAATCGAATATAATACTCTTCAACTCTAACAATAATCATTTTTTAACGTGTATTTCTTAAAACAATTAAATAATTATGTTAACTCTTCGGTATCGGAATTGTTAACGATTCATGGTTCTGAGTGTTACATGAAAGGATGGAGATTTTTTTAAATTTTATATTGTTCATTTCATTTGAAAGAGAAATGAACGAATGAATCAGCACTCACCTGCGCTCACTTTTTTAAACACTTACATACGTCAATCGATGCAGCATTGTAAGAGACAAACATGATATATTTTGCTTTTTTGATTACTTTAGGAATACGATTAAGGATTTGCTTCGTAATATACGACTGTTAGGTAATTTTAAGTTTAATTTGAATTGACATATGTTTTTTTTGGTTCATCTGCTACGGTTTCCAATATTATGTGTAATAGAAACTAATGAGCTTACACATCGTTTAATAAATAATCAGTAAGTTGAACATGATTTTCTAACAAATAAAAAATTTACTTGATCACTTGCTATTCCTAATCGCCAACCGGATGTGGATGTTTTCTCTAGAATACAAGTTTATTTTAGCGCCATTTACATCACGAAACTGGTCTTGATAGAAAATACGAATGTTAAAGGCTTTTATCTGTTAAAACTTTATGATAGTAGGGAACTCATATTTCTTTTTTTTTCCTGGCATTGAATCCAATGGAAATTTATTTCGAAATATTACAATTTTATGTTTCGTACATTTTTTTTACAGAATTACAAGGTGAATTTGATATTCTCTTCGAATGATCTGATTACAGCTTACTCTTTTCCGTAACCGTCCCAATCTTAATTCCTGCAATCATTGATCTTTATGACGGTATTTATTAAAAAAAGTGGAAGTAAATTTTGCATTCCTTATAAGGTTTCTTGCGTGTCATCGTCAAAGGCCGTATGCCTTGTGATCAACCCAACACATCACGGCGACGACGATTATTAGAAGAGATTAGTCAATTTCATTGTAATCGAGCCAAAATTACAAGCAACCTTCGGCCCTTATGAAAAATAAAGTATATATGGAATTTATTAAATTATCACCTCTTAAATTTGTTTTCCAATAAATCTTTCCTATGCATAAAAATAGCGCAAATAACCCGTTTGAAAATTCTATTACGCGAAGAACTGTTTAACGATTTGATCTGGAATTTAGCTTATCGATAAGCTTATCGATATAACTAAACCATATCTCAATAGTAAAAAATTACAAAGATTGATATGGAACTTTTAGTGGAGAAATTATTTAGTCTATTTTCATCTATCGTATGGGTCATCTTTTGGAAAAGTAAGTAATAAGAATTCCAAAGTACTTTCTTCGAAATTTTATATTAGATCCGTAGAACTGGACATTATTTAAAATGTCTGAAAGTGCGAAATTAAAAATTATAAGCAAAAAAGTTAATTACTTATTAAACTTTAAGAAATAAATTGCACTCATTATCATGAATTTTATAGTTCCTGAAATATTTGCGGTATTCTTATATATGTGAAAGCTACAATAAATAATACATTTGAATGTTGAAAAGTAATTTTTATATTATAATAAACAAATATCATTTATTAATATATATCATTTATTATTTTTGGATATGCTAGAGTGCACTGAAACCTCGTTGTGTGACTATTCGTACTTAACAGGTTTCGTACAGCGAGTTTCAATTTGAATGCTATCAGATTGTTTCTAAGTAGAAAGAGATGGGAAGTCGATAATAATGATATATATATATAGATATATATATATATATATATATATATATATATATATATATACATATATATATATATATATATATATATATATATATATATATATATATATATATATATATATATATATATATATTCTCACTAATGATTAGACTCAAGTTTAGTTTAAATTATTTCTCTATCCAAATGCTCATTACATATATATTAAGCAACTCAATATATTTGATATATTTCCACGATAACATCTAGTCAAAGGAAAATTCATAATTTTATAATAAAACATAAAACTTATATCAAATCGTATTAAAAAACTTAGAAATTAAATACATGTGTATCAATTGTGCACATACATTTTCTTTTCGTAGTTTTAAGTTCTTTTAAGCATAGTAAGATCGCATAAATTTATTAGAAATGAATTATGTAGAAGCATATGCGATATTACAATTGATAAGAAAAACAAGTGTTTTCTTTTATTTAAATTTAGGGGTTTAGTGACTTGTAAATATTTTAAATAGAAATCAATTTTATTTAAAAGTATAAAATATATTACACAGTAAATAATATATTACACATTATACAAATTTCACGTCAAAAACCATATTCCATATTTCGTCTACTATTTTTAAATTTTTTGAAACCGATGCCAAAGACGCTTTTTTCTCTAAATTCTGTTGTACCAACCACTTAAATCCTATGTAGATTTGAAACCTAATTAGGTTTTAAAGAAAGAAATAGTTGTAAAAATTTGATAATACTCGTACATCGTGCAGAAATTTCTATTTAATTGAAATCACTGATGTTTGATTAACGTCATTTTCGATCACTGTTAAGTTGCTTAGTGGTTAGGTGTTGTTATAATCTACAGACATATTAAAATAATAATGGGGTATACCTAATGTAATTTCAATTGAAAAATATGAAACGAAATTTTATTTTCATGTAATAGTTCTATGGTCATCAGTCTATATCCAGTGTACGGAAAGAACCTTGCATTCCTTGCAATTCCTTTGATATTGCATTGCCGACCCCGATTCTCTTACTCTCATCCGATTTTAGTCGGTCTATCTTTAGGATATCATCGCGGTTTTGAATCATTTTTTTCTTTAAATCCTCTGTAAATAAAATATGGATATGTAAATTTTAGTTATAATTATTTTTTTTATTAAATTTTACCTCGTCAGACAAGTATTTTATTGGTCAAAGTCTCGTTATGTTTTTTAAACAAAATATCTTTTATAATTACTACAACACACTAAGATATTTTATAAAATACGAAGAGAGTAAGGTGGTGGTAGACAAAATAATACACTACATTATGGTCGTTCATTAGGTTTACAAATTTAAATTTAAATTTTAAATTTAATATACATACGTGATAGCTCTTCCATAGATTTATTTTCACCTCCGAAGTCGGATGGAAGAAGGGCCTTTGGGAAAAAGTTGTACAAGTTTTCAGGGTTTTTATGCACGTACAATCTGCCAAGTATTTTATTACTTAAACATGTTTTCACTAGAGCGAGGACCCACTCAACTCCCATTGGGAGATGTACGTAATGTATGCTCTTTATTTTCGTGCCATAACATTTCTGGAGGTGAAAAATAGTAACAAATCGATTTTAGTAATTAAATATAGAAATTACTACAGGATATTAAGTTACGGTATCGTTTTGCATCCTTCTCTTTGCCCGTTACTATTTTCTAAAGTATTATGGATTTTGAATGCAGAATGCAGAATTATATGTCACATTTAATAATAACGTTTGCCAAATTTTTGTTAAGTGTTTGGTTTTCTATGCTTACAAATTACCTTGGGTGTTTTAATATTACCTGATGGGGTCTAGTTGAATCCAGATTTTAAATAAAAATCATTGTTTTTTTTTATTGCGGGTAATGCAATGACTTAAGGTTTGCTCTTAGGTAATCGTAAATATAAATATATTTCATCTCACAGATAATATGAGTATTTTTCCAACACTGTACTATATAACGACCTTTAAGTAATGTATAGAAAGCATATTCAATATTCCGCAAGTAGTTTATGTAAATTCTATGAAAAATAACTACATTTTTTACGTGTAGTAACTAAAAAAACTATTGATGTTGTGTACGCTTTTCTGGCATTTCTATTAACAAAAAGTTTTCAGTCTTACCAATACTCGTTAATTATTGATAAAAGGGCTAATCATGAAAATATCATTGACTGTCGTTTCGCAATTTTTAATAATGTTCAGCATGGTACAATAACTTAGTACTGTGCACTGCAGTGCTTGTATCTAAAGTACATACAAGTAGATTTTTTTCAAAAACTATATAGGATGTATATTTCTTTGGTCCACCCAACCAACTAAGATATGTCAATCCTACCACAGAGTCCACATGACTTTGGAAGGGATTAAGTAATTCAGCAATATTTTCTGTCGGTGGGCGTTGGTAGATTACAAAAACCTTTCGATGGATTAAATTTGTACAGAATGGTATTTCTGTACTTCATTTTTATTTTTGGAAAAATTTGCAGAAATCTATTCATACCTAGTTAGTCACTAATACAGATCTATTCTATAAACTATAAAGAAGATTCATAAAATACTATAGTGGAAGTTTAGTGAAATTTAATATTGTCATGATCAACAATTTTAGTTCAGTAATTTATTACAGCTTTAAAAATATTAGCATAAAGATATCGAGTACCTTAATATTTATAGAGTTAACCGTAAAAAGCAGTGAAATAAAAGCAGTCAGCTCTTGCAGACCTTTACTAGAGAAGAATTGAAGACCAAGTTAAATATTTGAGTCTAGATTTACTGAATATAAATTCTTACATCACCATACTTTAAACGTGTACAATAAATTCGAACTGAATGTTATATCGATCATTACATTGACAAACAAATTGGTGCAAAATGTAAACAAATTGATAAAAAAAAACAAATTGGTGCAAAATATAATGCTCGCTAACTGAATAAATATTACAACGCCCGCTAATCTCACTCTGTAAGAAATTCAGGTGTTCTATGTGATCGATACTATTAAATTAGATCCCTTATCATAAATTCTCGAGAATCACAAATTTTAGCATTATCATAATTTAAACATGTACAATAAATTCCATCGCGCATGTACATCTGAATCTATTTCCGATGATAAAAATGCTAAACTTCTTTTAATCAGACTTCAGAAGTATACGCAGTATTACTGTACGTATATTAAGAAATTGCACGATATAAATATGCGCCATCGCCTGGCATTTTACTTAATCTACTGGCTGACTGTCACTAAAGTGTAAACACTTGGTTTTTTCTCCGTAAAACATTCAACAGTAGGTGCGTATATTTTTGTATACATTGCATACATAGTTTTAAAAAGAACCATAAACAACATTTTGTTGAAAACAGAACGCCCCTTCAACAAAGTGAAATTTAAGTGTTTTTAATCTAATCAAATAATATCAATTGTTCAATAACTTGTAAAACTTAATCTGTTTTTGAAGACTAAAAGAAGATTGATGTACACAAATAAATCACCTACACTTGTTAATATTAAACACAACTACAGTAATTTTCTTTAACTATAGAAATACAAAGGCAATCTATAAACCGAAACAGGCAATATAAATTTATTTAAATATTTTCTAAAACACAACTTCGTTTACAATAAAGTGAATAGCTGTAAAATTTTATTATATATCCCTAAAGCATGATAGTCGCATTGGTATAAAGTTTGTCCCTTTTTCATGTAAAAATTTTCAGATTTTTAGTTATTAATTTTTCATTATCCTGAATGCTTGGTATGTAGTAGGCTCTTTGGAAAGTAACCTATAGGATTTGGTAATCATTAAGTAAGCGAGTGTTTAAGCTACAAAATTGTAGATGCAAACTTAAACTTGGAATACATTATATTTCTGACTAAATATACTAAAAATCTAACTATTTGACGGAATCGGGTTAATAGGATATCATAACAGCTATAAAGTGCTTCGAATAAAGGCTGTAAATTCCGGTAGTGCGACTTGGAATATTATGATACATTATCGTGCACCTATACTAGATATTAGACATTTGGTAAAATAAATATATGACATATAAAAATCAATCCATATATTAATTATCTAACCCTCTGAAGTATTTTCTAAATGTTTACTTATAGAATACTGTTTTAGAGATGTCAAATTCTTCACTCAGGGGATAGAGTTCAAAATTCTCTTTGGTAATAAAAGTTCTTTTAAATGCTCTATTTTTCTGCCAAAAATGTTTTACACTAAGCGTATGGTGTGAAATTTGAATTTGGTCTTGGTGGCTTTCTTCTTTCATAGTTTCATCAAAATTTTTACGAAAAATGCATGAAAGAAAAAAATTCTTAAAACGAAGTATTTTGAGACAATTCAGCATTAAAATAGTCCAAGAAGCTAAAGTATATCCGCAATGCAATTGTATTTTGGTTTGAATTGGCAGCATCGTTATATTTATGCGGTTTGCTAGTTATGAAATTAGTCCCGTCATTGTCGTGCGCTTTTGAATATCCTAGGATTATTCCACCGTCGTGAACGTGACTTCAATCCTGGTCAGGAGAAAAGACCAGCAGCATTTGTTCTTTGACCACAATAAGTGGTCAAAAATATATGAGGGGTTGAGATATTCCGAAGATTGCCATCACTACAATGAAACAGTGTTTGCCATTATGGAGTGTCAACAAATATATTCAAAAATACAAACATGGCTGCTTAAGTATCAACATGGTTATTATTAAAGAAAGCATTAAACGCTTGCTTGAAACATTGAAAAATGTAGTATACGCCAGTGATGATTGATGGAGTAGAAAATTACCCGTAAATTGGTCATAATTCTGCCCAGAAAGTATTTGCCCTAAAAATAAGAACAAATGATATATGATAGGCTTAGGTAAAAGAGCGTATAATAGCTGTCTGCAATATTTGAAAAAATTGTTTTAATTTAAAACACTATATTTTTATTGAAAAAACGAATTTTTTAAATATTGCTTACTTCAAAGAATTTCAATGTAAATTGAATTTATGATTGCGATAGCATCGGCATATTTAATTTTGTAGTCATATCCTATTTTTCTGTGTATCAGCAGTTATTCATCAGCCATTTTATAAATATATAATATTTAATTTTTGTGACCGCAGTTATTCGTCAGCCATTTTTCAAAATATTGTAATTATTGTAAGTAAAGATCAATAATTGACATACTAAATCGACGCCAAAGATCCAGATTAGTCATTTAATATTTCTAACATTATTATTTCTGTATATTGAAGAAGATATTAGTGGTGCCCGAGTCTGTATATTAGTGAAGAACGGGGTCATATATCAAGCAGTTCAGTTATTCGTCACAAAATAATGCCTTCAAATTGAACTTCATTACTTAAATAATCGGCAAGGAATATTAAATCGTTTCTACAAAGTGTATAACATTTGTGCGATTTGTCAATTTTTATTTATAACTTTAAATACGGGCAGAACAGAATATTAAGGATATTTCATGGTTTAAAAATATGTGTAAAGTCATTACTCTTAAACCCATAAAATTACATAACAGGTTATTTCCAATGGGGGGGGGGTACTGATTCCAATATATTTTTACCCCATCACATTTTTATAAATAAATAGAAAAGCAAAAGTAATTCTTTAAAACTTTATTATAGAATTCTAAAAAGTAATCAATACAAAAAGATAAAAACTGGGGTATGGTTTCAATTATTGCTCTAGACAATTGTATCGACGAAACTTGACACACATAGTTCTGGATTTTCGGTCCTTATAGCAAGGACAAAAGCAACAAGAATTGGGTTTGGTAGTATCTGGATGGAATTGAGTGGTGGAAGAATTGGGTTTGGTGGTGGCAAAATATTTTGAATAGTTTATATTGTAATCGATGTGTATTTCTACGGAGAGGTACTAAAGTGCCCCGGAAGTGCTGTGTTCGCGATTACAATTGTACGACATACGTACTATTGACGAAATTTTACATCAACTATCCACAAGAGACTAGAAGGAGTGATAAAGGGTGCGTGCCACCAGCATAAGCAATTTTAACTTTTAAGCCCTACTAGGGGTACTTCAGTATACCTGGTAAGGTTTAAGATTTATGATCGCCTATACCCATTTACTACATCACTTCAACCAAGAACCATCATAATTGTATATTTACACTATAATATTTAAAGTTTTTAAACTCAACGGTAATGTAACATTTGTATTGGTATGAGTTTTTATATATTGCAAAGCTCTATTAAGAGTCTGTTATTTACAAATACATGCATGTATTTACTTACGGTGACAACAAATAAAAATTTCTTTATTAACGCCGGACTTGTCTGGGCGAGGTGAGAAATTTTTAATCCTTTCCAGTCAACGATATAGTGATAACCTAGACACACATCTGCAAACACCAGGTATTCATGTACGTTGATAGTCATTTTCAAGTAATCTTCGAAGACAAATTTTGAGTCATCTTCACATTTGAATCTAAAATAAAATATAAATTTAAAGGTTGACTTTTTCCTGCCAGTTCTATTCGAAACGTGTTGCATGAAACGTTTACTAATTAAACAAATTATCATTTATTTAAGAAACTACTTTTGACAAAACAACTTATGGCAGATTACAGGATTAGGAGACATAGATAATAAGATGCTGTAATAATAACAAAACAGAGTAAAATTAACGCAATAAGATGAGTTTATTTTTAACACATATTCCACTGTAACGGCAAAAACTAACTCAAAAACTGTATGAAATGATGAACGCGTCACTGTAAATATTTTGACGATTAAGTTGTTCAAAATACATTTACGAATATGTGTCGCCTTGAAAATAATTGTTTGTCTATTTGTTGTAGAATATTTCATAAATTCGGGAAAATTGTTAATACACCGCATTATTGTATACAGCGATAAGAATATTTCGTAAATTCGGGAAGAATATGTAGAATATTTCGTAAATTCGGGAAGAATATGTAGAATATTTCGTAATATTTCGGGAAGAATATGTAGAATATTTCGTAAATTCGGAAAGAATATGTAGAATATTTCGTAAATTCGGGAAGAATATATAGAATATTTCGGGAAGAATATGTAGAATATTTTGTAAATTCGGGAAGAATATTTCGTAAATTCGGGAAGAATATGTAGAATATTTCGTAAATTCGGGAAGAATGTGTAGAATATTTCGGGAAGAATATGTAGAATATTTCATAAATTCGGGAAGAATATGTAGAATATTTTTAATATATATTAGAATATATAGAATATTTTTAATATATATTTAGAATATGTAGAATATGTTCGGAAGAATATGTAGAATATTTTTAATATATATTAAAATATGTAGAATATATTCGAAAGAATATGTAGAATATTTTTTAAATGTAGAATATTATTAAAATTCGGGAAAAATATTTAGAATATTTCGTAAATTCGGGAAGAATATGTAGAATATTTCGTAATGTAGAATATTTCGTAAATTCGGGAAAATTGTTAATACACCGCATTATTTTATACAGCGATAAGTAAGTAATGAGGGTAAACAGTGATAATAAGATGTAATAAAGCATGCCTTCGGAAATGAAGCTATATTTTGTACCACTCCATAATGCATGTAAAACTGTCACGTGTTGTCTTGTTTTTACGGTATTTCTAAGAAAGCGTGAAAATAAAATATGGAATGAGAAGTAGGACACGTTAGACAAATTGTTGTATCAACATTGTTTTTCATATTAAACAAATATATAAACATTTTTGTAGAAATTAGACACACTCATACTCTTACCGAGTGTGTCTTCTTTGTAATAATTTATTTATATATTTTTTAATCTTATACATGTATTTGTAAGTACCTAAAATATAAAACAATTGACCGTGCAAAATCAATACGTAATAAAAACTTTTTACCCGAAAATAATAATTCTAGTCATATCATCAAGACGTTTTGATATTAAGCCGGACGTGCAGTACTGAAAGACGATTTGAATATGCTCCAAATGTGGGTCACGGTTCAACATTAACTCAGGCAGTAAGCTGCGTGCTGTCAAGAGGTTGTCAATTTTCTGTTTTGTTCTTTCCAGGCTAAAGTTATTCATAAGCAAAATACAAAAAAGTTGCTCATCACCTGCGAGAATAAATAACAAATAAAAAAAATTACAAATTAAAATCGAAAGTTAAACTAATTTAAATTTTACATCTTATCGTGTTTATAATAAGTGTGTTCGTAATAATATGAGAATAAGCAATCTTAGAGAACAGTTTGACAGTAGTTGACATAAGTGTTAGTCGTATTTTGAAGTATAACAGATTGTTTTATAGCAACATATAAAGCACAATACCTAGGCCACTATGGAACTCGTATTATGGAAAGTAGTTGATATAGAATGAAATTTATTTCGTTGCCTTTTATTTAGTTAATGTAATAAAAACTTTCCTATTATATCTGTTGCAGATAACTAATTACTAATAATTGAAGCCAAGCAATGTAATTGACGCCTGCTCAAAATTTTATTTATTACATTTTGATATATACGTATATATATATGTATATATATATATATATATATATATATATATATGTATATATACATACACATATATATATATATATAATATATATATATATATATATATATATATATATATATATATATATATATATATATGTATATAATGTAGTACAAATCTTAAAACCCCTAATTATTTACTGAATGGAACATGTCAATCTGATTACCTAATAAATATAAAGCCTACAAAATATCAATCAACAACTAGATCATATCCAGTTTTTTCAATTCGAGATATGCCCTCGCTCAACGATTATTATTTGTCTAAGATGAAAAAAAATATTATTAGAATAAAATATTAAACAAATTTTAAATAAGCCTTATTACAAATACCATAATCACTTTTCTTTTACTAATTAAATGAACACGTATTATAAGACATAATATATGACATTCTCGATGGTATTATTCAAACTCTATACATATTAATATCATACCAGCTCCGTAAAACAACGAGCTTTTTAATAATAAATTCTAAACATGATTTATTGAACTTAATTAAGCTAAAATTTTAAAACAACAAAAATTATTACAAGAGCAATATTGACAACGCGAACTGCTAAAAGCTAAAAAGTGACTTCTCCATAGCACCGAATTGACACGCCCACCATCTTATACTGAAAAAACCCAACTATTATTTACCTGTTTGGCGACTCTATTCTGTTTTTTTTTTGTTACGATGTGTCATCTTCACTAGGTATATGGGTCATATATAATAAGTGAAAATATGATTTTCTTACATCTGTTAAATGGAGGTTCTATTTATAAACAACTATTGCCGCTGAAGTGCATTTACCTTTGGCATGTACCATAAAAATATGCCTTTTATATAATTACTCTGAAAATATAAGTATTCCCATTTTCGCGCCATTCAACTGCTATTAGTACGAGTTAAGAAATTAGGCGGGAAAAGGCTTTAGAAATAAATTTTCCTTTTAACAAAAATAACATGATTTTAGGCTTTTCATCTCGGTATGTGCAAACAATATGACTTTAATTAGAAGTTTTTGTTATAAGTTTTTTTGTGTTCCGAAAGCGTTTACTTTAAGATACGTTTCTTATACTTTATAGTTTTAATAAAGTATTTTTAGAGTAACTTTATGAATATTTAAATTTATACGTAATCGATTTAAATTTGTCTCAACAAATTGTGATGTCTGAAGTCTCCGTGCGCGCAGTAGTGTTGTAATATTCGTGAATTAATGGTTAAACAAAAGATATTAAAATTAAGACAACGAATAACTTAAAAATATGATTCTGCACTTTTCCCTGTGATGATCCATTTTTATTGTAATCTTCCGCAGCTTTTTGGCCGCAGTATCCTTTGGGGTTTCTGCTAGTAGCGTACTTTGGGTTCATTAGTCATCAAGCGTGAAGTCAGTGAATGTTGTTTTGTTGCCGACTTTAAATATATTCGAAATAATTTCTATGTCACAAACTATTCACTTTAAATTATAGGATATCCATGAACGGTGGGTAATCACTGCTAGTCCGTCATTATTTCTTGTATCTTAGCGTATTTGACTCTAATTTATAGTAGATAGAAAATCCATTGTGATCTGTATATAGTCAATATTAAAATGAGTTACATCGCAAAATGTTAGAAACGAAAATTAAAGATCATTCAGAATTTATAATAGCCTTTAGTAAAATAATTAAAAAACGTAATTAATCGAACTTACGAAAGATATCTGCGGGAAAATGAAGCTGCATTTTGTACCAGTCTTTAATGCTTGCGATACTCTCTAGCGCAATCTTGTCTGTCACAAGGCATTTGGCGAGGGATAATTCGTAGTCATTTTCCTCAATTTGTAGAAAGTCATCTGCTATTGACAGCATCTAATAAAGCATATAAAATATTTATTGTGACGTGTAAGTCGTGAGCTCTGTCACTTAGCTTAATTTAAAACCTATTTTAACTAGACTATACATGCAATTTAACCATAATTGTTTGTTAATTATGGCTGAAAAAATAAATTATTAATTATAATATTTAGGCTGTAAATAGTATAATAATAGATAATTTTCAGAGAAAATGATATGCCCTATCAATGCGATTTTGTTTGGATTCCATACGTAGAAAGTGTCACTTTTGTTTATCTAACATCATTATGCTTTCACAATCTTCAACAAGTTCTTTTATATTTCTTGATGGATTAAGGAAACGTAAATATGGGACGTATGAAAGGCTAATGAAAATAATCGTTTTCACTTTATATATGCATTTTTTTTCCAGAAATTATCTGGGCATAACCTAACTGAAAATATCATAACATACGATAAAAATAAAATTATTTTAATAGCTAGCGTGTGCTAAACTTCGATATATTCTTGTTTAAGTCGAATATAATATTAATAAATTTACGTTTAATGAATACTTTACTCAAGCATTGAGCATCTGTGTAAATAATTAGAGGTTCGGTGTAATATTTTCAATTAGTTATCGACGAAAATTTACTTACCTTACGTCTAGACGCTGCGTAAGTCGAACCGCTAATGTCAAATAAATTACTAATTTTATTTTTCATATAGAGAAAATGTAACATAAATAAACTGCTAATGTACGTTGTGTAAAATGTAAACAAATTCAATTAATCCATGTTTTTGTTGCCGCGTCCCACTACGTCAAATAACTCAATTCAAAGTATTAAAATTTAATACATAAAATATATTAAAAAAATAAGAAATAGTTTAAATCACACACAAAGAAAATTATAGAAAAACAGACCATTATAAGATTATATAATTAACTACCGAAATAACAAAATGAAAAGCGTACTTGCAAAAGCCAGTTCCTTTCCTAACATTTCCATATCTATAAAATAAAGCACGTGACAAGTAGCTGCGAACCCTACATGACCTCCAAGCTCTTTGAATATTGTAATAGTATTGTGTGGGCCCAAAACAAAAACCTTTGACTAAAGGTTTTCTATTTAGGTATTTATACACAACAAGAGAAACTCTTTTACTAAATAAAAATTTATTAAAGTTCAGATTCAATAATCTGTGTAAATTACGACCTGATCTGTTAAAATAACCAGATAAAATATTAGCGAAGATTAAAAACACACATTTTGCTAAATATTTCAAAAAATGATTCGTTATTAAAAAAGGAGCACAAATCGTTTACTTAAAGTTTTACAATTTTGCAAGAATTTTTGTTTTGTATCAAGATTTAACTAAATGATCATTTCAATAATAGAAACATATGCATCTACAACAGAATTTACATCTCAAGAAATATAAGATTTTTATGAAAGATTACAAAACTGCAAGGTGCGTACTGATATAATGGAAAAATATATATTCTGTTGGATACCCTTATTTCCCAAATTGTTCAACAAGAACCTGGAGAAGAAGCAACAGATGAAAAATTATTGTATGTAATTATTGTATGTATTTGATGTTTCAAATACATAAAATTTTTATTTGGATAAGTGATTTTTAAACAACGGCGAAAAAAAGGGAAATTTTTACAGTTATTGTATTCTTATTGCGTATTTTATTCATATCATTGTTATTTTTCAAATAATTTCCATGATTACTTTATATGGAAGATTATACTCCCAGTATAGAACCATAAAATTTGACCAGAATCTAAATGTGAAAATATACATCAATAACTCCATATAACTCTTTAACGAGTAACAGCACAGGTACCGTAATTGAATTTGGATGACATGTTTAATGATAATGCAATAAAATACGATTAAGTGTGACATAAATTTGCTCTTTAGCAGTTTTGGGTACAACGATGAAACTGGAAGATGGTTATGGGAACTTTTGAGTGATCAGGTGTAAACTTATAATTTCCTTAATTCTTAACGAATACTATCCATATAGTATTCAGTCCCCAACAATATAATATTTTGATAATTTTAACCCATGATCCATAAGTATTGATATTGCAAATTTACAGTCTACCTAACCGTAAAATATAAACACGTACCATTTTTCACTTAGAATTGTATATCTTCAGCAGAGATAGGATTGTAGATTTTAAGCTTTAACATTGAACTTTGAATTTCAATTCCTCAGTCCTGATACTGCAGGGGTACCCCCGGCCTAAACCGAGAGATTTAGGAATCTGCTGTTCGTAAATTAGTACTTTGAATTTTAAGCGAAGACTTTGCCATAAAGTTTGGATTCTAACCTATGCATGCTTGATACTGGTTGCCTGAACTGTGAGACCTGTGGAACTGCTGTTTTTAAACACATATTGTAGGTCTTAAGTGGAGACTTTGCCATTAAACTCCTGGTTCTAACTCCTCAGTTTTAGCACTGTGGGAGTACTACCTATGTAAATTGTGAGTATTGGATATCTGATATTTTTAGGTTATTATTCTGAATCTCCAGTAGATATCATATCTTTGAACTTCGAATCCAACTATCAGTCCTGGCTCTGCAGAGATATTGTCTTCTTAAATCGTGAACTTCTGTTTTTAAATTAGGATATTGAGTATTCAAACTAACTATAATTAAATATAGTTAGTTTTAGTTCATATTTAAAACAAATATATTTAATCCTAATCTTGTCTTGATATATTGATTGTTTGACCGATGCCTGAATACTTTTTCTTAAATTAATTCTATTAATAATTTTTCAATTACATAAGTAACTTGAAGTCCAATATTGTCGTATAAGATTTAGTGTATGTGATATTCTAGAAATAAATTGTTTATTATTATTATTGGTTTCACCATAAATATTTTTCCCAAGCAAAGACTGTCACTCTATTTCGAATTTTAAAAGCTTTTTCTTCTGATGCTGCGGTGGTGTGGTCAATTTTATGTAATTAAACTCATATTTCCGGCATTAATCAAACAATTAATGATTATCCTTTCTTTGAAGAGTTTCAGTGTAGTATGATAAAAAAATTGTTAGAATTTTACCATGGCAATTAAAAATACCCCATATAATACTTCAATAACGAACATCACAGATGCCTTAACCGAGTTTACTGATAATCAGATCACAACGTCCCTAAAATTTTGACATGGCTGCGGTCGTATAAATCTGTTCTTTAGTAAAATTAGACAATATATATATATATATATATATATATATATATATATATATATGTATATATATGTATATATATGTATATATATATATATATATATATATATATATATATATATATATATGTATACATATATATATATATATATATAAGCAGTATGCACATGAATATACTGTATCTTTCAATTTCAAGTGTAACTCTATGGAGAAAGTATTCTCAGAGGAAGAATATATAAAGGACACACAAAATGAAATAAATACGACTAAGGAGCTATTAGCTGTTATGAAAGGTGCTTTTAATCGTGGAGCACCAATAGAAAAAGGCTGTGGATTTTAAAACGATGTGATTTGAAGCAAATACCATCGCTGTTGACAAAAATCAACACTCCTATTGAAACAGGTGTGTTGATTTTTGTACGACCTCTGTCGCTTTACGAGATTTGTTTAAAAGTATAAATGATGTAAATATTACACTAATACAATTTATGCACATGTTTTTGTTATTATAGAAAAAAAAATTATTGAAAATAATATTTTGTTTTATTTAACAATAATTTATTCACAAATTGTTTGGTCGCTTTTTATACTTTATAATTCTTTGTTTACTTTTTAATAAAAACCAGTAACGATACGCATTTAACGTATCGACACATGCATAAAGTAGGATTCTATATTTGTGTCCTAAAATTATTATTGAATTTTATTTTTTTTAAATCGACGGTAAGAAAATTTTAAGTGGGCACATTTTTTTGCAATCTAAAATTTAATATTTTACGAATGGAGCTAAAAATGCATGTGAAAGTTTAATATAATTTTGAAGACTTTTCTAATATAGAAATAATATACACCATATTATGTTTTTTTAAAATATTATCCATTAAGTATTTTATGCTTGCTCTCTTGAATCTTAAAAAAATAAAAAGGTACTAAATTATTTTCTAACCAATCCATTCTACTTTTTAATCCATATTTTATTTTCACGTTTGCTTGAAAAGCTATCCAATTTACATTCTTAAGACGATATCCAATTTTATGCAAGATATTTTACCGCATGATTGGAAATTTTACATTGCTCTATTTCAAACGGATCGTAATAGAATACTTTTCAAAAACACATACTTTGTTGAAGAAGAACCAAGAAGTAAATATTTGAGCTGATGTTATCACCATATTTATGTTAAAATGATTATTGATTATTTTAAATTATTTGAAGTGAATTGCACAATACCACTAATTGTCATCATATGCTCTTCTATATTATAGTTTCCTCTTGTTCTATAAAAGAGAAAAACCCTACCAATAAACCGCAATAAAATGAGTGTGAAAACAAGTGCTACGTAATTATTGAACGGTAACTGAAGACATATTTAAAACAAACTATATATTAATAAATACTTAAGTATGGATATGATAAATACAGAATCAATATGAAATAATATAAAATCAAAACAAAGTAACAAACATGTTAGAGGTAGGGAATGGATAATTGGAGGTGTTGGAAGGAATTTCGATCTGCCGATTATGATAGTTAATATAAATTCACATGACTTTTGAACATAGAAAAAGAGGGCGCATTTTGAGCACTTGTGTTTAGTAGATCAGCTATACATAGTTTTGACAGAAGTTTTTGACTGCCAGTTATGATAGCCTATGATTTAGAGTGATATTCTATTAAATTGATAACACTAAATGGAATGACTTAACAAATTAATCATAGTTAAATGTAGCTAACCGTTTTAGTCCAATGAAGTTTCTATAAGACACTATGCATCATTAAAAAAAATTTTAGCCTTATTTCCTCATCCTCTTGGGTTGGCTTATCAATTCAACACGCCTTACACCTGTTTTTAATATGTATCACCAGATACCACATCTATGTAAACAAACGCTAATCAAACAGACTGACCAAGTTTGCACAGGTGTTTGAATAAAATGAGCAACTGTATTAGATTCCGTGCTTCGATACAGTAAGGTAGTGGTTGATTTTCTTTTATTGAATTATCGGTTTTACTAGTTATGACTTTAGAAGAACAGAACTTCAATATTTTTGTTAAAATATAGGTATATCATCACTTCATTTCTAGTGTATGTTGATTACTCGGATATAGAGGATCTACTAAAGAATTGCAGTATCTAAACTTTCTCAAATCTGCAATGTCTTATTGATATTAATGATATATAAGATAATTCCAGATTTATTCGTATGATACACATATATTTCAATTCAAAATTTTACCAATGTCTGAAATTTTTGGTCTACACAAAGGATAATTTTTTCTAATTGTAATTTCTGTTACTGAATATACCTAAGTTCTATATGCCTAATGAACAAATGATGCCTAAATGATAAATGCCTAAGTTCTGTTACTGAATAAACCTAAGATCCGTAATTAAGGAAAATGGTAAAAGCAAGTGCTCACTATTGATTTAAATTATTTCTTTATAGTGCCACCATATAAAATGGCCAAGGTCATGTTTTTCTTCATTGTATTGCATCACAAATGATGTAGATTAAACTGTGTAGCAGGAAGAAGATAATTTATTTGATAAATAAACCCCACTGCATCGCAAAAAGATGGCTGTTAATTTCAATATGGATATTATGCGTTGTCAGCTCATAACACAATGCAGCTTTGCGTTGTAAATATTGTTCTATTAATTATTTTATGACATGCTAAAGGATAGTTACAATCAAGAAGAACAAACCTTCAAAAACAGAATGTTAGCGTTGAGCACAGTGTATCGTGGGTATCGTGGATTTAGTTCCATTCGAATGTCTCTATACTTCAAGAACTCGGCATCAAATAATATCTATCAACACTTGTTCAGACTCGGATTCTAATTTTTTTTAGTCACGACATGCGTGGAGAAAGTAGCTCCATAGAGTACATTGTTGTGCAGGGATGACTAGAAGGCACTAGATCACGTGGGAGGTCATATATGGAGTGGACAGACTAGGTCAAGTATGGTGTAGGCGGTCTCCTGTATTAAGTGTGTGTAGTGTAACAGGGCGACGACAAATAAAATGAGATGGAGAGGCATCGTGAGGCGAGTAATAACAGTTACCCATAACAATACTACATGTTGACCACGACTTCTCTATCAAGAGTGAAACGACGGAAAGGAAGAATGACGAGATGAGTAAATGAACCAGTGTTGTTTGAGTTATTCTATATTGGGAAAATGTTTAAAGTTATTAGTGAGTAAATTTGGCGTACTCCATAATATAGATAGTTGCAGATTCTAAGGTTTAAACTTTATAATGTATCAATAAAGTAATGAATAAACAGCTACCCGGCGTCAATAACGTTGATATGTAAAAAAAGCCTTAAAGTAATTTGTGAGTAATTTGGTTTTTATTACTTTCTTTTGGTGAATATCCAAAATTTTGAAGCGGAAATGGAAGCAAAATATTAAAAACATATTACAAATAAACATAAAATATTATTTTCAGTGCTAAGCTAAACAATATTCTCGTTCACGCATACTACCAATACACACACCTGCACACATGCACACATAAACGCAAGCGCACGTTCACGCACGTACGCACGCGTGCACACATACACGCATGGAAGAAAGCATACTCGCACGCACGCATGCACGCAGTCGTGTCACATATATCCGTATGCATGCACGCAAATCCGCATACATACATTATATTTTGTTTACAAATTTTTAAAATCGTCCCCTGATTCTTTGTTTTTTTTTTCATTTTCATTTTCTTTCATGATTTAAACTTCGTTTTCGTTTATGTGAAAAACTACGCATACTATAAAGCTTCCCAATCTGAAAAAAATCTATACCCATGTTGTATTTCTTTCTCTGTTAGATATAAAAATTCTCAATTACGTAATGCAATCCAGTTGGCCCAATAAAAGATAGAACAAATAAAGGTAAAAAGTTAATGAAACAAAATTGTTTTTTAAAAAAATTAGTAACATGTTATAAACATTACAACATTAATAATTTTGCATCATATAATAAGTACAAAATCTCATTTATTCTATAATCATAAATGTAAGACTTGCAAAACAAAATACAATCATAAATTATGGCCGCCGATATACAATAAGTCACAGCGATAAAAATAACAGTGCAGATGACGCTGCTATTATTCGTTATTTTATTCTTTTTCTTTATATATAGTTGCGCACATGTTTACCTTGTTGTAACGAAAATATTTTCGTATCAGTTGCGTGTTCACTGATGTTTCTTATATATATATATATATATATATATATATATATATATATACCCACTTGAGGAAATATATTCCGTTCAACGAAACCAAATTTTTTTTCGTATTGCAAATCAGACAATGCAAATTAAATTGTCTAATAACTTGCAAAACGCAATCAATTTTCCAAAAGATGATTTTTAATTGTAATCGTTCTAGTTACGATAATGTGTTTTAAAAATTCCTGTGTAACCATTATATTTGAGCGTATTAAAACGTATGGGATCAAGCAATCGCATCAGGGTTATAGCCGCTACTGTTATCGTGCGAGGTTTATTATTTTGATTACCACCTGTCTGGGTCTTGAAAGCTCGATTAATTTAAAATCATTAATTGCAATATATATATATACATATATATATATATATATATATATATATATATATATATATATATATATATATATATATATATATACTATATTTTCATAGCAGTGTAAAAAACGAAAAAAGATTTAAAAAATTGCACTTTTTTTCATTCGGGAGTTATTTATGGCTTCTTGATAGTTATGTACAATTTGGTCATTCAGTGAAATGTAACTCCATATGTACAGGCCTTATTTCGGAATGTTACATAAAAAATACGAGCAATGTTCCTCATTCTGTAAAAACATTTCGTTTGAAAAAGGGTTGCTTTATTCAGTAAATGAAGCAAAAAGGACGATATTTGAAATTGTTGTATTTACAATAGTCACCCTAGTGTAGTGGCCGATTATAAATAATTAAATAGAGCTCAACATCCGCTCTTAAATAAAAACGAATTTGCCGGTTTTTGAGTACATAATTATAACTGTTTTTTTAATTATTTCATAACCTCAGATTAAGAATTGCTTATTAATCTGATGTTGAAGACTGATAATGTTTAATGTATTCTATATCAATACGGTAGCAGTGCTGAAAGTCCTCAGAACTATCCATATATAAAAATGGTGATAAAAAATAACACAAACTTCGTAAATCAAATTTTTACTTGAACAGTTTAGATATTATACTCGAATTTAAGGATTGTTTTTACAAATTGACGGCAATTTAAAATTATCTTTATCACGTTAAGATCAATTTAACGCGAGAAAGTTTTATTTGGTGGTCAATTTCATAAGTAACAAGGTTAAGATCGACTTCGATTAGATTTTATGGTAAAGGTTTGCCTATTAGTAGACTCGGGAAAGTTCAGTCATTGGTGTGAGTCAAGTCTGGAAAATTCCACAAGATAATTTGAGCGTCAAAAAGCTTTGTTTTAGGTGAATAACCTAATATGTAATAGACACTAAAAGTTTGCGTTGATTGTTGTAGCGAAATGTTAGAAAAATTCGACAGATTTTACTCAAATGAAATAATGGAGAGGTTGATTCACTGTTACGAACTCGATATTAAGAGGTAGTTTGCGTAGTGAGTGTTTCTTTCTATAAGTTCCAGATACTGACATATCATCCATGGTTTGCTTGTTATTTTGGAAAAAGTTTGGGAGCAACGCATAGCAATATCATTGACGGTGGTGTTCGTAATCTGCTCACTACAATGCCTCCCTACACTTAACTAGGAGAACGAGTATTTGATTACCACGGGTGAACAAATGATGCGTCAATTGCAAAAAAGTCTAGAATTTGTCTCTAGCGATCTCCATTTTATCCCAAAAATGAAAGATTAAATGCGAGGAATATGATACCCACATGTCAAAAAAGTGGTGACTATGTTCAAAAATACCGCTAGAAAGATGTCAAAAGAAGAGAGAGTTGAATGCTTCCATCAGTGGTTTTATCGAATGAAACGATACATAGATTTTCACGGATAATATGTTGCGAAGTAATAAATAAATTAATTAGCTAATTGATCGGATTACGATTATCTAAAACTGTCAGGAACATCTCCCGTATTACACTTAAGCAAATTTATGTACATTAAAATTATTAATGAAAAAATATTTACAGTTTTATGACTCATCGGTAAGTTTCAAATCGTTAAAATTAATTTTCACAAGAATAAATATAAAATATTCAGTGTATAAACAAATTATATCGCAATTGTCAATTGATGCATCGTTGTAAGACAAGGAACAAGGCAACGATCGTAAACATACTGTCATATGTTAATATGCCTAACCGTTCCGAGACAATAACCACATTACTTTGCAAGATATAGTCTTATTTATCCGCGTGATCCAATTAGTTATTATATCATTTTATATTACGTAAATATCATTAACGCTCACAAAGATCGCCAGATCAATTCTAGATTTATGGATTTTGCAAGAGATATTGTTACCGATTTTGTGATTGTACGAACTATTATTAAATTGATTCAAATCCCACGGGTACTACATGCTATCAGATTTTGTATGTTATACGAAAAAAATTGTTAGGTCATTTATTAAGATATGTATCATAATTTTTTCATTATTGCTTGAATGTGTTTTGTGAATTTTTTTTATAATTACATACTATTCATCCATAGCCGGTTCAATCAATTAATGTTTAGCCTAGTTAGTTTATTTATTTACGGGGCAAAAAGTTTTTTATAATTAGAAGTATGAATCAAATGAATATAAATAAAAGAGGAGACGCTTATTTTGAACTTTATTAATTTTATATGGTTGCTCTAAACATTTCACTTTAAATAATGTGTCCAGTGATTATAATATTCTTTTATAATTTTGTTAAATATTGCATTAAAATACCTGTAAAAATATCATCAAAATATTCTTCATAAGTCCATTTAATCAAAAATGAGTCTTCCGTTAATCGATCTTACTCGATGCTTAAAACATATTTTTCCAGAAAAAATTGACATCTCTAATTCACATCATAAATTTGGTTTTGTTTGCTTGGTTTGTGCTCGTCGTAACAAGTTGTTTTATATTTATTTGTATATATTAATATGGTTAAAGTCTCTTGATGTGCACAACTAGGATATTATCGTGCCGTGACATTAATTATTGGTATTTGAATATAAACACAATCTACATCATAGGCGCCATGTACCAAATCGTTGGTGATGAGAAGATAGCATCTAAACTATCCTCACTGGTTTATAGAATCAATAAAATTGTTGCATTAATATTCGGTACAGTCTACTAAGAGAAAAAGGAGATAATAATTATTGTTTCTGGAGAAAAATTGCAAGGATAGTTTTCTGGGATGACGTTTTTTAAACAATTTATCGTCATTTGTGTTAATATTAATGTAAAATTGTATTTTATATGCCAAAAAATAATTATAATATTTTCCAACTTTAATTATAGTGTTGGCGGACAAGAGCAGATGAACCTGTTGGTATCTACATATGCGGGAAAGGTCTTTCCATAGAATGCATTTCTCTGCTGAGGGATTAGAAATGGTGCTTATTTTTCTAATGAATTTCAAAATTATAGACAAACAGATATACGAACTTAGATAGGAATATGAAGGTGTAATGGGATTACTGAAAATATTGTACAAACAATGTCGAAGATGGAAGTTTTTCGATCACAAATTTTTAACCCCTTAAGTCGTTACTGATGTTCAAGTATGTGGTGAAATTTTTATATTTCCGATTTGAAATGTATAGCCTGCATGGCTTTTCAAGTGGGTAAATATTTATATCATTTAAAATGATATAAATATTTACCCTGTGAAGTCCTATGAGAGAGTATATTTTATTAAACATCTTACGACTAACATCAAATTTACTATAGAATACTATAAACGATCTTATCAATTAGTAGACCAAGATCTTTTGCAGTTGAAGTCAAAGGGACAGTTGTTAATGAAATACTGGCAAATCGTTTAAACAGGCTGCTGCCGGCAATTTAATATAAGAACCAATAATGTTAGCTTCTGATTTAATAAGTTTAATCAGAGGACCTGGCTTACTACCCACTGACTGAACAGATATAGACCTCCATTCGGTATAGTAATGAAGAAAGACATTTCTCCCGTATAGTATACGGAATTCCTTTTCTTTTTTTTATAAATGTTTTATTGCGAGTACAGATTTTTACTGAATAATATGAAATTTCAGTAAATATTAGTGTCAGTTTACATAGACAAGGTAAAATATCCATGGGTTTTCAGATACTATCCGTAAATTGATCAAGGCCAAATAAATACAAAATTTCTTTTGCACTGATTTGAAATATTTCATTCGATATCTCACAAAATTTTAAAGAGTATACAAACGTAATTCATATCACATACGTAAAGTTTAAACACTAAATTCAGACGATAATTAAAAGCATGTTGACTATTTTTTTGGGTTTTACTAAAGGAAGTTTCTGAACCAGAATTGGTTAGGGATATTTTGGCAGGCTAAACACTTTCATTAAAGATGTGTGTTTTATAGGAAGAACTACCATTATTGGACAAGAAAAAATTCATATATCGAGTTTGACATGTCTCAACATGTCAGGTGATTGTTAAATATCTGGGCGGGAATATATAATGAAAACAGTTGAACCTTTTTTCAAATTAGGATGAATGCCAATTTTTACCAACCTTTAATTGTAACAACGCTTGGTGACGATAGTGGTAATTAACCTCTACTTGATATGATTCACTTTTAGTTTAAGTACGATGAAGTAATATCACACTGCATCAAAAGTCACAAGGAGGCTTAATACCTGGTTTGGTGAAAAATGAATGGTCAATTAGAACGATGCAAATGGCTTGTTAGGTCGCTGGACAAACCTCCGATAGATTTTTTCTTGCGCGGTTTTATAAAAGAATTTGTGTCTTCTATGCCTTGTGCAAGTAATTAAATAAAGGTCTATATATTTGGTTGCTATCCATACTTCACAGAAGGTTGATTGTCTCAGTAGGCGAGCGTCATTTCCAACACTTTCTATAATACTGCTGAATGTTAAGGATGAGTGATATTACTAATTTCCGCGCAAAGCTTTATTTCCAATAAGACAATGTAGAGCATTAAAAATAAATTGTCATTTCTGTTTTATTATCTTCTGATTATTTGTTACTTATTTTTATTTCTATTCTATTGTTTTCTAAAAATTGTTTTTTATTATTTTTGAAAAACTAACCAATGCTAATCGTAAGTAATGTCAAATAATTTCATAGATATTACTCAGAAACTTGTTATAAAATATTTAAATACTTTTTTAATTAGCAATGATTGCAAGTGTGGAATTGGTGGGAAGTTCTGCAAATGATATGAAACATGCGATTAATTTTTTTTCTGTGGACAGAGAGAATAATCAAAGAATATTGTTTTTTCACATATTTAAGGTACGTTTGTCTACTCCACCATCTGTAGTGTTCAGCTATTAAAAAATATATGAACATCTGTCAAACGGAATAATTGTAAATTGGTGAAATTTACATTTATTCCGTTTGACAGATGTTCATTCGTCTTGAGTATATTTTGTAACTTTCCATATATTTTTGGGCCCGATCAATCGTTGATTGATATGTGGATAGCAACCGAACTCTTTGGCATTCGTTTAATTCAACAAATGCTTCTTAAACTGTTGCTTTAATTAGTTGGTCCTTTTTTGTGGTGCATTGTGTTAATCACAAGGTTTACGGTCTTTGACGGCGCAACGCACTGAGTGCTCGCAGGTTTGAAATTAAGCCGTTCGTCAAAGGGTGCTGGATTAATGTTTGTAATCATGTAGCTAAAATACCACGGACAAATGATGAGTAACATAGCAAAGGAATATGGTAGGTAGTTGACAAGTGTAATCTAACCATTAATTTGATTTAATATTTTAAAATTTTACCACCTTAAGTAATAAAATAAACTTTTATGCTAATGATATATTCGAGTGACATTTTTGATAACTGAGGTCTCCACAGACTAAAATTTTGGCAAAAAAAATGTTTTTTTTAAGGCAAATATTTATCATGTTGTTTTAGATTTAAAATAATGCATATTAATATGAACGTAATTGATCTTACAATGGCGCAAGTTAGAAACAATTATTTTATTTTCATTACAAACAATAATTTTTTAAGAATAAACCGTAAATAATGTTCATTTTGCTGTCACAAATACGACTACGTGAATTAGTGTATACCAAGTTACAATATCGCGATTTCTCAATGGAGATCTGGAATAGTGCGATACGGTTGTTTAACTGTGCCGAAAGATTATTTTCAGCTAATCTCTAGGTAATATTGCGTTTATGATTTATATATATTTAAAGGGGCTGTTAACATATAATTTACGGCTTAAGCTTAATGTCGCTTTAAAATATCCACGTGATAAATTCGAAATAAATATATTTTACCAGAGCTATTCATAAACGATAAAAGATTAAGAAATTTACCCACAAAAATATAAATTTTACTATTTTTTTCTAAACAAGTAATAATTCGGACTATGGTCCATGGGTAAAAGTTAGGAGGTTTACTCGTCCTTTTATATGTATCATGATCGTTTACACCATGTATATGTGTGAGTGTGTGTGCGTGGGTGCGCTCGCGTGCGCGCGCGTACGCAGGTGTGTGCGTCTGTGTGCATGTGTGTGCGTGGGTGTGTGTGTGTGCGCATGTGTGTGTGTGCTGTGTGTGTGAGCGCGTGTGTGCGCTTTTGTGTGCGCTTATGTGTGCGTGTGTGTACGTGTGGGTGCGTGTGTGTGAGAGCGCGTGCGCGTGTGTGTATGCGCGCGTTTATGTGTGTGTATGTGTGTGTGTGTGTGTGTACTCATCGTTTTTATACATTTTTCTATAAAACAAATCCTTCCTAAATTTATATAACGGAGGAAATACTAAGTGAAAGTATAACCCGCACGTGTCTGTGCATTAAAAATATTGGTAACAAACAATGATGGGGGGAACATAAATAAGAGAATTGTTAATTTTTGGAATGTGTGCCTATTCCTTTGTGTTTTCTGTACGTGTTTGTTTATGTCGTTTTGAAATTTCAACTTGACATAATATTTATTTTTAGTTCATTTCAATTAGTACACACGATTGAAAAATATGCGAATTTGGTATTTGAAAAATTCATTCATATTGCATTGGTACAACTAAATCAAAGAAGAGTTTAGTTTTTCGACGCGTGGGATACGACAAATTTATAATGTACCTATATACATCAATGTATGGTGCTACTTGTTTTAAATCTGGATTTAAAACAGTATTTTTTTTATTAATCTATTTTTATTTTATTTTCTGTAAAGGGAAAAAAACAAACACTATTTGAAATATTCTATGAATACTAAATACGAAATAAGTTTGTGTTCCGTCATTTCCACAAAGAACAAAGAAAAATAAATACAGTTATAATATATGCAATTAAATACAACAATACATAAAAGTAACAATGTTAATTTAAGCAAGTGAAACAATATTTTTTTTTTAGAATAAGACATAATATTAATATGGAAAACACTCGTAATTAACTTATCAATTATATAAAGCTGCAATTATGGAATACAAGTTATTTATGTAAGGCACTCTATTTAACTAAGTTGGACAAACAATGAATAAAGTAAAATGATAATAACATTACTGATCCGTCTGCTGCGCATAAATTTCACGGAGCCTGTTCTTTAGATATTTACCCGAATATGCAGTAATAAAATAAGCATGGGTAGAGAATAGGTGCGGAATTAAAAGGTACTTCAGAACGCAAGTCGACTGCGGACAGAAGCATGAAGACAGGTTCGTTATCGATCGCCTTCCATGTAAAACATTTTTCGATTTTGTATAAACTGATTTTGTTTCCTCAATTTGTTTCAAATTTGAATCGGTTTTCAGTAATTAATATTTAATTATTTTGCTAAGATTTGACGCTGTTTTAAATAAGCTTTTACGTGTAAGCAAATTTACTGTTTACGTACTTAATTCCCAATACGTAAAATGAAACTAGAGAGTTATATTTTCTGCTCATTGACAGAAAGATTTTAGAAGGAAATGATATAGGGGACACATGAGAAAAACAATAGAAAACAAAAATTGTGAATCTCCTTATTTATTCATGAATCACGAAATAAAAACTGAAGACATTTCCATGAAGTTATTATAGATGGATTTTATTTGATCTAGGCTGATATGTCGTAATTGGTCAACTGAAAAAAAAAATACCAATTTCGCATTTCAATATGAAGCGTACTTACTTAATAAACTATACTTTTATAATTATAAGTGTATATTAATTTTACGGTTAAAAAATCATTTCTTTAAGTTTTGTCTTATGTACGTATAATACGGAATATGTAAATATACACTTAATTTATTTTTTTCAGATTTAATTTAAATACTTATATAGAATCGCAGGATATATTTTTGTTTTCAGTCATTAATTTTTAGCTTTCTTAATTACTCCATTTAAGTTTTGATGATCTATCAATGAAATAACCAAATAGTGTACACTTAACTAGATAAATACAAACTAGAAACTTGGAGTATTTTGTAAACTCGTACATATTTTTGATACTTCTAAAATGTTCTGTAACCAAATTATGAAGGTGAAAGTAACTGTAAAGAGCATTGGTTAAAAGGTGTAGTGACTTGCGCGTACGATGATACTTAAGGGTCATGTAGAGAACATGGTATTCTGCCATAACTTTGTATCTCACCTAACCTAAAATTAGATTAAAGATATGGGTAATTATGATTTATCTAGCTATACAATATATTGACATTTTAATTAAATGTGTCAATTAAAAAGAATGTTTAAGGCAATAA
This sequence comes from Druceiella hillmani, assembly GCA_039881145.1. Classification (NCBI taxonomy): domain Eukaryota; kingdom Metazoa; phylum Arthropoda; class Insecta; order Lepidoptera; family Hepialidae; genus Druceiella; species Druceiella hillmani. Next base: position 6,221,570 of record JAYKKI010000009.1, read on the forward strand.
AAAAAAATTTTAAATTATGAGCTGAAAATTTAAAAAAAAAAGTGAATTATCTATAATAAAGTGTTTCGTTAAACTTAATCTCATCAATATTGGAATAGTTCAGTGTAACAGATGATTTTGATAGGTCGTACTTCGGTCTCTACGGAGATGTATTGACTGCCCATATATTAACCTATCGAAGTGTTTGTACACTAATACCATAATATTAGTGCGATTAAAGGACTAAAATACGAAATTGATCCACCAGAGAAATTGTAAGACAAGACGACGTAATATCTACTAAACTCTCCACCGCTATATTGAAAGATTCATAAAGTTTTAGATTGAGCTCGAGAACGAATACGAATTGGGTGTTAATATCAATGGCGAATATACCACTCACTCTTGATTTACCTACGATATAGTGGTTAATACAGAAACACTTAGACATGTTGGGAAAGCTACTTTCAAAGTTGCTGATCATTATATATGCCCTCGAAAAAATATCAAAAAAGATGGTAAATGAAATTTTTCGAGAAAGAGATAAATCGGAGAATTCAAATCATATTGAGCAGCATTACAAAATACATATCTCCTCGTCCAAAATACATCCGTGTTTGGAAACGAAATTCTTCACTCAGTGTATGTCGCTAAAGACGAAATAAGGAAGTAAGACGGGCTCAGAGGATGAGGAGGCTGAAGTAACAATGACCAGGTTCTATAGCACGAAAAATCAACGACGGTTGGGAAAAGGTTCCCAAATATCGATAATATACCAAAAATATGAAATGTGGGGCAAACATCTTGGTAAAGGTAATTACAAACCGTTGGATGAATCCAGCGAGAAATGTTCTCTTCCTGATTATGATCTGAATAGTTCGGTAATCATATAATTGCGTTAAAGAACAGATTAACTTATATAAGGGAGGTAAAATTTAATATTCACACAATAACTCAGTAGGGTATCACAATTATTCTGATAATCCAAATGTAAATATTATTAAAAAAAATGAAGGCTCGGGTAGTTCTACTGGAAATACTGAAAAAGATTTATGTTCAACGATATTACTTCAATGTCAATCAAGACTTGCAAATTTACGAACCTGTTAAGTACTTACGAACTTAAATTTACGAACCTGTCAATATGTTATGACGACATGATATCGTTTTTCGATAGTTGGGATATCCAGGTACCCTTATAGGATATTCATTCAACAAAAGAGATTGATGCCTAGGGAATGTTTACCTTTAAACGATTTTTTTTTCGAAACTCATAGTTACAAAGCTCACTAACTCACAAACAATTATTTTGTAAAATTATGAAAGGAGAGAGAGGAGGAATAGCAAACTAGCAGCTATCTGTATGCTTCATTGAAATTTCCTTGCTAAAGCAAACAATGTTAATAATAATGAAAATTTATTAACAGGTGAAATTTCAAGGTATGTTTAAATTTACATATAATCATTGGCGGTCATGTAGTGCTTATAATATTAATTTTATTATTATCACCTATTTATTAATTATAAAATAAATAACTTAAATAATATTAGATAGAAGAATCAGATGATTGTATGAACTTTTGTGGAGAATATTCTTCTGCACACAAAATATGCTTCGAACAGTGATATGAGGATTATATATCCAGAAGGGAACGTTAAGAAATGTGGTACCCTAAAAAATATGTTAAATACTATTATTTTTTCTTATTATTTTGATTTCAACATTAAAAAATAATTAAAAATATAATATTTCTATACTTGGTGGAAGATCGTGACAATCGAACTGAATTAGACGAGGATGTTGATGAACAGATTGAATGTGTTGCAGCTATTAATGAACCATCACAGTTGAAAGACGGAAAATATTTGGTCTAAAACATCATCAATTCAATATCGGCCCCTTATTTAAAATATTCTTCCACAAAAATCCGGACCGCATAGGAGTACGGAGACTTTTTCGTTCAAGGAAATATTCAAGGGCTTCCACTGCTGAAAGATTCGAACTAATTATTCATCATACCAACAAGAAGGCGGACCTGGTTTATGTAGAATAAAAAGAGTAAATCCCATGAAAAATAAATTGGTGAAAATTTTAACTCTTTAATGATTCTACGCAATCAGGGGCAAATAATTTTAACACTGACCATTCATATGTGGAAATCAAATTCTCATCAGTCATATCAAGCTGCGATAGGTATCATTCGATTATTCGGTTTGATGATGCGATTACTATTGAAGTACGAACTTCATCAAAAAGAATAAAGCAGCGTCTGTCTGCGATATACGAACAACGTTCAACAATTTATCACCGCTTTACAAACCAATGGAGAATTTAACAGTCGATGAGCAACTTTATCCATACAGAGGGCGGTTATATAAATAAACCAAGGTGGATCAATTTATGCATATAAATACAAACATACATATATATATATATATATATATATATATATATATATATATATATACATATATATATATATATATATATATATATATATATATATACATATATATATATATATATATATATATATATATATGTATATATAGTAAAAGAGAGGGAGAGAAATAATCGTATAGCAGGTAAATTACTTATTAAGTTAAAGCTAGGTGTAGCGATAAAATTTCAGAAAGCTATTTTTTTCATAAATGTCTCATTAAATTTGTGCAATATATCTGTCATTGAAATTTAAGTTTGCTGATTTCATACTTGGTTTCGTAATAAATTGCTAATTGTCCAACAACTTTGATCACGGAGATATTTGAGAAGTGAACATATAGTGAACAAAAATACAAATCAATAAAATTGTAATAAAGTAACGGTTATCGAGAATGAGCTTTTTGAACAGAACCCTTTACAGAGAGTTCTGTTCAAGAAGCTCATTGTCGCCTTAAAAATCAGTCACGTATCTGTTTGTGTCACATCCTTTTTTTCAGAAAAACTTTGAGGAAGAAATTGGAATTCTATGTAAGGAGAAAGCATATTAACTTTAACAAATATTTAGTAGTTTAACAATAAAAATATTTATGAGGAAAGTTTCCTGGGCAAATAAACCACTCGATTAGATTTTCTTGCATCGTTTGTGATTTTTTCTTGTGTCATGTATTGTATGATGGTATGAGATCGTACGAGCGAACTTATAGCGATCCCTAAACATTTTTCAGAACGTTATGTATGATACTTCTAAATGAAGTGCGGAAAATTTTCACAAAACGTTGCCGTTTTCCCGACCTATGAAATTGTTAAAATGTAAATTATAAAGAATAGCCCGATTGGAAGTTTATCTAATGTTTAATGAAAATAATAGTCATAATCTTAAATCTCATAATTTTTGAGAAATTTACATGTTTACATGTGAAATGTAACATAGGCCAATATACTTTGATTCTGAAATATAATAATTATATTTGTAAATAATTTAACAAAAATATATCGTATCCTTGAATGGTTATATGTCTTTACGTGTGTTGGAAACTTTTGTATTGCTAGTTATAGAATATGTAGGTGAAGAAAATGTTTTCAGAATATAGTGGACTCAAGTTTTTTCATTGGAGTTTTATGAGGAGTAAAATCAGAAGTTCAGAGCGTACGAAGTTCAGAGCGTTAAAAAAAGTGTAAACATTAGGTGGCCTCTCCGCAAAATTTTTCTGGGATTCTTTAGATTGAGATATAAGTATGTTTATTTGGGATTTTCTTAAGGCGTAATCGCAATTGCAGAGTTCGTCATATATAAGGTCGTATTAATAGAGAAAACATAAAACCAGATTAAATCGCGATTACGAAAATCTAGATTAATATGAATTGTCGTATTATGCCTTCAATGGTTAAGTAGATGCACATTAAAGTAGTATTAAATGAGTTTGGAAAATCAAAGATTAGCCGCTCGGAGATCTATATTTTGATTCAATATTTTCAGATATTTTTATTCGCAGTATATAATTTACATCAATCGTTAACTAATTTCAGGCACATATTATATATCGAATTATATATCGACAGTTGTAAGCACAGATCATATGCTAAAGTTGTAGGGGGCGTTTCTTTTTGGTTAAAAGTTTTGTATTCATCTTTTGTATCACCTTGTATTCATTTTACTACATTTAACGACAAAGTAGTAAAGTGAACACAAGAAAATGAAACACGGAATCAGAGAAAAGGCTATTGTTGCATATATTTCTCCCTTACAAAGATATAATTGAGGTGAAGATGAAAAAAAAACGCTTGCCGAAGCGCTATTGCCGAGAAATATATTGTTAGTGATAGTATTAATGAAAGGGTGAGTACAGTCAAATACACACATTTATAATGAAAACAGAATTAATTGGTTTGAACGAATGTAATTCTTTTTTTTCATATTTATATACAGTGTTACCTATTTCATATATTTCAAGACCACTGTAAAAGTTAGTTTTCATCGTACTTGAGGAGTAAACTCTAATCGCACGTCGGAGCTGACACGCACAATTTTGATCTCAATTCCACGTCACTATTAAAAAATGTAACCTTCAAATATGCCATTTTCAGAAATTTGTTTTTGAGACATATCGAAGAAAATTGACTTTTACATTGGTTAGACCATTATATTTAAAAATATCAAATTTAAAGTCGTAATCATTTTTAAACGAGACCTTTAATAAAAATCTTCAAAAAATAAAGAAAAGATTACAATTCATGAGATATTTTATTTTAATAAGATATTAATGAGTTTATAATAACAAAAACGTGGGAATTTTTGAGCGTTTTGAAATTAGTTCTCAATAAGCACTTTCTTAAAAAATTACTACAAAAACCTAATGTAAAAATAAAATAATTATCATTTATTTTAACTTCAAGTTGATAATAAATCTATATGGTATAATAAATTTAGGAAGATAATAAGGGTTTTAATAACAGGCTGGTAAAAATAAATGGTAAATAAAAAAAAACATTAGCCCCTATCAGATAATACAAATTCATTATCGCTGTCTGCCAGGGTAAGGTCCTATCAGTACATTAATATTGAGTAACTTTTTAATAAAATAAGGGCTTGGTTTTTATTTAAGCTCTATATGTGGAAAAAATTAAGACAGTTATCATTAGAGGTTTTCAATATATAAAACGGTGGAGAGAAATAAATCCATTTGAGTGCAATTTAAAATCTCCTTTCCCGAATTAAAATTTATGGAAATATTTACAGATTTGAAGGAATTTTACACCACGATGGGCTGCACAATACAGAAATAATCTCCCTTCTTTTTGTAAATTTTTTTCGAAAAATTTACAAAATTAGCCTGTAATTAGATAAATATCTGTCTGCCGGCCGCAAAGAAATAACTCGAGGATTACTAAATAAATATTAGTAAACTTTTTACCCACAGATGTTCAAAATACTCACATACAGTAAAATTAAAATATTAAAAACATTATTTCAAAAGTACAAAATGTATTCGAATTATTATTATTTTCCTTAATGAATATTTTTTATTCTAAGTTCATTGACAAATACCCGTTTACGTATTCCTTCATAATTTTTCTGAAGCAAGGAAATAGTAAATGAAAATTTCCTGAAATTATCAACGCAAATTAACTGAAATAATTAAATTTCAAAGTTCTAATCAGTTAAATCAATCTGTAATATTATTACCTAAATATTTTTTTCAGATTTTTATTCTAACGATTGAAAATTAGAGGGGAGGGGATCGGTTCGGAGTGTTAAGGCATATTTTTTGCAGAATATCTAAAAATGAAATAAAATGTAAATGGAACCTAATGTCATTTTAAAAGACCATTCCAGTTTGTTCGTTTTGCGTTTATAGGAAGTTATATTGATATTTTGCGAATAATTTAATATGTGGTTATACTTTATTTCTTGTCTCCATATATGTGTGTCACAATTAATTTTTTTTAAACTTTCCTAATATTGATAGCTAGTGTAATTTATATTATACTTGATTTTTTAATAAGTATTTTAATTACTGCAAAAGAACACAACTGAATGCATTCCAGTATACCGAATGTCTTATTAAACTTTTAGGCGGTGTACGGAATTAAATTCAGAAACAACAAAATATTAACGTTAAACATTTGATGAGTATGATATAGATAAGGTGAAGGCGTTTGGATAAACAAAGAAAAGTTACGTTATTTTTACGGACGAAATCAACGCTGTCGTCTTTGTGCATGGTAAAGACTTTAATTAGGACGAAACATAATGTCTCCCTGTATTGAGAAAAGGATGTATTTTACTTATTTATTTAATTATTTCGTTAATTTTTACTCAACTCACAAGCATTTGGGCGAGTTATTACAAAATGAAAAGAAGAATTAGGTGAGAGACATTTAAGCAAACAATAAATACAAAGATTGCTAAAGTAGTATGCAGCGAAAACAGAAATAAATATGACACATAAATAAGAGTAATAATATAAATATTATTTAATAATATTATTTATTTCAACACTTGTTTAAAATGTCTGTCCGCAAATAATTTGTGGTAATTTATAAAATGTAAAAATCACTAAAATATAAGCACGGAATTTGTAAACTTTTATTTATAATAATTTAGAAAAAGTTCTTTTTTGATCATAAATATGTCAATTGTTTATGTTTCTTTATTTTGAGAAAAAACTGTATATCATACTTTGTTCGTCTACTGGTATTATTGAAAATATTATTAAACGTTGTTTGCTTGATTTCGTAATAAACACGACGAGTTACATTGGACTTACATGGAACTAGGCGCGGGAGACATTGATGTTGATTAAACTTTCCCAGTTACACTGTTAAGAACAGCGAATGAAAAATGAAAATGATGGTTAAAATAAAAGTCAGGAGAAAATTTGGGAAATTACTGAAAAATAAAGGAAAATTGTCAGTCACCTGAAATACGAAGAATAATTTTCCTTGGCTATAATATTAGGCTTCTATATTTAACTTTTGGACGTTATTATTTTAGTCACAATTGGCCCGTATGTGATAGGCCCGTATGGTATCATCAAGACTCAAAAATAATATGTTCCATGGTGTAAGAAATTATAATAAATGTTTTTGTTCTCCATATTATATTTCATATTAAAAAGATATTAACCGACACAAAATAGCTTTATCATTATTACATGTGAGACAAAATTGTTTTCATGATTCATTTAGGCAACAACCCACCGTTACGTGTTAATTTTTTTCCTCTATTGCCAGCAATTTAAGATAACCTGGCAAAAATATTATGTCTATATTTCTATACATATGTCTATATTTTGCATATGTCTATAATTCTTTTAATTTCTTTTGCGACTGCCCTCTGATATACAAGAAATATATAAATCATTCACGTAAATAAACGACAAAGAAAATAAGGAAGAAGAAATAATTTTTCAGCATAATTTATATCAGAATTTAGATATGTAAATTCATTCAGTTTAGATGTATTTAATAAATATAAAATATCGTTTAAAAATCGACTTCGGAAAAGCTATGTACTAAAAAATAAAAACTAAATAATTCAAAATAGGTACCTATTTATTTACAATTAATAATTAAGTTACTTATTTTTAAAGTCGGTGCCAGTACTATCGACCAACTTAAACAAAAATAGAATTTAATACAAATTGAAAAGTTTAAATTCTAATATACTCACAATACTAAATAGATTCATAGAGGGATTATTTATAATACAAAATTTTACATTAGTTTATGTTGTTGAACCTGGTATCGACTTCAAAAATAATCAATTTAGTTATTTATTACAAATAAATGGGTACCTATTTTTAGTTAATTATTTTTTACTTTTTAGTACCTACCTTTTTTGAGGTCGGTTTTTTAAAAGATACTTTATAGTATCATTGTCAGTGATTAATATATTAATATTAATTACAATAATTATTTTCTTTCTTAGACTATTGTGTAATTATTGAAAGTCACGGACAAAAGCTAATATATAAATAGTTTCTAGTTTGTCTAAATTTGGTTATCAACAACATATAAACATGAAGCGATATTAGTAGCTGCTAGTGGTTAGCTGTTAGCCGTTGAAGAGTTCCGTTCTTCATATTAGAAATTCAATATCAGATTTTGTAAATTAAAAACCATCATGTGAGGAGTTCCGTTCTCCAGATTTCTGATATCTCCAGGTTCTGAAAATTTTGCAAAATAATTACTAAAGTAACAACTAATCAGTAGCAGATATTGCATCACAATTGCTTCACATCTTTAGAACTTATCATTAGACTCTAACATGTTCGATGGTACAGTTTATTTGTAAAGTAAAAACTACCGTAGCAAACAACTTAAATAATGTGTGATTTACTATCATCCCATAAGGAGTTCCATTGTTCATCTTCAAAATACATCATCATACTCTGACATGGTCGATAGTGTAGTTATATTGCAGAATAGCAACTTCCAGTAGAAAATATTTTGAATCGCTTTTAGTTTACTACCACCCATAAAGGAATTCCATTGTTCATCTTCAGAATTCACCGTCAGACCGTGACCTGGTCGAAGAAGTAGTTATTTTGCAAGGTAACTGCTAGTAGCAAATATCTTTAATGACGGTAAATTTACTAACATGCTTTAAAGAGTTTCATTTTTCGTCTCCCGAACTTATCATCAGAGCATGACCTGTTAAATGGTGTAGTTATTTTGCAAAATAAACCCGTAGCAAATATATTGAATCAGAGTTGATTTATTGCCAATAATTATGGAGTTCCATCGTTAATTTCCGAATCTCACAATCATATCCTCATCATATTTATATGGAACCAATTCTATAGGGTATCATAAGAGTGGTTTAAATAAAAAAGAATCATCAAAATCGGTCTACCCGTTAAATAATTATCGCTGGACACATAAAAAAAAAGATTCCGATGAATTGGGAACCTCCTCCTTTCCTTAAGTTTCAAATATCATTGTCAAGCCTCCTTGGTTAAGACTCTATTAAAAAAGTAAAAAGATATCAAATTTGATATACGATTTAAGTTCCGTTTCAATATCATCTCATATGAACAATGAGTTTCTTCTCCCAATATAACTGATATAAAACAAAACACACTGAATGATATTTATTATTCAAAGTATATTTTGTATTATTTAATGTATATTTTCTATACTTAAAGGTTCTATACTTAAAATCGAAAAGCGATTTTCATATTCCTTTGCTCCGTTCCTATGTTGTTTCCTTATTCATATTATATACTTTTTCAGTTTCAAATAAGAGTTTTTTCTGTAATAAAAATATATCATATAACTTATCCACTCCGTGGCTATCACTGTGCGTAGCTATCATGTTAAAGTGTCGTTCTATTGCGTCTTGAACTAAGGACAAACAGACACTATTTAGCATTACATTAGTTAAGGTAAGAAAACGGTAAAATTGACCTATTTTTTATTGGCAATATTTACGAAAGATATAATTAGACTGGCATAAAAAAGAAGTAAAACACAATAATATTGTTTTTAAATGCACACAACAAATATTTGTCCACGCACTACACAAAAACTGTTAAAAGGATATCGATGAAGTTTTAGCTGGTAGATTCTGTTCACTCTGAGGTATAATATGGTCTGCATGTTATCGCAATAAAGAAATGAAAAAGAAAAAATTGCAATTTAACATTTCAATATAAATTTTACTTACTTAAACAAATGTTAACTTTTATAATTTTTATAATAAATAGCATTATGTGTATTAATCTTAAAAATAATAATACTTTGTAAAGAAGGCAAAGCTAATTAGAAAATAATTTATTAGCTGCTTTGGTTTATGTAGAGATCGTTGACGTTAAAGATTGGTGATTATTTAGGATGAACGTATAAACAAAGAATAAGAGGTATACAAAGGTATATAATTGTATCATTGCATCTTTTATTATTATAGGTTAATTATAAAAAAGTTCAACAATATTTTCCAACACTCGATATATGAAACGGTATATTGTGAATATAGTAAGGAGTCATATTATTTATGAATTATGGGCTTTCTGTGACAGAATTCCAAACTAAACAATTTATAAATTAAAAAAAAGGAGAATTTTAGATGACCTTGTCGGTTTTTTAAAACATTACAAAATTCAAAATATTTTTAAGCTACACATAAACACGGTTACAATTTTCTTCTACTCGTAAATTTGCTTCTAACCTGTCGCTATTTAGAAAAAATATAATAAAAAAAGGCAAAAACTTTCTTTCCATATTTCTAACTATAAATAGAATTCTTTCTGACCGTAATTTTTTTTTATATCTTTAATATCGCACGTGCTTTAGAGCCATTTGCAGGCAGTTTAAATATTTATCATAACTATAAATAAAAATGTTATTTATTGAAGAAATTCTTAATTTTTTTAAAATTTAAATTACTTTTATTGTTTTTCAGGACTTTTATAGTTTTCCTGAAAAAAAAATTTGCAAGTAATACACCTACATGAAATTTTAAACAAAAGGTAATTACGTCATAATAGGTGCTTCTGTAGTTAATTGTGAATATATTTCTTACAGTTAAAAGCAAAAAGATTTTGATGACTATAATTTTTGCATTCATATGCCAATTTTAAAATTATTTATCAGTTCTAAGTGGTATATTTTCTTAAGCACAAACAGATAAAGTTAGTTGACGAAAGTTACAAAATCATAAAAAGTACATTTTTAAATTTTGTTTGATAGATCCATATTAGTTGTCATAAAATATTTTAATAAATCCCAAAAGCGTATTACTCCTCAGTATCTAACTATAAAAAAATAACATAATTAGTTTGAAGTCGTGGCAGCCAAAAAAACGACCCACAATAGTTATTTTATAAATTTTTTACTTTTTTCAAATGGTGTCTATGTTTCGAAAATTTAAAGGTCTTTATTAAGGTAAAATTTTGTCAGTAACCCAGTCACACCTAGACCTATATGTTCTTTTCGTTTGGTCGATGACTTACGGGATACCTGTATATATACCGTTTAATAACTTTATTTCTGTATAGAATCTTAAATATATTATTTCTACTTGTTTAAAAGTAGGTTTATCCACATAAAACTACCATAATTTTATAAAATAATATTGTCGCAAACAATTTCACTAGTTCAAAATGTTAACTATATTAGCATACTGACGAATTAAATACAATATATTATTAAAGTAACAAAAAGTGACAAAAATATTACTCTACCCTTTATGGATCACGAAGTCATTGTGATAAACGGTATAAAAAACAGTTTTTAACATAAAAGAGTTTTGGAGGTTAACTATTTATGTCAATGCACGAATGTATTTTTTGTGATAATATAATGATGAAACAGACGGTCAAGAATTGCTATTATATTTTTATGTAAAAGATTTAGATTTATATTATTATATTTTGCGTGTATATGTCCATGAATATTAAAAGTTTTGTCTTTTGCTTCATTTTCCATCCATAATACAATAATATAAATGATTTACCACCTGGAATGCTAGATATAAATTTGGTACAAAAACGACTTATGGCTTAAGATATCATTAACAGATACGAAAACACAACTAATTATAAGAATGCATAATATCGCACAGAATTAAGAATTCGTTGATTTTTTTTTCATTGTACGTGAATGTAATAGTATCTACTAAGAGATCTCCCATCAAACCTGCCACTATGACTTTTAAGTTTGTGGTTCGGCCGGAGAATCCTAAGGGCGTGGATCGTGGATCGGTCGAAGTATTCTAGAAGTTTTGATAATCAGTGAATGAGACTGTTGAATGAACAAGAAAAATAAATTTTAAAGGACATTTCTTTTCTGGGTGAAATAAAAACTCTGAAATTTTCTATACTGAGGCCCAATTGGGCCATAACATTAATTTAACCTTGACTGGAAACATCCATTTCTCAGAAAAAAGGATTTGATAAACACATGGATGAATGAACAAACAAATGATTCTAGGAGATTTCTGTTTTTTTTTCATTTCGGTACACAAAACCATAAAAAATGTCTTAAACTGTAAACAAACTAAAAAGTAGATATTTGCCATAAGTTCAAGTGAATCTATTATAGCTATTTAGGTTAATCGGGATACGAGTTTATAGTCTTCCATTAAAGCAGAGTCTGGGTACAAATTCAAACATGGAATGAAATATTACAATAGAGTATTGTAATTAAATATAAAGGACATCCAATATATTTTACGATGAATTCAAATACCTCAACAGCTAGGAGCTTGGGCTCTTAAATAACAGTTATATGTTTTCCACGGAATAAAGTAACGAATGAATAATTATAACAAAATATAAACCGATAAAATGACAGTGAAGCGAATGTCATCGAGAATGAAGTATTTGAATATTATAGCACAGATACTTAGAAAGAGTTGAAAGATACTAATCAAAATTCCACAATCAATTTTAATATTAATTTCTGGTTGTATAAACGATAGTATGAACAATGTAGGTTGAATGTACATAATAATTGACGAATAAAATATCATTTGTCACTCTAATAATACAATCGATTGAAACCATGTACAAATATGACAGATACTTAATGATGGGAAAATACAATAAATTCATGACGCAGTTATAATAAAAATAAATTAATTAAAGAAAGGAAGATAAATGCATCTTATAATTAAATAACAATGGAATGAGTTGAGCAATCAATTTGATTGATTTTAAAAATTAACACTCAACATGTTCAGTTTATTGCTTTACATTATGTATTAAGGGAAATCACCGCGGTAAGACATAAAAAAGTTCTTCTGTATTAAGATATATCGTTTTGATTCACTAAAGTTTATATTAAAACTCCTAGCAATAAAAAATTTGCGGCAAATATGATATAAGTAGGTAGGTCACCTGAATTCAACCGGTTAAAAGAGAAGTACGCTTATTATTGGAAAATTTCGAATTACTTTCTTTTTCTCAACAATTTTTATATAATATCGCACCTACAGGATTAGTCTCAAAGACAACCGTTTTCATAATAAAAATTAATACTCAGACAACTGTTTTTAGAATGAGATTGGCAGCCACTTACGAATAACTGAACTAAAAACATGACTGTTATGTAAGTACATTCATTATGCCTGAACTGGAAATAAAGAACGCCTTTACCATTAAAATAAACCTTTTTTGTTAAAAATGAAAGAAAGACTTTTTAATACTACTTTGACAAGCTCTGTCCTACAATAAAAATTACTCTGCCGTTAACAAAACTACTCCATCGAAAGTAACCTTAAGTGCTGGAACATTTTGATATTTTTATGAATATAATAAAATTTTTAAAAGCAATTGTTAAGACGATTTGACTCCAAAATATGAAAAAAATTAAGTAGTATTCCAATAAAAAAGAAAGAGAAAAGAATAAGACAAATCGATCCGGTATTTGATACTTATGCATCTGCATAGGTTTGTATTAAAAAAAGAGAGAAAACATTAAATATACAGAAAAAGTCAACATAGACCCATTGGAAATTAATAAAAGGAAATAGGTTGTTCCACCCAATATTTAAAGAAGATTAACTATATCATATCTGTTTCGAGTTTTCAACGATCTAAACGGAGATGTTCATTTATGATCGTTTATCCTCCAATCAGGCAAATAGTTAATAATGTTACTGTTTTCAGTAAAACTCCTATAAGTCAAGTTTTGTGTTAACTCGAGAAATTTAAACACTATCGCTCAGCGCACTATTAGTTTAATCCTAATCTGTGTCATCTCCAAATTTTACAAACATTCCTAAATAATTTAGAAACTCTGTAGATTTTCATACCATATTATCAATGAGCGTCATTATATGCACCAAGCAAACATTGAAGAAAACACTTACAAAACTTCACCTTATGAATACTAGATACAAAATATGATATTTTTTTAAAATCATTAGCTAAAAATTCACACTGAAATTCAATTTGTCACTGAAAGGAAACCCATTTAATTAGTTTTTAAGGTTCCGTAACTCAAAAAAAAAGTATTCTTCTATGATCACTTGCAAGTCAATCTGTCGGTGCGTCACAATCGTTTTTCCAAGAAATAATTTAATATGCAAACATAAAATTGAACGTAGTGTTAAAAAGAAAAGGCATAATGAGTTCAATATTTTTTATATAAAATAAGCACTTTCCTGAATTTCTTTTGACGCAGAAATTGTATACCATGGTATTTCCTGTATTTTCGTAGACGCAGAAATTGTATATACTTGTATATATTCTACCAGGAAAGCAGTCAATTTGGAAATTTTTCTTCGAATTTAGTTAAAAGTATTGCTAAGTCTATTATAATGTAGCTTTCTGACAGTGAAGAAATTATTGCAGTCGGTCAATAGTTTCTTAGTCTACGTCTTACATTTTCTATGTAAAACAAACTCGGACTCTTTACATTGTTGAGAATATTCATAATTTTGCGGTTATGGTTATTTTTCCATTGGAAACGGTTTGAGGTAGAAATTTGGAATTAGGTTTAATAATAGCACCTAATAATCGAGTGTATTTAAATAGATAATATAAAAAATAGTTAAGTAGTAATTTTAGAGAGAACAAATGGAGAAATAATTTTTTTTTACTTTCATATGTCGTGTGTATCAAATGGAAGAACAAGTATGTAATCGAGTGATCTTGTCCAAATTTAAAAAAAAAAATATGTGTGCTCCAATTAGAGTTGGCAGGTATTCGGAATTTCTGGGATTTTCCCTGAATTTGTGATGTTATCTCATTTCCAGGAATGTAATAAATTTTTGTCGCGGAGAAAGTATGTAAAAGTTGCACTAATATTTAAAATTTTATTTTATTAGCATTCTTTGCAAAACTATATTTACCATGTCTTGGAGTCTGTCTTGGAGATTTAACAGCTTTGCCAATGAGATACCGGAATTAAATGATTATGAATAAAATGCGAAGAGGCTTGCTCCTGAATTTAATAGTTGCTATTAAATAATCCCTGAGATTTTATTAAAATAAATATATGTCAAAACGTGAATGTGATAAACTAAATATGGTCATTGTCTAATTATGAAAGACGAGTTCCTAAATGCAGTTAGTTAAGATTAACTATCGAAAGAGAAGTAAATAATAACAAATTGTTTTGTTTGATATTAACATTAGCATTTAATAGTTTGGATAGACAGGTTTCTGTGTTAAATTGTTACTATTTAATGAGTCAATTGGTTTTATTACAAATTTTATTACATATTTTATCGCGAAAGACAATTTTTATTTTATTTTGTTGGACTACATATTTCTGTGAGTTCAAAAAATCCTTTGATGAATAACACAAATTTGTTTATCTTGAACTATTAGTATTTAAAGTATGAATATTTTTATATTACAGTGTAAACAAAAACGAATGAATAATGTTGCATAAATGAGATTTTATATTTCAATTTGCCGTAAAGTCCCCGTCTGGGCCTTGCAGTAGCGATGTTCCTGAAAAAGCGATTTTAGAAATAACAACCCTAGCTCCACCCCTCTCCTCTATCTCTGACGCTACTAAAGTCAAAATATTTTGACGTCTGTGCAAGATATGGAAGGCAATATATTCATTCTAATAATAGTATAAAATGATCTTAAGTTCCATTTTTGTTAACGTTTGAGAAAATTACAAAAGCCACATACAAACATTTCTGAAACGGATATTGCATCAAAAATATTTTGCCTATGAATATTATTTCTTTTGAATAGACCAATAACTATCATTGTAAATAATGTAGGCACGTATTATTCACATTGTATACGAATGTGTATATTTTAATTTAGTTTTACCATAAATTACACAAGTGTACATTATTGCATTAATGTGCGCAACTTACTTGTAAAGTAAACAACAAGTTCTTGATTACACTCGGTATCACGCGAGTAAGATGAGCGAGTTTTACTTCTTTCCACTCAATTATGAAATTAATTCCAAGGCACAAATCTAAAGAGGAAGAGAGATCTATTGCCATGTAGCACAGCTTAAAGAAATCAGTTGTATTGACTTTCGATATATCTTCATCATTAAATCTGGAACACAATAAAATTACTTTAGTATGCAAACGATTCTGAAGTTATTAGGAATGTAAACAATAATGTCTTAACATAAGGATGAAACTGCCAAACGTAGCGGTATGGTCATTGAAACTTGAAACTCCATACATAATAAAATTGTAGCGTATTCTGTAAATTATAATAATACCAATATAACAATGCTTCTCGTAAGTCATAAAATTTCTCCCATATTCATTCATACACACCGTGTTACAACTTATGAAACAAAACTAATTTATGCATTGATATAGCCTTCTACGTATCAATTTTTAGTGTCTTCTTCTCAAAATAAAAATATCACTAAATGTTTTTCTGTTCGTCTATCATAGCCGTTTTTTCAGAAACAATTGGATATAAAATTGAAATTTGGCATTGTTTTAAAGCATATTGACTCATGCAAATATCAAAAGGTCCTCATAAACATCAATAGTTGGTACATAAACATACTTACAAAAATATTTTTGGAATACAAATATAGCAATCTATTTTTTTAAATTTTGTATGCCATATAAGGTGCCAATTCAAGATATAATTAAAGATAATTACGGAGATATTAAAAATATCCACATTCGTTTTCCCGGCAATCGTTTGGAAATATGATCTTCAAATTTGGCACAGAGATAAAGCAAGTAACTACACAAATATGTTAAAATAATACGCAAACAAAAAAAAGGATCAAATGAAGTAATAGATTTTTTTCTACCTAATTTTATATGTCATGTGGGTGTACGTCAGTTGAAAAATAAAGTTATAGGGATATTTAAAAATAATAGTGGAATACGGTGTTTGGAATTCGCTTATAACGCAATTGTTGGCTTCTATCTGAACATCTGTCCATTTGTTTGAGTATAATATAATAACTACTAATCCATTATGAATGGAAGTTATATTGTAATAGTCCTTAAAGTTCAAATTGAAATATAGGCTACATTTTATCTTTAAAAAAAAGATATTTTGTATTAATGATAGAAAAATATTTCTACGTGAAATTAAAAAAAAAATATACTTCAGCAAAATTGCGAGCAAAACTGGTATACGGTTATATGTACACTTCCATATCGTTTATCTTATTGCATATTGAATAAGAGTACAATATATTTTATATCGTTTTAATAATCGTTGTCGAAATTTCAATATCCTGGCATGTGCACATTTTGGACCTAAATGTTTCCAGTATTAGGAAATTTTACATTTTTAAAATTTTTCCTCCATTCTGTTTATCCCCCATACGCCAAATTAATTTTGAAGATGCTTCGAGACGAAAGTGATGGATAAATAAACCACGACACAGTATGAATTAAAATACTATACAATATTGTAATAACTAATAAATGAAGCTAAAATATTAATTACAATTAAATGAAACTACGTGATATAGGATTCAGGTATTAGCAAAGATCTTTGCTAATATCCCACCTGAAGATGTTGTAATACAACGAAACCTAGGTCGTAAAGAAATTAAAGAAAGTAGAAATAATACTACATCACGTAGTTTCATTTTAATTGTGAATAATGAATTTCTACAAAATTAACGCCAAATATATTCAGTATCTAAAATATTAACTTAAAACATTTTTGAAACCACCAAAATTTCATGAAATATATTCCCAGCAAAAAGATTTCGATGAAATTTTCTTTCATATAAATACTGATTTTCCTTATAATAAATATTTAGTAAAGTGAAATTGCATTACAAAAATAAAGTAATCTTAGTCATGTCATTCAGGCGTTGCGGTATTGCTGCGAATTCAATACATGGTCTAATTGTTTTCACGACCTCCGAACATGGATCACGATCCGCCATCAACTCAGGAAATAAAACGCGAGTTGTGAGCAAATTGTCGATCATCTGCTTAGTCCTTTCGAGGCTAAAACTAGTAGTGATTAGGAGACGAAAAATTCGCTCTTCCGCTGTAGAAAAAAGATATCATTAGATAATGTCTTTTTTTAAGTTTTCTCAATCATTGTGCTAATCTTTCTTATCATATTTGACATGCGACCATACCACGTAAGTATTGTCATCTTAATTCACACAATTTTATTTTCCATTTTCGTTTAAACTTTACGTAACTTAAAACATAATTAGATCTACTCTTTTTAATTTAACCTTTTTTTTATCTAAACACGTGTAATACGCTATTAATCACAATTTATAAACTATATATGTTCCCAAACTTTTTTCTATTTCTTCGTCATTTATAAGTTCTAATGAAAGAAAGTGACGACAAGATGCAAGTACATTGGCTTTTTTTGCGTTATTGTATATTAAAAAATTATTAATATTTATCATAAATTTTTTATGATATTAAAGAAAAAACTAAATTTTTTTTAAATGAAGGGCAAATATTACAAAAACAATATTGCTATTTCTTCTATTATTCGTTATGATTAAAATTCTCATTATTTTGTTTAATATAAATTTTATCAATCAGTTTCCAACCTTACAAGAGATTTCACTTATGTAACTCACTAGGCCGAAGTGATAACTAAAAAAATTCTCTTCACCCGATACAATATAAATGGAATTTATTATACATGCTATACTTAATTCGATGTTAATTATTATATTGTAAATAATAAGATAAGTAATACAATTAAGCTCATAGTTTTAGTGGATCTAAGCTATGAGTGATAATTAATGTATCTGTTTTATTACGTACGAACAGCATAAGCCACAAAAATAAAGTTTATTGAAACTATCTGCACGTAACTCTAAATTAAAGTTAATATGGTGACTGAATAGGTAGATAACCTAGTAAAATATATGGGGTAAATCATCAGAAATTCTCTGTTAAGTGTTTCATATAGAAACTCCTAATGAAGTTAGGTATTAGAGTTATATTTAAAAATTTTGCAAAACATTGAAACCATATGGGTGCGTAATTAATTTTTAACTCAATGTTAGAATTTAATGCAAAAATCACTGCTTGTAATAAAATTGAACCCCTCCGCTCTTTATCTGTACATTTGAAAATTTGCCATTCAGTTTTTTGTAATTTTTTCTACTCATAATTTATTATCTATTAGTTACTTAACATTAGTTATAAACAGTTCACTTATCAAATTTTTAAATAAATATTTGATAAGAAACTATGAAATGAAGCAAATTCAAATAAGCTGAAAATATAACCTACGTATAAAACATTACATTTACGTCGCCCAAACCATTTTTTTTTACCTTATTTTATTTTTAAATCAAAAACAGTTTCAGACAACTTACAAACGCCGCCTTCAGGAAGATGTTGCTGAATCCTGTACCACTCCTTGACATTTATTATGCTTTCACGCACCAGCTTATTTCTTACGCCGCATTTGGTAAGAAGCAATTCATAATCTTCCTCTTTATCACTAAAAGTTATATCTGAAAAATTTATGGGTTTACCATAAGTCCACTTTATTTACGAATCGATAAAATGAATTTAATATTTTTCACTCACTAGACTTCCACGGTCTGTACCACACGTGTTTTGTATTATTGTTGAAATAAACAAAAATTACAATTGTTAATTTTAGAATATTTTTTGAGGTTTCTTGCTCTCCCTACGTGCATTGCGCTTGGGGTTTTTTTTACGTACACAATACATGAAATAATTCAATTCACATATACGTCCATACATCCACATGCTTTACTATCCTTCTGTCACATCCTTTTCTCACGCTGTTTGAAACAAAAACTTGAAATTAATTTATTATTGTTAATCGATACACATACACTTATTTCAATAGTTAATACTTGGAAAATATTTACATGAATATTTTGTGGGAGCAAATTATGTAATTTGATAAAGTCGGACATATATTTGTTTAAATTTTAAATGTTACATATGGTACAAATTAAAATGGCGGTGCAAAAGAATTTAAAATCAATTTGATGTAGAATTTTGTTAAAGTTAATTTTAAAGATATTACCAAAAATATTTTAAAAATATCTTCACATACCGTCTGAAGTGAAGATATTTTTAAAATACTGTTCACGGAATACACACATACCCACATAAATACATTTGTATATATATATATCTATATATATATATATAAATCTATATATATATATATATACATATATATATATATATATATATATACATATATATATACTTAACTCTCATTATTCTCTATTTACAAGAGTACTAAACTAAAACTGATGAAAATATAAATTTCACAGTTTTTAAGACATCTTCGAGTTATTACACGTCTAAAATATAATATTAAACCTCACAAATCTTTCTAAGTAAATACTATATACAGAAGTGAGGGAACGAGTTCCTTACTTCGAAACTATTCCTTACAACAGGTCGAAAAATGTGTTGTCACAGAAAATAATGTTAATGAATAATGAACATCTAATTTAATTTAATGGAAAACTAAGTAAACTATAGGCAAGTAACTTAAAGCAGTCGTTTACATAAATCAAAAATATATAATAAATGTTGATTTTTAGACGTTTATTACATTATATATACATAGGTGTGTGGCATAGGACGGTCGACAGAAATTATTAAGCGCTGTGCGCTTCGTGCAAAACAAATATAGCTTGAAAATTAGTGTGCATTACAAGACAAGTAAAAAAATAAGTTATCTGTGTGAAAATAATAAAATTTAATCACGGGAAAATGATTTTATTAATTGAAAATTAAGAAAGATGAAATCACACGAAGGACATATATTTTGCGTCAAGTTGAGAATGATTAAGAATGCAAAAGTAACAAGAATGAGACCGAAGCAAACGAAGATGGAGCCACTTGACTGCTGACTCAGCAGTGTGGTTTTCACCAGTTTACTCCCCCACGGTTCAAAAAAAACTGTAAATTGATCCGTAATTTTAGTTCATTTCTTTCTACACTAAACCAATCGCAGAATCTGTTTTACTGTCGCGAAAGCGATTTAAAATAAATGGACGTAGGCTACATTTTATTTTAAAAAAGATATTGTTTTCTCACGGGAATCTAGTATATCTTTGTAAATAACATCAGACAAAAATTAGCGATCTGGCACTTTGTTATCATAAGTTAAAATGCCGTTAGAAATTACCAAATATAACGTTACCGTATATTGATAAAATATTACATCTAAAAGACTTATAGCTCCAAAGTATATACATAAGTTTGTAGCACTACATATTTATGTTACGAGGACAGTTGTCTATGTCAATTTTTATAACACAAAACTTGCTAAAATTAAGCACGAGTTTTAGACATCATTTATATTGTTTAATAACTTAAAGTTATGATAATTAATATGTACTTTATTTTTAATACACTGTCGATGCACATATGCACGATGCATATATAGCTTATATATATCATTCTAGAGACATAAATATCATTGAAATCTTGTACCAAATAAAATTGCTTCGTTTCCTTGAACACCTGAATGCACAAGACAATATGTCGATGTCAATCAGATTATGCCAGTCTTTACTTTTTTTTTGGCTGTTATCTAAAACATATTTCTGATTTAATCTAAAATAAATTGCACTTATTTAAACAGTATATCAGTTGCAACGCTACACAAAAAGGATTGATTAATTTTTATGCTCACATTTCTAATTTTAACCACGAAAGGCGTATCGAACTCGGAGCAATTGTACTTTATAATATTTGCCATAGTCGTTATGATTGCGCAGATATAGTGAATCAGTTGCAGTTTCGTGTGCCAGGGAGAGCGACCCGTAGCATCGCACTATTCCATCTACCTACCGCTCGCACTAATGCTGGTGCTCATGTACCACTACGCAGGCTTTGTGATGATTGCGACGGAAAATTTCATTCTCTAGATATATTTGCCAGCTCAGTACTTAAATACAGTCAGTTAAACGGATACTATACAACCATTAGTCCTTTGATAGCATTGACACTACATTTTCATTTATTCAAATCGACCTAATATATTTTTTTTTTTTTATTTAATCGATATTATTATGGGTGGGATAGTGATTACTATTAATTTTATTATTGATAACTGTTACAGTAAACTTTAAATGAAAGGCTGATTTCAATAATTTCAATAGTTATTGCTTGATTGTTAAAAATATTACTTTATTATAATTTAATTTGATATTTTATAAAATTTCTGTATATTTAATGTATCATGGAAATATCTAGAAAAGACTGAGGATATATGTATGTAGAACTTTCATGTGGGAATGTTAGGATATAAGTTAACCTTATTGTCAAAAAACTCTTATTTTGTATTTCACTATGACTTGTATCTGTTTTTTCTCCATAGATGATAAATAAATAAATAAATAAAATAAAAAATTTAAATTCTTTAAAATAAGGTGAGAGTGCTCTTGTTTCTGAAAATTAATGTCCTTTATATCCTTATTAATGTTTCCACAAACACTTATCATAATTGACATATGCATAAAAACATATATGAATATTTCATTACCAGGATAACTGAAGAACGATTAGACAATTCGTTACAAAATTTGCGACAATATGAAATTATTAACAAAAAATATAAATAAATATAAAATCATTTAACTGTCTAAAATTTCCTCGATATACGTTTTATATTTGTAATGATATAACGAATTATTTGCTCTCAAATGAATATGATGAAATTCTTGAGAACATTTTGATTTTTATAGAGAGTTTCAGTGATAACTTACGTATTGATATCCCATCAGCAAGAAAGTGAGTGCGCGATTTAATCATTTAACTAGAGCGAAAGAAAACTAATATCTACCTATAAACAATTTTGTCAGTTACTTAATAATTTATGATTAAACTACTGTAAAGGTTTATACACCTAAATCAGTTTTACGTAAAATTGCTTTTATTAAGGATTCTAATTTAATTTTAAATTTCATTCTCAACGGCAAAAAGTAAAGCAAAAAGTAAACATCATATAAAGCAGGATCTTATCTCAGAAAGAAATGTCTGTCACCCGAAGTTGTGACGTCAAGTTCGTATTACTCCTATTTTTTCAATGATTTTAGATTAGGGCCTAAAGAAGTTTTTAAAATAAATTAATTTTAAGACCAAAATTCTCTCATGTATTTTTTCAAATTTAGCAAAAAATGAATAATTTATGTGGATTTATAGTTGGTAATTTAGTTTCCAACTATAAAACACTTATTTTTTGGGCCATAATAGATTCCTGCATGATAAACCCCTGGGACTCCATCGAGACTCAAAAATAATAAGTTCTTTTGTTTAATAAACATAACCCATATCTTTTTTATTTATCTATCCATTTGGTTTGATTATTAATTTTGTTAAACACGTCAACAACTACCCTCCGTCAAAAGTTATTTTTTTCCTGTATAACCAACAAGTTAATAAAAGTACGCGTAACGAATCTAAATGTGCTTTTCACACGTTTTCATTTTCTTTTTCGTGTTACGACTACTTTTTACCATAAGATTACTTCCAATATAAGGAAACGTGAATACGAAATCTACTTTATAACAAATAACAATCAATTCATGTAAGAAAATTTAAATGTGGCAATACTTCCGGAAAATATTGGACAGGTACGTGCTATCATATTATTTCTTCGTTTTTAGAGATACTTCAAAAGAAAATTAAGGAGAATAAAAAACTGAAAAAACAGTACCCACATAGGATAACTCGCATGTTGGTCCATCAGTCCATCTACCATAGTCGATTTCTTTTCAGAAAGCGTTCTATGTAAAAATTTGGAAAACTTAAAATCGATTTGTTTGTTTTAATGTCATACAAGCGAAAGGAAATACCTTTGGAGATGCCTTAAATATTTTTTTAGAATTTTATGTAATATATTTTCTAAACATACTGTTAAAAATGTTTACAATAAATAT
Organism: Druceiella hillmani; assembly: GCA_039881145.1. Classification (NCBI taxonomy): domain Eukaryota; kingdom Metazoa; phylum Arthropoda; class Insecta; order Lepidoptera; family Hepialidae; genus Druceiella; species Druceiella hillmani. The sequence continues at coordinate 6,245,289 of JAYKKI010000009.1, forward strand.
ATCCTTGTCAGACCCACCAAAATTCTTACACTCAAAATAATGAAAAAAAACTATTAAAAGTTTATGGAAGAGTTACCTATATTTTAAAGGAACAGTATAAAGTTTATCTTAAGTCTCGACTAATTTATGATATTTTATGTCTGTCAAATGATATACTAAGCCAATACATTTACGTGCTGGAAAATAATATTACTATCTTTAAACAACTAACCGAAAACACTTTATAACATTAAAGGTTTATTTATTTCTATGTGTACGAAATCCTTCTATTACGAATTTCACACGTAATTTACAGTTTTTTTTATTTTTATTTACTAACATATCAAATTTCTTTATTATGTATATATATATATATATATATATATATATATATATATATATATATATATATATATATACATACATATGTACACATATATAACAAATCAAAATTCTATATCCACATTAACGTTTTTGAAAACAAGAAATCTTTAAAAACATCATTTTTACTAAGTTTAGTTTTGAGACACATTATATTCAGCTGTTTATATATTAAATGTAAATATGCACATAACATAATACAATATGTTACGGAAGTTGTTTGTATTCAGACATAGAGCAGAACAAATATTCTGAAAAAGTATTCCGAGAGCAAGACAAAGTATTCTGAGAATAATTGGTTATAAAAATATTGAAATTATATGAACACCTACTCTTTGCATTGTATTACATTTTTCAATTACTGTTATCGTATTTGTTAAAATAATTTCTAGTATTATTTATATTTAAAATAATGCAACGAACTAAATGTTTTGATTGGTATGGGACGACAAAATACAGTGTGGACTTGACCTTGGTTTTGTATGTCTACATAATGTGGGTAACAAGTTTTATTCATTAATTGTCAATCAAGACATAAAGAACTCTTTTATTGGCAACGATAAGATCAATTAGGTTTTCATACATGTAATGGGATAATATATACCAAACGACATTATTGAACAAGGACTAATATAAAGGATTAAAAACTCTCAATCAATGGTTCACCAATATTTTTAAGATTACTTTTGAAGTGTTCACCGGCATTGCATTTGATCTATTGATGTATAACCTAATATATTATTTTATTTCGTGTATAAATTAAATAATTCAATGCGTACAGATTTGGATTTCCTGAAAAATTCCTTGCTTTGTTAGTGTTTATACTTTAGTCATATTAAATATATTAAAATATTTTCCCAGACACCCCTTGCTCTAATTTACTTTTAAAGCAAATACTACTCATGTTTTACCTTAAACAAAATTTGATTTTTTATTGTTTTTGAAGAATCACGAGCCGGACATGTGCCAGAACAACAGATATAGGGGTAAATATTAAAAGAAAGTTACTAACTACAGCCCTTCAGAAATTTTGACACTTGTGGCTTACACTCAGATTACATAATACATTTAATTTATACTTAAGTTGTGTTGATTAAATTAAATACGCATGATACATTCATTAACATGGCAAATTAAACAAGAACCAGCTGAAGTGACACTTTTTGATAGATCTTATATTTATGTGGAACGGACATGATTTACATATTAAATAACAGACTTCGGTGATAATAAATAGTTATATTTGAACTTCAAAATTCTTTGCTATTTTGTTTTCAATAGTATATTCCCAACTTGAACGTAAATTTACTCCTTATCCTCTGCATGGGGCGGAGGATTAATTTATGATTGTAAGTGTGATTAGTCCATAAATTTTCTATATCAAACCATTTAATCTGCCACCAACCTAGTCTAAAAATGTAATTTGTCCATCGTCAATAGTACTTTCCCGAGACATCTTGGTGCAATGATATTTTTATTGAAATAAATTAATTTGTTACAGTTTTGGTTGAAAACTATTATTTTACAAATAACGATCTTATACCTGAATGTAATGGATGTCTCTAGATTTCAGTTAAATAATACGGTAAGAAAAAATGTGAAGTGCAACTCACGAGATCGTAAAACTATAATTAAAAGTAATTTATATGCGGAAATTTTAGTTAATTTTTTACTTATTTCTAATGCGTCAACCAAAGCGACTGTGTTTTATACAAAATTAAATGAAAAGGGAACACTGCAGGTATATTAGTCTAGAGGTCTAGATCTAGATCTTGTCAAATTTGCGATACTTTAAAGAAAATAAGCTTTCTTGTTCTAGAGATATACGTTTATTTATTAGAATATTTAAAAGGAATTTAATGTTTTTATAATGTAAATTTTGTATTTATTAATGTTTTCAGATTTTCTGTTCTTTTCTTAATTTTAAATATAAATGAGAGTAATAAAATGTTTTTTCAAAATACGTTTGGGTTCTTTTTCAAACTTTTATTTTAATAGTACTTCAAACGATCAACAATACTGGTTTTTCTGGAAAATATCTTATGCAGGTACCTCCCGTGCAATACTTATATACAATGCACGTGTTTTATTAATGACATATTTAATTTGTTTGAATAATTAATTTAATTAATTTTTTAATTTGATCAAAAATGGTAACTGTCGCGCGGCATGGGATGGAAAATGATTGAGGAGCTGTGTCATTTTTTTCTCGCACTTAAGCCCAGTTTTTTACGAAAAGAGATAGAGGTTAAGCAAAATACGGTGTGATCAGAGCGCTGAGATTGGTCTATACCGTACGGGTGGTGACATGCGTATGGTTTATACTACAAGGAAAGTATCATTATGCTGATGGTTTTCAATATTTCCACCGAAATCAAAATATCGGATTTTGTAAGTAAATAATTAGCACCTAAGTGTAAGTTATTGTCCTTAATCCTGTCAAAATTGAAAACTGCATAATGAAATTTGTTGTTACACTACTTGAATTTTATGAACAGACTTTTGTAGATTATAATAAAACATTAGTAACGTTCACAATTAAACGAAACTACGTGATGTAGTATTATTTCTACTTTCTTTAATTTCTTTTACCACGACCTAGGTTTCGTTATATTACAGCATCTTCAGGTGGGATATTAGCAAAGATTAACTCTTAGGAACAATCAACAGCATTTATATGCTACAAACACAATAGCGGAAGCCTGCTTTGTGCGGATTTTTCCATTGTTTATGTTAGTGAGTTTATTGCAGGGGCGCAGAATAGGTTTTATTTTATATTAGAGAGTTATACAATATAGCAGTATTTTAGTGAGGGTAATAAATTCAATTGTTGTTATTATGTGAGATTATACAATGCAAACTTTACGGTGTATGTAATAAAATTAAATGGAAGTTATTATCGGTGATATATTTATACAAAAGCAAGGGTATTTGAAAGTAAGGACAAGGTAATACACTAATTCCACATATCTCCGGTTTCGTGTATTCATATATTTATTTATTTATTTCTTTTAATTTTTTTTGTTGTTTTTATTATATATACTTATATTTATATGTGTATTAGTGCTGAAACAATTTCCAGGGTACTGTAGTATCAATGTTGTATATTTATATTATATCTAGAAGATATTAAGAATGGGTGATGATATTATATTTAGTTGTTCATTTAATATATTGACCTTGATATCTTTTTTATGTCTGTTTATTTCTAATGTTTCTAGGATATTAAGTTTATTACCTTTTGTATTTATTTGTAATATGTAGGGGGAATTATCAATATGGGGGTGATGGTTATTTTCAATGAGATATTTAGCAAATTGAGATGTGTCTGGTTTATTATTTAGCCAGCTGGCAATGTGTTCTTTATATCTTGTATTAAAATCTCTTCCTGTTTGACCTATGTATACACTACTACAATCGTTTCATTTAAGTTTATAGATACCACTCTTTTTATGTTTATCTATTTTTTCTTTACTATTAATAAGGGTTTTACCCAAGTTATTATATAAATTTTAAATATAAATTTTTTTTTAAATTTCAAGAAAGGTTATTGCGCAGAAGAACACTTCAAAGTTTAGTTCGTTTCATATATATTTTCTCTTTGGAGTCGCTGCGAGTGTTTATGAGAAAACATATATATGCAAAGAAATTTATTGCATAATATCAAGAGTGAATAATCTCTTGTATGTATCAATATCTATTGATTTCCCAGTAGTCAAATGCTTCTAAAAATATTACCTAGTACATCTCTCATAGATATAAAAATCGTGAAATTCTTAAAAATGGTACGCATAGAATCATTGTTACAATTTTTCGACAATCTTTGTGTTAATATTTAGTGACGCTGGATAGTGTTTTTGGAGATTTAGGGAATATTTTTGTGATTATTTTCAACTTCATCTCTAGAATCTGTAGAGATTTATATAAGAAATCTGAAAAAATAGTTTTGAAGTTTTTATAATTTGCGCTTTCAGTTAAAATCCCACTATATATGAAATTTAAGAACAAATTTTCCATACATATATTTACCAACTCGGTTCGTATTTTTTGCTTGTGTGACAATGTTTTCTTTTAAATGACATCAATAATATTTGATTAACATTATTTTTGGTAATGTATTTAGTACAGATAAATAAGGCATCAAAAGTCTTATTTTTCATGAAGTAATAAATATTTATAGTGCGTTATTTTAACGATACAGAATTATGAAAACTAATAAAACCTATTTCAAAATATAGGTATGTGGCTGCATCACTTAAAATAACTTAATAAATAAGAAATAAAAGTAAAATTAACTTAAAAGCAAGAAACAATGAGTATTATAATATGCACAAATCAATCTAAATACCATTTCAAAAGTAGATACTAAACCAAGTAGGTATGTTAACAATTTTATTTTGAAATTGGTGCCAGCTAAGTCTAAGGCAACTAATAAATTATATTCTTACTGAGGAATTGCACCATAAATTAACAATGCGTATATCAATTAATATCTGGTAACACAAGTAACAGTTTATAAAAAAAGTTGTATTAAATATTATTAAAAGATAATAAAGTCAATAAAAAATTGTTTGCCATCAGATTATTAGCTTCTGATAAATACGTGGACAAACATATAAATATACATACATATATACGTTTATAACATTTTGTATATTTGTTTAGAAGGAATAAGAATTCGAATATATTGTAGTTCCAATAATATTAACATGCATGGGGTGGAATTAATAATCTTTTTCTTTTTAGAATTCGGTTGAAGCAGACATAATTTGACCATGCATATTTTATAATAAGAATACCAACAGAGTGTTGTGTGTTTAGATACATTTACATTCTTATATTATTTTTTATCAATATATTAAGACCCTTACGCAATTTGCAAATCAAACTAAATATAAACTCAACGCCAGCAAAGTCACGGATCTGATATTGATATGCTACGAAAAGTTAAAAATAAATAATTATTTAATACTTTGCAATGAAGACGTTAAATTCTCATTTTATTTCATTTCGCCACCGAAATCTAACTTTCTAATATTCCTGGGATGGCTATGAACGTCCTGGATATCCGAAATGGAAAATATTTTAATAAAAGTTGTTTATTTGAAAAGTTTTTCTTTTATAGCAGTCGCTTACCTTGACACGAGGAAAATGAACGAAGAATGAAAAGTTTTTGTATAGGCTTAGGTATATGTACAAAAGTAAAAGTCAGTCTTCCCGCGAGTAAAAAGACATGTAAGCGGTATTTGATTTTGCTCACATCTCAATGGAATATAAGATTAAATTTTGAAATCGCTGTTATCATAAGTATTTCAATAGGGCAAATGCCAAACAACAGTTGAAAGAAATAAAACAATTTCTTTAAGTTCACCTAGAGATGGTAGTCATAAACGAAGTTTCTGCAAAAGGCTAAATTTGATTTTAATGTAATAAATAATAAATATTTTTATAAATTCGAAGAGTGTATACTACATGTGTCTTACTGTATAAACTGAAAATCCATTTCTGAGGACTGACTCCAGGAAGCTGACCCATAATGAAACTAACTACGATTTCAAATGTGTCATAAAATAATCGTTTTATTTTTTTTTATAATTGTAATAAAGACAAAAAAAGAGTAAATATTTAAAAATAGTCTTTACCAAATTATATCTGTTTCAACCGAATTAAAAAAGAAGAGTATTGTCAATTTGAAACCACGTATGGTAATATTATTGGAACTATAATATATTCAATTTCTCATTCCCACTATGCTTTATAAACAAAGGTGCAAAATTACATAAGCATACGTATGTATGTATATTTATATCTTTACCCACGTATTTATCAGAGACTAATAATCTGATGGCAAACATTCTTTTATTGGTTTTATTATATTTTAATAATATTTAGTAGAAGTTTCATCACAATCGGTTCAGTAGTTTATAAGATATAAAGTGTTGATTGTGTTGTCTGTGAAATGTGAATGTCTGGTACATTGTAGATGAGGAAAAATAAAACGATAATTGATTTCTTCTTAGTATTGCCACCAGTCTTTACATAAATTGTAATTAAATGATTCTTATACCTCAATACTTGTTGTTTGAAGATTAATCTTTATTGTTTGAAAATTAATCTATAATGTATGAAGATTAATTTATGTTAATAATATGAGCACCATTGATTGGTTCAAGTTTATCACGCGTGATGAATTAAGTGCTCATTATTAATATGTTAATGACAATATCTGTATATTTATCTAGAATTATGTCATTTATTTAGTAGATAAGATAAAAACAAGCGGGCATAACACGAAGGAATGATCAATGAAAGAGAATTTTAGGAAAATATCCTCTTCTAATAGTGTAATTAAATATTTACTAACTTTTACAATTCAAGTGCAATAATCCTACTTTCAGCTCTTTTGCTTATAATCACCGATGTAGATTATAACATCGGTGATTATAAGCAAAAGGGCTGAAAGTAAGATTATTGTACTTTAATTTTTACAATTAAATATAATAAGTTAGTAAATATTTAAAGAAAGCGCGTACAAAACTTTTGGCAAATATATAAAGGAAGCATGTGAAATAATTATTAAGTTAGAGATAATAACGGGATATGATAAAGGTTTTATAGAATTGTAAACAAAAAAATATGCACTACCTTATTTCAGAATATTAACTTTTTTATATTATAAAATTTACACATATTTAGTCAAAAGTCATTAGTGAGTAATTATTTTGAAAGTTATATAAATTTGGTTTAAATTATTTTGCTGCTGTTGTTATTGTTGACGTATCTATCTTGTACAAAAAGTTGAAGAAAAAAGGAAAAAAGATTTCAGATGGAGCCAAAGGTGTGAAGCGCAGCTCTAACCAGTTCATCAGCCGAGTCTGAGAATAGAATGTTTTCGGTCCAGTTGACATCGATTTTGAAGAGAGCTGATGCAATTCCTGGACAGGAAAGCAGATGATGAAGGTTCAGTTTTGGACAAAGTTTGGATTTGGGCAGAGTGAGCATGCTGAGGAGTAATTCTTTGTTTCTTCATGGGCGAGATAAGAGCCTTTGTTCTATAACAGCATTGGCGCCGGCAAGTGTAGTGGACGATGGGGTGGGGTCTATAGTTCTGGCTTCTTTGGCAAGAGAGTCAGCCTGCTCGTTTCCTTTGATATCCACGTGGGCCTTCATTCTAAAATGTATGTTTTTCTCTTCTCCATGACTGATATGAGGGTAGTTTTATTTCTTATGTTAAAGTGGCCTTGCTTCCCTGGATGATATATATGCCGTCAGAGAAAGTATCAGACGATGTCGAATTATACATTTTGAGGGCTTCTCTAATTGCTCGTGAAGGAGGAAGCAATCCTTTCAACCGGAAATTGTTGACTTGAGCTGCTGCCGTCGGGGTCGATAAAAAAGTTGCCAGCTCCTTCTCTGAGTTTGAGTCTGAAAAACCATCAGTGTACACTGTCGCCAGTCTGGGGGTTGCAAGCTTTGTGATGGTCTTCAAATGTCTTGGTGATTTCCCTTGGCTCCTGTTTGGTATATGACTCCAACAGGTTAAGATTGATTTTAACTGTAGGGGTGGTCTAATCGGGAAACTGGCTTCTTTTATGATGTCTAGGCATGAGTGGTCTAGATTGATTTCTTGTCGAACATTTTTATCGTATTGTAGCGTGGATGATCTGTGCAACCTGTTCTTTGTTGTCCAATTTCTGAAAGGTAGGCTGAAGATATCATCTTCGCTGTTGCAACTAATTTTGTTTTTAAACTTTACTGGGGCTAGTTTTCTTCTGTTCACTGGGAGAATTAGGTTGCATTCCATCTGGACCTTTGAGTTGTTGGTGAATACAGCGTCGATAATGGTTTTTGAGAGATCTCATTTATGCCTGGATTGGTGTTAAGTGCTCTTTCTGAGGCCGAAACCTCACAGTGCGTGCGCCAGATGGTAATAGCAGCAGGCAACCTTTGCGTTGTTGCCAATGTGTTCAAGGATGGTTTTCTTGTAAATAGGAAAGAGGAGGGGACTGAGAACTGATCCCTGTGGAACACCTGCCCAGAGTCTGTGTATCTTGGAGAATTTTACTAAGTCTCACGAGGAATTTTTTTCTCTAAGGACGTCATTGATCGAGAGCAGCGAGTTGCCAGAAATTCCAATTCTGTGAATAATCTCTATGAGTTTTTCCTCCAGACTCGATCAAAGGTTGCAGAGAGGTCAAGGAAAATGGCAGTTGTATTTTCATTTTCATGTTTTTTCCAGAAATCCGTCATTCATTGAATGAACGAGGTAGAAAAGTTGTAGACGGTGCTATATTTTGCTTTATAAGCTTGGTAGAAATATAGCTTTTTTTCCATCAGCTTGCACAGAGTGCATGTAAAAGATATGGGCCGAGAGCTTTTGCAGTCTTTGCCTCGCTTTAGAATTTGCACAATGATGCACGTTTTCCATGTACTAGGTGGTTTCCCTCTGCTCCAAGAGAAGTTAAAGATCTGTAACAGAAGGGGATTGGCATTATCTCCAAAGTGCTTGATATATATGTTACGAGGACAGCCTGTCATCAAGTTACCGTGTCTGATACATTGGACGTGGGGTATCCTGCAGTACGCGGACACCTCAACATATATGAGACGAGGACATTAAATCTCACGCATTTAAACATCAATGACACACAGAATAAAATCGATGAGCTCTCACGCCTCCTTCACGATAACGACATTCATATTGGCTGCCTACAAGAGACCAAACTTAATCCGAACCTTAACCTTAAGATAAAGGGTTACACTGTAATTAGGAAAGACCGAATTAATAATCCCGGAGGAGGCCTTGCTCTTCTTATTAAAAGCCCAATAATTAAGTTGAGAAATTCTCACTAATTTACAACCTGCTTACTGACCATAACATTAAGACCCATCTTTGCTAATATCCCACCTGAAGATGTTGTATTACAACGAAACCTAGTTCATGGTAAAGACATTAAAGAAAGTAGAAATAATACTACATCACGTAGTTTCATTTAAGTGTTATTAAGACCCATGTTATCAATTTACTATTAATCAAGTGCACAATAATTATTGTTAACGGCTACCACCCCAATTACTCAGAAATCGACAGAGATTTCATTAAACACTTTTGTTCTTTTTCTTCAGACATAAAAATTCTTCTAGAGACATTTTAACGCTAAATATCCTCCATGGGGTTGCCTTCAACTTTTTAGCAAAGGAGAAGACTTCGATGATCTGCTGTCTGATTTTAACCTATTAATATTAAATACAGGCGAAAATACTTACCTCTCCTAAACTAACGTCACGGCCTCTGTCCTTAATATTACTGCAGCACCTTGACATTACAGAGTGGAAGGTAGTACGATCTGCCATCAGCGATTACTTCCCAGTTATCACCACTTTCAAATTGGATGTCCAAGAATTCGTGGAATTTTCGAAAAACCAGCCGGGGGAATTTTGCCGAAAATCTATAAAGAATTGTGCAGTCAAATTTTAGTCATCAAGGGCCTGGACAACCTAGTCCAAGCTATCAAAGACAAAAATGAAAGGGCGATTGAGAGCCTTATTGGAAAGATCATGATATATATGCCATCATCAATAAAAGAGACAGCGTCAGTAACGAGCTCAAGATGAACAATAATGACGAAACCAAGAAAAAAATTATCGACATTATTCATAAAATAGTATATGGAATCTAAACCTGTAAACGCAAAAAAGGGACAGAATTCTGCAGCAAACATGAACCTAAACAGGTTTTTCGGCACTGGAAAGTGATCAAAGTTCTCAACAATCAACCCAACAAAAGAATATTCGTCGCTCTAACATCATGACCTCTAATGGACTCGCAGCTAAAACAGATAAGGAGGCAGCCGACATGGTTGCACAATATTACGAAAAAGTAAGCAAACTTAACTTCACCAAGAACGACAGAAAACAAAGAAATGCTGCTAAACGGATCATTAACCAAAATAAAACATGCAGGCAGGATTATTGCTATATGCGCTATTCAGGATTTGACGGCAATAAATTCCCCGGTATTAACCTTATATTCGGCCCCATGATAGGGCCCACTTTGAAGATAATGCCCAGCTTCTTCTTCTACAAATTTGCTTTTAATTCGTGTTTATTGAGTCCTATATTATTTAAATGTTATTGATCAAATTCTGAAAAGATATCGGAAAGATTTCAAAATTTAAGCGTTGCCCGCAAATTTTGCATCACATAATACAAATACATTTCCCGTTTTCATCACCTCTCAGTTATGAGGCGATATATGAACGTCGAAATATTCACATTGTTTTGTTTTTTATAATGTTGGAAACAATCTTCATATATTTTCTTAAATCTGTGTCAGATTCACGGGCTTATCTAATCACCGGTTTAGGTCTACATTTAGAAAACAGACGCATGCTCCTCATTGGCACACATTGCACGTCTATTTGGAAATTATCTCTTTCGTGTTCGCATTGTAAAGTTATAAATTACTTGCAATCGCTGCTTGCATAGAAGTAATTTTTAAATATATGGTCGAGGACGACTTACTATATGTATATATATATATATATATATATATATATATATATATATATATATATATGTATGTATGTATGTATGGATGCATGTATGTATGTACATGTGTGTATACATACTAAGAAAACTTATTTACAGTAAAGTCTGCAAATCCACATTACTCATAACGGTTCTGTACTTCTTTGTAATTAGTCGTAATTGATGAACCGTGTTCTAAAGGAAAGTATTGCCTATCGAAGAAATAAAATATTTTTTATATCGGTTCAGTAGTTACCTAGATCATACATTACAGATAAAATAATAAATGTTTCCTCTTTATAATGTTAGTGTTGATTTATAATACATTGAATCCACGTATTATAAATTCAACGTCCGTTCTGTCAGAATTCGTCTGAATAGTCATCGCATCTTCTTGTAAAAGAAAGCAATAAAATATAAGAAGTTGAGTTGAATTATTTTAATCTGCACTGCAGAATAGAAAAAAGGAGTTGTAATTGCAATAATCGCACAGTTTCCCCATGTTTTTTAATTTGGAATTTGTACTTCCGTAACCTCTGAGAATGTAATCAAAATGTCTCATTGTGGTACATAAACTAAGTAACGGTCAATTTAAAGCAGACTTCCAGCATATAACCTCATGTTCCTCCATTGTATTAAATCAATATAAAACGTTAGGAAAACAAGCTGGGGCAGTAATGGAGATGCTCACACGACCCAGCTGACGCGCTATAAATCCTCCTACATGTTGTGAGATTTACAAGTCAGACCCCTGTCTTACCGACGTCACGTATCTTCATTTAATATCTCACTAATCTTAGCGTTCTGATTATATTTCAAATTGTGTAAACGGACATACGCGAACGAGTGTGCCATTTTGTCGCAAATATACGTAGACGAGATTCACCAACTATTTTTAAACATATCTCGTTTTTGAAACAATAACTTATTTTGTTTTTATTGACATTACTTAATTGCTGTTTTTACATCAAAGAGAATTTTTATGTTATTGTTAATATACTAATATTATGTTTAGTTTTTATTGAAAATTAACGCAACATGATTATTTCTTCTTGTCTATTCTATTCAAAAACTTTATTTAATATTACTTTATTTAAGATTCATTAAAAAAAACCTTTCATATGATATCCCCGGATTTCTCGCTTTTTTTCTTAATAAAGAATACACACACACACACACACACACACATATATATATATATGTATATATATATATATATATATATATATATGTATATATATATATATATATGTTGTTTATTAAGAAAAAATATGGAAAATGATAGAAAATGCGATTTAACCTATTGACAGGCGGACGGACCAACATGATGAAATTATAAGGGTAGTTTGACTGAGCAATCTTAAAGAGAAAAATTTCTAACCAATTTCTTTGAACAGATTGAATGAAAAATTATATTTAAAATACCTTCTTTATACGATCTTATATACACAGAGTAATATACAATGAAGTCCGAAAATAAGTATAACTTATTTCTTAAACGACAGGTTGAAATTCTTTGTAAGAATTCAATCCTGTAACATCATTTTTAATTTTGCTAATGACACAAGGAGTGTTGATTTTTACAATTTAATGTTTGCGAATGTTGGAGAAAAGTTAATATTTTAACAAAATTACAGAAAATTATATGATACTTATATTAGAATATATTATTTTGGTGGCTAATGATCATCATCAAAACAAGATATTATACGCCCTATAAAAATGACTGTCTACGAGTCGATAATTTTATGTGCTAGATAGCGTATTGAATTGTGTTGTAGAAACCACATATTATCGAGATAAAAGTTATATAATTCATATAATATAATCGTAATAATTTTCCAGTAAAATTCCCAACTAACAGATATAGCATTATCAGCAGCATTCTTGAAATAATGCTGCTAAGTATGGTGTGTGAATTTTTATTACTCCAAATGAAACGATTTTAATATTAACGAAGCCAGTTTACCAAAAATAGTTTATAACTAAAGGTGTTTTTGACGAAACAAACACTTTAATTTCTACAATAGACTTGTGCCCACTTTAGATGTACATTATAAATTTATTAATTGTTTCTCCCGTATCTATCTGAAAACTTTCTACGAATAGATTTTAATTACCTAATAACAACTTTGTAATAGAATATAATAACTAAGAGAAATAATATATATATATTCTGATAAACAAGCAAAAGTAAACCCTGAATCACCTCCTAATTTCATATAATTTGAGCAGCAATTGTGTTATTGAAGACCACTGAAGATTTATAAAAATGAAATCAATAGTTTTAGTCAATTTAAAGATTGGATATCGTGCCTATTTTTACATCAGTGAAAAAACAATTAGCCGTCAATACCATTCATATTCCAAAAAATTGCCAAACCAAATATAATACCAAAAACCACGTTTATTGGCGTAGAAAAATATTTAATTTATTATATATTATTTTTTAACAACAAACAAGTATAAATTTGCTATAGTTCGGCATTCGCTAAAAATACTACATACAGTTTAGGCTGGAATTATTCAAGATTTATTATAACTTTGGTTGGGTATTGTGCAGAAATTAGCTCTTTTTAATATATTTAATAAAGTAAGTCTTTTATTTCTTGCAGCCATGTATCAAAGAAATTGTAGAAAACAAAGTTATATGAAAATAGAATGTACAAATTTGTTTTGTGAAATATTAAACATACATATAGTAGTTTTGTAATGGAGTCGAAGCTGGAAATAATCGACGCTTATTTCCAGAAACCGATAAGCAAAAATATGCTACTGAATGTTTCTGTCTATCCTTTATGTGTCAATAATAGACTGTAAAAAATTAAGTTAAAAAAGCGTACAAATGTTTGGCTCGTTTAAAGTGCCAAACGGTCCTTGCCTTTAAAATTAACATTCAAAACTGCCTCATTAAAACAAAAGAAACAATTAAATTTACAAGATAGTTTTACAGAAGTAAGAAGTAATGTTAGTTGAGCTACATTTAGGAAAACTAGTCAATAATTTCGAAAAAGAGCAATATTTTAAAATGTGTTAGAGAAAGGAAGCTTTTTCTTTAACTTTGACCATTATTAAGAAATAATTTTATATAACGAGTAAGGCAATACGCTGAAAAATTAAGAAAATTATTCTTGCTATGTTGGCAGCAATAAAAAGCATTTCTTTATTAATATATTCGTTCATATTTGCAGATGAAACCTAAATTATATGGAATAATTCTACGCTAATCTATTTATAAAAACCAAATACTCCTTACTGAATAATTAGTCACGAAATCTCAAAAATTAAAAAAAGGCTAAAATTTCGAAAACGGAAAGGATTTATTCTTGAATTGTACGTATTTGCTAAGAAGTTCAAAAATCAGGGAAGTATTTTTTTATATAGAGACTTTAAGAAAAACACTTCAGAAAAACAGAAGTTTCAGAAAAATTTACTTCAGGTCTCAGATATAAGATAAAAACCTATAGCAGTGTCCTAGAAATTCCCATTGTCCATTCGTAAATAATTGTTACTTATAGTAAAAAGCAAAAAAAATATGTAATTATGATACCATTGTGCCCGGGACAAAACCGGGACGGATGGCTAACATTGATATAATTTAGTTTAGAAAATAATGGTTAACCATTAAATTAATTGTTCAAGATCCAAGGTATATTTGTATATATATATATATATATATATATATATATATATATATATATATATATATATATAAATATAAATGTATATATATATATATATATATATATATATATACATATTCAGTAATACAGACCTTGCAGCCTTTTGGAGAATAACTTCCATCTTTTTAACAGACTTTAAAAAAGGAGGAGACTATCAATTCGAGACTGCATTATATTTTTGTGCACATCGCGGTCATATTGAAATTAATTTAGTTGTTTTTTTTATTTAGACGAGTATACTCCCAATATGTTTAGGATTGATGGTCAATATGATTTGAATCTGACCATGGAAATTGAATTTATACCATAAAATTGCTCAAACTGAATAATACATTTGGATGACTTGGATCTAATGATAATCTAATAATAACATCTTTAAAATCTTGAAACAATTAAGATCGACATAAATCTGTTACTTAACAAAATGAGGTTACACTAACGAAGACATATAGTGGTAAACTTAAATACAACACGTTAATAAATTGGAACAAAGTGAGTAAATTGATTTTTCCGTGAGCAGCGTTGCAAAGGACCGTGAAAACAGCATAAAAAAAAATATTGATGCCTTACGCAGGTCCTATCACCACACGCAACAAACAATCTCTGTCCGCAAAATTATTTAATTTTTTTAGATATAATTAACAAAATTAATCTTCAGTTATATAAACACCATCGTCGAGTGTCACTTATCGCCAGTGTATATACAGAAATAAAAGTTTGTAAAGTTTTTCGAGCTTTTAATTGAATAGTTAGATAAGTTTAATTTTAGGGTAGTTTAAGTGTTTAAATTGATTATCACACCCATAACTAGACAGAAGGATTCGAAGGGCGAAAGATTCAAAGATTACGTTGGCAGATAAAACATAATCGGCAGATAAATTTAATTAAAGTATTTTTTCACGATTCAAATTTGCTATTTAAATAGGTTTATGCATATGAAATTCAATGCTTAAAATACAATATATGCAATTTAGCAGTAATTTTGCTCTGTTGTTTACAATAAATCTTGCAGTAATGACATTATTGGTATGGCTATATTTATATGGAACACGTCACGGGCGGAGCCAAAAAGGACCTGACTCCGTTCCAACACCAAAATGCAATGATGTTTTAAAATAAATATTTTTATAAAAGTTTAAGTTAATGTTATGAGGTTTTCAATTATGTGCTACAAGTTGAGATATTGTTTGGTGTAATGTGTTAATAGATTTGGAATTATAGAGTCATACGATTTATGTGATATTACAATTATATGATCTGGGTAACGCATACAATGATTAAATTATACAATATTTAAATATTAGCGTAATTCATAGAATTAATTGTTTTGTTATATTGAGGTCATACAACTTAAGTTATTAAATTTAATATTATATTATGCTACAGGACTATTACATAAATATTCAATATAATTAGGTCATTGAAATTGGTTTTGTGTCTTATTAGATTTAAGGTTATATAATCCGTTTTAGGGTTGGTGTATTAATGTTTGATATAGATATTAAAGTATAGGTATAACCTTCAATCTAAATGTTTATCGCAACAATCTATTTACTTCATCAAACATGTATATGTAATGCTTGGCTGTATCATAGGAGAGTGCATCTGCAACCATCATTGTGCTTATATTGTGTATTGATTCGTGGGGTTTTCACCCTAAACAAAATTCAAGAAACAAGGGTCATCTAAGTTTTCTTCAAGAAATTAAAATATTATGTAGGTTCTTTAGTCGCCGAAACTTAATTGCCAATAGAATAAAATATCAAACAACACGCTATTTATATACGCTACCAATGATGTTCTCGAAACAGCAATGACATTCTTTAAATCGAAAATATTTCAGAGAAACTTAGCAAGTATATTACGTGCTAACCTAACAATATATTAAATTATATTTACATTTCATATATACATAGAAAAAATATGGTACAATTTAAATTCAGTTTCCTTCTTTACAAAACTTCAAAATTATTTCTATATTTACCATTAAATACTTAATTATCCCTTTGAAATTGTTCTTAAAAAGGAAATAAGTAAATGTTTTCATTTTGCTTGAGTTGTTCTCTCAAAAATGTCAAACTTTTTGTTAATGACTTAAATGTTTAGTGCTTTGGTTCACCATTTACCAACTTTGAATAAAAAGAGAATATAATTTAAAGAGTTATTTACTTATTTTTTTAGTCCTTTATAAATGATTAACAAATAAATATGATGCAAATGTAAAAAATATACCACTAAATTCAGGCATATTTAACCTTAGGAATTTTTTTAATTATGTATATTTAGCGATAGTTTTTTACAGAGTGGACTGATTTTGATCATTCTTTTTTTATTTAAAACAGGGTACTATATATGGGTGGTCTCATAAATATAATATGGTGAATTTATGATGAGGTCCGGAAACGAATGATGGAACTCCTTAACGGATGGCAGTAAATCAATTACGATTCAAGATATTTGCTACGGGTAGTTGTTATTTTACAAAATAACTACACACTTCCCGAGTCAGGATCTGATGTTAAGTTTTGAAGATGAACAATGGAACTTCTCAAAATAAATTCACTATCGATCATATCAGAGGTTCATGATGAGTTCTGGAAATAAACAATGGAACTCCTTTTCGGACGATAGTAAATTAAAGGTAATTCAAGATAGTTGCTACTGGTAGTTTTTACTTTGCAAAATAACTACGCCATTGATCAGGTCAGGATGTAATGACAAGTTGTTAAAATGAACAATGTAACTCAAACAACATTAATCACTAAAAATTATAAAATAAAATATCTTAAATTTCAAAAAACATAAGTACTAAAAAGGAAAAACTAATTAAATTAAAATAGGTACCTACATATTTTCAATAAATAAGTTTCTTATTTTTGAAGTTGGTGCCAGTACTGCCGAACTACTCAAACTAATTTATAATGTAAATTTAAAACTTTAACTTCTAAAGTACTTTAACTTTAACTTCTAATACTAAATAGATTCATATAGGACGTATTTATAATATATAATTATATATTTGTTTAAGTTAATTGGCGGAGTTGGCACCGACTTTGAAAATAAGTGACCTAGTTATTTATTGGAAATAAATAGGTACCTATTTTTAAGAGTTTTAATAGGCCGACAGACCAAAAACCGAGTTATCATAAGGATTCTTTTTTTACGTTTTCATGGACTGAAGTGAAGAGCTGCATTTTTTCATAAAATTTTCCGCTGTGAATTTCACGTGACCATCTGGATTGACGAGAATGATAATTGACATCTTTTGTTTTTATGGATGATTTTAAATTTGCCCTTTGCGTTAAGGAACGCTATCTTACGATGGCACGGAGAAAGAAATTAGAAAAAAATTATTAAGCCGCTAAAAACTGAATTTTTTTGGTGGTTTGCTGCAAAATCAGGCGAAATATTTTACACACTTTTCCATAATCATCTCTCCACTTTCATTGAAAACGAGATCAGGCATCGTTGAAGTGCCGCGTCCGTATGTTTCTTCCGTAAACTGTCGAGCAAAGAACCATTTTTAGACAAAACGAAACTGGTTTTCATACTTTTTAGTTAACATGGTAATTTTTGGTATTAATTTCAAGATCAAGCGACTTTTGTGATACGATTGTCCATTTTTGACTGATTTGGAAAAGTTGTCGAAATATATTTTTGAAGTCAAAAAAATTGCCCAGAAAATAAAACTAAGAAATATATTTTAATAATTAACACGTCAAACGCTCTGTAGGCTGCAATAGAAAATAGTATACTCGCCCTATTTATTGTGAAGAAAGTGCACAAAAAAATTGTTCGGGAAGTGCATTTAAAGTTTCAAATAAGAACGATTCTTTCACAAATCAAATCTCTTTTAATCGAAAAATTCTAAATCGGCCGCATTTTATCTATATTTTGGAGAATATTGCCTCTTACGTTTAGAATACTCTATCTAGAGGTTTTAACTTCTACAATTTCCAATTTCTCAATAGTTTACCAATTTCCACAATACAATATTTTTTATCTCCGGTAACGGACACTATGGTATCCTATTAATATTATAAAGGCGAAAGTTTGTGAGGATTTACGAGTGGATATTTGTTGCTCTTTCATGCAAAAACTACTAAACGGATTTTAATGAAACTTTACAGTAATATAGCATATGCATTAGAATAACACACTGACTACAAATTACAAATATATTGTGTGATTTGATTATTATATAACGAAAAGAATCAAATAAGTCCATAAAATACCTGTTCTCTAAGATTTATCTTAGCGTGCGCTACATAAACCACTAAAGTTACACGAAGATAATGTATAGTGGGATTGTTTCTCTTAAATAGTTCGAACTAAATGTCCGCAACAGCTCCTTTATGTGGAAGCCATTATAACTGAAATAGTCAGGCGCAAATAATACTAATGTAATTTTTTTACAATGCATATATTATAGCATTAAATTATTTCTTATAAAAATGAATACATTTATCGCTTTCGGTATTTAAAGTAAATAAAGTTAGTCTTTTACACTAAATAATGTGCCAAATAGTTAGAACGATATGAACGACTTAAGCAGAGCGCTATTAAAACACGTCGGTGATACGCTGCCATGAGTCGGCGGTGCGGGTGGCGCATGGAGCGTCGGTGGAGGGGTGAGCGAGGTAACATAACGCACCATCGCCAAGTACACGACTCGAACGCGGGCAGACGCGTGAGGGCAGAAGTTCCAGAGATGAAAAAAAGACGCTTTTATCCCAGAATGTTTTGATAATTAGGTCGACGACATGTAGACATGACCTGTATCAGTATAACGAATACCCACAATTTATCCCTAGTGTACATTCCCGTGGAATAATTATGGGAAACTATGTTGTTTTCCGACGTCCACGAGGGTGCAGCCGCGGGAAAAAGTTACTTACATATACTAGGCAATATACCTAGTGCATCTATCATATGTATATAGATTTTGAAAATCTATTAAAAACAATGAAATTTAGAGTTTTGCTTATAATTTTCCGGAAAGTAGTTTCTTTTTGTTTTTTATAACTTTGACTTTAGTATTTTCGGAGATGGGCTGTTGGAACCATGTTTATGTAATATAGATTATATTTTCAGCAATATCTATATCAACTTATTTTATAACTTTGAAATTCTTATAACCAAGTCTTTTAAATGACACAGACACGACACATGCGTAAGGAATAGATTATTCCCTTTTGCCTCTTCATTATTATTTTCCAGTATTAACTATTGAGAGATATGTATGTTATTATATTTTATCTATATGAATTTCCAAATTCCTCCTTCCAACATATTTTGAGAAAAACAACTGTAAAATACAGACGGATGGAGAGAAATATGAGACATTTATTACATAAACTTCGTTTTGGTTAAAGAAGCTAAAAACAAACTAATTTTTTTTATATTGAATTATTTTTCATTAAAAAAATTACTAATTAAAATTGTTTATATCAACATTTAAGTTGGCGGCTATAAAATAAGTATTTTTTTATTAACCTCATCTAAGTATTTCTTTATTCATAATATAATATGAATAAGAAATTATACTTAAAAACGGAATAATATGATGAAAAATTGTCTTTAACTCACTTGTATTTTAAATTGAAATTATAAAAATGAGAAATGTTTTTTATAACTTACATGTATTTTAACTTTAGATCTTTTTGAGAAGAAGATCAGACGTACTTTTTCGGTCATTATATTGAAAGTTATGCACAGGTATAAGTAGATTAAAATAAAATATGTTCATATGCCTGGACCCGGATAGATAGTGTAAAAAAAACAAAATGTTTGAAATTGTAGCTATATTTGTGACCTACAACCTTGTGCCGACATTCATTTCCCCGGTCAACATTCACACCGATATTATACCGTTATCCGTTCATCACTGCCCTTATTCTGTAATGATTAGCATAAGATATACCGCTATCTTGTCATATTTGCTAGCTCGTCATCTCAGTACAACCAGTCAGTTATTTTAATATTATATGCATTTTAAACTTTTTGAACTTCGTAAAATTATATTTTACTTCTGCGATTATCATATTCGTATTTACACCTTAACTTTTGTTTTTTATTAGTAATTTTGTTTGTTATTTTGAATAATGTATCACTTTCTTCATTAATTTAATAGTATTTCTGTAAATTTCTAATAGTGTAATATATTGTTCATGATTGTTTGTGTAAACGAAATTGATTAGATAATTTATTAAAAAAGTAACGTTTAACATTTATATTTGAATATCATATATATTTAACCATAGTATACTTTCAGAATTCTTCCCTATTTCATCAGTTTTATACGTTTGTTTAATTTACTAAATATAAGAAAAGGAAAATCTATGTATTTAATGTTTATTTATTTAGCTAATTGAACTTATAAATGTAAATATCTAGTTTTCTTGGAAATTATAACTTAAACGGATAAAATAGACACCTCGAAGGGCAAAAAAGCTTCAAAGTATATAGATGTAATAATTAATATAGATGTAATATCGATGAATATTAAAATAATCCCAAAATTCCAGACCGGTTTTTAAAACTAGGTAAAGGCAAGTTACCGGAAGTAATTAAATTGTTTCCTGCCCACCGTAATGATTGACTCCCTGAGCATATTTTTGTGCCTAAAATACCATTAGTAATCATATTTCAGACAGTTACTCCAATAAAAAATGTGTAAAATTTGATTACTAAAGTTTTAAATCAAGACATAATGGTCTAATATCCAACAAATTTTAATAGAGGATCAGTTTCTCTCTTTTAAAGGCTCATTTTACTAAGGTAACTTCTATATATTATCGATTTCTGAAATTTTAATATGTCTTACCATTTAAAATGATTTAGATTTGGTAGATGCTGACGTATTTCATCTACGGATTAGCTTATGTTTATGCGAATATCGGCAAATTAACCATTGTTTAAATACTAATTTTAGGGAATGAATATTTTAAGTTTCTCTTGGATTTTTTTGTTTCTCTTGGAAGATAGTTTTTCTTGGATTTTTTTATAACTTTTCTTCTCGATGTTCATTGGTAATTTTATTTAGAATATCAATTAAAAATATAATTTTTGCGTCGAAGATATTCAATTACTTAAATTATATTAGTTCATATATTTTAAAAAGAATATGTTTTTGATAATTTTAAAGGTAATATTTTTTTGTAATAAAAAAATATATAATGTTAACTCCGTTATTTATATTTAAATATATTATAACCCTTCTAAACATATACAAAGCGTGTACGTAAAATACGGTATCCAAGGCGAGGGATTTTAAGCAAGATACCTTTTAAGCCTATTACTACCCTTTTAAGCAAGATTCGTTAATACTATATATACGTGTATAATTAAGTTCCCCTCCTTTAACTTTCATATAGTTTGGTTCCCTTTCTTCACCTCTCCTTTATTCAAAGCCGCTGAGACCCTCAGTCTTGGCTAGACTAACGTTCGCGATAGAGCTCTTGCTCGCTTCTCCCGCCACGTAAGAGTTATATGTAGTTGTACGTTTCTTGAGGGCCAAGGGCACAACGCCTATTAATATTCATCGTCAGTTAGGCGAAATTTATGGGTCATAGTATATTGATCATGATTCAAAAACGTTCGTAAGTAAATCAGTGAGCTCAAGGATGCACGTTCAGACGTCCTGATCAACAGCGTTTCGGTCGGCCTTTGCTTTTGCATGAAACAATTGCGAAGATGGAGAATGAATTACTTGAAGATTGGCGTGTGAAGGTTTACGAGCGAATGGATTCCTGATGTCAGTAAGGCTATGTTTGATATAATTTTGGCAGAACATTTGCATTATCACAATGTGTGTGCGAGATGGATCCCTAAAATTTTCACCGAAGGCCATAGTCGGTTACTATTTGAAGCAGACCGCGAAATCTTGGAGTATTACGCAGAACAGAGCAATGCATTTCTGAATTCGATTGTCACTAGCGACGAAACCTGGGTACACTTTATGACAACTGAAACTAAGGAAAAGTCTTGTCAATGGCGGCATTCGAATTAGCCGAAGACGCAAATGTTCAAAAAAATACTGTCTGTTGGCAAAGTGATTAACACTTTGATCTGGGAGAGAAAAGGTGTATTATTTTGCAAGTTGATGTCTGCTGACACAACAATAAATTCAAATTGCTATTGTGAGATTTTGAAAAAACTTTGCCATGTTACTGAAAACAAAGGAGGAAAATGCTTAAGAAAGGAGTATGTTTTCGTCACGAAATCACTCGTCGCCATACTGCGCGTGCAACAATAGGTCTCCTGAGTTAATTCAGAAGGAACATCGTCACGCTCTCCCCCTCTATAGTCCAGACGTAGATCTAGTAATTATATCTATTCCTGGATTGAAGTCACACTTGTTTGAAATGAATTTCTAGACCAATAACGCGTTGAAAGACGGGGTTGAGTGCTACCTGCGTGATGCGGCGAAAATTTCTGTAACAAGTGTGTACAAAAAATACCACAGCGCAGGCAAATATATATTGATAGCAATAGTAATTACGTCAGAAAATAGCTGAAAATCTAGCCTTTATATTGATGTTCATTGGGAAAAACTTGTTTTTCTATGTGAAACAATCAATTGTAGGCTAAATTTTATGGACAAGCTTCGCATTTCTATTTTATCTGTTATTAATTTTATCAATCAGTGCTACTTTTGCATGCTGACCCTTCTTTACAATAACTTAAATAATCGAAATATTTTAATCCGATTTTGCAACAGATTCAAACATTATTCTTATTAACTTATGGATGTATGTATGTCGTAAATAATTGTATTTTGAATAAACAATTCCCTTAAAAGGTTGTTCAAATAATATTAAGGAATTATTTCAAACGTCGTTTAAACCATTT
This sequence comes from Druceiella hillmani, assembly GCA_039881145.1. Lineage (NCBI taxonomy): Eukaryota > Metazoa > Arthropoda > Insecta > Lepidoptera > Hepialidae > Druceiella > Druceiella hillmani. Next base: position 6,268,715 of record JAYKKI010000009.1, read on the forward strand.
TTGCTCATCTTGTTCCTTATTTAATTTCTTTTCAAACTAGAGCAGTGTGAATATTTCTGTTCCTCATTTTCCTGATTCATATTTACAAGAATATTTCCATTTCTAGCTTTCAAAGATAACATTTTATCTTCCATTATACATGATATTCCATTACATAAATTAGTGTGTTTTTCTAGATATAATAGAAAGGCATATATGAAAAGAGTAACTCGATTCTATGGCTTTTACAGTTCACAGTTTATAATTGGTGCATCACAATTAGATTAAATGAATGTATAGTTGATCAGCAACCGAAACATCAACAACAGAAGAGAACTGATAAGTTGATCACATTTCTTTTATTTTTGAATCTAAAGTACAACATATTTCTAAAATGATATGTGAGCTCCAAATTATTGGACATATATTGGATATATTGATTTTCAAGTAACTCAAGGAAGGAAAAAAATATTGCATTCGCTAGAAATAGGAGTTAAAACGTTAGTCGATAAGAATTTTAAATTTAAGAAAACATTAAAAGTAACAGTCAAAGGAAATATTTTTGTGAGTATCCGGGTGTGCATTATTCAGTCTAGCATCCAAATCAATGGAATTCTTTATGCAATATTTAAAACTTGGAAGTTTTTTATGGGCATCTGCACCTATGTTTTTCTTTTTTTCTTGATTTCAAAATATTGGGTACTTCTTATGAACAAAGTAAAAAAAATTATTCGCTTGAAACTTTATCTTTTCATAAAACTTTTACATTTTTAATAATTGTCAAAAATAAATAGAAATATTACGAGAGGAACGAAATCCAAAATAAAATTCCTCTAATTCGTTTGCTCTGGTCATTTTGATTTGAGCTTGGTATCCATTTCAAAAACAGTTATTACTAAAATACATCGATGTTAATTGAAACTACACTACTTAATTAGGTTTAACCTTTATTAATATTTTTAATATTTTTGTGTTCAAAAAAATAATTTGTTTCTGAATTCGATTTTTTTTCTTAGAATATAATATAATTTATATTGTATTTTTTACTGATTTGTTAGAGGATTATATTAATATTTGGGTAGACTTACTAAATGCGATATTTTATAATAAATTGAGAAAAGAAATAAAGAATTGCTTAAAAAACGAAGGTAAGATATTCAGGGAATTTTCAGACAGAATACAGAGCAACGTGAAATAGGCTTTTACAAATGAGAACTAATACCACGGTATGATCCTAAATAAAGGAAGCTGAGAAAATAGTATACGCGTGTATTTGCTATCGACTGTTACGGAATTTAATTAGCATAAGTCTATATACCGAAATCAAACTTTGGGGTAGCCGATACTGTGGTTGCTTTAACAACAAAAGCGTAAACAATAAACAAATGTTTTCTATCTTTGTGGATCTACGTTCATCTGGTGAGTAGTTTCACTATCCCTCTCTGAAGCGTATTATCATCAGTTCTTAAATAAGTATATTTTGGATTATCCTTGATGTATATCGGATTTTAATTAAAGTCCATATGGGGTTATCTTCATCATCGTATGATAAACTTGATCTCCTTCATCATCACATCATTCTCAATAAGTAAAAACCTTTCGAATCAGTTCACTGGTGCTAGATACATGCGTTGATATGCATAAAAAATACGGTTATTTTGATACATTTTTCCATTATTGAAGTCAATTAACAATATGCCGTGACTCGTTTTGCAAAAAAAAAATCGAAATATTCTACGAGTACCTCCTATTGAAAAGTAAATTGTATATTTTGTATTATTATTATATTCTTATTTAAATCTTAACTTTTATTTGGTATTACTAAATTGTTCTTTGCTTATTTTGAATAATATATCACTTTCTTCATTAATTTAATAGTATTTCTGTATATGTTTTTCATGATTATTTGTGTAAGTAGATAATAAGTAGACAATTATAACATTAAAATATTTGAATATAAGCTATTATACTGTCAGAACTCTCCCCGTTTTCCAAGTGATTATTTATTTTTGAGCCTGATAATACATTTTACAAGCCAAAGTATTATAGAGATTATAAGTATTTTACTGCCACATTAAAAACTAAATATTCGCAGATGCCTTTCGGGAGAAATTACGGACAGTGTAATTTATACCGTTTATTACATTTTTTTGTTTAACATTTGTTCATGACGTATCGTTTTTGTTTATTTGATACATGTTTTGAAGCTATAATAATAAAATTAGGGCGGAAATCGGGACGTTCCTTAAAAACAATTTTTTTCATTAATATATCTTATAAAAGCAATTTAACCACGTATATGTTAAATCACAAATAAGTTTCCATAAAGAAAATTGTTCTCTTTCCTTTGTTTATATTTACAGGTCTAAAACCATATAAATATAAAAAATGGAGTTAAATATAATATTATTAATATATTTATCTTGTAATAAATTATGCACACAATCTTTTATGGCCCAATTACTTTACTATTTTCTTACAATACCTTCTTATCTGTTCGTTTCCAGTGGTTTAACAAATTCAGAATTTTTTTAAATTTGTAAATACCTTTTTATTTGTCCTTTCACTTAAAGTTGTATAGCTGGAGAGTAATTTCAATATTATATCTAATTTTTTCAACTGCTATTGCACTTTGTAAACATATCAAAATAAAACTATATAATATCCTTAATTAATTTATGTTTGATTAATTGTATTTCCTATTTTTTGCTATTTTATGTCAATGAATTTTGATATATGAATGTCCAGTGTTATCAGTCTATGTCCAGAGTTCGGAATGAACCTTGTATTCCCTGTAATTCCTTTGACATGGCATTTTCGGCGCCCACTCTCTTACTCTCATCCGATTTTAGCCGATCCATCTTCAGAATTTCATCGCGGTGTTGAAAAATTTTGGTCTTAATATCCTCTGCAAAAAAGTTATCAAATAATAATCGTTAATTTAGGTCATATTGACTTTTAATGTAATTATTTTTTGAAAATTTAATTATGTTGAATATATTGAATATCCTGTTGAAAATTGAAAAAAAAGTAATAGTGTATACATAATAATAGTGTATTAAAATAGTAATAGTGTATACATATAAGTGTAATAGTGTATACATAGGTCAAACAGGAAGATATTTTAATACAAGATATAAAGAACACATTGCCAGCTGGCGAAATAATAAACCAGACACATCTCACTTTGCTAAACATCTCATTGAAAATAACCATCACCCCCATACTGATAATTCCCCCTACATATTACAAATAAATACAAAAGGTAATAAACTTAATATCCTAGAAACATTAGAAATAAACAGACATAAAAAAGATATCAAGGTCAATATATTAAATGAACAACTAAATATAACATCATCACCCATTCTTAATATCTTCTAGATATAATATAAATATAAAACATTGATACTACAGTACCCTGGAAATTGTTTCAGCACTATTACATATATAAATATAAGTATATATAATAAAAACAAAAAAATTAAAAGAAATAAATAAATTAATATATGAATACACAAAACCGGAGATATGTAGAATTTGTGTATTACCGTGTCCTTACTTTCAAATACCCTTGCTTTTGTATAAATATATTACCGATAATAAGATATCTAGAATTAGTGTATTACCTTGGCCTTACTTTCAAATACCCTTGCTTTTGTACAAATATATTACCGATAATAACTTCCATTTAATTTTATTACATACACCGTAAAGTTTGCATTGTATAACCTCACATAATAACAACAATTGAATTTATTACCCTCACTAAAATACTGGTATATTGTATGACTTTCTGTAATATAATAAAACCTAGTCTGCGCCCCTGCAATAAACTCACTAACATAAACAATGGAAAAATCCGCACAAAGCAGTCTTCCGCTATTGTGTTTGAAACATATAAATGCTGTGGTTCCTAAGAGTTAATCTTTGCTAATATCCCACCTGAAGATGTTGTAATACAACGAAATAGGTCGTGGTAAAGAAATTAAAGAAAGTAGAAATAATACATAAATAATAAAGTGAAATATATCACGTAGTATCATTTAATTGTGAATTAAATAATATTAATTTTAGCCACGATACTGCTTTTAACGTCTTGACCAGTGATATTGAGGTATTGTGCACAAATCATAACTATATCTCCGACAAGAGCATAAACAGCTACTGCAACTGAGCAGCAGGGTAAGTATCGCCGGTCAAGATTATAAAAGTAGCAGATGACGAACTACTTTTTGATAAGGACACTAATCAAGTCAACATTGACGTATCAATATTGATGTAAAAGTACAATGCTAAAAGTGAGTAAAATAAAATCATATTAAATAGTGTGGTTTATGTACCAGATTTTGTAATAAACTTATTTTCGTTTAGTTAACTCATTAAAATGGTGGTCAAGTAAAGATTAATAATAAAGATTCTATAAAAATTGACAATAAAATTGCAACTACTGTTAGTTTGACCAAAACATATGGAGATTAAATATATGTAAATATATGTATATATATATATATATATATATATATATATATATATATATATATATAGTAACGTAGTAACGTTGCACACATAACAACGTTAAACAGTTTCACATTTTCCTGTGACACTAGTGTCTGAGTTATCTGAGTTTAAAGGAGCTAATATGTTGGGAAATACTGATGACATGCAGTTATAAAAGTCAGATAAAGAGCTTACATTTCAGAAGAAATAATTGCAATCGTCTTCATAATATGAAGGTTCGAAAACCACAGATGTGCTTGACAAATATCAAGTCTTATTTATTCAATTTTATAATATTTTCTTTGAACATCGTTCATCTCATAAATCATCGTGATAAAATTTGTCGAACTACTGGTGGTATGATTTACTAAACTAGTCGATTTAATCAACAAGTGTATACTATAAAATAACCACAAAATTTAAGCAAATCGATTGTTTGAAATGTGATTAGAGAACTGTCAACTAAAAACAATTTACACAATTATAACTCATACAGTTTGCACAAAAAACCAACAAAACTGATTTTCTTTCCTCTAAAAAAATCCACTTTCAGATTTTCATTACCAAATGTCAAGCAGTTGAAGGCGCTACCAGCTCTTAACTTAGTATTATCAGCAAAAATAAATAGAAGAAAATGGCAGAAATTCTTGATGTGGTACAATTTTTCCATAGTACAATACACCGAACTCTCCCCTGTATACATATACGAGTATTCATGTTCACGTAAAATACGAACTACTGTATAACTCTATTTTAATGCAAGTGAATACTAGATATGTAAAAAATTACAAACTCTTATATAATCTCAAATATATCTGTGTAAATATAGAATAAGAATTGTTGTGTGATCTTAAGTTTTATGTTTTCCCATCCATACACAAAGGCAAATGTACAAAATATATAAAGTGAATGTAAAATTAAAACTTAAGTAAAATTAGATACATATTTTATTATTATTATTGTTAATTTTGGATAAGAGGTAATGCATATTGGTAACTTTGAATAGCACATGATATAACTTATGATTAACACAGGATTGATATGAGATAGCACAAGATTATAATTGGTGGAGTATATCAATATGGTGTAATTTAGTTAATATATCTCTAATGACATGCGAAACATATAATGTATAAAATGTTAATTATGGTAAATTTAAAATCAGATTGATGTAAATTTAGAATAGGGCCTATAGTAGAAATTTCTCTGTATGGAAAACTTTAATCATCAAGAATAATTTAATTAAGGAGAACTTAAAAGTCTATCGTAAGTCCGACCTTCCTATGTAACCTGCGAAGTCTTTGGCAAAAAGCATATAAATCGTATCGAACTATCAATCGTAAATTAATCGTACTAAGTCAGAGTATTTTCCCTTTTACTTATTCTACTTGGTGACATCAAGATCGTAATGCCCACTTCGCCGGATTTTTTATCAAAATATAAACAACAATCATCCAAGCCGTACCAAATGTTCAGCATTAAATAAACATATTCCATTCTTGAATTAAATATCGGACACGCCCTTAGATGAACAATTATTAGAGCAGCATTACAAAAATATATGATGAGAGTAAAGTGATATATAAATAAGTAGTACATAAACTCGTACATTACATTACAGTCGAGCATATCTGTATAAAGCTGACAAAAAAACATCATAAAGTAGACTCACAAATAAATATACGTACGTGTGAACTCTTCCAAAGATTTGCTTTCGCCTTTAAAGTCAGATGGAAGAAGACTCTTCGGGAAAAAATTATGCAGATCTTCAGGATTTTCATGCAAATACATTCTGCTACCTATTTTATCACTTAAATATGTCTTCACGATAGTACTGATCCACTTGCCATAATTTGGGAGATTTATGACATGTACGCCCTTGATCTTTAAGCCGTAACATTCCTGGAAGTGAAAAACTTTTTAAAGTATGGACCCGACTTTCGTGACAAATGTAACAATTTCTTGATACGACATTAATTACGTAGTCTTTACGCATTTATAAGCAAATGTTTGTGGAATAAGTATATAAGTGAAATAAATATATTCAACTATCACCTAATTCAAAATACAATCCCAAGGAACCACTTTCTGACATATGTGGATGTGAATATTAATATATAGATAAATCTATGCAAATATATGTAAAAAACCGTCAAATCTTATCTTTGAATCTGATTGCCTTTTTGAATTCTAATACTAGAATGTAATCAAATATATATTTCCCTCCTTCATCCCCAACTGATCATACTTTTCCGCTAGTTGGTGACCAGTTACTTTCTAATTTGTCTGTTTTTGAATCGTCCTCAACGATTATAGTTTTATTATATTTTTTAATGATTTTATGCTCTTTTTTACGTAGTCTTTTTTTACGCAGACGACAATAAGTATTAAGACACACTTTAATATTAGATATTCACTTATCGGGTATCGGTACTTGTAACTATTTCACCCCTTAGCAAAATTACCATTAGTACTTCTGCATATAATAGAATATATTTTTATTTCTGAAAAACGAAGCATTTGAACTATTAAAATAAGTTCAAATGTGCAATGTAATTCCAAAATAAGCAGAATTTCAATACTAAAGTAAGCGATATCATAAATTAACACATCGGAACTACCCGATATGCAAACAAAAATAAGATCAAACTAAAATAAACGGTACTTTTATTTGACATCATTGAATTACATGACATTCAATCGCGGATTTCAACCCTAAAATATGTGGAACTATAATCTTATTAATTTACAGGATATTCAAACAAAAATCAACACCACAACAGCCTGAAATCAAATTTAATACGATTGAATTACAGAACATTTAAATTAGGAAACATGTTTAAAACGCAATGATAGCCAAAACATAATTAGATATTACCATCTCTGAGAAGAAATCTCACTAGGAGAGTTATCTACAATTTGGACAGATGTGGAAAATTAAGGGTAGGTTGTATTTCTATTAACTATTACACATAGGTAAATACCGTTCCTCGCCATTTGAGTAAAGTGTTTCAGTGTATACTTTACAGGCTAATCATATCGCGAATTTCTCGAAAGTATCAAATTCGAAATCATTGTTTTAGATTAGCTATAAAATTTGGGTATACTTTTAGTTATGAGGTTTTAATAATACTTTTGACTTTCACAACCAAAGAGATGGGGAGGGTCAATTTATTTTTCGCCTATATTTTTAACCATATCTCTAGAACAATTTTATCCAAAATTATAGAAAATAAGTTTCCAATGAGATCGAAATAAAGTTCGAGGGACTTCTTCATATTAGTGTAAATATTTTATAACATTATTTTCGATATATTCAAGGTAATATGCCGAATTTGAAGTTTCTAAGTTAAACTGTTTTTAAAAAATATCCTATGATCGAAAGATTGACAAATATGTTAATGATTTTACAAGGTTTTCTTAAAAATCCTCGGTTTTGCGACCTTTTTATAATATTCATCCGTTTTGCGATTATATGTTTGCATTAAATTCCAATTTTTTGATAACTAATTTACGAAAGAAGAGAAACTACTACTAAAGAAACCGGCGAAACAGCTAAAATACTTTTTATTAGACAAAAAATCATTATAATTTAAATAAAATCATAGCATTTAAATGAGGTTCGGCTTTTCTAGGTGTAATAACTTTTTTAGATGTTTTCCCCCCTTTCAAAGAGATTCATCGAACCACCCGTGTTCAAGAATCAGTATCAGACATATAAAATACGTGTCCTTGATACCAAGTACGGTGTCAAGGATCATTGGTTATAATTGTATGTTGATTTTTACAAATAATTGACCGTTAAAATTCTATGGATAAATTATTTAACTTCTACTTAACTTGTTTATGGATTTTGGTGTGACACCTAACAAATTAGAGTATTTTCTTTCATTTTCTTTATACCTATGTTTTCTTTACGGAGCAGTATAAGGTTAATGATACTACTATCGACTTTTGCGACGCTATTTATTTAGGCTTAATTTGTATTTTTTACTGATTTTACTTTTGTCGTAGACACTTGAAGTTATCATAATTTATTTTTAAATAATATTCTTAATTTTATATTTTAAATTAAATATTTATGTACACTATGTAGCAAGTTTAGGTTACAAAAATACTTTGGAATTTGGATATTAGACATATGTTTTCTGTTTGAATAGCAATGTAGTTAGGTAAAGGTATATGCAAAATTTCCAGATATTTGGCTGTCTTAATTATTTATATGCAGTTCTGGATCAAGAATTGTAAATTCGCCAATTAGTATAAATTTGACTAAAGGGTTACTTACGATAGTATTTATTGTTTAATTATTGGAAATTTTTAAGTATATTCGTAGTGTTAATTTTAAAGAACTGTAAGGAAACTGCAATATAAATTTATGCATTTAATTGTTTATATACAGATTCGAAAATCTAATTTTGTTTAAAAAAATTTTGTGTATAAAATGGATGTCTTTAATAGTTCCTGATATATCCATGTAATCGACAAATGTAAGATTTACCGCAGTAATGATCTGAGTTTGAGGAGACCATTTGTGTTTTTCAATTGTTAACCCGAAATTAATTTCGTAGCTTTTATTATTGGTTTACAAAATAGTCTTAATTTATTGAAAAAATTAACAAATAAGAAAGAGGCAACTACCAATGGAACCTATTAGAAATATGGAGGTGACAACTTAAACGATGTTCAGAAAGTTACCGCACACTTTTTAGACATCCCATCCCTATCACATTTCTCTATTATGCGTCTTAAAAAGTGAGGTTAAAATGAATGGACAACAATTTAACATAACCAGTTGTATTTCTTATATTTGTATATAATTTTATTGGTGTAAAATGAATGCTCCTTTTCATCATAATATCAATTTCTGAAAAATATGTAATCCTTAAAAGAGAATATGTAGATGTAATTTTAAATTAGAAGTTGAGTAGAAAAGATAAAATATTTATTATTTGAATATATATAAATATATATATATATATATATATATATATATATATATATATATATATATATATATATATATATATATATATATATATATATATATATATATATATATATATATATATATATATATATATATATATATATATATATTGAAACTTTTTCATCGTTAATTTAGATTTCACCATAAATTTATCCTATTTGACATACGGATTTACATCACACGCTATTTGCATTCACCTGCTCAATGTTAGTAATTTTTTTTAATTAAATTTCTATTTACATCTATTGTAATGTTTAGTAATAAATGTGAAAAATAGGCACAGATGTTTTTAATTGAGCGGCTAAAGTACGTGAACAAACAAATATATTTAAGAAAGATGCTTGCATGGAATGTAGAAATGCGAATAAAAAAAAATGTGCTTAAATATCGATTGGTTTATTGATTGATTAAATTGAATAATCGGCCTAAGGCTTTTAGCAATGATGAGCGACTTTTAGTAAATTCTGAATATTGATTTCCTACAATAATAATGGACAATGGCATAAATTTTAAAATATGTACCTATTAAAAAAAAATTGTAATTAGATGGTAATATTTTAAAAGTATTGGTCCCATAAAGAAATTGAAAAGTTGTGAAAAGGCAGGTTTTATAATTCAGCTTGAGTAAATTTATTATAAACAAAATGAATGCTTTGGGTAGAAAATTTATATCAACAATTTTTTTTTAAAAAACAAGTAGGATGGCCGTCGTCTTCGTGTTCTAGTATTTATTTAGCCACCCTTTTCCAAAATACTTGAAACGTTAAATAGTAAAGCAAACTCTTACATTGCGTAACAACATTTTTAACGCTGATGTATTCACCATATTATATTAAATTATCTTTTTCTCTATTTTACCTACTTGTTAGTGTTTTTAGTAACTCGAATTTAAAATTTGTTTCTTTATTTTCTATGCTCCACTTATTGGATTGCATTTTTTTAAATACAAATTATCGATAAATACTCCGTTGATATTATAATTTGTGTACTTACTTTCGAAATAAATAAACTTTTCTTTACTAACGCCGGATTAATCTGGGCGAAGAGAGCACTGTCCATTCCCGCCCAGTCGACGATATAGTGGTATCCCAAGCATACGTCAGAAAATGTGAGATAATAAAGTCCTATCACTAACACTTTCAAGAAATCCAAAAAGTTGAATTTTGAGACATCTTCACTTTTGAATCTAAAATCAAATAAAAACTTGAATTTTGTTTTCGCTATTGTGGGTGTCTTTACATATACCTACTACAAAAATGAGGATTTTCATATTTTCTTTGTAATGCTCCAGAAAAAAATAAAAGTGGAAGATAATTACTATACATCTTTTGTATGTGAATAGGTATACACACACATATATATATATATATATATATATATATATATATATGTATATATATACCCACACACACATGCATATATATATATATATATGTACTCTCATGGACATATTTAGAGGAACACGGAAGAAAGAGGCATATTTAAATAAAACAGATTTATTCGTATTGCATGATAATAATTATTGAATTCAATGAATTAATTAAATTACCATATCTGAACATAAAAAAAACTAGGACTTAACAAAAAAAACAAACTAGAGAAAGTAATCTCACTACTTTAATTATAATGAATTTTGCCGTATAATAGTAAAATTTAAAATTATTCTAAAGACTAATTTGTTTTCTTAATGACACAGTCAGTATTTAGTGTTATCTCCTTTTGCTGTAAAATCTGCCTGCATCCATCTGGGAATCTTTTCTATTAAATGATCAATAAAACTTTGTGGCATTAGGTTCCATTCTTCCATCAATGCACTTTTAAGGTCCCTTAAGTAAATTTGTGCCGGATTTCATGGCTTAATTTTTTTTGTCAGTTTACTCTTAAAATTGACCCTCCACAATTAGGCTCTCTTCCTGCAATGTTGCACTGAGCGTATCTTTCTCTGATTCGTTTCAGTATTTTACCTCTTCCATTATCTGACTTAAACAGAATCTGTTGTCATCACTCAAAGGTACTCTACCTTTGCCCAAGACTCATCATCCCAATTTCGGTGCGAGTGAACTTAGCTGGACCGAACTCCTCTATGACCTGCCATGAGTAAAGATCCTCTGGCGAGCAAGTATGCCCTTTCCAGCCGCCTTTTATGTTCTTCTAATGGTTTTGATGATAACTCTCACTTATTAAACTTTGTGAAGCTTGGTTCTTACCTCGGAAGAAATAAAATTGCAGTTTCTAAAGACACTGCTTACAATAAATCTATTGTCCTTCTCTGTTGGTACTATTTTGCGACCTTGCTCTTTACGTCTTACATATTCTATAGTTTGCTGCCATCATTTTTTATTACAAAAAAGTACAGATTTTGAAAGTTGTAATATTCGAGCCACTTCATTGTAAGTGTAACAATTTTTAATTAGAGTTACAGCTTTCGACACTTGAGTAACGCAGGGATCCGTGAACGATCCCTTAATGTTATTACAAAAACAATGTGAGAAAAACAATAAAATAAAGTGTTTGTTAAAAAATTGTACGCAAGAGAGATTTTAGCAGATATCAAAAAACAATTAAAGTCGTGAATAAAATTCAGTTGAAATTCTTTTTTTTAATGAAAAATTACATGTTATCTACTTTTTTGGCGTTTTTCTGCATATATCCATGAGTGCATATATATATATATATATATATATATATATATCTGTATATTTAATAAAATGTTCTGAAGAAACGCAAAATATAATATTTGTGATTAAGTTCTAATGAAATATTAATTCCTATAACTCATCTTACACACATACTGGCATTAAATATAACTAATTATAAAACAATATTTTATTAGCAAGAATTATCATGTAATATAAAAATTGTACCCAATAATAATAATTCTGGTCATATCATTCAGATGTTTTGGTATTACGGCACACCTATAGTACTTGAGGACAGTTTTGATATGCTCCGACTGAGGATCCCAGTTCGAAAATATCTCAGGCATTAAGCTATGTGCTGTTAATATATTGCCAATTTTTTGTTTCGTTTTTTCCAGGCTGAATTGGTTAACGAGCAAAAGCCAGAAAAGTTGTCTGTCGTCTGAAAAATAAATGCTATTTGAAAATATTTCCAAAATGAATAGAAATCAAGTGTGGAATAAATTTAAAGTGTCATTAATTTTCATTTTTAATCACACTTTTTAGTCACACTGGCAAGAGCAAATAGTTTTGACGCTGTATAATTTTACTTTGATATCCCAGTGGATGGATACTTTCATATCAGAAAGATACGACTTTTTGTTTTCACCGGCGTTCTTAGGTAAACTTAGTGGCCCTGTTTACAAACGAGGACATTAAGTTTTCCTTTTGTTTCTTTTATGAATTTTTCTCAGCAGGTCAAAAAACTGGGCTCAAATCTGATAACTACAAGTCACTTTTTGCTTGACGCCTTCCGCGTCAACATATAAATATTTGCATCAGTAAATGGTCCACCTTGTATCTGTGGCTACACGATGCATAATATTAGGCATATATTGTTTCACGACATTGAAAACGACAATATACGGCATGTTTTATTGGAGAACATGCTTTAAAACAGTAGAGCGGAACCTCGTGATTTCTTTGCCACGTGCTAAATTTATTAAGTCATCTTAGCTTTGTCGAGGGTAATAACCCGTAACTTTATCATTGAGTCATTTAGAGTGTTCACAAAAAGCGGTCTTGAAAAAATGAAAGTCCTAATTAGCTCAATACAAAAGATAGTCTTTAACCCGGTTTACTAGAAGGATTTAATGGTAGATATAGAGAACCAAATAACGAACGTTCGAACGATCCCTATTTTGAATGAAGTTTGGTTTCGTGTTTCTGGACTTGCTTCAAGACAATTTGGGTGATGGTTAAAATAACTTTCTTCGTATATTCACAGCATATAGTCAATTATTTTAATTTTCAAACAAAAACTGGTATTATACCAGTAAGAATAATTACACGACCACTATTATCATTTCATATGTTTAATTTTTCATATGTAATTCGTACTTATAGCATATGCTTTCAAGAAAAAGACGAGTAAGATTATCAAATGTTTCTTACCAAATGCGGTATTATAGATGTTATCGCGTATGGCAGTATTGCGAGAATTTAAGAGTATAAGATGAAACTTCATTTTTCCGTTGAAATATTTTCTTTCACAAACGATAAAAACGGAAAAAACCATTCACATACAAAAAACTGAGCAACCATCAAAGACTTTATTTCAAAAATTAAGGTAGATGTAGGTGTAAAGTAAAAATTATTGAAAAGATTTAGAATTGAAAGTAAGAAGACTCCAGAACTAAACATTAACATTTTTTTCATTAGGCTTTAAATTAATCGACCACTCCGTAAAAAAACTTTGACTTATATGCACAATTATTTGTTCACAATCTCCTTCATAATAGAGAATCATGAATCAAGTCAAAATCAATTGAAAAGTCAAAGTCGGTATTACGTTGAAGTATTTCTATATTCTTCATGTCATTTAAAAATACAAAACAACAATCAGTAACGATATCGTTTAATAACAAACATGAAAGTAAAGGGTTTCTGATAGTTTGGTGAAGATTGGTGTCTAAAATATAACTTGAGTGTGCGTTCTTTTATTTCCAGTTTCAAATTAGTTATTATTAAATGATTTTATTAAAATAGGAGTATATCCATGAATAGCAGCTAATTATCCGCTAACTTCCATTAGTCCTTGTATCTTAATGTACTAGAATGGAATTTATAGTATGCAATTTTCACTTTCATCCACAAACAAAAGTAAATTCAGCATAACACACTATTTAAAGCTTACCTAGGAAAAATGTCTTTTTTTTCAAGACGATAAAGCAATTAGTCGAACTCACGAAAATTTTCCTCGGGAAAATGAAGTTGCATCTTGTACCACACTTTAATGCTCGCAATACTGTCCAGCACCATTTTTTCTGTCACACCGCTTTTTTCGAGAACGAATTTGTAATCTTTCTCTTCGACTTGTAGGAAGTCGTCTGTTGCCGATGTGAACTGCATCTAAAAAAAAGTCGCGTCAAATACTTAGTGTAAATAATGTGTCTGATATTTCTTTCCATTGGTTGATTTAGAAACAGTTTTATTTGTAAATTAATAACAATCAAAATTAAATTATAGGCTGTGAGTATCCAAAAGAAATATGGATAACTTTCATACGAAATATATATCTTAATTACCGCATTTAAGTTAGAAATGACATTACGATAAATTTAAAACTATTGATGCCAAAAAGTCCGTATATAAGCTAGCGGAATAACATGATGAAGATTCCATATAGAAACTTAATAATTTTTACTGCAACTTGATAATTAAGTCATTATTACCTTGAACATTTCAGAACTATATTTATGTTATAAATTTTCAACACTATGCTAATTTATTAATTCAGGAATTAAAAAAAAAATAACTAAAAGAAAATTAGCTATATTTATATCAAAAATTACCTTGCTTTCTTCGGAAATTATTTAAATATTTCTGGGACAAAGAATACCTCTGTGGATAATTAAATTTAGATTAATAAACCTTATTTATTATTCAAGGTGAAACAGACAACCGTAATCATTTGCGACTAAGTATGCAATGAACTATAGCTATAAAGTAACGTAAATAAAGGAGTGTGATATCCAGTACAGTACTGTAAACATATGTTCAAACACACCCACGCAATATTCGTGCTTTGTTTATCTTTACCATAGCTTGAATAAATTATTGGGAAGTGAGAAAGTAACTCACAAACAATTAAAAATATTGTCTTTTAAAATATGTAGTTTTATAACGACTAAAATAATATGATTACTTTTTATAGAAACAATTAGAAAACTTTTGTGATAGAAGATAAACAGGCTTAACTTTCATATTTTTATTTTGGTAGGTCTATCCATCTAGTTTTGCCATGTCTGCTCGTCTGCCAATTGATCATATTCTCACAGTGTCTACGGTTTAAAGATTTTGCAAGTATATTCTTCACTCGGGTATTTCCATTAATTTGGAACGAAATATCAAAAAAAATTTGTCCTAACATACATACGTTCTTATAAAGACGTTATAAAGGCGAAAATTGCTCGCGCATCCCACTGAGTGGCAATCATTGCACACGTTTTTTAAGATTGTGTATGGATTTTGATTACCAATTTTGAATCTCAAGTCCTTTCTACAGAATATTATTAAGTGATATTCATGGTATAAACGTTTTAATGTTACTTCAAAGCTAAAATAATTAAAATTCAAGCAACAATTTTTCTATTTTAGCTTTTCGAATTTCCCCTCATTTTTAATTTCAACATTTTTTTAATAGGAAGAATAGATACTTATTTTGCAAGTGACAAAGTTTAGAAGAATTTTTTTTAAATTCTTGGTTAATTATGTATTGAAAGAAATATTTATATTGTACGTACATTCTATTCTCACTTTCAAGCATTTCGGTAATAACGTACAAACTAAATAAATTATATCCAATCGAAAAAATAAATACAGTCAAGTGTATCGTGATTAGATGGTTTAATATTAATCGTTTCAAAGTTTCAGAATAGTCAAGTTCCAAATGTTTCTAGTGCAAAAAGTTCAGGCGAACATTCTGGAAGTTATTAAATATCAATCAGGAAAGCATTAGTATGGTAAGTAGTTCTTCCTTTTAATTATCTGAACACCAATTTGGAAAAAAATACTTAGAAAAAATTCAGTATGGATGAGAAATTGTAAGTAACTGTAATTCTCATGTACTACCAATGAGCACAGGAATGCCTTTTCGATCTAACTTTGTGTGTACTCCTAATTACTATCAAGGAATGATAGAATTCATCTCCTGATTTCAGACGGTTTAATTTCCATAATTTGTAAATTAAATCAAGTTTAATGGAAGAGTAACTGATTAACAATTCAATAAACACTTTTCATCACATTAAATAAAAAAAGCGATTGAATGCGAGCAAGTCTAATTCGTTCATTAGGCATTTTGTACACTAATAGGAATTGAATTGAATTGAATTGAATACATTTGAAGCAAAAAATTACGATTCTGGAATTCACATAATGACAGTGCCGTAAGGAGGGTTTAAAATTTTAACATTTTTGTCTGTAAAATATATAAATTGCAATGTAATCTGTTTCACCGGATTCGTTGATATGTATATAATAAAACCTAAAAAAATTTATATTTTATGTTATATTTTTCTTTGTAGGTGGGAAATACTTACATAATAATAAAATAGTTTGCATACATAGTCACCTGAAACAGCTAAATCTTCTGGTGAAGTCATGTAAATGCTTTATGTTATATATTTATAGAGACTCGGTCTTCACATCAAACTCTACCATTTTTAAATTATTTTGACACATTTCTGAAAGGAATACTCTGACTTAATTAGACCGGACAGTTGGTAAAATGAATCCATGTAACCAACTTGATACTTTTGTTGATATTCCATGGCGCATAGTCTTGCTTTGTCGAGAGGACCTTTAATGTGAAAACCCACTTAGAGCTAATCGTTTTCACTCCATGTGGCTTCTATACTAACTCCCATGTTTAATTTTTCTCGTGTGGTTTCAGCTATTTTTCTATATATTTCCTAATTAATTTTATCTCGTGATAATACGGTTTAATATATCTAGTAGTATCTGATTAAATAACGAAAATAATTTTATTTACCTTGGCTTCTAGTTTTGTTGTTTGGCATTTAGAGTATGTGAACTTGGTTTCTTCCCGGACCATAACTTTTCAAGGATAGAGATCTCATTGAACATCGATTGTGCCAGTGCCGAGATGTGCCACTGTTATAATTGATTTTATCCAATAAGATTTCTGCACATCACGATTTATTAATACATACTCAGTTCTCTGCACTAAACGGGTTCTTCTAAACCGTTCTGGTACGGAATATATAGATTGGGATATTCATGAATAATGTCCGATATTAACTATTTTATTAAAAATTCGGGCATTATTCTTTATTTAAGTATTTTCTCCTATTATCGGGTGTATTTTTGACCCATATTGATTTTCTTCATTAATTTCAAATTGTTTAAATTAATTAAAAACCTTAGACTATTTATTAAGGAAATAGAAAAATAATTTGCAAGTATATTCATCTACAAATATCAGAAAATATTGCGTTCCGTCAACCGATTTTACTTCTAGTGGCCCACAAAAATAAGATTGTATTAATTCTAGAGTATTCTTGGGCTAAAAATCTACTTTTCGGAAAGACTGTGATGGCTATTTTCCATGCTTAAAAATATTACACACTATACACTTGACTTTTAATCAACTTTACTCGTTCGATAGGTTTTGGAAATTGGCACAAATCAACTATATTTAATTATTAATATTAACTATAATTATTAATATTATAAATATTATCTAAATATTAATATTATCGAATATTTGTTTAGGATCGAATATTTGTTTAGGACAAATATGTTAGTGATCATAACCGAATAAAATGGGTTGAGTTCATGACATTTATTTATTGGTTTAGATCGGATTTTACCTCATTAATGTATCATCAAATATTAATAAATTATTCAGGTAACAACTTTAATAATTCGTCAAAGGTGCAAATCTACATTAAAAATAAATTACAGAAGCTACCATATTTAATTTTGAAATAAATGCACAAAATTCGTATTCGCATACAGTGAGGTAAATTCATATCATTTATATCCTTGAAATTAAATACCAAACCTGTGGAAAGTCTCATTAGCAAAGATTGATGTCGTCATTATTGACAACGGGCTAAATATTATTAAGGCTGCCAGTAATGCTGAAATATGGTCTGCTTATTACTTCATACATACACTGGAGTTAGTATTCAAAGATTCCCTGGAGATTCAACCTGAAGTGGAAGAAAAAATTGTCGTTTCGTGTAGAATCGTAACTTACTTCGATCATTCCGGCACTATACAATAGCTGAAAAGAATCCAGGAAGAATTAGGAATAACCAATCATTAGTTTAAGATATAACAAGGAGATAGAAATCTACCTTTTACATGCTACAAAGACTTATAGAATAACATTGCGATATTTATCAGTCTCTTACAGACACAGCAAATGTCTAAAATCTAACTGTAACACAGTAGGAGCTTGGGAATCAAGTGTTTAATTTATTCAGGTCTTTTGAAATGATTCCAAAAATCACTAGTTCTAAAAAAGAGTACCATCGCAAGTGACTTTGATAGATAGGTTCAGCTCCTGGAAGCAGTGTATATCCAGAAAATTTTTTTTACATAATCTGGAAATGTTTATTAAGGAAAAAGAAACCAGTTTCGTCCTGGTTATGCTGGAAAGTTGACATTTCCCCACCACAAACTGCCACTCTTTAACCTTTGTTAAAATTATATTAAATTAAACAAAATAATATTTGAGTCCACTTCCTAGTTTATTAAATAAAATAATTTAATTTTTATTATCACTTCATTTGTGTTAATCGAAAAAATAATCTAAGAAATACAGTTTCTAATAGTGACATGTTTAATATGATAAAAATAATTAATTATTTAAATAGCTGTGTTTTTAATAGTCTTTTTTTTCAGGTAAATAATAAGCATTAGGTACTCTGCATAGTAATCACCAAATATTCGATATTTGGCCGAATGGTATAAATCGACCAAATAGGAGGAATACTGAATAGTAACTGAATAATCGTTGCAAATCTACTTTTAGTAAAATCGTAAGGTCATCTTCACTTTTTCATACATTATTGAGGCTTATCCGTAGTAATAATAAAAATTGTGATAAAAAGTAAAAGAAAGTAGTTAAAATTGCCTTATTTTACGAAAATAACCATCAAAATAAATTCCTGCCATTTGACAAAAAATTTGGATACTGCAAATTAAAAGGTCATTGGTTAAGGGGAAGAAGCTTATAGTTTTCACTAAATTTTTACATATCACTTCGATAATAAAAATTAAATTATTTTATTTAATAAACTAGGAAGTGGACTCAAATATTATTTTGTTTAATTTAATATAATTTTAACAAAAGTTAAAGAGTGGCAGTTTGTGGTGGGGAAATGTCAACTTTCCAGCATAACCAGGACGAAACTGGTTTCTTTTTCCTTAATAAACATTTCCAGATTATGTAAAAAAAAATTTCTGGATATACACTGCTTCCAGGAGCTGAACCTATCTATCAAAGTCACTTGCGATGGTACTCTTTTTTAGAACTAGTGATTTTTGGAATCATTTCAAAAGACCTGAATAAATTAAACACTTGATTTCCAAGCTCCTACTGTGTTGCAGTTAGATTTTAGACATTTGCTGTGTCTGTAAGAGACTGATAAATATCGCAATGTTATTCTATAAGTCTTTGTAGCATGTAAAAGGTAGATTTCTATCTCCTTGTTATATCTTAAACTAATGATTGGTTATTCCTAATTCTTCCTGGATTCTTTTCAGCTATTGTATAGTGCCGGAATGATCGAAATAAATTACGATTCTACACGAAACGACAATTTTTTCTTCCACTTCAGGTTGAATCTCCAGGGAATCTTTGACTACTAACTCCAGTGTATGTATGAAGTAATAAGCAGACCATATTTCAGCGTTATTGGCAGCCTTAATAATATTTAGCCCGTTGTCAATAATGATGACATCAATCTTTGCTAATGAGAGTTTCCACAGGTTTGGTATTTAATTTCAAGGATATAAATGATATGAATTTACCTCACTGTATGCGAATACAAATTTTGTGCATTTATTTCAAAATTAAATATGGTAGCTTCTGTAATTTATTTTTAATGTAGATTTGCACCTTTGACGAATTATTAAAGTTGTTACCTGAATAATTTATTAATATTTGATGATACGTTAATGGGGTACAATCCGATCTACACCAATAAATATATCCTATTTTAGTCGGTTATGATCACTAACATATCCTATTTTAGTCGGTTATGATCACTAACATATTTGACTTAAACAAGTATCCATACTATTTTGTGTTCTATGTCGAATTTTGTATGTCTATAAAATATTGGTGAAGTGCGTCGGTATTGTCTAGTTATAGTGATAAGAAGAATACGTTAAATGAATCTAACTTCTTCTATCCTATGCATACTTCCGACTATTATCGAATAATTTGTACCGAGTGTATGAAATATATATAGAAATCTACGTGCTGCCATGGCAGGTTAAACTGTATAGAGATAATAAATATGACTTCATAGTGTTATAAATAATATCGTTTGTACTCAGCTGCATAAATATTATTTGGCCAAGTTTTGGCGTCATAAAACCCAGTGCATTGTGTGCTTTCTTACATTTCACTGCTCACTTTATGTTACTTTGTTTCCATTCTTTATACAAGTGTTATATAAGACATTCGTAAGACTTTCCATTATTATTTTGGTGTACGAAGAGGCAGCCTTTGTTGTATCGAAGTCCGATTTAAGCAATAAAGTAAGTGGTCGGCATAACGTATATAAAAATTAAGATTATATATGATTCTTTCCAGAACAGAATTTTTCGATAGAATTTATGAGAGACAATAAGCAATTGAGCGACTATTAAATTACATGTGAATATTTTCACAATTATTTTATTTATTGTTGAGCAATTTGTACATTTTAATTACATTCGGGCCATAATATGTTCGTGGTTTTAAAAATGTATTATGCATTTCAAATTACTTTTCAATAAAAGCTTCGAAATTATTTTCATTGTGTTTATTTTGTGTCTATGTGTTGCAGGTTATGGAAGCTTAGACTGATTTATTTGTTAAGTGTTTTAACAATGAGCGTATTTTTATATTTTAAGCTATTTTAATGTTAGGTTTCATATTGAAACTTAATATAATTTACAATTAGACAAGTATTCCCCAGGGAGGCAAGTATTCGGTGCATGTGACTTAGATCTACTAATTTCATATCACTTACTACCCATGCGTTGGATGATTCGTCCTTGAAAATTTTGGTTGAATGCTCTCACACATGCTAATAGATGTCTATAAACAAAATGGTACTGTATGCAGATGTGATTTAAGAACAATTCTCATAAACCTTTCAGAAAATTTATCTAAATAATTTATTTAATTTATTTAAAATAATAATTATTTACATATATATCAGCTGTCGTTGTCCACAGTTAGTTTAGAATTGAAATACCTTGACTGCTAAAGCATGACTAAGATAAGAAACTTTTCTACCTGCATATCATAAGCCTAAAGTGTGTTAAGATAATACTTATAAATATTAAAATAAACAAATGAAAATGTCCACTTTCTCCATATAGTTGGTTATTCCATTATTTATAAAAAGTTATACAATCATTGGAAACAGAGATACCTTTGAAGACGAAGGCGTATTACTACTAAATCCCAATAAATGCTATCATGTTCCGGCATTTTTTAATTTTTCTATGAAAATATAGTGTGGTATGTTTAGTAAAAAATAAACGATTACTTATGCTCTATCTATTAAAGTTCAACGTTATATATTAACCGAAATTTGTAATGGCAGTCCCAAGTAAATTATATTAGTTTATATATTTTTAAAAGTTTATTATCTATTATATTCTGAAATAGAAATTTGATTTAAAAAAAATTTATAGTAATATATAAAAAAATTGTATAAATACTCGTTCAAAACATCTTTTCACATCTTGCTGTAGAAAAACGAAGTAATCGTTTTTCTTCGATACTAGAGTAATGTAAATATACCTATTTATGATTTTTTTGTTTTAAAGTCACAAGAAACATGCTATTAGAATACACACGTTGTATCCAATTTATAATTAAAGAAAGTACGACTAATTACCAAAGAAACGTCAATAACAGTAAACTTCTTTTTATTTCTAAACCTAAACATTATTTCGAAAATGATATGCGAGTCCCGTATCCTTGAAAAAAGATATATTTATATTCATGTAACTTATTATATTGTACATAAAATATGTGTATGTGTGCATTACCTAGTTTGGCACTTAAAAGGTTTTTCTCTTTTACCTTAAGTCCCAAATTTTGGGCAATCCTCATTAACAAAATGAAAATAATCAATTCGCTCACAAACTCTTTCTTTAATATTTTTAATTTTATAACTTACAAAAATAACCACATATATTACAAGGAACGAAATCCAAAATATTATTCCTTTCCGTTGCTTTTTTGACCTTAGCATGGGTTCCAAAAAAAGTGTTAGTTAAGATATCGGTGTTAATTTTAACTATACCACGTAATTAGAGTAATATAAATTAGAGCAATAAAAATTTGGATTAGGTTTACCATTTATTAGTATTTGTAATACTTTTTTGTTCCAAAAAAATCATCGAGTTAGGTTTTCCTTCTCGAAAGTTTAATTTGTTTTGTAATTTTTGCTAATTTGTCAGACGATTCTATTCAGATTTCGGTAGATTAACGAAATAAAATATATTATAATACAATGAGAGAAAAAAAGGATTGACAAAGCAATCACAGTATCAGTTATCAAGGTACAGTATTTCAAAAAATTCAATAATTTTTTTTTATTTTCAAGGTTATGTACGTTGGATTGGATGTTTTAAATATTGACAATAAAAAAATACCCTATGGGTATTATAATTTATGTAAATATTTTCAAAATACTATAAATGAATCTTTTTTATTAACCGCGGACTAATATAGACGACGAGAGTACTATTCAGTTAGTGACAATCGTAATATAGTGGTAACCTAAGCATATATCAGGAAATATTAGGTAACTAACTCCTATCACTAACAGTTTCAGGTAATTCACAAAGTTGAATTTTGGGGCATTTTCATTTGGTATTTAAGATCAAATAAAATTTTAATATTGTTTTGACTATTCTGCTTACATTTACAAACGTTACCGAAATTAGTCTATATCTCTATATGATAAAGTATCTCATTTATTTTACAAAATATTGTTAATTAAACAGTATAAGTGTGTCAAGGAGGATATAGGTATATATTGTTCATGAAATGGTGTAAAAATTAAATATATGTATGTCTGTGCCAAACTGTGTGAGTATAATTTTTTCTAGAAAAGGTAGAATATTTTAATTATAATAAATAAATACATAAATATGGTGAATATACTTCAAAGCAAGCATGGTATGTAAAGCAACGTCATTTTACGCACCCATGCATGCACGCATACACACACAAATGATTCATAAGAACAAAATAAGAAAAGAAAGTCATCATTTTGACATCATAGCCCGAACATGATTCATGTGCCTATCGTTTACAAATAAAACACTGTATCCAGTCTTTAAGTTTAATTTCGACCAAACTACCTTTACCTTTTATCAGTGCTGGCTTGTTTCTTGATTTTATAATGTTAGTGGCCAGTTAGTTTTAGCTGCTAGTGAGGATTACTGTAGGACCTCTCTTTCTATTTAGTTTTATTTTTTTTATGTGCTATAATGCCTAGCCTAATGCCTAGGGAAATGAAAACAAGTCTTTGGGTGTGAATGTGAATGATGTTTTTGTTGCGGATACAACATTGGAAGTGTCACTGCTGGTGTTTTCTCCAAAGTATCTTGCAGTAATGATGGAGACTTTTCTCTATCAGGTATCACATTATCTTTATTTATCTCATTTTGTTGTGTTTTCGGCTAAGCAAGAGCCACATCTGTTGTACCTTCAGCCAAAGAATTATGATCTTTGATGATTGATTGATTCTATCAGATGCTTAGGAAAATCACTGACTGTGATATACGGTTGTGCTGCCTAATTGTAACTTTTGTTGAAGAGTTTGCTAAATTGGAATAAAGTTACTGCTCTCTGTTGTTCCTTGGTTATTGCAAAGATACTTCTCAATTTCGCGAATATAATACTTGTTCACAGGCCTCACGAAAGACACGTCTATTGGTTAAAGAGTGGGACTGTAGTATATCACAGTGTATCTTATATTTGCATATACAGATGTAGTATATGCAAATATAAGACGGTACTGTTATTTTTAATGACTAATTCAATAAAATCTAAATTTTTGGTGTGTGCGTTATGTCCATCAAGCCTGGATCGTCTTAGTCACTTCTTCAACAATGTTCAAATAAACCCACCCTGATGAATGGCAAGCTAATTCTATACTTGGTGGTGCTTCGTCGTGTAGTTCTCTTTTGAGGAAAAATAATAAACTGGGGGATATATTTTCCATCTGTAACTATACATATCATGACCGTTTTACGATACATATCATGAGGTGATTCACCTTGCTCTTGAGTGCACTCACCTGCTTCTTTTCCTTTTTTGCAAGTGTTTAGTACTATTACTCTGTAATGATGTAAAACCAGCCTCTTCTAGATTAAAATACGATAACGTGGATAGTTTTTTAGACCTATCCTCTTTCGGAAGGTCAAAAATTTTGTGATACTTTTGTGCTCGAGCAAGAGATATTACTTCTGGGCCCTTTAGTGTCAGTTCCTGATGACGTTTTCTAAAACAGTACTTCATGCTTTTCCAACCATTTGAGTAGCTTTGACAAAATTGTGTTCTATATCATTGCATTCAGTCAACTATCAGGCTAGTCTCCTTATATTCTGAAAATTAATCTAAAAAATAACTTTCCCATTTCTAAAATTTTGCGTTGCTCGAATTCTTCTTCTTCCTCTGAAAGTAGGATGGTGAGACCTCAAATTTTTTTTTAAATTTCAATAGCTGCTTTGTTCTTTATTTTATCCATTATTTGAGTATAGTTTGGGAAATTCTTTGCTAGTATTGTGGAAGTCCATTCCTTTGTTTCATACAGCTCTTATAAATTTTTTTATCGCATCAGGATCTGTTTTCTACTGTGGCATCCATTTATATATACTTGCTATTTCTAAAACCATTTAAAATATTCAATGGAATAATTAGAATTAAGATGGTAAAATAAACCCACGAGATCACTTTACATACCTGCAGACTAGGTCACTTTACTTGAAACGGAACGTGCCGTGGAAAAAAGTTGCTCAAGTCCCAAATGAAACCTCGTTGGACATTCAGGCCGTTCTTTTTTGTCCTTCTTTTTCGCGAAATAAATATTTTATCAAAGCGACTATAGCGATAAAATATTACATTGTTTTTCATTTATAAAAAGTGTAATGTTTTTCACAGTAACTTATTGCAATGTTTAAATTACTTACCTTAGATCAGAAATCACAAAACCACCTTTTTTGCAATAAAATCTTTCCGCGTGAACTAACGTGCCGGTGTATATAGGAGCAATATGGCATTGGTGAATGAATTATATATATATATATATATATATGTATATATATATATATATATATATATATATATATATATATATATATATATATATATACGTATATAGACACTTCGACAAAAACGCCGGAAGTCATTAAATACGAACATCAAGTGCAATAATATAGGACCTACTTTTAATTACTTGAATATCATTTCGAAACAAGCAATATTTATCTTACCTTGCAGTGTAAAAATGTGATAAGATTATAATACTTTATAATCATCAACTTGGATGAGAAATTGGACGTAACTGGAATTTCTCGTTTGCGAACAATTATTGCATGAATATCTTATAATACACATCTATCTAACTGCATGTGTACTCCAAATAACTATTAAAGATTTATAGTTATTTGGAGTACACACGCAATCTGCAGATTTCAGGCGGCTTCATTTCCATGAATTGAGAATAAAATAAAATTTAATGATAGAAATACTGATGAAAAATTAACCAAATATAGTTTTCACATCCTAACGCGAGAGATTGAACTCATGCGATTAACGTTTTATACAGTAACAGAAATTGATTTGTCGTTATGTAATGCTCCTAATTTTCTTGCAATATTATATATTTTTCTAATTCAAATTTTACTTTATACTAGTTCTACAAAACTATGCAATTTGCAAACATCTATGACGAGAGGATACTTCTTTGTCTTGATTATGATTGACGAATTAATTTTTTTCTGATACCATCTTAGAGTTCCATATGCCAAAAGGAAAAAAATGAATCTTTGTGGGATCCCTTTGGTTGTCCGCGTGCCCGTTCGTCTATCTATCTGTCAAAACCTTTTTTTACAAGAATGCGTAGAGGGGTCAAGTTGAAGTTAATATAAAATACCTAGGTTTACGGTCCTTTTTAACTTTATTTAATTAAACACATATAATATAGTTCCCGTTGACCTAAAATCATGAAATTTGACCAGAAGCAAGGTCTCACAGTAAAAGTAAAGAAAATAGCACTCATAAATTGTAAAATACTCATCAATTTGTAATTAAATCACATATTTTTTTAAATATGCGCCTGTAAAGATACCGTAGGCAATATATTTTCGTTCTAAAAA
Source organism: Druceiella hillmani (assembly GCA_039881145.1). Classification (NCBI taxonomy): domain Eukaryota; kingdom Metazoa; phylum Arthropoda; class Insecta; order Lepidoptera; family Hepialidae; genus Druceiella; species Druceiella hillmani. The sequence continues at coordinate 6,295,460 of JAYKKI010000009.1, forward strand.
AATTAAAATTTTGTACCTAATTTAACAGGAATATTGTACATACCATTAAATGTTTATAAATGCCTAAATGTTTACTGACCCCTTGTGGTGCAAGTTTCACTCGTCTTTGACAGGTATTTATCCTGATAAATTGATTTTTTTTTCTTTGCTTTTGAAGGCACTTTATGGAAAAACCTGTCATGTAGGAGTAGAACTCATACTGCTACGTATATATTTTGACTACCTATAGGAACTACATATTCTTCTTAAAATATACACAAATGTCAATTTTTCAAAGCGTAAACATTTTGCCCACTAAAATTTTCAAAACGTACTGAATATTGGAAAAATTATAAGACCTGGTACAGTTTTCCTGTATTTTTCTAATTAGATTTTACCAACCCTATTTCTTAATGATTTATGGTATAGTATTTATGGAAAAAACAGGGTGAGGATGTTCTACTTCCGCATATTTTCTAGAACGCCTTACTAATTATGCAAATTAAAATTGCCAAAAAAAATTATTCACATAGTAAGCTCGTTTGAAATGGTAACTCATATAATCTATATTTTAAAATAATATTTATAAATGCCTTATATACTCTTAAGTTAACTAGTATAAAATACCATTAGTTATAAATATTGTTAGGCCATATTTCAAGTTTGAAACTTGCATTATTTTCTGAGAAAATAGATGCATGCGTGATTTTGTAACGGTATCGTTTTTCCTGAAATACAGAACCATAAATTATTTTCACTTTGTGACGTGACGTAATTAAAGTGAGACACATTAGTATTGGTTGAGTTGACAACATCTCGTATTTAATACATAAAACCCCTGAAGTTTGGTTCAGATCCAATATAAGCGTAAGAAATTTAAAAATATATAATTTTCCCAGAGATTTTATTCGTACTGACTTCTAGTCAGGCGGATACTTTGAATCATTAGGAAGATAAATAGACTGACACTTATTTCTTAAACCAAATTGATTTCATTTTCGTTACATTACATTTAAAATAAAATATATTTCTTTTTTAAGAAAAAAAGCAATAAAAAAATTAATGGCGTCAAACTGTTTTCACGTACGGAATCCTTTTTTGAGGTGAATTTTGAATAAATATTTTAAGGAGAAGTTTTGAGTGCGGAGGCAGTGTCCAAGAAAGTTATTTCATTGCCTTGCACATCCACTCTATTTCCACACATGTGTGCGCCCAAGCACTGCATATGTACAAATATGCCCAGCAAATAAAGGCTATAGTTATGTGATTATGTTAAATGCTCTTATAAACCGTACCAGGAGTCGTTGAAAATGAGTTGCTAACCACAAGGGCTTCAAATAGGAGGTATTTGTTTCTAAATTAGTCTTTTTTACCGGTATTTTAAGCTAGGTTTTACCCGCCGCTTGGCTCGTGTAGTATTAGGAAAATGTAAGACACAAACGCGCACATAGACATACAAGCAAGCACACAAAATTGCGCGCGCATGTGGACGATACAAGCGTATCTATTCTTAAAAAAATAACAAAAAAAATTCAAATAACTTGAGAAAAATGGAACTTTTAATAAACACGAAATTATTTTTTCTAGCAGGCAATGACCTCCATGGTTGAAAGATAATCTATTATTACATATATTGTTATAACAGCTGTGGTTTCATTAATTGAATAATATGTATTAATTAAAAAAAATGTATATGTTTATATATTTACATACACATAGTAATAGGTTTGCTTGGTACTTTCAATGTTACATAAACTCGGTATGATTTTGTTTTATAAGATTACATACAGGCGGTCTTTTTATGTTCATCTACCTTCTTCTTATGTATGATATTTTATAACCGCGATAGTCAATTTAATTTTAAAAAGTGACAATTTAGCTTCGAAAATCTAATTTCGTTTCACATGTAATTTGAATCTTTTTGACATTATATAGTTAGATTTCAAACGTCCAAAAAATTTAGTTTCTATGAACGGTTTTTGCTTTTTAAGAAAGCATTTGCTTCATTTAAAACGTGTAAATCCAACTGTTTGCTACAAGGTATTTCTCATGTCAGGTAATTGGTCGTGCTCGTCTCACGTCATTTCTTATTTTGTTCACAGAAGTACTGAGTATGCTGCTAGAATTATATCCAAAAAGCTGTAGTTAATACGTCAAAATTATGTTAACATTAATTTTTTGCCTACACCCTGCTTCAAATATCTATTTATGATTCAGTCAAAAAATGGTAATATCTGTTTTATTTACATGAAAATCCTGTACTGAGGGTCCTGTATGCCTGAATTTCTAGAAGACTTTGTGAGTTTTAAGATCTTCATCTAGTTAGCCAACATTATAATGTTGTGCACCAATAAGTACTCAATAGTATATAGGATATAAAAATAATCATTATATTCGAGATTATCAAGAAAACTTACTTCCGTTAAATACAACACCTTATATGTATGGTATAGGGCATAATGGCATAAAAGAGCCAGGGATTTAGTATCTATTTAGCTTTGTTTATAGAAATAACGCTTGAAAGTTACGTTTAATTAATTACAATCTCAATAACTTAAAGGTATATACAACTGCTTTTGTTGAACATAATCGGGATATACAGATCTTTCAATGGGTCGAATAAAAAATTGAATTACTGTAAATGGGTAATACAATCAATCGTTTTATTAAAATCAAATATCCTGATAATTTTGAGATAAAATAAAAATCACATAAAAAGATTAAAAACACAATAAAATATTAGCAGAACCAAGTAAATTAAAATCGAAACCATTATTGAGAATGACCATGTTTCCCTTTAAGAAGCTAGCCGTAAAAAGTAGTGGGATATAAGCAGCCAATATCCTCGCAGAGCTTGCTAGCGAAGTATGATTTAATAAGTATTAAATCTATCACAACGTTGAACTTGAACTTGAAACTTGAACTTAAAATATTTATCACTTTAACTACCAAAATTATATAAAGATTGAATTTGATTGATTTCATGGATCTTAATATATAGCAAAGCCATAAAGAAGAATTGATAGTATTTCCTGTTGTATTTAAATCAAAAAAATAAATGGTGCAGCGAATTTTAATCGTTTACATTAAAATTCACTGCATCTCTTCTTGCTAAAAGGGAAAGTATTAAAAGTCATTAATCAGCTTATGTTACATAGACGAAAGTCTGATTGATTTTTGTAACATCATATCTTAGAAAACTTTAGGAAGGAGTTTTTCAAATGAAATGCAATTATAGTCCTTATTATTTGGTTTAATTTGAATAATATCTGTTAATTTACAAACTTAAACCAGATGTTACTTCTGTTAAAACATAATATTACCAAGAGTGTGTGTTGTAAGTGTTATACTGAACTCTATGTGAATTAGTACGTAACATATAATAAGATAAACAATAAAAATTAGCTCTTGGCTTTAGTAGACTCAAAAAACAAGTAATAGTTTACGTATCTTCTTTTTACGTACCCACACGTAACTGCTAAAAATAAAGCTAATAGACAGGTAAGAGTACATTAAATTATTAAAAAATTAGTTATAAAAATTTTTTTTACCAATTGGTTACAATCAAATGAAGTGGAAACACATGTTTTGTTTTAAACACTACCTGTGTATGAAATTGTTTTAAACATAACCTGTGAATGTCTTAAATCTGCCCATTCAAAGCTATTCTTTTCATCATTTCATCTATTCTACTCAGAAGTAGATTCAGTCAATTTACAAAAGGCACCTTCAGGAAGATATTGTTGCACCACCACCTTGTACTACCCTATGTTGTTTGCAATGCTTTCCCCCAGCATATTGTCTGTTACGCCACACTTGGCAAGGATCAATTCGTAGTTCTCCTCTTTGAGGAATACTACGAATAACTTGGAAGAAATTGTGTCCTGCTACTAAAGTTTGTATCTAAAAAAATATATTGGTTTTTCCGTAATTCTACTTTATTTACAAATGAATAACATTTATTGATAAATTATTACCTTTTCAACTTAATTCGCCCAGTGTTGTAGGTAACAAAAAACGTTATCATTAATTTTTATTACTTTCTAAGGTTTTATACACTTTAGGCGATTTGTGCTTGCATGAAGTTTATTGTATGCGTACAATAATAATTTTATGTAGCCATGCACGACATACAAATTGGTATATTTGGTAAATTTCACTAAAGTATATCCTAAAACCATCCGTAATATTGGAAATCTACAAAATAGGGTTACGTGTTCATAAATAACATCTTAAATACATAAAAATTTCGTGCGTGGAAAAAAAATCATTTTATGAAGTATCGTTTAAAAAAAAATACTTATCCTACTAACGAGTCGTGCAAAAGTAGCATAAGGGAAACAAATTTAAAGAAAAACATTATAAACGACACAATAAAAGCGATATTGACTTTGTAAAATAATAACTATGACGACAGATACGTAATTTGCATAGAAAAATATTACCAATTGTTAAATATTGAAAGCAGTTTGTGGACTAGAATAAGCGAGTGAAATCTTTACTGCGCTATCTAGTAGGTTTCAAATTGAAATATTCCCAAAAGTAAGTTAACAGGTCTGTTATTAATTTATTCGCTCGCTACTTTTTTTTTTAAATATTTACGTTTCTCTGCAAATATTTAAAACCTATCAGAAATTCATAGAAATAAAATAAATTTTATTTTGCAATTAAATTTACCGGCCTTTTTGAGAATAACTTATCAATCACTTTTGTATTAAAATGACGATTTTAAAATATACTATTACTTCCGATAACTCAACATCGGTTTTGTCAAAGAGAAGAATATTAATAGACTAATGGATAACAAAAGTCTTTTGATAGGAAACTATGAGAGCTGTATATGTAGTAATCTAAGAAACACTTGTGTGAATAAATAATAAATGTATAATGGACATTAATTTACGGACGTTAAATAAATATTTGAGTAATGAATAGATCGTATTTAAACAGGTGTGTACCGGAGTACGCGTGACAGAATTGAAACTTTTTACGCGGTACGTTATTAGTGCAAAACAATTGTACGTTAAAAATATAGTGGTACCTCAAAACAAGAAATAAACTAACTAAATCATAGCAAATAAAATAACGAACGAGTTGCATCATAATAACTTTAAAGAATTGAACGAAGCATGTGTATTTTCCGTAGCGTTAGGAATTGACGAGAACGCACACGCAACGAGAATGAGGCGAAAACGATCAAAAATATACGGAGACACTCGACCACTAATGGTATGTCGGGACTCTCAGTCGTGGCGCTCTAACCAGTTTAATTCTGTACACGTTTTGACATTAAGGTATGTCGTGAAAAATATCTGCAGAATTATATGTAAAAAGCTGGGGTTTGTATTTTTCAAATATGAAAAAGTAAACTCAGAAATCTGGTACCATACCAATTTTACAATTTATTTCATCTACCTTTCAACCTAGGCGGTATTTCACTTTGAGAAAAATGTAATTTTGTTACCGAATTCGTAGCACATATTTGTAAATCCCATCTTTCTTTGTGCATGTTAAAAGACTTTAATGATGACTGAATTTTAAAGGTGTATTGAGAAAATAATATAACTAACTTATTTATTTACTTAGTTTATTTTAGGTCAACTTACAGCACTTGAGCAAGTAGAAAGAGAAAAACTACGTACAGAAAATCAAACAATAAATTAATTCATATATTGCTAAAATAGTATCCGTTTACATAAAATATTTTTATTTTAAATATAATTGGAACGCTAAAATTAGTGGGATATTAGATGGGGATGCGTGATGTCAGTAAGACAGGGGTCCGATTCGTAAATCTTGAGGCAGGTGGGAAAATGTATGGATAATGTGCCAGCTGGATCGAATAATGTTACAGCCAATATTTAGGGTTTCCTAATTTTTTAATTTGTACATATTATTTTTAGGGTTCTATATCAAAAACGGATAAGAAATATAATGTCATTCATGTCATAAACATAACATAAAAATATTTAAGCAAACATTTCAAAATGGGTAAATAAAACTATTGAAAATTTGCTTTTAAATTTCTTTTGCTGTATTGTCACAATTAAAAGGAAAAGTTGTACGGATACCAAATTTATATTTTAAGTATATTATTAAAATAGTTACAAAAATACATTCTGAATTACCATAACATTCTGATAGAAAACTCGTCATCAATATTTTTATGTAAATATCTCAAAAGTTCGGATTGTTGCCAACTAATTATCTTGTAAGTTTTTACTGCAAGCACCATTACTCTGTCTTTAGTTGAAAAATGTAATTAAAGTCGTGAAATAAATTGCTTTCTAAAATATTTTAAAATAAAATTGAGACGAAATCTGAAACATCTTAAAAAATATGAAATAAGTAAAATATTGACGGAGCAAATATATGTACTTTGACCTGTGTATATTGACGACTTGTTCTAAAATAAAAAATTTTTTTTTTTTTAATTTGTCACTACGGAAATGGATTCAACCCAAAATATTCTTCGAAATATATTTTACACTTAATTGTGAGCGTGTATATTTATCACTACCAAATTCTCGTACTTCGAGTGAGAAAAATCATTTCTTCATCTCCAAAGTTTTCCCCTCTGGTTTACTTTGAAGAGGGGGTCCTAAAATTTGATAGATAATAATAATAATAATATCTAAATAAAGAAGGCCATAAGAAAATCGAAACATTTATTAAAATAATACAATGAGTACTGCCATCTGGTGGAAAATTATAAATTATATATTTACGATAAGTTCTTCTAAAAGGTACATATTGCACATATTGTATCTGCTGACTGATTAAATAACAGTAAAGCTGAGAAACCATCTTTTTACTAAATAGGTTGACCAGGACCCTAAATTATAAAACAGCGAATTTTCATGAAAATTTCTGAAGTAACATATATATATATATATATATATACATTTTTTGCATAAAATACGGGCGGTTTTAATTTTGTCATATTATTAACAAAATATTATTTATTAAGAGGTTGTATTCATTGTAATTGTTACTGGCAGATATAGTGTATTCTGGCACATAAAAACGAACGTTCTAAATTTGAAATTTATTATTTTTGAATGAAAATTCTCTTTCACTCATAAAAATGTATTTTTTGGCGGTAAATTGAAATTCAACTCTTGTTAAGTTCTTTTTCATTTGTTACGTTTTTTATTTTAACGAATAAATTTTAATTAAATTTCTGCTCTTTGCTACATTAGTTCACTTCTGTTTGCTGTTCTCCGTATGGTTGAAAAAGCGATAAGAGCTAGTAAAATTATTGCGCTGCTTGAAGAAGGCTGTAGCCAACGGTATGTGTCTCAGCAGTATAATGTGAGCCGTTCCACCATCCAAAGGACCTGGCAACGATACCAAGAAACGAGTTCCGTCAGTACAAGGCCCGGTTCTGAAAGAAAACGGTGCACTGAGCCACGGGACGACCGCTTCATAGTCAGTCAAGCGCTATGAAATCGTCAAGTTACGTACGTGAATCTCAAACAGGACCTTGACGACGTCAGAGGTACACGAGCAAGCCTATGGACAGTCAGAAGTAGACTTCCGGCCGTCAATATATGTAGCTATCGCCCAGCTCGGGACCCTACATTGCTTTGTCAGGATCGAGTTGCCAGATTGAGATTTGCTCAAAATTTTTCTTCATGAACTCAACAAGATTGGAATAGTGTTTTATTCTCTGATGAAGCTCGTATATCGATTAGTGGTGAGGATCGACGTCGGCGAATCTAACGAAGATCTGGAGAACGCTTCGCAGAAGTGTGCTTTGAGGAAATCACCCCTTACGGTGGAGGCTCCATTATGTTTTGGGCTGGTATTAACTCATGTGACCGTACCGAGTTAGTTTTTATTGAAAATGGCACACTTAATGCACAAAGCTCCTATGTAAGGAGAGGTTCTTATTCCTCATACCCAATCCGCATTAACAGCAGTTGGAGGCGAGTCCATTTTATGGACGACAACGCTCGCGTCCACCGCTCTAGAGACGTTGATGCGTATATGCAGGAGGCCGGAATTCGTCGGTTAGACAGGCCAGCTAGAAGTCCCGACCTCAATCCGATAGAACACATATGGAATAATCTCAAACGACGCGTCAGAGCCGTAAAACCAGCTCAAGAAAACATTCAGGCCCTTAAAAATGTGATCGTCGCTGAATAGGAACATATTCCTCAGGAAATTATAAAAAAACGTCTTCGAAAGCATGCCAGATTAAGCGCATTGATTTTGGCTAGAAGAGGACATACTCGTTACTAAATTTTAAAATTTTATGTTAAATTAACAAAAAATATTCAAAAATAAACTTTAGACATTTTTAATGTATGAAAATGCTCGTCTGTGGACTTTACAAGGTTTTTTTTTATTTATTCACATTTTTAATGACCGAAGTAGATTAAAACGATATCTCAATAATAAATAACAATATTCTCATCATATCGCCATATAAAATGCATCAAATAATAATAAAATAACTCTGATATGGTTTATTCCCACAAGTGCCCGTTTTTTTTGCAAACGGTATTATATATATATATATATATATATATATATATATATATATATATATATTAGGGTGTCCCTTATATCACCGATTTTTTTTCTTTTAAATATTGTAACGTATACCCACTAATTCTTTTTATAATACTAAAAGCTACCTTCGTGCAAAATTTCATCGTCATATGACAATGGCAACCCGTGCGGACAAGGCATCATTGTTTTTCTGAACAACGGTTTTAGAAGACTTAGTTGCATGTAAACTATATTATGATCAAAATACATATTTTATAATAGAAAACAGTGGAAAATTAATTTAGGTTATGTATTTATTTATAAAATTGGAAAAGATATATAATTCAGGATTCAGGATACTTTTTTTTAAAGTATCTTTCTTGCAATCTGGGTACAACTTTCTGTGTTCTTGTACACAACGTAACAAGAACTGTTTTTGTTCTTCTGCAGCAGTTATTAATCCATGAAAATCTTGCATGAGCTTCACGCCTCTCTCTGCTGTGTCATTGACTGCCTTTAAGTGCATAACTTTTTTTTAGCTTCCTCAAAGGAAGGGATTTGTTCCCATGAAGAGACGTCTTCTTGGAGAAAAGCGTTATCAATTTTTAACCGCGATAATAAATTTGTGCTCTTGATGGTCACGAAATCACTCACACGTTTTCCTGAAACAATAAAAGAAATATATTAACAAAATTATCACATTTTCTAATGATAAAATAAAAAAAAACACTTATTCAACTCACCGTACAAAGAAGCAGATATTTCTTCCTTCGATGGAATATATCTCTTCCCAAAATCATACAAACTTTCCCTTTGTAAATTCGATACGATATCAGCTTTGCTTTGTGTATCAACTTCATCATCAAATAATGAAAATAAAACTATTTCTTCTGATAAATATCACAAGTGTTGGCTGAACTTGGTCAGAGCTGCTTTAAAAATAATTTGGTCGACTCTTTCGTAGTTTTTCAATGTTTTTAAGAAACAAATCTTGATTCGGGGTTTTTACCGTCAAATTGCACTCAAGCCAGGGCTTTACATAAGCCATTGCAATGAATAAGCAAAATATCTTGCAGTGCTCTTTTGTCCTTAGCACTCATTTTAAACTGTGATTGCAGCAAGCATATCTTTAAAGAGTAAATAACTCTTGTCATCCATCTTGCCTGATGCATGGCGCCAGGTGGTCTGATTTTAAATTTCTTTTCATTGTCTCCCCCCAAAAACACTATACACAGTTTAATCAACTCCCGATAATCGTCACGTATAATAGATTTCAGTAGTTCTTTTTTATAATAATTAATAAGTTCGTTAATCATCGTTTCACAAAAATATTTCTTTACGAAATCAGTACATGTTTCGGTAGCAGTTGCATTAACGTTCTTCCAATTGTCTCTAAATTTTTTAAATAACGGGATATTGGGACTGCTAGTAACTTGATGGATCTTTAATTCAAACACACATTTCAGTACTATTTCATACATATGATGGCGGCAAGCAAAAAGTAACAATTCCCTTTCTAATTTTTGCTTCAAGAGCACACAAGCCCCATTTAAGCGGCCTGTATTAGAAGCCGTTGTGTCACAGCACATAATCTATACCTTATCATTGAGATCCCAATCAGAAAGGGCATTTAAAATAGCTTCAGCTTGATCTTTGCCAGTAGAACTATCGAGTTTTGGCACTGCTAGAAGTTGGTCTTTTTCTCCGAATGAAATGAGAATTGGCAGGCGTTCTTCTTTTGAACCTGTCACATTTAAACCGGGCAATAGCTTTCTATCCCAATGAATAGTTACAATTTCAGGCACGTTGTTCTGAAAATCAGTTTTTATCAATTCTGCTCTCTTTCCTCATTTGGGTCCGAATTCGTTGAACAGAAGACTTGTTGAGAGGAAAGTCTTCACAACTGAGACCAAGTGCTTCTACAACAGCCTGAAGTATGTAAACAGAATCCCTTACACTTAGTTGACATCTATCTAAAGCTGCAACTAGTTTAAGGGTAATAAAACACGTCCTTCCTCTTTTTGTAGCAGATAGCGAAGTCACGGATTGCGATTGCGAGGTGGAAGGTAAATTTTCTTCCAAACTTTCGTCAGAACTGGTAGACTGTTCGTGAAGGTGGGATAGAGGTGTCTGTTATGTTGATAGAGGTGACTTTTTCCCAAAATATGATGCACTCACGAATCACAAGATTTGCACTTTCATTAACAGTCAATTTAACCTCGCGAATATTAAAAAACATAACTGAGAGAACTTGACGATTAAACGGCAACTTTGCACCCGTTATTTGGTGATTTATCTCACCAACCAAGAAAATATTTTTCTTATTACTTCTAAGTTCCACTGATATCTTGAAAATAAACTATTATGCACGTTAATTAAGCGATACGCCGGTGAAAACTTGGAAACAAATGACTACAAGAGCGAGTACGCGCCGGTCATCCGCGTTACTTGTATGAACATGTTTCGCGCTCAACTCGGCAAATATTTATTTTCGAGTGTTTTATGGCCAAACGAAAAAAATTAGAAGGTATGCATTACAAAATAAAAATTTTGAAAAATAAGGGACACCTTAATATATATATATATATATATATATATATATATATATATATATATATATATATATATAGTAATTTTGTTCATCCTTGCCTGGCCAAGATGGCATACTACAGTTTACTCCGTTACTCCGAAACAAAGCAGCACTAGATTTGAATGTATTTGGATGCTATTTTCGGAAAGTTATAACCATTTCAGTTATGTGTATTATGATTATATTCATATTAATAGTGCACACTTTTATAGGCAAACCTTCGATTCCATCCTTGAGACTTTTGTATGTTTATATATGTATAATGTTTACTAGTTTTTATGTTAGACTTTATTTGTTAAATATGGTCCTGCGGCTAATATAGCTCACCGCGTAGTGGGCACTTAAAAGTTCAAAACTGTGTAAGGTACCGCTAATAACTTTAGTACACCTAGCAGCTACAACAGAACTATCCGCAGACGTAATGATATTTACGAAGTTAGGGAGAAGACCTATTTTATTTGAGAAACTAGAAAAATAAGTAATCATTTATGTATTAGCAACGAAAGCTAAGTTGTTGGGCTTAGTACAATAAGACGTTATGAGTTTAGCATATCAGCTGGCGATGAAAAATAATATCGCCTACACGTTTTCGGCAAAAAAAATGAAAATATCGTTAAAGTCTGGCTAAAATTACTTTTAAGAAGGTACCGAAGCGTCTTTTTCATTGCCAAACAAGATCATCTTTGACTAAAGTGGACAATTTTTTCGACCTTTATGAAAAATTTATGAAGGACTACAAGTCAGAATCTTCAATGTTGATGAGATGAGCATAAGTGTTGTACCATCCGAAATGCCTCAAGTTCTCAGTCAAAAGGGGAAGCGAAAAATTGGTGTTAGTATAACATCAATTCATAATATATCTTATATATTGCGTGATGTATATGAGTGCTGAAAGTTCGTTTGTTCCACCTATGGTCATATTCACAAGGAAGAGAAGTCACCCGCTTTTGATCAAATGTACGTCTTCTGGTGCTTTGCATGAATACCACCCTTCAGGTTGTATTCAAACCAACTTGTTTATAAAATGGTTTCAATATATTATACAATATGTGAAACGTACATAATAATCTTCGATTTTGTTTATTTTGAATAGCCATGCCAGTCATGCTGTAAATGTTAAATTAATCAATCTTGCAAGAGAAAATAATGTCCGTTTGCTACCAATTCCTCGACATTCTATTCACAAGTCTCAGTCGCTGGACAAACCATTCGCAGGAACGCTAAAGAAATATGTTTGTGGTCAGATAAAATCTTGGATTAGGAACAACATACGAGCATTGACGCATTACGGCATGATGGAAGTTTTGGACATGCGTATTTACGAGCTCTAAGCAGTTAGATAGCTGCTAGTGAATTTCGTGGCACAGGGCTATATTTCGTTAACAGACATGTCTTCAAAGACTACCATTTTAAGAACATAGATTATGACAAAGATAACAGTATCAGTGATTCAAAAAACATAATACCACAACGTGAACCATCATCTTCTACTCATATAATAGCAAAAGAATCTGATGATATAATACCCTCAGGATATGTGCCCGTTATGACTCTTGAGGCGTCTGTTAAAGAAATATCAGTGTTAAAACACCAGAACAAAACTCCACCTTAATAAATTAATATTCCCGTCACAGTTTCTCCACAGCCGTCGACTTCTGAAGATCAAACCTTTATAACGCCATTTCACCTAGAATCTTTTTCCCACTTACAAAAAGTATTTATCGTGGCAGAAAAGCTACTAAATCGATTTTCTGATCTTTTTATTTTACCTCCATATAATAAAAAACCGAATATATATACAAAAAACTGTAAGTCTCCATAAAGACGAAAAAAATAAAAAATCTAAAAGACTCCTATGGATAAAGGCATAAACAGAAAGGAAAGGTAGAAACTCAAAGTCAAAAATAAAGTAAAGAAAGTCATCTAGCTCAGAAGAAAAAAAATGAACCATTGTATGAAGACAGCTCTGATGAAAGTCGAGATAGACGCAATGTTTCAGACGTGAAGTGGCTAATTGTGACTCTCTTTACTCTATGGATAACAAAGGCGAATCATGTATTCATTACCTATATTGTAAGCTGTGGGCTAATGAAGAATGAACATTCTTGGGAGTGGAAGAGGAGAGGAGTAGAGGTGGAAACTGACAATATTCTCTGTGTATTTTGTTTCATGAAAGAATTTGCAATTTAATTTTTTAATTCTTTTCTCTGGTGGGTAATACTCAAAACTACTATATATAGATACATACATATATATATATATATAACATAAATATATAAACAGACATTTAGTGTTATTGTTTATTGGATGTTAACTTATACATATTTATGATTTTGTACAATGTTATGAAATGTAAACTTTAATTTTTTTATAAACTAGGAGACTAATTTAAAAAAAAGTAACAATTTGTGGAAGGACAAGTGGTTGAAGTGACGAACTTTCCATCATATCATACTTTATATGCTCACATGCACAATAGATAATAATATTAATAATTATTGTTAAGTACAGATATTATATAAAAACTTATAATTATATACACATTATCCCTAGGGAGGAGACAGAAGAAAGAAAACAAGATGAAACTAAAATTCGGAAGCAAGAGAAGGAAATGATAAATATGATTTAATCAAATAATTTTGAATTGTCTCAGAGACATTTTTCGTCTATACAGTTTGCATTTTCTGGGACAAAAGCCACTTACAAATTGACATTGTAAAAGTATCCATGGATCCATTCGTCTTCAGAGGCGGAGACAGTTTATCCAAAATTTTAATACAACAAATTTTAAACTATCATGATAATCTATTGTGCGATGTTCCAAAACTAATAAAAGCCTATATTTGGCTCACGTCACGTGGAGATCAGCACTGCAGAACCAATTTAACATATCGTAAAGCGTTTCGGCTCCTTTATTGTAAAGAGTATACGCAAAAAAACAGAGAAAGTGATAATTACGACGATTATGTATTCAGCGCATTCCGTGTTTATTTAAATAGATTGATGATTGTCGCGAGATGCTGGAAAAAAAAAGTGCGCAAACATTTTAAATTCTTTTTACTGAGTTGTCTATTTTTGAGAGTAAACGCAGACTGATGTACGATTACACTGTAACTGAATACATTTAGGATTTTCTCAATTGCATTTCTAGCTTTAAATGTATATATATATATATATATATATATATATATATATATATATATCATGTGTGTCTGCGTGTACGTGCGCGTGTGTATGTGCGCGAGCGTGTGCGGGGTGTGCGTGCGTGGGCGCGGGCACACGCGTGTGTTTGTTTGTGTGTATGTATACACATCAGCGCAGCCATTGAAATGCACAACTCAGCTTCTTCTACTGTCAAGAGAATGACCCTTACGTACTTTAATTCATCAAAGAGCTCGACTCTACCATTAAATAAATATTTTAAAAAATCCTTCACTTTCTAATGCGCTAGTCGTTATTAAAAATATATCATATTAGCATGACTCCGCAATTACTCCTTAGGGTGTTTTCGTAACAACTGCTAGATAAACTAAGGTAGGTTAATAGCCGAAGCTATAAAAGCCTAGAAATAAATGCAAAATCATAAATTAAACGAAACGAACAATTTTTTCGTCATTGAAAGTAAATCTAAAAGCATCAAATTCGGTGACTGGCAATTTGGGGACAAAGAATAATATAAAATAAATGTCCGTAAATTACAATCAAAATCTGTTTTCATAAAGGTGCATATATTGTTTTTTAATATATCAAGGATTGTTAACAAGAAATATAAATTACAATGAAAATCGAGCGACGTGCACAATTACTTTTTGTAAGTGCTTAAAAAATTTTAAAAAACCAATTGTTTTTTTTTCATTTAATTAAAAATAACCGGTTAATGAATCCTTTCGTTCCACCTTTTCTAATTCAAGTCCCTTATTGGAGTTTAAGTGAATTTCTTTACGACTCTTATAATCTCGTATTTGATAACCAAAAAAGATATTAATAAAATGTTTATATTCTATTATTTTGTAATTCTCTTGATTTCATAAACGTAGAAATATATTTCATAAAACGAAGTTAAAAATATGAGATCCCTTAATGCGGTGCTAATAAACGTAAAATCCATTGTAATTATTTAAATAAATTTTACACTACGTCACGAAATTCAGCCAATATAGTTTTTATGTAGTTAATTTTATTTTATAACCATTTATTTATTTATATAGCCTAAAGGACTATATAGGGGTAAATAGACTACCGCTCAGAATAAATACATACTTGTATAGATAGCGTAGACAAGTAAAAGGGACCAAGTGCAGATTGAATGCATTGGCCAAGGTTTTCGCGGCCGATTGCATTTTTTTACACGGTCATAGAAATTAAAAATCAGTCGGAATTTTTAATCAAGGTTTGCATCACATATGAAATCTTTAAGATTACGGAATCTTTGCTAATAATATTCCAGTTTGTTTCTAGAAGATTCCACAATCTTCGAGGACGTCGTAGATTTCTTATATACATACATAACTTTCTCAAGCCTGTCATACATAAATTATGTGTACTTTGTTCTATAAATTTTGATCCCCAAAGTTTTATAAAACGAACTTCAGGAAAGTTTTGAAATGAAAATCGCACATGCTATAATTCAGAAATTTTGCACCTCAGAGGTATTTCAGAGATCTTGTGTAAATATTATCTTAACAACGAAAAGGAACCGATCGATGAGACCAAAAATCGAAATAGCCAAAGCAAAGTGAAGAGGATAAGCGAATTTATTTTTATTTATTCAGATATTTCAATGTCCTATAATGCTAAAACGTAAGAGAAAGCTTATAGAATCTAGCAAAATCAAAACGACGCCACAGGGAATAGAGTCCGAAGAAGAAGAAAGTGGAAAAAGACTTAGAAGAATTACAAGAATTAGAAAGACAGTGCACTGAATAAAAAAAATAAAAGTGAAGAAAAGTACAAAAATATTAGAGACTCATAATAGGATATATGTTACACTAGAGCGAAACCGGGTAAGGTAGCCAGCATTAAATAAGTATTCATAATATTAGATTCATTGTCAAATAAAATCAACGGTTATTTTTCTGCACTATGGTGCAAAATGTATTTCTGGTTCTCTCTCGATGCAACTGTGCAAACTTGGCCAATCTGTTTAAATGATTTCACCTGTTATAACATTTGACAATGGCAAATAAAAATATGCGAACAGCTAAAGCATAAAAATAAGCAAGTATATCTGAATATATTTAAGGACTGTTTTATAGTATGTTACAGAATATTGACTAAACAGCCATACTGCATTCAATTACTGGTTTAAAATAAATGTCAAGAATTAAAAATGTTGAATCTTTAGTATTGCAGTAAATGATGATATCAAATAACTGCGCAGTTACTAAATTAAAAAAAAGAGTAACTATGGGAAAAACAATTAGGAAAAAGAGTTGAACACTATACATGCATTTTCATAATTGAAGCGGCCAAGCACATTTTAAAAGGGGGAGGGGGGAATAAAAAAACCTGTCATAATGAGGAAAACGAGGGTTGCATTCACATAAACTATTTACAAATAATAATTCTCCACAAAATAGATATATTGCCCGTTATGCATCTTCCAAGTTTGAAAACGTGGTGTATGTTTAAATATTGTTTCTCACAATGTAAATATAGAAACCAGTTCCTTGGTATATCTTTTACAGACGTAATAAACTTACGTTTAAATATGTTAATTTAAATTTGATGACCTCGGAGTCTCTCTAATTTTTTTGCGAAACAAACTGCATGCCATTAGTGCGTCGACTATTATTCGTAAACTAGTAGAGTCCACATGCCTGTGACAATTTCCTTTATAATTTTGTTGTATATGCTACTATAAATAATGATTCTCAGGTTTTAAGGAAGTAGCGATTTAGCAGATTGAGATAGGAGAAAAAAACGTGTAATAATTTGTAATTGAATTTTTCGATTATATTCAAAACTTAATTTTCTTCAGTTAAATTCTAGTGTCGAAAAGTGTTCATGACATGCGCGCAATATGTCTAGAAGTTATTCA
Organism: Druceiella hillmani; assembly: GCA_039881145.1. Lineage (NCBI taxonomy): Eukaryota > Metazoa > Arthropoda > Insecta > Lepidoptera > Hepialidae > Druceiella > Druceiella hillmani. Next base: position 6,312,568 of record JAYKKI010000009.1, read on the forward strand.
ACGATACCCTACATAGTGGAGTATGCAAAAAAAATAATTCACCTACATTTTATATGCAGGGTATTTTTTTAAATATTTTATTTTATAACTTTGTGGGCATGATAGATATGTACAAATACGCTAAATTTCGGGTTTATGGTACTTGAGTCTCCGAGTAGAACGGAGTAACGTATAGACGGACAGACAAATGGGCAAATGGGCATGGCAAAACTATAAAAGTTCCTAGTTTGTCTACGAAACCCTCAAAATGGCTACGGTTTGCATAAGTTGATCGAAACTTATTGGCATTTAGTTGGACTAAAGAAAAGATTGTACTTGTCGGGAAAATTGTTTTGAAAGTTATTGAGTAAAAATTTGATTCTGCGCTCATTTAGATCATCTCAGTATTTATAATTCTATAGAGATTACAAAGGAAATATTTGCTAGATATTAAGTCTGAATTTTTCACTATCACTTAGAAAGCAAACGGGAGTCAAGGTTCTTTTAAGATACCTTGAAAAGTTAAGAGTGGCTTCATCTGCTCGAATAGCTTTGTTTCCGCTACTTTTTTTCTAGTAATAACACAGAATTTTACATATTGGCTCTATAGACAAGTTAATATCAATATCACAGTCAAGTAGAGTATTTTATTTTATACTGGTATATATATATATATATATATATATATATATATATATACACGCATATGCATACATATACAAAAGCACACTCTGCAAAAATAAATTAAATTTTTATTCAGTTGTTAACTCCTTGGCAAGTTTTTTACTAATGTACCAATTGTTGAATTTTAGATTACAGCCACTGCCTTTTATTGTTTCAACTAGATATTTTATTATGTCATCTGGAAAATTAAATACTTGATAATCTGGTTATTTATTAGAACATAATATTTTAGTTTTCTGTCTTTCTTCTCAGACTAAGGTATAAACAAATGGCAGAAATTAAAAAAAAATAGAAAACGTTTATGACATTATCAACTGAAATATTTCTACGCCTGATCTATCTTGTGTCCATAATAACTCAATGAAATTCATGTTAGAAAATCTGAGAATTCCAGCAATAACCAATAAGTTTGAAAATTCGTTTTTATCCACCACATTAAAATTAATTTTTTTTTATTAACTTTATATGCATCTTGATCTCGTTGGTACTTTACACCATTGCAATTTTGGCCATTTCCTTGAGTATTGATATAAAAAAATAGTTACAATCCGATGATTCAGGGACAACTTCGTTGTCTGCGGACTCTTAAATTTTGCTTTTCAAATCATGGGCACTATCTATAGCTAATGGCTAGTAATTTCATCATTCGATACATCCGTCAGCCATTGCATTACCTGTCTTTCGCGACACATTTCAAAACTGCAAATTGAAAAAAAATAAAAAATCCATGTAAATAAATACAAAAATATGTAAAAGAAATTACTAATAAAAAAAGCAACACTGTAAATACTAATACAAATAAAGCAAAAACGCAAAAAAAACAAAAAATGTAATGTATGTGGTCGCGTAGGCTAGCGATACGTGCTTACAATCCCAAAAATATAGCGACATGCATACGTGTTGATGTTCTGGCCACGAATAATTTGTTTATCCCGCGGGGATGTAGGAAGTCAGAAGAACACGAGCATGCTCCAAAAATTCTGATACATTTTTTTCACCTTGAAATTATCTTGACCCCATAGGCCGAATGAAGAATTAATACCATATTTAACTTATGTGTGCTAAACCTAGCCGCTCTTTATATGTACTCATAATTTTCATTTCAAAATTAATTTGAATGTAATGCAGTGAAAACCAAATATTTTTATGATAGAATATTATTAAAAGTTTATTGACTATTAATATACTTTTAATAATATTCTATCATATATATACTACTGGATTATTTTTTGAATCGACATCAAAAACCATATTTCAAATTCACGAAAACAAGGATAAACTTTTCTATTGGATGTTTCAAAATGGTAAAACACGAAGGACTGATGATTAGATATACAAATTCATTCAGTTTATATGTATTCAATAAATAAAATAATGATTTATACAAATTTAATAGACAAACCCCCTCGGCTACGATATGAAAAAAAATTTAAAAATCAGATTTGACGCATTTTCTAAAAAGTTCCATTTGAAGCTCATCTTAACAGTTCAATTTGAATATCATTATCTCATGTGAACAATTAGTTTCTCATTCCTCTATAACTGATTTGAAGCGAAACAAACTGCATGATATTTATTATTCTAAAAGTATACTTTTTATTATTTAATGAATGTTTTCTATATTTTAAGGTATTATCAGCATTTAAATGTTTATTCTTATCGTAACGGTTAAGTCTGAATGCGATTTCTATGTTACGTTGCTCCGTTCTGACGTAGTTTCCTTCTTCATATTGTGTACTTTTCCAGTTTTAAAGAAGAGTTTTTTTTTTAAATTACAACCAAATTTACATTAACAATTAAATATTTTTGGACTTTGCAATCATAACTGCCCAGAACTACGTTAAAACGTTGCTCTATTGCAGCGTGAAAGAAGCCAAAATAAACATTATTTTGCATTACATTAGTTAGGATAATAAATTATTTATTTTTGCATTGACGATATTTACGAAAAATAAATTTAGGCTGATATAAAAAAGTAATAGAAAACAAATAATCGGTAAAAACAAGGAACATTTTAAGACTCTAAAAACAGTAAATATCAGTGAATATCAGTATTAAAGGTTAAGTTGCTTATAGAACAAACAAGGAATGTCCATTAGTAACATGAACTATGTGATGTAACTAACGACTAATTATTACAACAATTTATATAGTGAAGCGTAAGAAAGTACTCAAAAGAGTGATATGAGCTTTCATAAATACCAAAATTGATAAATAAAAAAATTAGAGAATGAAGTAGAAATTGCAATAAAGTATTTAAAATTTGGGAAAATTCCCAGGTTCAAATGCATGTCATAATTGCATGTCATATTAAATTTGACAAATTTATATTATGCAAATCTATATTAGGGTCTGTAAAAGAGTTATTTTGGAGAAAATCAAACTCCTTAGATAATAATTATGTCTAGTAATAGTACTTCTTTTCAAGATCAGAAATGATATAAAAATATCGTTTGGAAAATGTGTGTCTGGGAGCCTTTTTATTTGTCACGCACCACACAAAACTCTTATATGGATATCGATGAAGTTTCAACTGGTAGATTCTGTTGACTCTGAGGTATAATATTGTCTATATGTTATGGAACAAAACAAAATAAAAAGAAGATATTACAATTTTACGTTTCAATACAAATTATATTTACTTAAAAAAAGTGAACTTTTATAATTTTTGTAATAGGTAGCATTACGTGTATTAATCTTACAATTAATTGTACTTTCTGAAGAAGGCAAAGCTAATCAGAAAATAATCCATTAGCTCATTTTCAAGCAGTTTAAACATTTATTATAACGAGAAATGTAAACTTGGTTTATTAAAGAGACTATTAAAAAATTTTTTAACCATAAATTATTTTTATTCTTTTTCAGCACTTTTATATTTCTTATGAAAAGAAAAGTTAAAAGTGTATTACTTTTAACCCAGTAATACTTTGGTTTATCTCTTACTTTTGGTTAGTTGATGACTTTTGGGATACCTGTACATGAACACTTTAATAAATAGATTTCTACATAGCATATTAAACATACTATTTTTGCTTGTTTAAAAATAGGTTTAGTCGCATAAAACTGCCACATTTTGTATAAAATAATATTGTCGGAAAAAAATTCAATCGTTAAAAACGTTGAATCAGCTACATTAACATACTGATGAATTAACTTAAACATATCATTAAATTTGTAAAAAAAAAAATTGACACTACCTTTTATGGATCATGAAATTATTGTGATAAACGATATGAAAAATATATTTTTTTTACATAAAAGAGTTTTGTAGGTGATCTATTTATATCAATGCAGTCTGCGTAGAACATGTAACACGACTGTATGTTTAATTATAATATAATGATGAAATGGAGGGTCAAGAACAGTCAATACATTTTGATCCAAAATATTTAAAATTATATTTAGGTATTTTCCTTGCATATTTACATGATTATTAAGTATTTCCCTTTCGCTTAATTTTTAATCCATAATTCAATAATATACATGTTTTACTGCCTGGAATTCTAAACATAAATTTGGAATACCACTTTTTGAAGTGAAATTTCTTTGAGCGTTGAATTACTCTCATGCAACATTTTCCAACGATTTTGCAATATTTTCTATGCAACGTTTTGAATATAATAAATCTACGAAAAAATAGGTACTTAGCTAATAATTGATAGAAATAGTTAAACACGATAGAATAAGACACGAATTGTATGCAGGTGTACGCTTGTAAAAAGTGTACGCAGGCGTCAAAACAAAAAAATGACACTCAGTACTGCTATCAATTGTTTTGTAAGTTATTTGTGTCAAAAATAAAATATCAAAGTTTTGTGGATTTTTTTCTTTTATTTTTAATTGTAATTTTGTTTCATTTATAAATTCTCATTGAACTCGCATACATAGTGTTCATAAACATAATTTACAACAAGACATCCTGAGTTTCTTCAGTGGCATTTACCCGTATTCTGATACTGCCATGACGGCAATTTTTTTATTTGACATTGGTTTTTGTAAAGTATATAAAGGTTTTGTAAGATGTTTAGGTCGATTTGTAATGATATTTTATTAAATTTTTTAATTTTTCTAAAAGTATAATTTAACATTTCCTTACGCGAATTTAGTACAATCTATTCACTTAGGCTTAGTGTATTTTTTAATATGCATACATATATACATAAATATATATATATATATATATATATATATATATATATATATATATATATGTACACAAATATATCAACGTTTTTATCCTGGCTTTAAGCACGTGTGCACTTTTGAAGTTTATGCACGCACATGTGCTGTATATATTTCAACAGTGAATAATATTTACAATTAATTAATATTAATCACTCTCTCTTCTCTCTCCCTCTCTCTGTCTCTCTCTCTCTCTCTCTACCATTATACACCTTATTCTATACTTAGAAATCAAAATTTAGATCGCAAAAAATATTTCAAATTTGGCATGGCCGTATTGAATTTCACGCAAAATCTTTGATTAAATTAAACAAATAATCTTGTTTTTTATATTAACTGTAAAAAATATATTTGGTAAGGTAAACTGCTTGACTTTAACTGTAAGTATTGGCTGTTTTAGAATAATCAGGGCTTAATAGCGATCATCAATCAGGACTTAATAATCAGCAATCAGGGCTCAATAGCAATTATGACAAATCTAATCAGTAAAATGCTGAGTTTTGTTTTTAATTTCAGCAACCATTTGTCTAACATTGAATGTAAGACCCTCAGCCTCAATTTCAAGACTAACCTCAGTTTTGACACCAACCTCTGACCATCTCAGCCTAAGTCCAGCCCCAGGTCCAGCCTCACTCCAAATCCCAGGCTCAGCCTCAACCCCAGCCACAGCCCCAGCCTCGATTCGATCCTAAAACCAGCTCTAACCTAAATCCAAACACAGCCTCAACCCCAGTCACAAATAAACTTAAAATAAACCAGATAAATCTAACATAGCCTAATAAAACTTAACGAATAAATCTAGCTAACATTTCCCATTCTAATCTAATCTCTTATTCAACCTAATTACATCTAATCTAACGTTTCTAGAACATATTGGAATGAACAAGGTAGTGCACGTCTCCTCCATCTGTTCGCTCTTGGGTCCCCTTGTCTGGACATTACTCTGTCTACAGCTGTGGTACTTTTTCAGCTTTTCGGGCTACCTATAAATAAGTTTACCAAATTATTGACTTGTATCTAGCTATAGTCCGTCAGTTTGACATTTTTCCTTTGAAATAAAAATATTTTCGAGCAGCTACTGCTATGGCTAGGTCATCGTCAAACTTTGTTATATGTGCTTCCTCTCCTAGATCTAGTCATTCGTCATAAATACTGTTCCATAACATAAAAGTCATAACAAAAACCTGGGTCACCCAACTTTTCATTTTAATTTTTTCCAGATTCTTGATGCGTTTTACACATGACCGTTCACTAAGATAGCTAATCACTATGTTACATGTACTTAAAGGAAAATCCTTGTCTTGGTTTTTCTGTTCTGTCATTTTTAAGGGAGCTAATTTAACTGCTTTCTGACATCGATGACTATAATTCACATAATTAGATGTGGAAAGGATGTTGCTTATTAATTTTCCTCTATTATTATCTTCTCAATAGCCCCTAAACTTGATCGACTACTTCTAAATCTATATCTATGTTCTGGAGGTGTCTTTACTAATTTTTTCAACAGTAGTCTTTGCTATTAAACTGAACGGCATGTGGTGCTTGAAACTACTAGCAAGTTTGTTTTGCCCATGAATCAAGACTTAGATTTGTAAGCATTTATGCGGCTGGCAATTTCCCCCTTTGGAAGTTAGTGTTCATGGTGTTGTAAAGAAACCTGGGATAGTTTTCACTGTGAGTTGTACTATTTATAGAAATAAGCTATCTGGAATATTTCTTTTTTTCAATTGATTCAGAAGATCCTGTAGTAAGTCACATCTAATTCTTTGTCAGTCAACATCAGTATTCCAAACATGACACATCTTTTGCATAGAAAACCGTTACGCGTGGCGAATGAAATACTTACTATTTCTTAGATCGTTGACAGATTCATTGGCAAAGAGATTTTTTAATTCCAATATCCTCCCGCAATATATTGATGACCTATTTAAAATAACTAAAATCGCAATTAAGTGGCATATAGCAGCTATAGATCATTAGTAGTCAATTGTATGCCCATAAAGCCGACGAGTACGATTGAGGAAACGGTAACAGTTTGTTTTACACAATATCCATTGTGTTTCTTCGATTGTGTCCTTTTTCTGCAACTTCAGAAATTTTCGGGTTTGGTTTTGTAGCGAGCGCAAAGTTTGTATTCAATTTATTGACCGTTTGTGTGAACAGCTCGTATGACGCCCATATCTGATTAGGTTGTATCTGGAAGATCTCGATGGTTACATTTCGTATATTTGTTTCTTTATATTCAGCTTTGACGTTTTCGACGTCTTCCCTAAAGTTTTGACATCCTGTAGTACTATTTTATATCCTGAAACCTCATATATTGGTATATGTATTTTGTGTGTGTATGCATATATTCTAATGTTTTTTCCTTCAAATAAAATATGTTTTATTTATACATTTTTTTTATTTCCTTTTAAGTGACCATCTTGGAAAAATTCTCAAATAAAACTATTACTCTGCATGTTAACTTGGACAAAATAGTAAAAAAAACAAACCACTGAAAAATATTAAAAAAATTTGTTTGTTGTCTTCATTCCTAGCTGATCTTCATGTCATCTAATAATTCTACAATTACTAAGAAAAAAACATTAAAAAACCTTTTTTCCTTATTTTAGTTCAGTCTACCTTAATTCTAAATTAATCCTCTTATTAATTAATTAATTAATCTAAATACCTGAATTAATAACAATACATTCATTATATTCGCATATTTTGGATAAAATCATTGATAGTTTATTTATGCCTATCCGTAGAGTCCACTAATTCTATTTGCGAAGATGATGTTGACACGCTTTGTCGATCACTAAGAAATCTATAAGGTGTTAATCAGTATTTTTAACAAAGAATATCATTAATAACAGCTGTTTTGTCAATATTATGAGAATAGAACTCAGCTTCTTTTTCATTTCCAATAACTTTCTTCTCCCAGAAAAAGCAAGAAAAATGTAAATAGCCTTACATTATTTAGAATTTAACATAATTTTTAACAGACAAAATAATAACTATAGTTTTAATTGTACACTTTAAATATAACGTTTAATACTAATAATAACTAGTAAATTCCTAGCACTTTTCTGCTTATTAAATAATAATAATATATATTTGCGATTAGAATACGTATGTTACGTAAGGTACATAGTCAGTAAATCTCGATCAGGTTCATTAACTAGTCATAGTTAGTCAGTCTCTGATAGCTTCCATCTGAAAGACAAAGTCAGTCAGTGCAGGTTAGTTTGTCAATCTAAGTCATTCTTAATCAGTTGGTCTGATTCAAACACAGTCAATCAATATCGGTATATATCAGCCAGTCTCAGGTCTATTGGCCTAACCTAACAAAATTTATCAGAAACAAATATTTTATAGTGTGACATATAATACAGGCTTCTCATTTTCAATTCATCCATCGAACATAATTTAATTTGACTCAGTCTCATCAGTTTGTCAGTATTACTTAAATTCTACTATTAATGTCCTTAGATAAAGTTAGGCAGTCTCAGTCGATTACAGTCAATCTTAATCCATCAAAATTAGGTATAATCCATTAATCAGTCAGTTATTATTCAGTCAGTATCGGTCAATTAGTCTTAATGAGCTTACCTTGTCGAGTCAAAGTCAGTCATTTAGTTTGAGCTATTCTAAGTTAGCGTCCGTCAGTCAGTCTTAGTTAGTCGATGCCAAAAATCCAATCAGTCCTCACTTATTTTGTCAGCCTCATTCAGATTCAGGGTATCAGACAGCCTGCCGATTTTCGGTCAGTTCAGTGAATCTCAGTCAATGAGTAAATTTTAATGCATTTTAACTAATCTCAGCCAGCCTATATCGTTTTTAGTCTATCTGATTTACAGTGAGTAAATATTAGTTAGTTTCATAAATTTATTTTCAATTATAATAAATTACTCAATCTCAGTAACGTTAAGCTAAATTCGATTGCAATCAGCCAATTAGACAGACATTTGGTCATTTTGTGAGTCTCAGTCACGGTCAATATAAATCAGACTGTCACACCAAAAATTGTCTATGCCAGTCTAATCTCAGCTTTAGTTAGTTTCAGTCAATTAATTAGTCATCAGATAGCCAATATCAGCCATTGTCAGTCGATTAGTCTTGATTACAGTGAATGAATTGTTTGTTTTTGGTTTTACTTAACTAGTTAGTTTCAATCAATCTTATTCAAAGTCCACAAGTTTAACCAATTTCAGTCAGTCGGTCTTAATAAATTAACTTCAGTCAGTTATCTTAAGACAGTTTAATAAATCAGTCTCAGTCAGTCTAGACATTCTATGTTGTTAATTCTCTCTCTGTTGTTAATTTCAACCGATCTCAGTTGGTCTTAGTGAGTGAGTTAACTTAACCCAGTCAATCTCATTCAATACAAGTCGATCTCAGTCAATACAAGTTGGGCTTAATCAGTCCCGGCCACTCTAAGTCACTCTCAGTCAAATGGTCTTTGTCAGCCAAATATTCAATTTTAATTATTTAGTATGTCTCAGTTACTCAGTGAGTTTCAGTAAGTAAATTAATCTCAGACACTAGACCGTCTCAATCAGCCTTAGTCAAACTCAGCCAGTCTGTCATTCAGTCAGAACAAGTACCTCAGTCACCCTCAGTGAGTTTAAGTCAGTATTCGTCAGTCAGATTGGTCAATCGGTTTTGATAAGTCAGGCAAATAAATAGTTAATCTTAGCCACAGTCTAAGTCCTAACCATCCATCAATAAATTTGGTCCATCAATAAATTTCAATAACTTTCAGTCAGTGAATCCGATAGTCTCACTTAGTCAATTATGGTCATAGAGAGTAGCAAAAAAAATAAGAGTCATGGATTATGGACAGAAAAAAGGAAGAAAGGGCACATTGAAAACTCAATACTGATTACTCATGACTATCGTCAGTTGGATAACTTTTACGGCTGAAAATAGGTCTCCCCATGGATTCCATTAGCTACCATGCCGCTAGCATCCAAGGGCTCCCGTAATCTTTACCAAGACATTTGTCCATCCTGTGGAAGGATATCCCACTCTGCTTCTTCAAGTAATTGGTCGTGGTCACTATTTGAAAATCCTTCTTCTCCAACGGTTGTCTTTCTGCGCATTACATTGCGTACATATTGCCACTTAAGAATATTTTTCATACAAGCCACCTCGGTAATCCTAATTTTCCTATAGTTTTCGTCATTACATATCAACTTTCGTAGAGAGTCTCTTAGCATAACTTTTTCCATAGCTGTCTGGGTGACTTGAAATATTTCACGAGGCCGATATTAAGGACCACACCGAACTTTTGTAAATCGTCTTTCTTTAAATATTTAGGCATAGTTTATTAGAAGATATGGCAAAGTTTCAGAACACTGCCCAGCCGAGTTTGATCTCTGATTTTTCTGATTGGGCCAGTTTTTGTAGGTACGTATAGTAATCAGAAAATTCGAGACTAGTATTCCAAACATATACCGGTATAATTGCGATTTGGACTTTAGAAATGAACTTTGTTTTGTCATATTTATTTTAAAACATCCATGTTGTAAAATTCTGCTTGATTCCAAAGCATTGTGGCAAGAACATCTAATGACTTTGCCATAATCACTATGCCGTCGGCAAAACGAATGATTAATGTATTTGCTGATGATATGTATGTCAAACCCATTCCAGTTTAAGAGTTTGAACAGGTTTTTCAAAGCTGCGGTGAGGATATTAAGTCCTTTTGTTTAATCTCTTTGGATTAGTTCGTAATCTAAAATAATTTTCAAAATGTTGACGGAAAATAAAACTTTTATGACGCTAATAACGGCAAGTATTTTCCACAAAAAATGGAAGGGGACCTAAATTATTACCCCTAAATACGCTCAAATTAGTAATGTAAATACTTTGATCCATAACTTTTATGTTAAGGAAATTGTCTGGAAGACAAAAACTGAGCCCCCTGGATATGGAATTCAGTAATATTATAAGGAGGTTGCATTATGAACACGGTTAAGATTGTTTAAATTCGTAGTAGGCGACGTTTACCAACCATCATATCACGGCAATCGATAAAAGGTACAAAGTGGTAAAATATTTAGGGCGGAGACCATATTGAAACTCAATAAACCATACTCTGCTTTTAAAGTATTTAAGTCTTCTCTATCGTTGTGTTATGAAAAAAGTTTACAAATACCAAAAGGCAGTTAGTGATTAACAAAATGTCACATTTAAAGTGTTTGGAAAAAAATGTGACGAATTTACTTCAAAACGAAAAGAAAATATTTAAAAATCTGAAGAATTATTAATTTCTAACACATGTAAGCCCTCAATTTTCTCATTGGTTGAAATTTAGAGAGTTTATTTCAAAAATGCTAAACATTCTTTAAATAAAAATCTATTAATAAATTAAACCTTTTTCCTTATATAAGAAAAAATAAAAAATAATTTTAGAAAAATGAAACTTTTTAGATAAATTATCATTTCTAACAGATCTTTTTTAATTTCCTTAACTAACACTATAATTCTGACGATTCTATAACTCCTGCAAAATTATTAAATAAAATAAAATTCCTTTTCATAAGTGCCGTAAAGAGCAAGTGCCGTAAAGCTAATAAAAATGTATTAGTTTATCAAAAAATTTGGAATTGGTGGAATTATTATCGTTGGTCAGGAAAATGCTTTCGTCTTAACATGATCTAAACTGATAAGAAATAAAATTATTTATATTATTAAGATAAAATTTACAAGAACTGTAAGCCAAAGACTGTACAAGAAAGTCTTATAATTCGAATTCTGTTCGAACAGTTAAGCCAATAGTCAATAATTTAAGAGCTGAATATTTTCTGATTGGAATTTGAGTATAATTTAGTATAAGAAAACGAGTAAAGTTGAATTAAATTTTAAATCGGTATTATACCTGTGTTGCAATTTCATGAAAAGGAAATTAAAATAGGATACGAGAGAAATATTAAGGGTTCTGGGTACGAATACCAAAATAACTAATATTTGAAAAGAGCTTATACAAAAAGATCTAAGTTATTTATAAATGTATTAATTATGTGGTCACTAATTTATTTCATATTAAATTTTAAAAAAATTTAATTAAATATAAAAAATATTTCTTGGCAATCCCTTAAAAAAATTAATATCACATTAATTTCTTTTAAACACATCAAACTCATCAATAATCGTTGCTTTTTTTTAAGTCAAGGATTTTTATATCCTTCTAAATTTGGGAAAATTAATTTTCTTTTTAAATATATTTTGATAGTTTATTTGTTAAAGAACATTTCAGATTAAAATGATGAGAAATAAAAAAGATGTAAGTCAAAGGAGGTTGACAGTCGAACGTCAATAGAAAACATCATATAAGAGGTAGATATTCTCACGAATGTATTGTAAAATAAGATAATAAATTTTGCAGGAAATGTAGCACAGACTTCGAGTAAAAAGGAACGCGAGTGCAAAAAACAACATAAATCCAAAGTCGAGGTTTCCACATCTATATGAAGCAAGTAATTATATGACGATTATATGAGGTAAGAACTTCCAATATTTAACATCAGCAGAAACTAACGTAAAATTTTAAATCCAATTTTCCCGGAACAACATTTTCATTAACGGTACCAGAAATTAACTCAACACTTTTACCCGAGATAAATAAAATGTAACTATTAAACTATAATCAATACATGTAGTGGAATTTTAATATTTAATTTAGTTTTTTCTAAACAGATAAGTGTGGATTTCTACGTTATCATCTTCATTTTAAATTTGGAATAGCATTCATTTTTCTGCATTTAATGGAATTCATAAAATATCGTTTGGGATATTGTAATTTTATATCTGTACTTAAATAAAAAAAAAAAACAATTTTCCTAGTGCAGCAAAGAGCGAAAATTTAATTAACATTACTATGACAGATATTACATGATCAATTTTCTGGGAATCTTATTGAGTAGTTGAATAATTGTATTTTAATTTGTTTTTCAAATGGACTACCGATATAGTTTATTCGTCTGTTGTCCGTATTATAGAAATATCTATATTAAAATGATTTCATTTGAAACTAAAGAGTTAATTCTTAATCTTCCTTCTTGGTATGTAAGAATTCTTCTGCATCTTATGATACGGGACGATCGTATTTGTGAATCTGTGAAATTTTGAAGGAAATACATTAGCAGAATTTGATTAATTCTTGCCTGTTTCTTTCGAATTACTGAGACATTTTCTACGAAATATTATTTACTCTAGGCAGCTTACCACACATTGCACAAATGAAAGATACTCTATACGACTAGTATCGGTTAGGCGCAAATTCAGTGTATCAATAATACAATTTCCTTTCGTGGTAATAAATTTATTGCTGAGGAAGAATATCAAAAATTAACTATTTTCTTCTTCACTTTAAGTATTTAATTATATTTATGCTTTAATGTACATGTGATAAAGGACATGGAAGAGATGTAATATTAAAAGAAATGCAATGTGAAAACCCATGTTAATTAACGTAATAAAGACAAACTTCTAAAATCAATCGTCTGATGGTCTGCAAAAGATTGTAATAAATCAATAAGAAAATATCACTTGCAAGAGGGAACATAAGAAGGATCAATAATACGAGGAGCAGGATGTGACAGGAAGGAAAACAGGAGGAACATGATCGGATTTTGTATGTATCATACGTAGATCTATTGACAGTTTTGTACATCTATTGTACAGATGTTAACTTCAGATTATATAAAGTACGACACACATTTCAGAGATTGTAATAGTGAGAGATGATGATTTTTTTGTATATTAAGCCTACACGAGAAATATTTTTTATCCACACAGTTATCAAATCCTACATAATAATTAGGTTGTCTGGTCGAATTCCAAATACTTTTCCTTAATTGTTAGGATTCAGTGCCTCAAAAGGAACAAAGGAAACATCGTAGCATCACTTCGTTACCCGTTTGTCTGTCTGTCAAGACCATTTTTCTTAGGAACACATGGAGGTATCAAGTTGAATTTAATAGCCAAATATAGAATACTTAGATCTACTATCCCTTGGTGCTGCTAAAAATGATTTTAAATCAACGCAATCAACTAATATGGCCATTAATGAGGCATATTTTGACAATTGCAAATAAACAGTAGGCCAGATACCACAATAATAATTAATTTGTAGTTACATATTAAAAAGAACAATTTTTTTTAACGAAATTACTACGAAAGTCGATTTCATAATGCCTTCTTTCATTATTACTATAATTGACGAGTGTTTGTTTTTGACTTAATTCTTCTGTCAACGCTTCATTTATTTTTGACTTACTTATAAATTTTACTATGATTTTTGAAAACAAAACTTAATATCTTAAAGATCAGTTTATTAACTGACTAACCATTCGTTTATTCTTCTCGATCTATTTCTGACCCCAACGTCTGATGTCATTTGGTGAAAGAACGGAGGCATCCACTGAACGCGAGGGGGGAAGCAGTGAAATTATGCTATGTAGCAATCGGATATAATATTTGAGCCTTACTTAACAAGAGATAAGCAAGGCTCAAAAATTATAACTAATGTAATAAAATTTTATCTATCCAGACATCGAATGTGAATAAGATTAAAAAGTTGTTTTTGACATATAATTATGATTCTTAAAATAACCGAAACTGCCGCCATACCCAACCTGGCAGGAAAGGAAACTATGACTTAAAATAATTATAAAATGCAAATATTTTTTCAAAGATCACCTTTGCTGTTTCTTTCATTTCTAGTGAACAATATTTATAATTATTAGATATAATTACGTTAAATGCAGCAATATCTGAGACATGGTGAACATAAAATGAATAAATGAGAAAATAGTGAAATCCTCAATGTTACTACAAAGTAATTGACTCATTATTGGGCATGTGAAACATCCACAATTAAATGAAACTACGTGATGTAGTATTATTTCTTTCTTTCTTAAAGTTCTTTACCATGACCAAGGTTTCTTTGTTTTACTACATCTTTAGGTGGGCTATTAGCAAACATCTTGCTAATTTCTAGCTAATTTCTTGCTAAGTTATTTCTACAAAATTAACGCCAAATATATTCAATACGTGAAACATCATAAATGACTTTCATATTTATCAGTACATCATTTATTGTTCCTTCATAATAATGCACATTTTAACAGTGTCTACATTAAAACGATAATTTAAGAAATTAAAAGTCCAGTTGAAATATAAAAATCAAATTACTTCTGCACATTTTGTTTAAAGGTGTTGTCTTATTACTATGTTTAAAATGTTTGATATTTTAATTATTGCTTACTATCGACCGAACCTTTAATAATTAAGAAGAAATATACATATAACGATTACAATCCATGATTTATAGTTGATCGCTTTTCAAGTAAATGTTTTAGGAAATATATTGATTAAAAAGATCATGGTTTTATAGAGATAAAAAACCGAAAAGACCACGAGACAGACGAATTTCGGAGATATTAAAAACAATTTTAAACTCCTTAATATATGATATCGTTTCGAAATTATTATTAAAATTTATAATATTAATGTCATGAATGAAGAACGTTTTAGGTACCGTATCTGAAACTTTAAATAATATAATAAAACTTTACGTAATAACATTATTATATGAGTTTATTTACACAATATTGTAATAAATAAAATATATCAAATCATAATACATAATATATCATAATATATAGCATTGTGTAAGAAGTACTGAAAAATGAATAGAGTGACATATATAATATACAATCCCAGTGAAATCCTTATACTAAATAAAATTATGTTTTATTTTTAGAAAATTATTATATCCTATAGAATGTTTAAATAAAATTTCAAATTGAAATCATTGCTAACGTCGCTCATTTGTTATGTTCTCATTCACGTTCTCGTACGGGCAATTGGTAATTTAAGTCCTTAATGTTTGTTTAAGAATGAGTCACATTATATTTACCACTGTAATATTTTTCGTTATTAAAATATATTCGTAGTTATTAGTCAACATCTAAGGTGCGAAACGAGCCTTGCATTCCCTGCAATTGCTCAGAAAATGCACTGCCTGCACCAACTCGCTTACTCTCGTCCGTTTTCGGTTGTAACAACTTAAAAATTTCTTCTCGGTGTAAGGTCAAATGATTTTTCAGGTCATCTGCAAATATAATTTGTAATAAATGGATATAGCTGTAAGAAAATATTGTTTACCTATATAGCTGTAAGAAAATATTGTTTACATTTGACATTTTCTTACAGCTATATAGGTAAACAATATTTTCTTACAGCTATATAGGGAAATATTGTTTATTGTTGTGTCCTGTTAAGATATATTTTTTTATTTTAATTAAAATAGTTCAATTATTTTTTTTTTACTTTTCGTAACATTCAGTAATGTGTTAATTATATTGTCTTTGTAAAATAAACAACGTAAATAGATAAATTTGTTTATATTTGATCACTGATCTCGCATGGAATCACTGAGTTGCATGAAGCCAAAAAGAGAATGTGGTTTTATGTCAATCTTTATATACTAGTGGTCGCCCAATGGTCGAAATTCGACCACAATAAATTTAAATTATAAGTTATTTAATATAAATTATTAAAATATAATGCTCAAACATTATTAAGGTTCTATTGTCAAAGACTTTATACTACTATAACCCCAAATTTCGCCAACGCTGTTATTTTCCTATTTAAAAAAAATAAATTATGTGGAATTCAAAAAGGATAAAAATAAAGAATATCTATTTTAAAAAAAATTTATTGAAACGGAACATGCTGTAGGATGATGCGAAATAAAAAAAATTATGCGGTAAAAAATTCTCTTCATTGAATAGCATTTTTTATCGCATATTGCGATAATATAATTAACGATTAAAACTTCTTATAATTAACGATTTAAAAAAAAATTGGTAATGATGAGGTTTTTTCAAGAATTCTACAAATTCTATTTCATTTGGTAAAGCTCTCATATTTTGAGTAAATGTAACTTTATGAAAATTAAGAAATTCATGCCAACTTGTAACACAATTTTCAATTAAAGTTCCACGTGATCCATGTGGGATTACTGGTAAGATTTGCCGAAAATCACCACACAAAAGTATAGTTTTTCCTCCAAACACTCTATGTTTATCGTTTACATCACATAGATCACGCAATAATCTATCTATGATTTTCAACACTTGGAAAGGGCACATAGAAACGTCATCAATAATTATCAATGATGATGAATTTATGAAACTACCGTAGCTACTATTTGCAGTAATATTTGATACAGAATTTTCTAAAATGGATATAGGCAATTTAAACACATTGTGTAAAGTCCTACCACCAAGTAATAAAGTTGAAGCTATGCTAATGAACGCAGTTGGAATACAACGAAGATTAAACGAATTTAATTTGTGAATTAATGCTGTTTGAGTGAATGTTTTGCCACAACCAGCGTGAGCGGTTAAACAAAAAACATTGGATCCAGTATCATGATCATCAGTATCCAGTATCAATAGTATTTTCTTCTTCTATTCTCTGCGAGTATGTGAGAACTAGTAAACCAAAAATTTGATAGGACAAATTATGAACATTCAAAATACCATCAATTTCTAATAGAGCTCTATTAAAGTATACTTCTTCGATGTAAAGTCTTAGAAAATCTTCACTAAGATATACTTTAAATTCATTCCATAACGCTAATGCATTGGCTGGCACATTTATTGCACAAATGTAACCAAATAAATTTGTTTTGGTGAATGTAATTCTTTTGATTCATTTAAACATTCCCGCCATTCATTATCATTTGAAGCTATTCCGCGAGCATGGCACGCTTCAACTAAAGAAGGGTATAAAAATTCATTGTATGTTCTAACATCCTCGAATGATTTCGGACTACAGACATGCAATAAAAGCAATCGTAAGTGAAAAAGTTCGATATCTTTTGGTGACACTACATATATCCTTGTAATAATTTTATCACCTCCACGGCTTCTCTTCTTCCATTTATTTCGGGAATCTTTCCACACATAATGCATAGGAATTTCAGTATATTTATACTCTCGTGCTGATGGATCTGATCGATTCAACTCAAAAAATGATAATAATTTTGTTTGTCTTTCATTATCAATTACTTGGCGTTCTTGCCCTTCTCGGAAGTATACATTCTGTCAAAGCGGTAAATGAATATCAAGTCTGATTATAGTATGTGACTGAAAATGCATTGGTAATTCATAGATGCGTCATATGGCTTCTGTTGATCCGACATAACGACCAATTAAAAAATTGGTAACTTCATTAATTTCTATATTTTGACCTTGTTCATTTCCACCAGACACTGGTTCAACAGATACACTGTCATAGCCTTTATACACATATTTATAAATGTATTTGACACTTTTGACTGTAGTATATACTTCAACATTTATATGGCAATTAAATTTAACAAGTAAATATGGATTGTATGGTACAACATACCGATTGTCAAGGCAACTACCACGAAGTTCTGCACTAATACCATTATCACGTCTTCAGTATAATGGATACCCATTTAACTATTCACATGTAGTTTCATTAAATCGTTTTGGATACTCTTTTATACATTTTCCATCTCTCACACATACAGAATTAGGATTAAGTACTCCGCATGGACCATACATCATATGTTTTGCAACATATTTATGTAATGCTGAATGTATTTCAATGTGAGGAATCTCCGCAGATACAACTTTATTAATATCTGTAGCATTAACAATTTTATCTTGCTCATTTAAAGTGAGTAAAATGGAAGCATGAGGCAATCCTCTTTTTTGAAATTCAATTGTATAAATGAGTGCTTCAACTTTACCAAGGATATTATTTTGTATAAGGCCTTCTATGAATGCTTTCAACTTTGACTTGAATACACGCATAATAACATCAGGTCTAAAATTAGCAGCTTCACCTACACCAATGTTGTTAACTATTTCTAGCCAACTTGGATTGCTCATTGTAATAAATAAAGACGGTTTTCCGAAATATTGTACAATTGACATTGCATCTAAATAATTCTTATACATATTTCTTGGAGATCCATTGAATGAAGATGGTAAAATTACTCTACGACCAACATTTCTGCCCACCCGACCAACAATGCAATGTAATCTTGAGCCCTCTATTCTCACATACATATCAACTATCCACTGCAGAAATATTTTTTTGTGAATGGTGCTACATGCTGAAATCTTCTCTAATCGCAAGTCGATAGGCTGCATACTGAAGCATGGCTAATTTTTTTCTGGGTGCTCTTGAATTAGATATAGTTGGTACGTTATGAGGAATATTGATATGCCACCCAGTATCACCATTTGGAAAAAGTAATGGATGTGTTCAAGGGTCTAATGATGAATTTAAAATTGAGATATTTTTGATGATACTATTAACTTTTGAAAATGAAATCATGTTTCGTTCAAAGTATTATAAATATTACTGCTACATCAGTTTGAACTGCATCATTGAAAAGGCATTGATTTAAAACATGATTTACTTTATTTTAAATTTGTATGCTCATACAAATTTCTTTTTTTTTATTTTCAACTCTGTGACAATGATGTTTCATTGCAATGAATGACCGAACCAAAGGATTACTGCGTTCCAATTCAAGATATATTTTACGCATTATATTGTTATTACATGTTTAATTAAAATGTTGCTGTAATCTATAATTGATAATATATAATTGATAGTGTCGACATCATAAAAATCGAATTGCGCACAACATGGTGAGCTACCATATGCCGCATTCATTGAACCTGATCTGTGATAAAAGCATCATGTTTTTGTAATGATACACTCTACTTGTAACTGCCCCGCAAATTTTAGCTTCTGAGCTAACCATAGCAAATGATGAATTATATTTGAAATTGATTTGAAAATAATGTTTTGCCTTACTTTTGATTGAAGGTTCATTTGAAATAAGTCCATAATACAATGATTTAAAATATTCATTTTGACTTAAGGGCGGTAATATTGCTTTACCCTTATGATAACATTAAGTGAATTCAGTCCTGTCACTTAAAGTCACTTCAGATTTAAAACGTTTCACATTGCAAAACCTGCATTGTAAATCCATTAATCCACAATCATAACTATGAAAAAGTCTTGGAATTACATTTAGTGCGCATTTATATGTATCTCTAAAAATTACTTCTTCATTTGTAAACTATTAATATTATTTAAAATTGCGTTTGGTCTATTAATATGTGTACGCGAAACAAACTATGAATATGACATTATCATAATTATGATTATTTTTGACATTCAGTAACACTATGGACAAATAATATTAATCTCTGTTTGACCATAGACTTCAACCATAAACAAAATAGTACATATGTGTATGTATCAAACGTATGTATTTCTAATAAAAATCTATATATCTCTTTCTATGTAAAAATATTAGCTTTCAGCACTCTTCTCCATTTAAACTTTAACTGTGCCAAATTTCATACTCCTCCGGACGCGTAATTTTCGTAAAAAGGAGTATAAAGGTTTTGCTTTGCATATTAATATTTTGGTTATTATTAACCTTTAAATTATGGTTATTATTAACCTTTAGAAAATTAAATAATATTTTATTAAATCTTAATAAATCTAATTTCAGATAAAAGGTCAATTTTTTTACTATTATATATGGGAAAATAACAAAGTTAAAGCACAGTAACTTAGAAACTGTCTGGCAGATAAACTACAATATAAAGCCAGCGGAAAAATAAAATTATGGACAACTCATCTGTCAATATGTGGGTATATACATATTTGTGTGTGTATCAAACGAATAGTAGTATGTGTAATGTTTTTTTTATTAGTTTAATGTATTTCTAATGCATTATTATATACAAATTTTAGCTTTCCGTACTCCTCCATACAAACTTTAACTGTGCCAAATTTCATACTCCTCCGTCTGCGTAATTTTCGTAAAAGAGGTACAACGTTTTTGCTTCACTTATTAAAATTATGATTATTATTAATAATATTACATTAAATGATAACAACTGTAATTCAAGATAAAAGATAAAATTTTTTACTATTATATATGAGAAAATAACAAAGTTGAAGCACAATAACTTGCGAACTGTCTGGCAGATAAACTACAATGGAAAGCCAGCGGAAAAATAAAATTATAGACTACTCATATGTCAATTGTATGTATATACCTGTGTGTGTCAAATGTATGGTAGTGTGTGTAATGTTTTATTTATTAATTTAATGTACTTTATAAGCATTATTATTGAAAAATATTAGCGTTCTGCACTTCTCCTACATATAAACTATAAGTATGCCAAATTTCATACTCCTCCGTCTGCGCAATTTTCGTAAAAAGGGGTCCAAAGTTTTTGCTTCACGTATTATATATATATATATATATATATATATATATATATATATATATATATATATATATATATATATATATATATCCATATACCGTATAAGTAAACGTCGGAAACATCTGTTCTAAATTCGAAAAATGATATTGCATTCGTCTTTAGTTTTTAATATTAAAATGGAATATCACAGGTCATAAATTGGATCTATCACAGGTCTTAAACTGTATTATACCAATTTGAAATTTAGATCTAGTTAGTTTGTGAAGTTGACCTTTCCACAAATTCTCTAAAAATAGTAACTATATGTTTATTGGACTTTATATATGAATTTTCATGGTAATATTCCTTTCACATAAGTTTTTAACTCGCTAAAAGGTAAATAAGGAACTAAATGTGCAACCGTACTTGTAAATTCACTCATGGATTTGTTCTCTCCTCCAAATTCGGATGGAAGTATGCTCTTAGGAAAAATTTTTTGTAGATCTTTAGGATCTTTATGAATCTGTAACCTGAGATTCATTTTTTTGCTATAACTAGCCTTCAAGATATTAATGACGAACTCGGCATATGCTGGGACATTGACGTAATGCATGCTCTTTACTTTGGCACCAAAACATTCCTGGAGATAAAAAAAGACTTGCTTAAAAAACGTGCATCTTCAATTATGTGAACATTTAAAGAATTAATGACGTAAGTGATTGTTTTCTTTTTACATATAATGTATCTGGCTAAATAAAAACAGATCATTTTCCAAAGAAGTAACAACGACAGTTCAAGACGTGAGTAAATATTTTTTTCTATATTTCGGAAAAAAAAATTGTTGCATGAATAACTTTTCACCTGGAGATCAGAGATCTCTTTAAATTATTAATTTTAGGTAGTCATTCTTAGTTGATGGCGGGATACGAAATAACGTTCACATAATTAGACATATTTAAGACTATCCAAAATCAACAAGGCTATTGTTAAAATATCGCCCCAAGGAGGCGATATTTTTCAAAAATTGTAATAAAATATTTTGAAATGGCGTTGATCGCGTAAATATAGTTTTAGATTACTTTAGTATTTACTATTTTAGTAATATATTTTCGTTTTCCATCCTTTGAATATGAACAATATTTGAATTAATATAATTTATTTTTAAAGTCCGTTAGTAGTCAAGCGTTACTTGTTAAATAAGTAAGTTTGAGAAGAAAACTCAAGGTAAAATGCACGCTTCAGTCCAAAAAGATTTCATGGCGGAAAATCGATATTGAGGATGATATGAAACTATTTTATTAAATTGTCCAAAAAAAGGGAGTAATCAAGTTAAAGTTCTTGTATTTTCATAGAAATTAAATATTATTTATTTTACGTATAATATATTTTTCGATTAAAGCAGAAAACTGGAACAAGAATAGGCGGGTATTTCAACAAATAATCAATAGAATACAGAATGAACTAAAATACGGATTGAGAATGCATAGAATAATGGGTCATTTAAATATTTGTAGCAAATCACAAAACAAAAAAGACATTTTAGTTTTAATTTTGTAAGGTATAAAGTATAACCTTGCAAAATTACATTAAAAATTAGACAAAGACATATCATTCAACTAGATAAAGACATATCATTTATTCGCAATGTGATAATGTTGTATCAAAATATGTAATTAGTGAATAGTAGCGCCATCTCTTATCGTTTTGTAGAAACTGTTTGTCTGTCTATGACAATTTGCTAAAATAAAAGACAGTCTATTGCGATAAAACGTGTTTTACTAGAGGTTATGGGCGTACTCTGTGCTAAATTATCAGTTATTTTCGTGAAAATAGATAATTTGTGAAAGTTATATCGCGGAAACATGACTACGAACTATATTGCCAGTGTTCCTAAACTAAAAGGGAGAGAAAATTATGATGAGTGGAGCTTCGCGGCTGAAAATTTGTTGGTTCTTGAAGGAATGGACAAGTACATCAAGCCAACGGCAAGTTTTGAAGTTAAGCCAGCAGACGACGCAAAAACGAAGGCAAAGCTAATATTGACTGTGGACCCATCGTTGTATGTGCATATTAAGAATACCATGAGCGCAGCAGAATTATGGACTACATTGAAGACCATGTTTGATGACTCCGGTTTCTCACGCAAAATAACATTGCTGCGACATTTGATTTCTATTCGGCTAGATAATTGTGATTCAATGGATACATATATATATGACTCAAATGGTCGAGACAGCTCAACGGTTGAACAGCACAGGTTTTACAATCACCGATGAATGGGTGGGTTCATTATTATTAGCAGGTTTGTCAGATCGTTATTCTCCCATGATTATGGCAATTGAACATTCGGGCATTTCGATAACTGCAGATGTCATAAAGTCGAAATTGCTCGACATGGAAGTGACCAGAGACAATGACGCAGGTGCTGTATTTGCAGCGCGAAATAATCATTCGTTCAATAAGTCAAAGAAAGGCAGTCCCGGTCCTTCAACGTCAGTATCAAACAAGAAAATGACAGCAGCAATGACAGATTCATCAAAAATAATTACATGCTACAAATGTAAAGAAAATGGTCATTATCGCAATCAGTGCCCTTTATTGAAGAAAAACAATAGTAAATATGTTTTTAATGTCGTTTTCCTGAATGGAAAGTTCAATAAAACTGAATGGTACGTGGATTCAGGCGCCAGCGCTCATATGACGGTGAACGAATCTTGGGTAAAAAACATGAACCGATCACCGTGTTTACCAGAAATAGTGGTTGCAAATGAATCTACAGTGCCAGTAGTTTGTTCCGGAGACGTTGACATTGTTTCAGAACTGAAATTTGAAATTACAGTGAAGGATGTGCTGTGCGTTCCTAGTTTGACAACAAATTTATTATCCGTGAGTGAACTGATTAAAAACGGAAATAATGTGATATTTAATGAAAAACACTGCTACATTCGAGACAAGAATGATGTTTTGATTGCTACTGCCGACCTGTCAGATGGTGTTTATAAGTTGAGGTTAGAAACACAGACTTATATGTTGGCCGCACCAGCAGTTAGTGGAAATCTGTGGCACAGAAGATTAGCACACCTAAATAGTCAAGACATGAACAAGATGAGAAATATTGTGAATGGTTTGTCATATGAACAAAATTTTGACATAACGAAATATCAGTGTACAACTTGTTGC
Organism: Druceiella hillmani; assembly: GCA_039881145.1. Taxonomy (NCBI): domain Eukaryota; kingdom Metazoa; phylum Arthropoda; class Insecta; order Lepidoptera; family Hepialidae; genus Druceiella; species Druceiella hillmani. The sequence goes on from JAYKKI010000009.1 coordinate 6,336,882, forward strand.
GAGGGAAAGCAAACAAGATCACCCTTTTCGCATGTGAGAGAAGCACATAATGATTACAAAGAGTTCACATCGATATTTGTGGACCAATGGAAACCACGTCATTGAATGGTGCTCGATATTTCATACTGTTTGTAGACGACTTCAGTCGGATGACTTTTATATACTTTATCAAGAATAAAAGTGAGGCGCTCAGCAAATTCAAAGACTTCCAAACACTGGTTGAGAAACAGTTGAATAAGAAAATAAAGATGATACGTTCAGATAATGGACTTGAATTTTGCAATAAGGAGTTTGATAATTATTTGAAACAAAAGGGTATAATTCATCAAAAATCAAATAATTACACGCCTGAACAGAACGGTTTATGTGAGCGAGCCAACCGTACACTTGTGGAGAAGGCTAGATGTCTATTGTATGATGCAAAGCTGGATAAACGATTTTGGGCAGAGGCAGCTAACACTGCTGTCTATTTGAAGAATAGATCCGTTGCTTCAAGACTTCAGACAACTCCGTACGAATTGTGGTATGGGAAGAAACTAGATCTCAGTCACATCCGTTTATTTGGAAGTAAAGTCATGGTGCATATCCCCAAGGAACGTCGTTTGAAATGGGATAAGAAAGCCATGGAGCACATTTTAGTGGGATATAGTGAAGAGGTCAAGGGTTATCGGCTGTATAATCCTGCGAAGAAGAGTCTTCTTATAAGTAGAGATGTCATCGTGATGGAAAATGAATCAGAGCTCAAAGAAACAGGCAACAAGTCAACTATCGGGATTCCTAACGAAGAGACATTTGAAGATAACATAGAAAAAGAGAGCACAGTTTCAGTGGGGGATAAATCGTCTCATATTTCAGAGACAAAAGACTGCCCATCAGATTATTCTTCAGTGTATGAGGAGAGTAATGAAACAATAACGGAAGCTTCATCTCCAACCACAGACATATTAGACACAGAAGTCCAGACGACATCAACCCCAGAACAGACACCAGAATTACCTGAAAAGCGTTCTAGGAAAGCAACTGAACGGTATGGTTTTACATGCCTTTCCAACACTGTTTCAGCATTAGAGGAGATAGTGTTCTCAGAGGCTCTTGCAGGGCCTGAGAGTGAACAGTGGAAGAATGCCATGGCCGACGAGCTGCAGTCTTTTGAGGACAGCGATGCATGGGAGCTCGTTGACAACCCTGGTGATGTGACAATTGTGAAGTGCAGGTGGGTGCTTAACAAAAAGTTTGATGTGGACAATAATGTGCGGTTTCGGGCTAGATTGGTGGCAAAAGGTTTCTCGCAGAAACCTGGAATTGACTATACGGACACGTTCTCTCCCGTGGTTAGACATTCAACGCTCAGATTATTGTTTGCTCTCAGTGTTAAGATGAATATGAGTATTGATCATTTGGATGTTACTACAGCATTCTTAAACGGTTTTTTGAGAGAAACTATTTACATGTCATTACCTGAAGGTTTTATGAACAAAAGTGGGGGAAAGGTTTTAAAATTGAAAAGAGCTATCTATGGGTTAAAACAGTCTTCCCTTGCGTGGTATGACAGAGTTAAAGATTTACTATGCAAATTAAATTTTAAAAACAGTCAGTATGAGCCTTGTTTGTTCACAAAAACTAAAGGTGAAGCTAAAATTATTGTGGCCTTATATGTGGATGACTTTTTAATTTTTTCGAATTGTCCTGTTGAAAATAAAAAATTAAAAGATACTTTAGGATCAGAATTTAAGCTAAAAGATTTAGGACCTGTAAGGCAATACTTAGGCATGAGAAGAAATGTTAGTAAAAATGTAATTACTGTAGATCAGCAGCAGTATATTGATCAGCTATTAACTAGTTTCAATATGTTGGATTGTAAAATGCATAAAACACCAATAGAGTGTAAATTAAATTTAGAGAAACCTGATAAATGTGTACCTGATGTTCCATATCAGAAGTTAATTGGATCATTAATGTATTTGGCAGTGTTAACCAGGCCTGACATTTCCTATTCTGTTAGCTATTTGAGCCAATTTAACAGTTGCTATGATCTTACACATTGGCATTATGCTAAACGCATTCTTAAATATTTGCAATGTACGAAAACTTACTGTTTAAAATATTTTAAGGGCGGTAGCAAGTTAGAGGGCTTTGTAGATAGCGATTGGGCCAGCGATGCCATAGATAGGAAGTCCTACACGGGCTTTTGCTTTACTATGTCGGGATCTGCCATTTCATGGCAAAGCAGAAAGCAAAAGTCTGTATCGCTCTCTAGTACAGAGGCAGAATATACTGCTTTGTCTGAGGCAGCTCGCGAAGGAGTGTACATGAAATAACTGGTAACATGAAATAACTGGTAACTTATCTGTAATACAGATCTATTGTGACAATCAGAGTGCTTTAAAGTTGTCATTAAGTAACCAAAGTCACAACAGATCAAAACACATAGATGTGAGATTCCATTATGTAAGAGATGTTGTTAAAAATAAATATATTAAAGTTATGTACTTGTGTAGTGAGGAAATGCCTGCCGATTTACTTACCAAAGGACTGTGTACTATTAAGCATTATAAGTTTATGTGTAAATTGGGCATTGTACTTAAATAAAATTGTTGTTTATTTTGATAAGTGGAGGTGTGATAATGTTGTATCAAAATATGTAATTAGTGAATAGTAGCGCCATCTCTTATCGTTTTGTAGAAACTGTTTGTCTGTCTATGACAATTTGCTAAAATAAAAGACAGTCTATTGCGATAAAACGTGTTTTATTAGACGCAACATCAAAACTTTTCAACAACTGTTTATTATTTTGCCATACAATTAATGAGGAAGATCCTTTTTCTAAAAATATGAGAGGTTAAATTTTAAGGCTGTATTATAGTGTCCTTTTAATCACCATGTGTTCAGTTATACTCGTATTATCTAAATTTCTGAATATATATTTTTAGATACTGTCAGGGTTTATTTATCAAAATTACCGAAATGCGTTTACATAATTTCCATTTAAATTAAATTCAATGTGGAGCAATCTGCTACGGTAATATATTTAGAAAATTTGCGGCCATTTTAAAATAGGTCATAATTTCCCCCTTTAAAAATTTCATTAATATTATTTTTCAAATTATTATCCTGCAAAACTTTTTTATATATAGATACATAAAGTCACGTAGTTTTTTTATACTTCATAAAGCTTAGTCTTACAATTCCATTTAAATGAATTTAATATATATATATATATATATATATATATATATATATATATATATATATATATATTTTACCTATATGTACACGTTAACAAGACTAGCTATGCCGCTCTAATAGTTAATGGAAAAATATTTGTCAGCAGAGAATAGATTTAAATATATTATCAATTTTTTCATCATTAATGTCAGAGTTAATTGGTTCAATATTTAACAAAGATTTCCTGAAATTCATATAAATGTTAAATATTATTAGTTTTACACTAATTATTTTTTCGTTTACCATGTTTACCTATTTTGTTCAACAAGTCTTTAATTTATCATGTCTGCAGCTATAATTTCAAAAGTTTATTGCCTTAACTCACCACAGCACAGAAAATATTTATCTAACATCAATCTACTGCATTTGTAATGTAAATAAAACGTTTTAGGATTGTTTACCCATTTTCCTACATCTTTGAATTTTGTTAATAGGAAGTCCTACTTATATGTCCGATATTCATAAAACGAAACTACTAGTAATTATGACTAAATTAGTCACTATGGTGTAAAGAATACTAGTTTATATTTGTGACATTCCTTATTACCCGATAATATTCCTCATTAGGCAATTTTTCTAGAAATTCAATAGGCGTAGAAAATACGACTTTTTTAATGAAAAATTAGTGCGATTCTATTATATGGTTTAGGGAACCGCATGGGAATTAATTACTTTCGTTTCTAATTTCATTTTACGGTTCTAATTTTTGGCAGATCTATTGAATAAAATCTTAACGAGAGACACTTATTTAATAGGCCTCCGTTGTGTTGATAAAATGTTTTATTTTATTTCTGGTTTAGGAAACCGTATGGAAATTAATTACTTTCGTTCCTAATTTCATATTGTGGTTCTAACATTTGGGAGATCTATTGCATAACATCTTAACGAGAGACACTTATTTGATAGGCCTTCGTTGTGTTGATAGAATGTTTTATTTTGTTAAGTCATATTCGTAAGTTAGATATTCATCAAATTAGTATCCTTGCAATTGTGATCGTATTAGCTATTGTCAAGGCTAAAATATTTTACTTGCATCGCAGTTTTAAATTCCCCTGTGGGATTTTATTTCCCATTGCAGAGTGTCACTGGATTTGAATTAATGGTACATGGGAAAAACATCTGTTGAATAAAAAAATGTATTTTCATGTATAGGACTCCATATTTAATTTATTTATTTTCGTTGTACCGATATTTTTTTGGACTCAAAACTTTGATAGGCCTTTCGTAAAAAAAACTTATTGAGACACACTTATTATCACTTTCTCGTTTAAAAACATCTGTTGAATAAAAAAATGTATTTTCATGTATAGGACTCCATATTTAATTTATTTATTTTCGTTGTACCGATATTTTTTTGGACTCAAAACTTTGATAGGCCTTTCGTAAAAAAAAACTTAATGAGACACACTTATTATCACTTTCTCGTTTTAGTGAATATTTTCAACCAATAATTTTTCCCACAGAAATTTGAGGTTCAAAACTTTCTTTTTTTATTTATTCCATCTATGGTCTGCATATATTCAATGGGGGAGCTAAAAAAGGCAGTCAATATATCGTTATAATATTCTTAAAAGGATCGAACGTAAATCATTAAATGTTATGTAAATTTATTTATAATATTCTAAACTAAAATATTCACGTTATTACTAATTAAAATTTCATTTGCACAGGTGAACCGATATTGAAATTTTTGTTTACAAATTAAATAAAATTGAAATTTTACTTACAAATACGTCGAATTAATTTGAATGTTTAGAACACAGTGGCATTATAATTTCATGAGTAGAAAAGAAACCAAAACGTTCTTGGATACATTAGGTTTGGTAATAATAAAATAGGGAAAACTAATTATTTTCAAGGTAGTAAATAAATTTTAATAAATTAAATAGTAAAAATAATAACTTACGTACGAGACACACAATAATATATTTTTCCATTCCCTTGTTATCAGTGAATGCGATGACTTGTAATAATTTAGTAGTCCTTTTAAAATACTAGTCTGTCATATTTTGAATAATTAATATGATATTCGCTTTAATAAATTTACAAGTCTAGATATAGTCAACATTTGAATATATTTGCTCGAAATAAAAAAAAATGTAATAGATGTAAGAAAAAAACTTATTGTTTGCTATTAATTTTTAACCAAACTAAAGCTCCAAAATTAAATTACTGCTATTCAGAAACACTTTAATGAGTATATATTTACCGATTTGATCGTTTGCCTAAATATTGCACACGTCCGTTTTAAATTATGCTTAATATATTAGTTGACTTACGGTCAAAACAATAAAGCCTTTTCTTATCAAATCATTTGAGCGATGTCGCTAGTTTTCAGACCCTTCCAGTCGATTACAAAGCAGTATCCCATGTTAAGGTCTGTGAGTGCAAAATACTCGTGTCCCAACATGAGCAATTTTGCGTAGCTCAAAAAGATAAAATCTGAAGTGTTTTCATATTTGAATCTGCAATATAACACAAATTTTTAATTTTGTTGTTGAATCTAAAATTCTTTGTAAAACAAAGAGCATAGCATGAAAGCGAAGTATTACAAAAACATAGCGTTAAAGCGAAGCGTCGCGTACATGGATTATATAATGTTATTTATTTTAACACTGAAGGAGATTACGAGCACAAGATGTATGGGGAAATGGTGCGGGACAGCCCAATTTTATCCTTATATCTTGGACTCATACATCACATTCCCGAAATAAAGTAAAGTAAAAACTACTCGTATTTAATTTTACTTTATTTCAGACTTCTGGCCACGTATTTTGCTTACTTCTTTCATTGTATTCTTATTGCAATCTAAAATTTATTTGAAAATCTTCTTTGGATAAACGTTTTGGTAATTTTAAAACAATTCGAAAAATTGGGACAAACTCTTGAACATGATTAAATCTAACCTTTGAAGGATATATTATAATTTTCGTAATATAAATAAGAACGTAAAATTACCCGATAAAAACGAGTCTCGTCATATCATCAAGGCGTTGTGGTATTAAGGCAACCGTCGAGTATTCAAAAACAGGCTTCATGGCCCCGGAAGTAAAATCCTCATATGACATAATCTCTGGTATCAAGCTACGTGCAGTCAATAAATGTTCTATCTTTTTTTTCGTCTTTTCCAGACTGAAGTTATTTATGAATAGAAAACGTAAGATGTGCCCATCCACTGAAAAAGTAAACTATAATTAATACCGTGGCCATTGATATATATCACAAGTCTAATGTCTTATTGTTATATAATGAGAATATAAAGCTCTGTCCAATTTTTGCTTAATCTTTTACGTAAGTTGAAAGACACGAGTTTACTTTCCACAACAACAACAATAATACTCCGAAAGTATAGCATGAAAAACTTTTATCGCGAAACCAAGTTTTTAATAAGGTGAAAGCATTAAAACTAGGTGTAGAAATATTATAACCAATGTTTGACTGACTTAAGAAAATATATACGAAACTGAATATCCACGAAACCAAGTACAGTCCGAAGAATGGCCAGAACATCCTATTATATAATTATATTAGGTTAAATGGTAATGTCTAGTTTTATATTTAAACAATTTTTTTTGTGTTTGTGTTTTGCATTTCTGCATGTGTGAAGATATTGTCCATGATTCTTTCTAATATTTACCCTATTATCAAGCGTTAGTTTCGATATCATTAAAAATTATTTTTTTGAACATAATTTAATGTAATTGTTCTAAGCAAATGTTTCATTGAATTTTAGTAACTTGTTTGATATATATATATATATATATATATATATATATATATATATATATATATATATATATATATATCAAAACTTGGATTAGTTTTCTAAATATACAATTATGGTTTAAAACGTTTATTTTGGGTAACTTATCTTAGACAAGAAAATATAAATCGAACTTACGAAAACCACCTTCAGGAAAATGAAGCTGCATTTTGTACCAGTTTTTAATGATCTCAATGCTGTCCTGCACCATTTTATCTGTCAAACCACACTTCTCAAGAAACAATTCATAGTCTTGTTCTTTGATTTGTAGAAATTCATTCGTCTTCACTAAGGGTTGCATCTGAAAAAAGTCCCGCCAATTGGCTATTAAAAATATGTGTATTGAGAGGAGATATGGACTTAAAATTATGAAAAGACACAGAACAAATTGCTAATCGGTTATATCCTTTTCGTGAAAAACTGAGCTAAGCTTCATGATATTTTTTTCATTGTATCTATTTATCAGACGTTGCTTAAAGAATATTTTGGTCTTAAATAGTTAGCTAGGGTAAAATGTAATTCGCTCTAAATTTTGTGAACTGAAAAAATTTTTGAACATAACATAAAGGATAAACAAAAAAATGACAACAACAAATTAATAAAAAGTAAAACTTGTTATTTCCCAGTGAAAAAAGATGAATTAAAAATAACAATAAAAAGGTGAGATGAAAGAGAATTTCTAATCTAAGACTTTGGTTTATTCCTTAACTGGTTAAGGTAAATAATAAACAATTGTTTGTAATAGTGTGTTAACATTAGATAATACAACAATCACATTGACTATTTTCGTTTTTTATAAATCAAGTATAAAGAAATTAATACAACAACCACAACCAAAAACCTAACCTCTTACTAATAAAAAAATTGTTTGGAATATGAAATACTTCTAAACACATAACTCTATTTAACTACTACAAATTTATTAAATAATGTATTAACAAATAAATTAACATCGACAAATATATTAAATGAAATTACTTTAAGATTTCCTAACCCATCCAATACATCACTAAAAAAATAATTAAACAATTTAAAAATAAGGCACTGTTCTTTATGATAAAGATGTTTTCATGAAAGACATTAGAAATATGTTTGCTATTTATTAAGTAACGACGTTTCTTACCTTGCGTTTAAATTTTTGAAAATTTACTGTCTATGCGAAACTAACTTGTGCGAGTTGTTAATATCAAAGTAATATTTCATGTTAGAGAAAAAATTACTTTATATAATAAATGACAAAACACTGTTTTTAAATGTTTAACATACATACACAAAATTATTTTATGTACATATATGAATATAAAGTATGTGCTTTTTGCTTTGTTTTCCTTGCATGTTTCAATTATGTAAACTGTGTACCAAATAGAGAAATGGAATTAATTTCTGTCGTAACATAACTTTTAAATAAATTTACAATTCAATTTATATTTAATGTTAAGTTTGACCTTACCCAAATTTCAGTTTCACAAAATAACGATTTTGAATGCGGCTGAATAACCAAACTTTTAATGATAATTTAACGAAAATTAAATGTTTCCTGAAAATTGTTGTCGCAGGGAATTGTTTGTCAATCATTATATAGAAAGAAATGTAACTCAGCTGAAGCTATATACGCTTTGTTGCTAAGAAAATTGACTTGTTATATGACGGTTAACATCGTCATTCACTGTTACCACATTTTTTAGAAATAAATATGTGCCATGCGCCAAAAAACATTAAACAGTGGCTTACTGACCAATAGCTCCTTGTAGACATTATAAGGATTTTCCTCCATTAGTTCCTTATGAACCTCACAATTTTCGAACGCTAAATGCGATAATCTCGTTGAATCAATGTCATATGTATGTAACATGTTTTAACGACATTTTTTTTAAAAATAAACATTTTAATTGGATTCCTTCAAACATTCAAAAATTGTTGACGCTGAAAATTGTGTGCTGTAGCTGGAGCAAATTTTACTTTTTAAGTCAGTTGAATTTTATAGGTACGGACGTACAGATATCTCATGTGCATTCTCTAAAAATAATCAGTTACTCTTAAGCATGTCGGTGTCATTTTCATAAGTACATAGCAGGATTTCCAGTGACATTTTCCCTCAATGTATTAAAATAATTTTAGATAAAAATTTTATTTATTTTCATTGACATTGACGGATTTAAAATTTTGAAGCGTGAGGGTAAAATAATTATAAACAGAAAGAGGCTAAGCTTTTTCAGAAGACTTAAAAATAATAATTGAGTTTGTGCTTCCATCGATTGCAATCGATTCCAATCGGTTGCACTGGTTTTTTTTCTAATTTTCAAACCTGAATATAAGTTGCCAAATGGATTGTGACTATCTAACATCCATAGAAAATAACTTCTATGATTCTGGTAAAATTTTATGAAACAACATTTTTTAAAAATTCCGAACAATGTTTTCGATAGATTCATTTTCAAAAGCATTGATAATTATTCTAATTATCAAAAAACATTTTGATTCTCATTTAGTTTCTAAAACCAAATATCTTTGTATATATATATATATATATATATATATATATATATATATATATATATATATATATATTAAGAGGATCCTTGTATATTTCATTTACTTTAGATTTGAATATGTTTGGCGTTAATTTTGTAGATATTCATTATTCACAATTAAATGAAACTACGTGATGTAGTATTATTTCTACTTTCGTTCAGTTCTTTACCACGACCTAGGTTTCGTTGTATTACCACATCTTCAGGTGGGTTATTACTTAATCTTTGCTGAGAACCCACCTGCAGACGTAATACAACGAAACCTAGGTCGTGGTAAAGAACCTAAAGAAAGCAGAAATAATACTACATCACGTAGTTTCATTTAATTACTTTAGATTGTTACATATTTTTTTTTAATTCATTTTTGTAATTTCTACACTGTTTAAACGTTTGAATAATATCGCGACACGGTAGCAAATTTCGCTTTATGACTATTTGAAATTATATATTTATTTAAAATTTTTCTTCCTTATTTTGCTGGCAATTTTGTATATAGTCGCTTATGCATATTTTGAATTAGTAAGGAATACAAACCTACAATTCATATCCAACAAATTGTCAGAAAATACAAGTATTTTCTTCCAGGAACAAATCTAAAGGAAAAATCGGACTTTTTCGGCTCTTCCTTAAATTTAATTTCACGTTGAATGTTTCATTATAATAACACACACAATTTTTTATTAGACAGTAGTTTATAGACCAGAAAATCTATTTTTTTAATTTTTAGTAGCGTTTTAAATGTTGCTACCAGTTTTTACCTATAAAAACTAGGTAATTTTTGAAATGCACTTTTAATTTTTTATCCCTTTTTATACCATATATATCTTTGTTTTCTATATCAATAATTTAAAGAGAGAATATAGCTGAATCTCTTGAATTCAAATGTGTGATCCCTGTGGGGATAATTGAATATTTGAAGTTAATTTCACACATTTGAGGGTAATTGAATATTTATCGATTAACCAATAGCTTTGTACCAAGAAAGCTTACACAAATTTTGTAAAGCTCAGTGCAACATAACTTTTTTTTATTTCTCTATGAATATAAATTTTAGACCTCACATATTGTAAAGAGAAAACCATTCAATATTTCTATACATGCTATCTTCTTCTTATTTTAAGTTATTTTAATGGATGATGTAATTATGTGTATTAATGCATTTTTATCAATTGTTTATTCTTGGGTATTACATTCAGTAACCTGAGTAAGAAAATACGCATATATTTTTCGCGATTGGCTGATTAGCGAAAAATGATTCGAGAAAATTAATTTACTTTACACATAAAGTCTGTAAATATAAAAAATAATACTGTAACATTATATGAGAATAATTTTTTGGAAGCATGTTGCCGAAACTACCCATTATTGTGCTTTAAAAATTATATATAGATGATATATAAATAATATGTTATTGACAGAAAAGTCGAAGTTTGGTGTATTTTAATCATACACGCATTTACATATATTTGTGTGGATATCCTTATTCGGTATCTAAATGCAAAGATTGATTAAAATCTAATTGAAAATTACATATTGAGCATATCGGTAAATTTAACACTACTATGATAATTTTTAATTCACAAAGTATACATTATCGTGAATAAAACAAACGTAAAAGCAACGAGTACGATATTACTATAAATTAGATGACAGTATGATCCGGTTAACGCCTTTTTACCCTGCTCATATTTAATATTTGCTTGATTACAAGTAAATTTTCTATCATAAAACAAATATTTAAAAGGAAAATAATTCAATGAATTATACTTGCTTTATTTAGGGTATGGCCATTGGAATACCTGTGAAGAGATGCTGATTAAATTGACCAATCTGTCTTGATGAGTAGCTATTCCATTCCTATCTTTCTCTACGTGACCCGCTCATGAAAATAACGAAATATCTTGCTATCGTTAAAGAATTGTTATTGTGTTTTGAATCATTTAATAATGTCAGATTAATTTTTGTTGCTTAATATAATGATGACAGTATTTATTATTTTATATATTAGTTTGCATTAGTTTGTTTTAAAAGAATTAGTTTTTTTTTAATAATAAGTTCTCATGTGTGGTATGATCTAAATAACCTCCCAGTTTATATGATGTTTAGAATTCTCCAAACTAATCTTACCTTTGACACTTTTTAAGAGATTAAAATAATTAATAAATAAAAACTCCCCTTACACTTTATGAGTTTTCGTAATATTCTACTATTAAACTACCACCAATCTCGATATTCTAAAATAATTAAAGAAACAATTTTAATTAAATGGAAACACGACAATAAATGGGTAAGTCATTATTTGAATTTATTTTAACTAAATTTAAGACTAATTAATATAAGATTCTCACCGCATTATAAAATCCATTAACTTTTCAATAATACAACTATTTGCCTGTAATATTGGATCGATGTAAAGGACTTTGGTTAGTCAAGTTAAATATTAGCTGATGAACTTCTCGCACGGTTTTCATCCTAAGCAGTCTACCGGTATTAATCTTATTAAATTTTGGATTGTGTAGTTAAAGATTTAGAGATGGGCGGCAGGTACATATGGCTTATTTTAACCTTAAGGAGGCATTTGACCTAGTCGATAATAACATTTTTCTGTATAATGGTTAGAGGCTTGTGCTTGTTTCACTGCATTAAAATGTTTTCCTTAATTTCTTTCTGGTTCTAAAGTAATAACTCCAGTTGGGATATTTCAAATCATGGTCTTACATTGCTCAATGTGAAGTCAGCCAGGGAAGTAACTTAGGCCCTGTTTTGTTTCTCGTTATGTTAATGATTTACATCGTTTGTAATGCTCGTTGCCGTTCGATTGATGATAATTTTAAAGTATTCTTGGATATATTTTCAAATTATCTGCGATCGAAGCAATCTAATTTTGAACTGTTTTATACTTATATATACTTAGTATTTGAATAGAGTTCGAGCAACATGTTACAATTTGAAAGAAGAAAACGCGTACCAATGACGTGCACCCGCCTACGTGCGCCTACATGCAGCCTTGTTAGTTCAATGAAACCGCGCTGGAAAGAATATCATCCGTGCAGGATCTCGGTGTGAATACAGAGAGGAATCTAATATATCATGGTCATATCGCTGAAATATGTCAAAAATTCTACTTAGTACTGAAATTTGTCACGTGATTTAATATTGCAACATTGTACAAGTTTTTAGCCCGTAATATTTTTGAAATCTAGACAGTAAAAACTCACTCATTTCGAGTCAAAAAGATAGTAAATCTAATAGATTTTTAGATTCAAAAATATACGGATACAATCCCCATTTATTTCCTTCGTATTTTGTAATGGGTCTGATGTAATTTCCTTCAACTCTGACGGGAATTGCTTTTAATCATGCCTTTCTTTATAGTGTTAAGTAGTTATGCTGATAACCTCTATGTCTTAGGTTTGGCAATGCTTTATCTTACTGAATGTAGACAACGCTTTAGGAATGCTATTATGGATTTGCTTCGTAGTTCACGTTCGAGTATTAGTTAGTTTTAAGTCCAGTTTTAACAATTGTGTGTGAGTTTTTTTCCGTCTCTTTAATAATTATTTATGTTTTTATGCTTACTAAAACCATTGTAATTTTAGTGATTCCACATGTCTAGCGCTTTGAGATAACCTGTATGTTGGACGTAGGGATTTTAGAATTTTCAGAAGATATTGTTTTAAATTGTATGATCTTGCGATATATTATTTCGATTTGTAAAGTTGCTGCCAAGTCTTTATTTATTTTACATCTTTACGTTCAGATTTTTTATTTCTGTTCAATCAACAAATATTCAGACCAATTTATCTACATTTAGTTTCCACGTTATATGAATTTGCTATTTTTGCTTCATTAAAACTTACTTAAAAAGGTCATTTGCTACCAGATGTCTTTCCGTTCCTTATACCACCATTCTCTACCAAACATACTCGTTACATTAATCATTCGTTACTAGAACAGATATTCATTCGTTCGTACCCGGGAATGTATGGAAGTTGGCAATCGCGGTTTTGAATATTTTTTTTAACCCTGCTAAACAATAAAGCTCAGTGGTATTGTAAATTTCTGTGCAAATGATGATTTAAACTGTTCGAAAAATTCACCTTTATTTCTTCTCCTCATCAGTTTTAAAAATAAGCAGCAATTTTTTAGAATATCTTTTTAAATATATTTTGGAATATCTTTTTCACGAAATATTTTCGCAGTCCTTATGACTAAAACGTTTCAATATATATATATATATATATATATATATATATATATATATATATATATATACATCAAATATATAAAATGAAAAAAAAACTTTACCTACTATTTCATTGTCATATGAATATTTTGGTAAAAAGTTTGTAAGACGTATTACCATACTAACTTTCAGATTCCTACGTCACATGGTTTCTGAAAAAATCGATTTTCAAAATAGGAAAATGTAAATAACCTATTTATGTTTTTCTGGGTGTAAAAACATCGAGAAAACTACATTAATTATAACATCTAGAATTATTGCCATTTTCCATTTTCCTATAATCTTCGCGAGGGATTCCAAAATTTATTTTTTTCATAGTTTTAGGTTGGGTAGTTTCAAAAATAAGGGGCGGGGGCCACATATCGTTTGCCAAACATCTCGATGCCAAATTTCTAGTTCTTACAAGTAATTGGTCGTAGTCACTATTTGAAAATCCTTCTTCTCCAACGGTTGTCTTTCTGCGCATTACATTGCGTACATATTGCCACTTAAGAATATTTTTCATACAAGCCACCTCCGTAATCCTAATTTTCCTATAGTTTTCGTCATTACATATCAACTTTCGTAGAGAGTCTCTTAGCATAACTTTTTCCATAGCTGTCTGTGTGACTTGAAATATTTCACGAAGCCGATTTTAAGGGCCCCACCAAACTTTCGTAAATCGTATTTCTTTAAATATTTAGGCATGTTTTATTAGAAGATATGGCGAAGTTTCAGAACACTGCCCAGCCGAGTTTGATCTCTGATTTATCTGATTGGGCCAGTTTTTGTAAGTACGTATAGTAATCAGGAAATTCGAGAATATTATTCCCAACATATACCGGTATAAATGCGATTTGGACTTTAGAAATGAACTTTGTTTTGTCATATTTATTTTAAAACCTCCATGTTGTAAAATTCTACTTTGATTCCAAAGCATTGTGGCAAGACCATCTAATGACTTTGCCATAATCACAATGCCGTCGGCAAAACGAATATGATTAATGTATTTACTGATGATATGTATGTCAAACCCATTCCAGCTTAAGAGCTTGAACAGGTTTTTTAAAGCTGCGGTGAAGATATTAAGTCGTTTTGTTTAATCTCTTTGGATTAGTTCGTAACCTAAAATAATTTTCAAAATGTTGACGGAAAATAAAACTTTTATGACCCTAATAACGCCAAGTATTTTCCACAAAAAATGGAAGGGGACTTAAAATATTACCCCTAAATACGCTCAAATTAGTAACATAAATACTCTGATCCATAACTTTTATGTTAAGGAAATTGTCTGGAAGACAAAAACTGAGCCCCCTGGATATGGAATTCATTAATATTATAAGGAGGTAGAATTATGAACACGGTTAAGATTGTTTAAATTCGTAGTAGGCAATGTTTATCAATCATCATATCACGACAATCGATAGAAGGTACAAAGTGGTAAAACATTTAGGGCAGAGACCATATTGAAACTCAATAAACCATACTCTACTTTTAAAGTATTTAAGTCTTCCCTATCGTTTTGTTATGAAAAAAGTTTACAAATATCAAAAGGCAGTTAGTGATTTACAAAATGTGACATTTAAAACTTTTGGAAAAAAATGTGACGAATTTACTTCAAAACGAAAAGAAAATATTTAAAAATCTGAAGAATTATTAATTTCGAACACATGTAAGACCTCAATTTTCTCATTGGTTGAAACTTAGAGAGTTTATTTTGAAAAATGCTAAACATTCTTTAAATAAAAATCTATTAATAAATTAAACCTTTTTCCTTATATAAGAAAAAATAAAAAATTATTTTAGAAAAATGAAACTTTTTAGATAAATTATCAATTCTAACAGATCTTTTTTAATTTCCTTAACTAACACTATAAGTCTGACGATTATATAACTCCTGAAAAATTATTAAATAAAATAAAATTCCTTTTCATAAGTGCCGTAAAGAACAAGTGCCGTAAAGCTAATAAAAATGTATTAGTTTATCAAAAAATTTGGAATTGGTGGAATTATGAAAATGCTTTCGTCTTAACATGATCTAATCTGATAAGAAATAAAATTATTTATATTATTAAGATAAAATTTACAAGAACTGTAAGCCAAAGACTTTACAAGAAAGTCTTAGAATTCGAATTCTGTTCGAACAGTTAAGCCAATAGTCAATAATTTAAGAGCTGAATATTTTCTGATTGGAATTTGAGTATAATTTAGTATAAGAAAACGAGTAAAGTTAAATTAATTTTTAAATCGGTATTATACCTGTGTTGCACTTTCATGAAAAGGAAATTAAAATAGGATACGAGAGAAATATTAAGGGTTCTGGGTACGAATACCAAAATAACTAATATTTGAAAAGAGCTTACACAAAAAGATCTAAGTTCTTTATAAATGTATTAATTGTGTGGTCACTAATTTATTTCATCTTAAATTAAAAAAAAATTTAATTAAATATAAAAAATATTTCTTGGCAATCCCTTAAAAAAATTAATATCACATTAATTTCTTTTCAACACATCAAATTCATCAATAATCGTTGCTTTTTTTTAAGTCAAGGATTTTTATATCCTTCTAAATTTGGGAAAATTAATTTTCTTTTTAAATATATTTTGATAGTTTATTTGTTAAAGAACATTTCAGATTAAAATTATGAGAAATAAAAAAGATGTAAGTCAAAGGAGGTTGACAGTCGAACGTCAATAGAAAACATCATATAAGAGGTAGATATCCTCACGAATGTATTGTAAAATAAGACAATAAATTTTGCAGGAAATATAGCACAGACTTCGAATAAAAAGGAACGCGAGTGCAAAAAACAACATAAATCCAAAGTCCAGGTTTCCACATCTAAATGAAGCAAGTAATTATATGACGATTATATGAGATAAGAACTTCCAACATTTAACATCAACACAAACTAACGTAAAATTTTAAATCCAATTTTCCCGGAACGACATTTTCATTAACGGTACCAGAAATTAATTCAAAACTTTTACCCGAGATAAATAAAATGTAACTATTAAACTATAATCAATACATGTAGTGGAATTTTAATATTTAATTTAGTTTTTTTCTAAACAGAAAAGTACGGATTTCTACGTTATTATTTTCATTTTAAATTTGAAATAGCATTCATTTTTCTGCATTTAATGGAATTCATAAAATATCGTTTGGGATATTGTAATTTTATATCTGTACTTAAATAAGAAAAAAAACAATTTTCCTAGTATAGCAAAGAGCAAAAATTTAATTAACATTACTGTGATAGATATTACATGATCAATTTTCTGGGAATCTTACTGAGTAGTTTTTTAGTAGTATAATTGTATTTTAATTTGTTTTTCAAATGAACAACCAATATAGTTTTTTCTTCTGTTGTCCGTATTATAGAAATATTAATCTTAAAATGATTTAATTTCAAATTAAAGAGTTAATTCTTAATCTTCCTTCTTGATATATAAGAATTTTTCTGCATCTTATGAAGATCGTCCCATATTTGTGAATCTGTGAAATTTTGAAGGAAATACATTAGCAGAATTTGATTAATTCTTGTCTGTTTCTTCCGAATTACCGAGACATTTTCTACGAAATATGATTTACTCTAAGCAGCTTACCACACATTGCACAAATGAAAGATAGTCTAAACGACTAGTATCGGTTAGGAGCCAATTCAGTGTATCAATAATACAATTTCCTTTCGTGGTAATAAATTTATTGCTGAGGCAGAATACCAAGAATTAACTATTTTCTTTTTCACTTTAAGTATTTAATTATATTTATGCTTTAATGCATATGTGGTAAAGGACGTAGAAGAGATGTAATATTAAAAGAAATGCAACGTGAAAACCCATGTTAATTAACGTAATAAAGACAAACTTTTAAAATAAATCGTCTGACGGTCTGCAAAAGATTGTAATAAATCAATAAGAAAATATCATTTGTAAAAGGGAACATAAGAAGGATCAATAGTACGAGGAGCAGGATGTGACAGGAAGGAAAACAGGAGGAACGTGATCGGATTTTTTATGTATCATACGTAGATCTATTGACAGTTTTGTGCATCTATTGAACAGATGTTAACTTCAGATGACATAAAGTACGACAGACATTTCAGAGATTGTAATAGTGAGAGATGATGAATTTTTTGTAAATTAAGCCTACACGAGAAATATTTTTTATCCACACAGTTAGATGGCTTATCAAATCCTACATAATAATTAGGTTGTCTGGTCTTATTACAAATACTTTTCCTTAATTTTTAGGATTCCGTGCCTCAAAAGGAACAAAGGAAACATCGTAGCATCACTTCGTTACCCGTTTGTCTGTCTGTCAAGACCCTTTTTCTTAGGAACACATAGAGGTATCAAGTTGAATTTAATAGCAAAATATAGAATATTTAGATCTACTATCCCTTGGTGCTCTTAAAGATGCTTCTAAATCAACGCAATCAACTAATATGACTATTAATGAGGCATATTTTGACAATTGCAAATAAACAATAGGCCAGATACCACAAGTAAAGGACAAAAAATTCGAAAATCGTTAATTTGTAGTTACATATTAAAAAAAAAAAATTTTTAACGAAATTACTACGAAGGTCGATTTCATAATGCCTTCTTTCATTATTACTATAATGGACGAGTGTTTGTTTTTGACTTAATTCTTCTGTCAGCGCTTCATTTATTTTTGACTTACTTATAAATTTTACTATGATTTTTGAAAACAAAACTTAATATCTTAAAGATCAGTTTATTAACTGAATAACCATTCGTTTATTCTTCTCGATCTATTTCTGACCCCAACGTCTGATGTCATTTAGTGAAAAGAACGGAGGTATCCACTAAACGCTAGGGGGTGAAGCAGCGAAATTATGCTATGTAGATCCGTTTGGAACAGATAGTTCACCTTAAATAGCAATCAGATATAATAGTTGAGCCTTACTTAACAAGAGAAAAGCAAGGCTCAAAAATTATAACTAATGTAATAAAATTTTATCTATCCAGAAATCGAATGTGAATAAGATT
This sequence comes from Druceiella hillmani, assembly GCA_039881145.1. Taxonomy (NCBI): domain Eukaryota; kingdom Metazoa; phylum Arthropoda; class Insecta; order Lepidoptera; family Hepialidae; genus Druceiella; species Druceiella hillmani. The sequence continues at coordinate 6,355,647 of JAYKKI010000009.1, forward strand.
AAAAAGTTGTTTTTGACATATAATTATGATTTTTAAAATAACCGAAACTGCCGCCATACCCAACCTGGCAGGAAAGGAAACTATGACTTAAAATAATTATAAAATGCAAATATTTTTTCAAAGATCACCTTTGCTGTTTCTTTCATTTCTAGTGAACAATATTTATAATTATTGGAGGATTATAATTACGTTAAATGCAGCAATATCTGAGACATGGTGAACATAAAATGAATAAATGAGAAAATAGTGAAATCCTCAATGTTACTGCAAAGTAATTGACTCATTATTGGGCATGTGAAACATCCACAATTAAATGAAACCACGTGATGTAGTATTATTTCTTTCTTTCTTAAAGTTCTTTATCATGACAAAGGTTTCTTTGTTTTACAACATCTTTAGGTGTGCTATTAGCAAATATCTTGTTAATTTCTTGCTAATTTCTTGCTAAGTTATTTCTACAAAATTAACGCCAAATATATTCAATACGTGAAACATCATAAATTACTTTCATATTTATCAGTACATAATTTATTGTTCCTTCATAATAATGCGCATTTTAACAGTGTCTACATTAAAACAATAATTTAAGAAATTAAACGTTCAGTTGAAATATAAAAATCAAATTACTTCTGCACATTTTGTTTAAAGGTGTTGTTTTATTACTATGTTTAAAATGTTTGATATTTTAATTATTGCTTACTATCGACCGAACCTTTAATGATTAAGAAGAAATATACATATAACGATTACAATCCATGATTTATAGTTGATCGCTTTTCAAGTAAATGTTTTAGGAAATATATTGATTAAAAGATCATGGTTTTATAGAGATAAAAAACCGAAAAGACCACGAGAAAGACGAATTTCGGAGATATTAAAAACAATTTTAATCTCCTTAATATATATCGTTTCGAAATAATTATTAAAATTTACAATATTTATGTCATGAATGAAGAACGTTTTAGGTACCGTATCTGAAACTTTAAATAATATAATGAAACTTTACGTAATAAAATTAGTATGTGATTTTATTTGCATAATATTGTAATAAATAAAATATATCAAATCATAATACATAATATATCGTAATATATAGCATTGTGTAAAAAGTACTGAAAAAATAAATAAAGTGTCATATATAATTTATTACAGCGAAATTATTAGACCAAATAAAATTTTCTTTTATTTTCAGAAAATTATCATATCATATAGAAAGTTTACATAAAATTTCAAATTGAAATCGTTGCTAACGTCACTCATTTGTAATGTTCCGATTCTCGTTCGCGTACGGGCAACTGGTAATTTAAGTCCATAATGTTTATTTAAGAATGAGTCACGTTATATTTACCACTGTAATATTTTTCGTTATTAAAATATATTCGTAGTTATTAGTCAACATCTAAGGTGCGAAACGAGCCTTGCATTCCCTGCAATTGCTCAGAAAACGCACTGCCTGCACCAACTCGCTTACTCTCGTCCGTTTTCGGTTGTAACAACTTAAAAATGTCTTCTCGGTGTAAGGTCAAATGATTTTTCAGGTCATCTGCAAATATAATTTGTAATAAATGGATATAGCTGTAAGAAAATATTGCTTACCTATATAGCTGTAAGAAAATATTGTTTATATTTGATATTTTCTTACAGCTATATAGGTAAATATTAAGGCTGTAAGAAAATATTGTTGCCCTGTAGCTTTAAATTTAAATATTTTTAACAAAGTATGTGATTTCAAATTATAATTGAAATTTGATTTCCCGATTAATAAGTCCTCAGATAATTTCAAATGAAAATGGGTTGGTCAGTACTGGCAATGCTTAATTATATTGCCTTGGCATATTTTTCTTTATAGAGTTTGCTTTGTCTTTATAGTGTTATTTTTATTTATGCCTGTAAGAAAATTATTTTCCTTTTTGTTTACTAAATTTTTTTTATTTACCTATTGAGTTCTTAATTTGTGTGTTTGCAATTGTTTATTGTTGTGTCCTGTTAAGATATATTTTTTTCATGTTAGTCAAAATATTTCAATTAATTTTTATTACTTTTCATAACATTCAGTAATGTGTTAATTATATCGTCTTTGGAAAATAAAAAACGTAAATAGATAAATTTGTTCATATGTGATCACTGATCTCGCATGAAATCACTGAGTTGCATTAAGCCAAAAAGTGAACGTGATTTTATGTCAATCTTATATATATATATATATATATATATATATATATATATATATATATATATATATATATGCATATATAACCATATACCGCATCAGTAAACGTCCGAAACATATGTTCGGAATTAAATAAATGATATTGCATTCGTTTTTAGTTTTTAATATTAAAATGAAATATCATAGGCTATAAATGGGATCAATACTTAACTGTATTATATCAATTTAAAATTTAGATCTAGTTAGTTTGTGAAGTTGACCATCCCACAAATTCTCTAAAAATAGTAACTATATGTTTATTGGACTTTATATATGATAATTTTCATGGTAATATTACTTTCACTTAAGCTTTTAACTCGCTAAAAGGTAAATAAGAAACTAAATATGCAACCGTACTTGTAAATTCACTCATGGATTTGTTCTCTCCTCCAAATTCGGATGGAAGTATGCTCTTAGGGAAAAAGTTTTGTAGATCTTTAGGATCTTTATGAATCTGTAACCTGAGATTCATTTTTTTGCTATAACTAGCCTTCAAGATATTAATGACGAACTCGGCATATGCTGGGACATTGACGTAATGCATGCTCTTTACTTTGGCACCAAAACATTCCTGGAGATAAAAAATGAATTGCTTAAAAAACGTGCAGCTTCAATTATGTGAACATTTAAAGAATTAATGACGTAAATGATTGTTTTCTTTTTACATATAATGTATCTGGCTAAATAAAGACAGATCATTTTCCAAAGAAGTAACAACGACAGTTCAAGACGTGAGTAAAGTTTTTTTTCTATATTTCGGAAAAAAAATTGTTGCATGAACAACTTTTCACCTGGAGAAATTAATTACTTTCGTTCCTAATTTCATATTGTGGTTCTAACATTTGGGAGATCTATTGCATAACATCTTAACGAGAGACACTTATTTGATAGGCCTTCGTTGTGTTGATAGAATGTTTTATTTTGTTAAGTCATATTCGTAAGTTAGATATTCATCAAATTAGTATCCTTGCAATTGTGATCGTATTAGCTATTGTCAAGGCTAAAATATTTTACTTGCATCGCAGTTTTAAATTCCCCTGTGGGATTTTATTTCCCATTGCAGAGTGTCACTGGATTTGAATTAATGGTACATGGGAAAAACATGTGTCGAATAAAAAAATGTATTTTCATGTATAGGACTCCATATTTAATTTATTTATTTTCGTTGTACCGATATTTTTTTGGACTCAAAACTTTGATAGGCCTTTCGTAAAAAAAAACTTAATGAGACACACTTATTATCACTTTCTCGTTTTAGTGAATATTTTCAACCAATAATTTTTCCCACAGAAATTTGAGGTTCAAAACTTTCTTTTTTTATTTATTCCATCTATGGTCTGCATATATTCAATGGGGGAGCTAAAAAAGGCAGTCAATATATCGTTATAATATTCTTAAAAGGATCGATCGTAAATCATTAAATGTGATGTAAATTTATTTATACTATTCTAAACTAAAATATTCTCGTTATTACTAATTAAAATTTAATTTGCACAGATGAACCGATAATGAAATGTTTGAAAACCGAACGTTTACATATGAAATAAAATTGAAATTTTACTTACAAATACGTCGAATTAATTTGAATGTGTAGAACACAGCCGCATTATAATTTCATGAGTAGAAAAGAAAGCAAAACGTTCTTGGATACATCAGGTGTAGAAATAATAACATAGGGAAAATTCATTATTTTCAAGGTGATAAATACATTTTAATAAATTAAATAGTAAAAATAAGAACTTACGTACGAGGCACACAATAATATATTTTTCCATTCGCTTGTGCTTGGTAATATTTTATTAGTCCTTTTAAAATACTAGAGTCTCTCATATTTTGAATAATTAATATGATATTTGCTTGAATAAATTTACAAGTCTAGATACAAACATTTGAATATATTTGCTCGAAATGAAAAAAATGTAAGACATAAGAAAAAAAATTATTTTTTGCTATTAATTTTTAACCAAACTAAAGCTCCAAAATAAAATTACTGCTATTCAAAAACACTTTAATGAATATATGTTAACCAATTTGATCGTTTCCGTAAATATTGCACACATCTATTTTAAATTATGCTTAATATATTAGTTGACTTACGGTCAAAACAATAAAGCATTTTCTTAGTAAAGTCGGACTCATTTGAGCGATGTCACTAGTTTTCAGACCCTTCCAGTCGATAACAAAGCAGTATCCCAAGTTAAGGTCTGTGAGTGCAAAATACTCGTGTCCCAACGTAAGCAATCTTATGTAGTTCAAAAAGACAAAATTTGAAGTATTTTCATGTTTGAATCTGCAATATAACACAAATTTTTAATTTTGTTGTTGAATCTAAAATTCTTTGTAAAACAAAGAGCATAGCATGAAAGCGATGTGAAACGAATATAAAAATTTGTGTTTTTATATTTGTTGTTAAATTTAAAATTCTTTTTAAAAAAAATATCATAGCACACATATAAATAGCATAGCACGAAAGTATTATAAAAATATAGCGTTAAAGCGAAGCGACGCGTACATGGATTATATAATGTTATTTATTTTAACACTGAAGCAGATTACTAGTACAAGATGTATGCGGGACAGCCCAAATTTAACTTTCATCTTGAACTAATATATTCCCGTAATAAATTAAATTAATAATAGAGATGAAACTAGTCGTATTTAACTTTTCTTTATTTCAGACTTCTGTTTCCGCATATTTTGCTTACTTCTTTCATTGTATTCTTATTGCAATCTAAAATTTATTTGAAAATCTTCTTTGGATAAACGTTTTGCTAATTTTAAAATAAATTCAAAACATTGGGACAAACTCTTGAACATGATTAAAGTTAACCTTTGAAGGATATATTATAATTTTCGTAATACAAATAAGAACGTAAAATTACCCGATAAAAACGAGTCTCGTCATATCATCAAGGCGTTGTGGTATTAAGGCAACCGTCGAGTATTCAAAAACAGGCTTCATGGCCCCGGAAGTAAAATCCCAATATGACATAATCTCTGGTATCAAGCTACGTGCAGTCAATAAATTTTCAATTTTTTTTTTGGTCTTTTCCAGACTGAAGTTGTTTATGAACAGAAAACGTAAGATGTGCCCGTCTACTGTAATAGTAAACTATAATTAATACTGTGGCCATTAATATATATGACAAGTCTAATATCTTATTGTTAGATAATGAGATTGTAATAATCTGTCCAGTTGTTGCTTAATTGTTTATGTAAGTTGAAAGTAAACTCGTGTCGAGTTTACTTTCCACGATAACAACAATAATACTGCGAAGGTATAGCATGAAAAACTTTTATCAAGATACCAAGTTTTTAGTATGGTAAAGGCATTGAAACTAGGTGCAGAAATATTGTAACCAACATTTGATTGACTTAAAAAAATATATACGAAACCGAATATCCACTAAACCGAGTACAGTCCGAAGAATGGCGAGAAATCCTATTATATAATTATATTAGGTTAAATGGTAATATTTTGTTTTATATTTAAACATTTCTTCTTGTTTGTCTTTTGCATTTCTGTAAGTCTGAAGATATTATCCATGATCCTTTCTTATATTTACCCTTTTATCAAGTGTTAGTTTCGATATCATTCAAAACGATTTTTTTGAACATAATTTAGTGTAATTGTTCTAAGTAAATGTTACATTGAATTTTAGTAACTTGATATATTAAAACGTGGATTAGTTTTCTAAATAGACAATTATGGTTTTAAATATTCATTTTGGGAAACTTATCTTAATGTGACAAGAAAATATGAATCGAACTTACGAAAACCACCTTCTGGAAAATGAAGCTGCATCTTGTACCATTCTTTAATGATTTCAATGCTGTCCCGCACCATTTTATCTGTTAAACCACACTTCTCAAGAAACAATTCATAGTCTTGTTCTTTGATTTGTAGAAATTCATTCGTCTTCACTAAAGGCTGCATCTGAAAAAAATTACCGAATATTTGCCATCAAAAATGCGTATATGGAATTAAAATTAGGAAAAGGTACAGAAAAAATTGCTAATCGGTAATTTCCTTTTTGTGCAAAACTGAGATAATCCTCAGGATATTTTTTCATTCTATCTATTAATCAAACGTTCCTTAAAGGATATTTTAATCTTAAATAGTTAGCTAGGGTAAAATATAATTCGTTATGAATTTTGTGAACTGCAAACAATTGTTGAACATAACAAAAAAATGACTTGTTATTTCCCAGGGAAAAAAGATGAATTAAAAATAACAATAAAATGGTGAGATGAAAGAGAATTTCTAATCTAAGACTTTGGTTTATTCCTCAACTGGTTAAGTTTAATAATAAACAAGTGTTGGTAATATTGTGTTAACATTAGATAATTCGACAATCAAATTGACTGTTTTCAAAGTTAAACGTATTTAGTTTTTTATAAATCAAATATAAAGAAATAAATAGCCACACAACCAAAAACCTAACCCCTTACTAATGAAAAAAATGTTTGAAATATGAAATATTTCAAAACAAATAATTGTACTTAACTACTGCAAATTCATTAAATAATGTATTCACATATAATTTAACATCGAAAAATAAGTTAAATAAAATTACTTTATGATTGTCTTACCCATCCAATACATCATTAAAAAAGTAATTTAAAAAAATAATGCACTTTTCTTTATGTTAAAGATGTTTTTATGAAATACATTAGAAATATGTTTTGTATTCGTTAAGTAGCCACGTTTCTTACCTTGCGTTTACAAGTTTTGAAAATTATATTGCTTATGCGGAACCAACTTGTGCGAGTTGTTAATGTCAAAGTAATATTTCATGTTAGAGAAAAAATGTAGTTTATATAATAAATGACAAAACACTGTTTTTAAATGTTTAACATACATACACAATATTATTTTATGTACATATATGAATATTAAGTATGTGCTTTTTGCTTTGTTTTCCTTGCATGTTTCAATTATGTAAACTGTATACAAATGGAGAACTAGAATTAATTTCTCTCATAACCCAACTTTTAAATAAATTTACAATTCAATTTACATTTAATGTTAAGTTTGACCTTACCCGATTTTATGGGAAAATTTGAGTCTCACAAAATAACGATTTTAAATGCGGCTGAATGACCAAATTTTAATGAGAATTTCACGGAATTTAAATGTTATTGAAATTTGTCATCGCGGGGAATTGTTTGTCAACCATTATATAGAAAGAAATGCAACTCAGCTGAAGCTACATATGCTTTGTTGCTAAGAAAATTGACTTGCTATATGACGGTTACCATCGTCATTCACCGTTACTACATTTTTTAGAAATAAATATATGTCATGCGTCAAGAAACATTAAACAGTGGCTCATTGACCAATAGCTCCTTGTATACATTATATGAATTTTCCTCCATTAGCTTCTTGTGAACTTCACGTAAATTTTCCGAACGCTAAATGCGATAATCTCGTTCAATCAATCCATAATCTCGTTCAATCAATGCGATAATCTTGTTCAATCAATGCATAAATATGAAATATTTTTAACGACATTTTTTGCAAAATAAAGATATTAATTAGATTCCTTCAAACGTTCAAAAATTGTTGACGCTGAATTTTATGTGCAGTCGCTGGAGCAAATTTTACTTTTTAGGTCAATTGAATTTTGTAAGTACGGACGTGCAGATATCCCATGAGTATTCACTAAAAACAATCAGTTACTGTTAGGCATGTCGGTGTCATTTTCATAAGTATTTTACTCACTGTATTATAATAATTTTAGATAAAAATTTAATTTATTTTCATTGGCATTGACGGACTTAAAATTTTGAAGTGTAAGGGTAAAATAATTATAAACAGAAAGAGGCTAAGCTTTTTCACAAGCCTTAAAAACATTCATCGAGATTGTGTTTCCATCGATTGCAATCGATTCCAATCGGTTGCTCATTTTTTTTCTAATTTTCAAACCTGAATATAAGTTGCCAAATGGATTGTGACTATTTAAAATCCCTAGAAGATAACTTCTATGATTCTAGTAAAATTTTATTAAAGAAATTTTTTTAAAAATTCCGTACAATGTTTTCGATAGATTCATTTTCAAAAGCAGTGATAATTAGAATGTAAAACATTTTGATTTTCATTTAGTTTCTAAAGGCAAATATGTTTGTGTCTGCATATATATACATATATACACATACATGTATATACTAACATACGTTTAATTACCATAAATAATATTTATTAGGCTGAGTCCTTACGAGTAGGTATAATTAAAAGGATCCTTGTATATTTAATTTACCTTTAGATTGTTACATATTTTTTTTAAATCATTTTAATAACTTTAATACTGTTTAAACGTTTGAATATTATCGCGACACGGTCGCAAATTTTGCTTTATAACTGTTTGGAATTATATATTTATTTAAAATTTTTCTTCCTTATTTTGCTGGTAGTTTTGTATATAGTCGCTTACACATATTTTGAATTAGTAAGGAATACAAACATACAATTCATATCCTACAAATTGTAAAAATATAAATATTTTCTTCCAGAAACAAATATAAAGGAAAAATGGGGTTTAATTAGGATTTTTCCGGCTTCTTCCTTAAATTAAATTAAAAGTTTATTAGTCAATAGTTTATAGACCAGAAAAGCTATTTTTTATTTTTATTACCGTTGTATATGTTGCTACCAGTTTTTTTTATAAAAGTTAGATAATTTTTGAAATACACTTTTAATTTTTTAACCCTTTTTTATATCATAAGATAGCTTTCTTTTGTATATCAATAATTTAAAGGGAGAATATAGCTGAATCTCTTGGATTCAAATGTGTGATCCCTGTGGGGATAATTACATATTTGAAGTTAATTTCACACGTTTGAGGGTAATTGAATATTTATCGATTAACCAATTGTTTTGTACCAAGAAAGCTTACACAACTTTTGGAAAGCCCAGTGCAACATAACTTTTTTTATTTCTCTATTATTATAAATTTCAGACTTTACATATTGTAGAGAGAAAACCATTCAATATTTTTAGAGAGATAACCATTCAATAATTAATTATATGTATTAATGCGTTTTTACATATTGTAGAGAGAAAAACCATTCAATAATTAATTATATGCATTAATGCATTTTTTGTCAATTGTTTCTTCTTGGGTATTTGTGTACATTGTGTAACCTGAGTAAGAAAATATATTTTTCACGATTAGCTGATTGGCAAAAAAATATTCGAGAAAATTAATTTACTTTCCATATAAAGTCTGTAAATATAAAAAATAATACTGTAACATTATATGAGAATAATTTTTTGAAAGCATGTTGCCGAAAATACGTATTATTGTGCTTTAAAAACTATATTGATAGAAAAGTAGAATTTTGGTTTATTTTAATCGTACACGCATTTACATATATTTTTGTGTGGATATCCTTAATCGATATCTCAATACAAGGATCGATTAAAACCAAATTAAAAATAACACATTGAGCATAATGTCAAATTTGACACTATTGTGATCGTGTTTAATTCACAGAGTATACATTACCATGAATAAAACAAACGTAAAAGCAACGAGTAGAATATTACTATAAATTCGATTACAGTATGATCCGGTTAATGCCACTATACAGTTCATATTTAAGTTCGCTTGATTACAAGTAAATTTTCTGTCATAAAACAGATATTTCAAAGGAAAATAATTCAATGAATTATACTTGCTTTAAAGAAAGAAAGATAGATATGGACATATAGATATGGATAAGATATGGACATTGGAATACCTGTGAAGAGAAGCCGATTAAATTGACCTGTCTATCTCGATGAGTAGATTGCTATTCCCTTCCTGTCTTTCTCCACATAACCCGGTCATGAATATAACAAACTATCCTGGTATCGTTAAAGAATTGTTATTGTATTTTGAATAATTTATTAATGTCAGATTAATTGTTACTGTTTAATGTAATGATGACAGCATTTTTTATTTTATATATTAGTTTGCGTTAGTATGCGTTAAAGAAATTAGTTTTTTCTATATAATAAGCTCTCATGTGGTATGGCCATATCACTTCCCATCTTGTATAATGTTTAGAATACTCCATACTAATATTACATTTAACACATTTTAAGAGATTAAAATAATTAATAAAAAAACTCCACTTACACTTTGTGTGTTTTCGGAATATTCTACTATTAAACTACCACCAATCTCGATATTCTGAAACAATTAAAGAAAAAATTAGTGTTAATGGAAACACATCAATAAACGGGTAAGTAATTATTTGAATTTATTTAAACTCAATTTAAAACTAAATAATATAAGATTCTCACTGCATTATAAAATACATTACCTTTTCAATAATGCTCTATTATCCTAATGCTGCACCAATGCAAAGGACTTTGGTTAGTCAAGTTCAATATCAGCTGAACGAACGAACTTCTCGCACGGTTTTCATTCTAAGCTGTCTACCAGCATTAATCTTATTAAATTTTGGATTGTTTAGTTAAAGATTTAGAGATGGACGGCAGGCACATTTGGTTTATTTTGATGTTAAGAAGGCATTTGACCAAGTCGATAATAATATTTTCCTGGTAAAATGATTTTTCATTAATTTTTTTCTGGTTCTAAATTAATAACTTCAGTTGGGATATTTCAAATCATGGCCTTGCATTGCTCAATGTGAAGTCAGCCAGGGAAGTAATTTAGGCCCTGTTTTGTTCTTGTTATATTAATGATTTACTTTCAGTATTTATAATGCTCGTTGTCTTTTGATTGCTAATAATTTTAAAATATTCTTGGATATATTTACGACGAAACAATCTAATTTTGAGCTGTTTTATACTTATACCGGCTTAGTATTAGAATAGAGTTCGACCAACATGTTACAATTTAAAAGGAGAAAATGCGCATCAATGACGTGCACCCGGCTATATGCGTCTCCAGGCAGTTTTATTAGTTCAATGGAATCGCGCTGGAAAGAATCAATCTAATATATAACAAGTCCAAAAGAGCAATCTAATATGCCAAAAGTCCTACTTGGTACTGACATTTGTCACGCGATTTATATTGCAACATTGTTCAAGTTTTAGTCCGTAATTATCTTTAAAATCTAGACAGTAAAAACTCACTCATTGTGAGTCGAAGTCGAGTCGTTGGGTCTGGCAATGCTTTATCTTATTGAATGTAGACAAGGCTTTAGGAATGCTATTATGGATTTGCTTCGTAGTTAACGTTCGATAATTAGTTAGTTTTAAGTTCAGTTTTAACTATTGTATGAGTTTTTTTCTGTCTCCTTAATAATTATTTATGTTTTTATGCTTATTATAACTATTGTGGTTTTAGTTAGACTTATGGTTTTTTTTACAGATAAATAAATACATTTTAAAATATGAAGAGTGTAAACAAGGCTCTATGATTTACCTAGTGAGTACAGATGCCGGTCTACAGCCATGTGAAAATATTTAGTTATATGAATATGTAAATACGGTTAAAGAGTTTTAAGATGTTTATGTACACCCTTGATTGTGAGAATTTTCAAAAGATACTGTTTTCAATTTTATGATCGTGCGATATATTAACCCAATTTGTGAAATTACCGCAAAATTTTTCTTTATTTTACGTTTTTACGTTCAAATTCTTTATACTGTTCAATTAAAACATATTTAGACCAATTTATTTACATTTAGTTACCACATTATAAGAAATTGTTATTTTTGCTTCATTAAAACTTACTTAAAAAGGTCATTTGCTACCAGACATCCTTTCGTTCCATATACCACCATTCTCTACCAGATATACTCGTTACATTAATAATTTGGTACCAGATCAGACGTTCGTCCGTTCGTACCCGGGAATATATGGAAGTTGCCAATCGCGGTTTTGATTATTTCTTGTAACCATTCTAAACAATAAAGCTCAGTGATATTGTCAATTTCTGTGAAATTGATGATTTAAACTATTCGAAAAATTTACTTTTAGTTTTTCTCCTCATCAGTTTCAAAAAGAAGCAGCAATTACGTTGGACTATTTTTTCAAATATGCAATTCAAAATTGTGAAGAAATATTTTTTGCAGTCTTCATGACAAAACATTTCAAATATATATATAAATATATATATATATATATATATATATATATATATATATATATATATATGTATATATATATATATATATATATATATGTATATACATATATAATCACTTAAAATACATAAAATGAAAATAATGTATTTAAGACCTTCATTTACCTACTCTTTTATCGTCATATGAAAAAGTTTGTAAGACGTATTACCATGCCAACTCATGCCAGATTCCACATCACATGGTTTCTGAAAAATCGGCTTTGAAAATAGAAAAATGTAAATATCCTACTATTCTTTTTGCAGGTGTGAAAACATCGGGAAAATTTCATAAATCATAACATCTAAAATCATTGCCATTTTCCATTTTCCTATAATCTTTGCGTGGGCTTCCAAAATTCATTTTTTTCATAGTTTTATAAGGGGACGGGGGCCACACATCGTTTGCCAAACATCTAGATTCCGTATTTCAAGTTCTTACACCAAGCATTTTCTGACAAAAACGGCTGTGACTTACTTACGGATATAAACTTGGGTGATCTTATTAGGATTATGTTTTTCCGTTTAAGGTGTGGAGCCCTAAAAAATATAATTTTTAACTCGCATAATTGCAATAGAAACGTCAGAAAAGCAACCTTAAAATGCAATATGAAAAATATTGTAGCAAAAATTTTTCGAATGGGTCTGAAATTACAAAATTAAGAATTGGATTTTTTAATAATTACTATCGACCAATAAGAAGAGGCAGTGTATGTATTTGGACTGCTTCTCATTTCACCGCTTGTGAATAAATCCTGATGCTGTTTCCTTTTATGCGTGGAATTATTTCGTAGTTAGTAACTATTATTTATAATCAAATTTTTGATCAAACCTTCTCTGCTTAAGTTAAAAACAACAATATATTTTCATGTGGGGAAGCGTTACTTAAAATCTTAAGGAAAAATACAAACTTTTGAAACACTAAAACATTTATATAAAAAAATGTAATTAACGCAAGGACGGTCATTAGCTGACTGGGCACATTTTCATCTTGAAGACTGTGAAATTCTCTTAGAAAACGATGTAATTTGTTGCATTTAATCTAATGCTATATGTTTTAAATAGCCGAATACAATAGCTAGAAGTAAGATAGAAATAGCTAGAAATATGCTATAAAGCGGTGTCAGTGTACTTGAAATAAATAATACTCATATTTTTATTACTATTTGCAAAAATTACGTAGTCGTACGATTTATTGCGCTTTCTCGAAACCTCAAACAAATTGTAGTCGTAATAAAAATACTGGGTAATAAAGTTACTAGTTAGAGGTACAACTATAAAATAATTTTAGTAATTTATATATTATGTTAATTTATTGGTAATTACCGTTGTTTAAAAACGGTATTCTCATCAGCTTATATGGAATGTGACTTTGGATAGAAATTAAAATTACTACCTACCTGTAATATTCAGTAGCGTTGCAAACAAATTTCCAAATGACAATGGCTAATTTCAATAAATTTCTCCAATGCACGATCAATTGTAAATCAATCAATCGATCAACGAAAAATTAGATAGATCTAGAAGAACTTTTGAGTCATTATATTTTTCTTGTGCGCATACTCATAATATATGTAATAAGCTAATTATTTAGCTAATTTTTTCCTTAGCACGATTTATCCAGTTCAAGGATAAATTTTGCTAAGAAAATAATTATTATAATGAAAATAAATATTACAAAATTAAAAAAATATAAAGAGAATTTAAAAAAAATAGTGGCTTCTCCAGACCCTCTTTTCCCAATGATAGGGCATGTAAAGCTGCCGAACGTTTTAAATAGTATTCTTAACCATAGTACGGGTACTCATCTTTACGTTAGAGTACATTGTGATAAAAATAAATTGATTTTATAATACCAAATTAAGGAAAATATGGCTGACGTGTAAAATAAATATTTTGATTTAATAATTAAGGTATATGTGAATAATATTAACGGAAAAACTAAAAAAAACAAGTTAGCCAGTCACTCAAAAAATACTAAATTGAAGAAAATCTCAATACTTTTCTCGGAGACAATTTTTGGATAATGACGAAAATGAAATAATTTGTGTTTAGCAACTTTTGTTTAAATTGTGCTCAAGATCGAAAAAGTATTCCTTAATTAAAATAATTAAAAACGTTTAGGTTTTGGACTTGGTTTTTTTAACTGTAAATTATATTTTAGAACGATTTCGTAATATTCGAAGTTAAGTGGTATTTGGATTGTTATTTTATTTGAACCTTATCGGATATTAGCATACAAAGTAAAACGAGCAGGAAATTCGAAGTGAAATATATCGTTGACTAAAGTTAAATACATCGTTAAGAAAGTTTAATTAAGGAGTAAGATAATGATTTTAACTTTTCAGACAAATTTTATTTTATTTCTTAGCAAAATAGTATATTTGACAATATAAAAATTTTATAATTGATGTTCGTAATCATGTTTTAGAATTTTTTATTGACAGTACTATGCACAAGGCCGTTTCAACTTTATTTCATTGTCGGTAGTTTAACAATTAATATATTCGTAGGTTATATAATTTTAACAGCTTCTCTGGTTTGTAAATGGTAATACATACCAAAACTAAGGCTACTGGGTTCGTAACCTAATGAAATAATGTTGAGTTGGTGGGACGTCTTGAATGATTATTGAGATATTACTTGATGAGGGATCCGGATAAATAGCCAGGGTTATAACCCTTGATGTCAGCGTGCATACCAAGTAAGAAAGGAAGTGTAGTAATAGAGTTATGATTTGTAAAAATTCCTTCGTAAACTGCACGGATTATATTGGTAGGAAATGTGATTTAAAAAAAAATATTCAACATATTCAATCAGAATATGATTATAGTAATTAATTATATTAACACTAATTACTGCATAAATTAACTATTAGTGTTTGATTAATTTTTTTTGCATAGGATTGTGAGACGAACACATAAAATCCTGAAGATGGTTCAGCAAAATCAGAAGAGAGTAAAAAGTGAGCGTCGGCAGAATCATGTCAAAGAAACTATATGTATTACAAAACTCATTCTGAACTCTGAATATAGACTAATAACTGTGAATGTTTATAAATTAAAAGAAAATTATAAACAAATTAAAAAATAAACGCGAAATAACACTAAGCAAATTTTAATTATCTAATTTAATTAATTTTGTTTTTGTACGTTTACGAAATAAAACAACAGTTGACACAAGTAGATATAATATTAAAATGAATTTACAGATAAGAATAAAGATATTATGCATAATATATTGTCCTACAAAACTTTGGTATATATTATTTTATTAATCGTAAATAAACATAAAAGACAAATATTAATAATTTTACATTTAGTCGAAGTTTACCTCGATGTATAATATTTATATAGTATCGTTATAATATCGCATATGTTTTGGTAAAATATTGTTATTAGGCTTATTCATAGAAATAAATTTAACTTGAAATAAAAAGGTTCCAAATTCTGTCGTAATTTCATTATAACGTCTTCAAGAGCCTTGTCACCAACTACACGCAAAAACGATACATGATCAATAGATGTTAAACAAAAATAAAATAAATTATATAAGTTTCACTGCATATAATTTCTTACGAAAAGCGTCAGCGTATTTATTTTGTTTTCAATGTGGCAATAAAATGCTATTATTCTTTTCATTCTTTGGTTAACGAAGTATATTATCGGGCTCAGAAATAATTAAGAGTTGCGATTTTTTTTGGAAAACAACCGACTATAAAAAAGGAAAAGTGATCAAATCGACTGTATTTTTATGCATAATAACATACAAGTCCAGCATGTGTGAAACGCTTGGAACGATTTTTATTTATTCAGAATGATATCCCATATAAAAATGTTGAAATATTATATGAATTTTATTCAAGATCCCCATATAAATTTTATTCAAGATCCGATATCCAGCAAGGATAACGCCATATAAATTTGAACAAAAACTGAAGATAATACACTTCGTAAGACAATGAAACTCCTCAGATGACAGTAGATTGACCACGATGGAAGATATTGGTTTATTGTTTGCGCTTTTGTTGGCAAAGCAATCAAAATATCAAGTAAGCCAGTGTTTTATGTTGGTATGCCCATACTCATGCCTGTTGATCTCCTTAACGAGCTATTGCATGTCATTCACGATAGACAAACACTTGTGAATTAATCATATTTGGCGAATATTATTTTCTAAACTTTAATTTCTTAGAATCCTATTGTTACAAATCAACAGCATCCTGTTGATTCATCTGTGAAGGTTTTTAGTGAATTCTTTATTTTCCTGATTATTTTATTATAAAATGTTGCATTTAGTAAGCCTGCATAAATGTTATTATAATCCTTTAAACAATAAATAAAAATAATAAAATAAATTAAACTCTAGGAAGGAAAAACTTGAAAGTATTAAAAATACTAATAATTATTAAATGTCATTAGGTAGTGCAATTACAGTCGACACATCTTTTATTAATACTTATTTCTAGAATCGGTCCCAAGGCCAAATGAAAATGAAAAGAATAATAAGCGACCCAAAGGGATGTTACTTTAGATTTTATTACGTGTAATATATCCGTTTATTTTGATAAATTTAAAAAATTTAAAATTTTAAACAGATAGTTTTAGAGCAAATTTATTTCATTTACTTTCTTCATAAGAAGTACCCAACAATTTTGAAGTTAAAGCAAAAGAAGAAGAATATGTATGCAGATATCTATAAAAACTACAAAGTGTAAAATATTATATGAATAGTTGCAACGTTTTAGATGCTAGGAAATGTAATGTACATCCAGACATCCACGCAAACATTTTCTTGTATGTATTTTTTTACAAAATTACTTATGGCTTTAAAATTATTTTCGACCAAAATTTAACTCGGGTTTCCAGCGAATGTAATATTTTTTCCTTCCTTAAGTTACTTGAAAGTATATACATCTCTGTCCAAGAATATGAGGCTCACATATTAGGAATATCCTTGAAGCCGAAGACGTGTTACAAATTTTAGAAATAGATTTTAAATTAAGAAATGAGAGAACTACGATCAACGTATCGGTTATTTTATGTTGTTGACGTTTCTTTTGTTGACTGTCTGTATCTTAATTCATTCTAATTTTGATGCATCAGGTATTCACCATGACCTGTAAAAGCTTTAGATTTAGGATATTCTTTTCGTATCCGCCTTTCTACTATATCTAGAAAAACGCACCATCGCATATGGTGAATTATCGTGTATAAGAAAATAGCTAGAGATAGAAATTTGTTATAAATTTGAAACAGTAAAATTTAAAATACAATTATTCACATTGCTCTAGTTATAAAGATAAATTATGTAAGGAGCTAAAGGTGAAAGGAAATTTTAAATGATCTTTGAAATAATAATCATCATATATATTAATACGCTAAGGTTAAGATGTTACTATCCCTTTTTAGAAAAAACCTCACAACTAATCCACATAAATTATATATCATTTTATAGATAATTGCTTGCTCTACCGGCATCCACAACTAAAAAAATTATTATTGCTATTGTTTTTGTAAATTAATTAATTATTAAAATTATATACACAAAACAGCAATGCTGCCATCTAACGGCTCAACGTCAATATGATTGACGGTCGGTTAAATTTTTGTTTAATTTCAAATCCACTCACGTATAAATAAAGTGGCGCTTTATTGATACTTGCGCCTCTATATGTCAATTTTAGTAAAATATTTGTTTGATCTGTCATCTGAGCTTCATAATGGAATAAAAACGTAATAAGCAATGTGCAAAATTAAAAATGAATTGAATACCTGCAATCAATTTTGATTTAATGAATTGAGTTGAATAATTTATAATGCGAAGACTTCGCACGGGTCACGCTAGTTTAATATTGTTTTAACAATATTTTCAAGCAAATTGTTAATTCAGGATACAAAAGTTTATGACACATAATGTATACCGCAAATTTATTTAAAATATTCGGACATTCCAACTTATCATACAAAAGAGCTCGTGTGCAAAAGTGGTATTGATAGGAATATTTATCTTCATCGACACTAAATAATAAAAGAGAAATTTCATAAGGATTACTATTTGAATATTTGGCGATAATTTTGTAGAAATTCATTATTCACAATTAAATGAAACTACGTGATGTAGTATTATTTCTACTTTCTTTATGTTCTTTACCACGATCTAGGTTTCGTTGTATTACAACATCTTCAGGTGAGATATTAGCAAAGATACTATATGATTAAATGCAAACAAGCAAATTACTATATATTTAAATGCAAACAAGCAAAATTAATGTTATCGACTTTCATTATAAAAAAATAATATTCCCTATCAAATTATGAAAACAACATTCACAAATTTTCATTTATCTATAGCGTTGAGCTTTAAGCAGGGGTAACCGCTTCGTTTCTTTAACTTGTTTGACTTACCTATTCAATTTTATAAGAACATTGATCGACTGAGCATCCTGGGTAACTACTATGGTTGATACATACTTTATCTAATACCAACTGCAGCCAATGCGATCGCGAATTTGAAGAATTCGAATATTTGATAATCCTCCACACAAAGATTATATTTTTGAAAATTAATACTTAAACAACCCGTAATTTGTTTACCTAAGCTAAATCAACAAAATGTGGAAGTTACGGCAGTGGAACGTGGTTTTAAAATCAAGTAGTCGATGCAATGACTGGTGCTCTTGATTAATGGTCTTGATTAATGATTAACCATTGGGAATTTAATGATTCGGTATGCCGTATATATAAGAAATTGTAAAGCAATCTGTACAAAATAAATGTTTTTGTAATTCTTTACTGTTTTTAAGACACTTTCATGTCCAATAAAAAACTTAATGATTTTTCTCTTCCTATCATTTTTCCTTCCTCATTTTTATTTTTACATTTTTAAAGGTTTTCTCTTATTAATTTACCGCAGGGCAAAATTCTTAAATTTTAGTACATTATTGCTAATACGCCTTCAGATTTAAAGATATCTCTCTTTTAAATTTTGGTATAAGTTGTTATGAATTATGTACCACAAAACATATGTAGAAAGGGAGAATTTTTATTTATTTGTTTTAAGTTATTTGATATTATTTATGAAAAAACCGATTGACGTAATAAACCTAGGCTAATTCCATGCGGAGAGATTGGACTTTTGTCTTATTCGTACCTTAGACGGGAGGAGGTAAATTTAAATATAAATAGAGTAGTATTGAGTGAATCCATGAACCAGTCTTAACTTCTTGTACTGATTTCAGGAAATAAGCTAAGAGAAATATTTGAAATTTACGTGGTATTACGGGTAAAATGGTCTAATTTTACCACTGTGTATGTGGAAATTTAACCTAATTGGACTAAATTAAAAGGATTATGGACTAAAATTAAGAGAATGAACTAAATTTAAGGGGATTTTTTGGATTCATAATATCTCTAGTGATATATGCAAAACAAGTCGTTTGAATTGCGTTTTTACCCACGTATATCAAAAAACTGAAAGCTGAAAGCAAAAAAGTTAAAATTGTAAAAAGTAAATATTTGAAAATAGATACTTTATAAATTAAGGATTTTGTTATAATTACAGTTATTCTAATAGTTGTAATGATAATAAATAATTTTATTGTCACTATTTCTGTTAGACCGAGGAAACTAAACTGGCCTAAATTCACAAGCAGTGTGCTCGTCAATTAAAGATAATCAATTACAAATCATTAATCAAATAATAATATCTGCATAGAAGTTTTGAAAATTTTATGCTATCGGTATGGTAATAAATTCTCAATATTTTTCCATAATTAACTCGTCACTATACTATGAATTGTTAAAAGCAGCGTTCCGATACACGCCATTTAAAGCAAGCACGCTCTACAATTTCATACCGTGCGGAAGAAAAACGATGTGTTTTTAATAGAGTTATATAGAAGTATTTTGTTGAAGTAGTTATGTATTAATGTCTTAACAATTAAAGTTCGGAAAATGGTAGACTTTTCTTTAAGAAATATTCAACACGGGACCATTCTATAAAATATTGAATAATAGCCAGTAGGACTATTTCTAATACAATGCACTTGTAAACTTAAGCAAGATATTTTCAGCTGGATCTTCAAAGAACAATGTAGTTATGCAACCCAAAGCTGTGTAAGTAGCCACTTTAAATACCTTATAAATGACTTTTCTATAATGGAAAGCGTTAATATTACATATCTTTACATAGTATAATATTCAATGGTCAATATTATCCGTATTTACGTCGTAATCTTTCCGTTTACCTAAAAAATTGGCACGACGGTACATTACGATACAAATTATTCGGCATTGCAAGGAGTAGTAGCATTATTGGAGTAAAATTTAAAAAAAAAAATAATTTCACCGTGGAAAATTAAGTTTGTATAATCTCTGCACTAGCCTTTAATAAAAATGAATAGCTTATATAGAATTATCCGGGACTATCTACCACTATAGAATCAACCATTATATGACTGATTTGCAGATGACGGCGATTCAGGAAATTTGAGCGATTTCTATTGATAAAAGTATGGCGGTATAATGGTTCAAGAATTTAAAAGAAACATAATTTATAAAGCAAATATGTCTTAAATGTTCCTGGATATATATTTGACAATCATCAAAATCACGGTGATTGCTCTCACACCACAGAAATCACCACACTCTTAATCAATCGCTATGATGTCAGTATTAGTTGCATCAAGTTTGATGAGTGCCATTGAAAATATTTACCGAAAACTGTCATATAACTCATATAAAATATTAATATAATGAACTCAAGCATATAATTAAATTTGTTTACTTCTCATCTAATTAACATTTTATTGTTTTTATTTTCAGTTTTTCTTCCATTTGGTTATGTAATGAGGAACCTGAGACATGCACTTTTGATTTTACGAATACTTTATTATTTTTATTCATAAATAGATGGCGCAGACTAAGTTAGAATTTGGTTTCATTATGATTTTTATTGAACGTATTGTTAAAAAATTGTTATTTGAATTATTTTTAAATATTAACTTCAACCATTTTTACCAATATTCCTTACGATTCGACTACTGTAATTAGTGAGCAAGTGTGTGTAGCGACCAGAATACTGTGTGTTATTTAAAAAAAATACTTCAGTGGGGGGGCAGAATTGTAAATTTTAGGGATTATATTTTGTGGGACTAAATAATTAAATGAAATTATAAAAAAAAATATTTTTATTTCATTTCATAAAAATTTCGTCCGGTGCGAAACTTTAATGTTTTTCAAAAGGAATCCTATAAGATGACTCACGTGTCCCTCCGTCCGTCTGTCTGTTATGGTTATTTTTCTCAATACTGATTTTTACAAAGAAACTTATGGCATTTTTCTTAGCAATAAAACATATCAACCTGCATATCACTTAATAGCTCATACTAAAAGTTTTGTTAAAGGGGAAAATGAAATAGTCTGCATTTTATATTTCACAATAGTGTGTCATTCAAATGATACCTCAGTATCATTTAAAAGACTGGGTTATGATGGTTATAAAATTATTTTTTCGTAATTTTTTATAAGTTAAGAGAGTCATTGCCGAAAATATAGTCTACATTACAATAAACACAGTCTCACGTCCCCATTTCTGAAAATGTTAACATCAAAATTATGAAAAATAAACTAAAACTATCGAAAAATTGTAATCAAAACTCTAAATCCACAATTTTTGAGACACTCAAAAAAATTATACAGCTGCAAGATTTATACTAGACAAAATATATTGATCTAGTGAAAAAAAATATTTGTCAATAGATTAAAACAAATTAACATAAATCCTCGAAACAAGTATAGTGCGAGTTATGCTCTTAATTACTAATCCCTAATCCCGACAAACAAAAATCGAAACTATGTATTACAGTTTTCTAGAAATTTACTAAAACTATACGCCTGTAAAAGATACACTAGTCAACGCATCGACTTCTATCTTCACATCTTTGGAAGGATAGTTGGAATTCTACTCGTACTAAAAGATTTTTCCAAACTAATCACGGAAAAACATAATTATAACTCAAAACCTTACGTTTTTGTGAAATTTACGAAGTCTACGTCTATAAAATATGCAACATTCAAAACATTAATATGGTGAAAAATTATATTTGTGAATAGATTAATACAAAGATTCATCGAGATCATCGCATTCTCATATCGATTTGTATACTAGGCAGAGGCATTAATAAAAGATTTTTCCAAAATAATAGCGGAAAATTAAAATAAAACTCATAATCTTTCAGTTTTTAAGAAATTCATGAAGTCTATACGCTACAGGCGTAGACAAAATGTTGATATAGTGAAAAATGATATTTAAAGATGGAGTAGACAAAATGTTGATATAGTGAAAAATGATATTTATGAAACGATTAATACAAAGATTACACACCTCTAATCAATATGTAGACTTGAAAGAAGTGTAGTGTGTGTTCTTCTTGTACTAAACGTTTTTTTCTATACTAATCCCGGAAAATTAAAACAAAACTAATTATCTTAAAGTTTTGAGAGATTCAATATGTTTACACCCCTGTAAAATATGCATTAGGCAACATTTTATATGATGAAAAATAATATTTGTAAATAGATTAATGCAAATATTACATACCCTCAAATCAATTTGTTTCTTCGAAACAAGAATAATGTGAGTTATGTTCTTATTAAAATAATTTTCTAAACTGGTCCTGGAAAAGTAAATCCAGAATTCCAAATCTCGTAATTTCTGAGGAATTCATAACCCCGTACGCCTGCAAAGATGCGCTAGGCAACATATTGCTAAGTTAAAAAATAATATTTGCCAATAGATTATTAAAATATTGCATAACCGCAAATACATACATGTCTACGAAACAGGTAATATTCGATTTCTATTTGTAATAGAAACACTTTTATAAACTAATCCCGGAAATTATAATCAAAACTCTAAATCTTACAGTTTTTTTAGAAATTTACGAAATACATACGCCTGAAAAAGATTTACTAAGCAATGCTTATATGGTGAAAAATAATACATGTAAATACATTAATAAAATATGATATACCCTCAAACAAAAACTTATCTTTTGAACAAACTCATTGTGGGTTCTGCTTTTATTAAATATATTTAGCTACCCTAATACTTGAAAACTGTAATAGAAATTTTAAATCTCATTTTTTAGGAAATTCAAGAAATAATGAGTAAAAGTAAGCTAGGCAAACAATTGATATGGTGAAATATAATATTTCTATATAGATTAATACAAAAAAATATTTACCCTCGTATCAATGTATATCCTTGTTACAGTCATAGCACGAGTTCTGCTCTTATATAAAATTATGTTTTTAAAGTAATCTCGGAAAGCTAAAAATAAAACTTAATATCTCACAATTTTTGAGAAACTCACGAAATCCATGCGCCTCTAAAGATGCAATAGGCAATATTCAGATGAAATTAAAAATAATATTTAATAGATTAATACAAATATCACGTACCCTCAATTCAGCATTTATCCTCGGAACGGGCATAGTATGCGACCTGCTCTTACTAATCTTATTTCTCTAAGCTAATTCCGGAAAATTCATATCTAAACACGATATCTTACAGTTTTTGAGAACTTCGCGGAATTCACACGCCTATTAAAATCCACTAGGGTAACATGTTGATATAAGGAAAATAATATTTGCTTATGAATTAATACAAATATTATATATTCTCAAACCAAAGCGAAAAACCAGCAAAGCATCACGCCATATATACACAACGATGGGTGAATACATGTCCTCTTGCAACACAGCCAAGCACAGGTTCCAGAGACTCTAAGGGGCTTTTCATTTTCATAGTTAGCTATGAACGAGTACATTAACAAGGAAATTTTTTTTACTTCTTCTAATTCCGTAAGAACAATTTTCTTTAATTTTCAGCGTGTCGTTTTATTGTTTGATCAAATACATTTCTTGACGATTATACATATGAATTATAATTTTTTCAAAGGATAAATGTAAATCTTCCGTTTTATGATACATGTTAACAAAACTGCTCACTTTCAAAATTGCTAATTAGTTGTCTTAAATTCAGTTCAAATGATGTTCTTTATTTCTTCTGGAAAGCCATCTTATAAATTTAATCGCTTCTCCTATTTTAATAAGGTAGTTCTCAATGTTAACTCTTAAAGACAAAAGCTAATTGACACTTTAAATGAGTTAAACGTTCACGTACAATTTAGTAATCCAACAAAATCCTTACACGATCATAATCATAATTTGTTTTTATAATTTTTCCCTATTATTTCTTGCAAAGTTACGGTTAATGCATACAGTATAGAGAGAAATAATTTGTAATATATATTTTGTTATCGATTATTTCTGATTATCGATTTTTTCCAGCTCCAACTTCATAAAAATATTATGAAACCATCATATATATGTACAACACTAGGTAAAATAAATTTACACAAAACTTTTAAACGTCACTTTATTTTTAAAATTTTCTTTGATCCCCAGCTGAAGCAAATAAAATAAAAGCCATAGTAATGATTTAAAAATTAAATTTAAAAAAAATGTTGAACTGAAATATTTCAAAGTGGGGTAATTTCTACAAAATACCAACCAAAAATGATAATAATTCTTAAATAAATTCAAGAGATACTTTCAGCGAATACCAAACGGCATACAGCTTTATGGCGCATATGTCATCACGAAGACCTTCGATTTAATTCCTCGATGAGATTTCAATTAAGAGAAAAATTATTTTAGATGATATTATGAATACCGGACTTATATTTTTTAATTATTGAAAAAAAATTAACAAATTTTCACGCCATTTAACCTGGCTTTTAGTCGTAAATTTTCTTTTAAACCACGAATGGTATTAAGGGCGTAAAAGTTTTTTTTTCAATAATGCAAAATTAGATACAATTTCCACACTTTAAATTGAATTAAAAGTATTAATCTAACTTCCATGAATCTTTAATACCTCAAAACACTTTTGGTGTTCCATTATGTTAAATGACATAATTCTGCAAAAATATTTACATTTTCATTAACACACCAATAACGAGCCCTTGTTTCGACGGCACGCCTAATAAACTTGCATTAATCAACGATCCTTACATTAAATTATCAATTTAAAATAACCTTCCAGCAACAAGTGTTCAGGTATTAAAAGCATCTAGTTACCACTTATATAAATATTGACATGATTAAGTTGAAATTAACTACAGCCGCAAATAAAAAGTATATCTATAGCTCTTATTAGCATCTAATATAAGGGATAATGCACTACAGTAATTTCACCGACCAATACTAAATAAATAAATATATCGTAAAATATTAAACAAGTAAATAATACATATATCTTATTTGTAATGGAATCTTTATTTCTTTAGATATTTACTGTAGATATTTATTAAGCTATATTCAAATATTTGCCCTTTTTATATCATATATACGATTTTAAAATTTTATATAATTTTCCATTGAGAAATGAGCAAAATCGAATACTGCTTAGGTTTCCCTTTAGACCAGGTTGTATGTTTGTCCATGTTCCATAAAAATCGTTTATGGGGTTTGTAAGATATAAAGTGTTAAGTGTGTTACCAGATAGTAATTGATATTGGCAATTTATGCCGCAATTCCGAATAATAATTTTACATATGGGGATATAAAATGATTGTGTAATAGAAATTACCGCATTAGTTAGATTATAATTAAAAGAAGGAAATTTATTGGTTGATGTTTTTAATTAATATTATTCTTATTCAATTATTGATATGATATAACTGTAGCTATCATATACATAATATCAGATTAATAAATATTATAATTACTTTTAGTGTTTTTTACTACCCTACTTATAACTGAGGAAATAAAAAGTAATTAAAAAAAAAGTAACACACTTCAAAATTGACGTAACTTAGCTAGGTTCAACCTCAAAAAAATTTGTTAACATGCCTACTTAGTTTAACACATACTTTGATTTGGATGTTGCATATGTTGTATCGATGTTGCGCATAATACAAAACTTATTATTTCGTCCTTTTTAGTTAATTAAATTATATAAGTACCTACTTACATTCCGATGTGGATTTAATTTTTTTTTAGTTTTTATTATTTAATATTGCTAAAAGAGCACGCCATAATCATTTATTAGGTCATAAAAATAAGACGTTTGAGGACTAATGTATTAATACTGCTTACATTATTAAAAATTCTTCACGAGAATTAAATTTCATTGATGTCATTTAAGAGACAACATTACCCCAGAAGCAAAACTGACAAATGAGGTTGAAGGTATAATTACGGAAAATTGAAAATTTAGTAGTCGTGTGATTCTAACTCAATGCGCAATTTATAAGGATTTCAAAATATATTTTTAGAATTATTTTGTAGATTTCTCCAGATTCAAGAGATAATATTAAAAATATTAATCTCTAAAATGCCATCCAGCGTTACTAAATATTAATACAGAGATTGCGGAAAAAATGTAGCATTGATTTTAACTGCACAGTTTTTGAGAATTTCACGGTATTTTTATGTCTAAGAAAGATGTACTAAATAATATATTTAGATAATTAAAATAATATCAATAATTTAATAGAACTTATATATCTACCAGGCGCTATTGACTAATGGAAAAGTCACAGATATGAATATGTACAAGAGATTATTCACTTTTGATATTTTTAATCAGATGCAACTAAATTGCCCTACAGATATCTGTTTTATCAAAAACACAGCAACTCCATCGAGAAAATGTGTGAGGAATAGTCCAAGTTTATGTACATTCTTCTGCGCAATAATATTTCTTGAAATTTAAAACGAAAAATGTTTTTCAATATTATTTCCAAAATCGTTAAATCGTATTTCCAAAATCGTAAAAAAAATAAAAAAGTGTGTGGAAATACAAACACCTGAAGTAAACTTTTTTATTTTGGGAGTAACTTTATTAGTCACTAAAATTTTGCAACATTTCGTCGTTAGTTACACGCTTGATTTCGGCGTATTTTGTCGTTTGTATGATACTGATAATAAAATCGTTTATACAAAGTATCGCGACGAGATTTACTATATAAGTGACTTGTTTAAAATATAAGAGCAACTTAACAAACTTACGCAGTATATTGATGACTGAATTGTTCCATACGAATTGTATCATTTTGGTATGGTTAATTTGTCATTTCTACGACACAATGCAATACGCAATGCCGTAGGTAAAATTGTCAATTTATAGATAAATATGTTTATAGAGTGTATAATTTCTTGTTTTGATGATGCTAATTAGCCAACCAATTCATGTAACCTGAAGTAAATATTACACTTTTCGTCTTTGGGGTTCTGTTAAAACATTAGTTCATTCAAATTTAAAAAATCACCATTCCTTGTGTTATTGGCGGAATTAAAAATTGATGCCCCAGAATTGAATTCTTACAAAGAGTTCCAAGCAGGCTTTAAGAAATAATTTTCATTTATTTTTGAACTTTGAACGCTGAGTAGCTAACTGCATGTAAAGAAGTTATCTTACACCGAATTTTTCTTTTGAACTTTATGAATAAAATAGCTTTAAAACAGGAATATAATATGAAAATTAAAACAAATGTGTTTCTCTTTTAGATTCCTCAGTCAAGCTACCCTCATAAGTTCAGTATGTCGGTCCGTCTGTATGCTCATCGATTCAATCGTACTTTCTATAATTGTTGGTTTATACGTTCAGATAGAGGTCTATTGTTTTCTTAATAAAACACATTTATTTGATGTATACTAAGTAAACAAGAAACCTGTCAAATGATATCCCCTCGAACTTAAGTTCCTCCGATTAGTTTTGAAAATTTCTTTTGCAAAATACTACAATTCAGAGTAGTTTTTAATGTATGTCACCCTTTTAAGTTTAATAAAATTAATAAAACTATGTTTAATGACATTATTTCGAATATGTGGAATTAATATGATTGGTTTGTGGAATATTGGGATAGTATTCTAATTTTATGTATTTTGACACCTGGTTAACCGGTTGTATTTAATAACTCATAAAGTTTTTATATAGCATAGACAAGCATAAAAAATGATGTCGCATTTATTTTTAGTAAAAACTAAACATAATATCAAAATAATAACAATAAAATAAGTTCACCTTGTTATAATAACAGCAAATAGCAAATGACATCAATAAAAACGAGATAAGTTATTTTTCCAGAATTAAGATATGCCTGAAAATAAATGATAAATCTCGTCTATGTGTATTTGCGATAAAATGGCTTACTCATTCTCATATTTTCGTTTAACTAATTTGAAATATAATTAGAACCTTAAGATTAGTGAGACATTAGATGATGTTGAATGATGTCGGTAAGACAGGGGTCTGACTCATAAATCTTGTGGCAGGTGGAAGGATTTATGAGACGCCAGCTGGATCGAATGGGCGTCTCCATTGCTGCTTTAGCTGTATATCTTCCTAACGATTCACATTGATTTAATACAATGGAAGATCTTAAATGTTAGTTGACCATAAGTTAGTTTATATGCCATAATGAATTGTTTCTGTTAGTTTCCTTTAGAACACACGTTATCAATTACAACCAACTACAAAGGAAAAAAAGTTATGAGTTATATGTTTTTACGGAAAATTTGCAGTAAATTGATTTTCTGAGTATACATATAAGTTGCCCAAAACATATCTGTTGGATGGTTGCATATCAGTGAGCGTTCGTCGATAAACTTTTTCATATAGTATAGCATTAAGTCTTCCACGTTAGCCTTCCTCATATATTTAAAAATTAGTTCAGAGCGAGCGAATTAGCGGCTAGTCATCAATTACATGATAATGTGAACAGGGAAGAAATGTTTATAACAAGACGTGCAACGTTGCAAATGAGGACCGTGCGTCGGTTTCTTAAATGTAAACTCGAACCGGTGAGTAGTTAAGTCCGCTAATCTGATACCGAGTTAAAAAAGTCTGTGTGGATTGTTCTATATGTTAAGAAAAAACGAAAGGGGATTAATATTACATCAATGACATATCGCCTCGTAACAGAGCCGTGATTGAAATTAGGTATTTTGTGATACCTAATACATAATGAACGAATCAATTTTGAAGGCAGTCTGATATTTTGTTTCGCATTTATTCAATAAGATTTAAATAATATAGAAATCCATAACCAAATATTAAAAAAGACTTTAATGGAAAATTATATGAGATTTAAGGAAATTATTCTTTAATGTCTTTGACAATATATGATATATCAATGTTTTTATAATTAAAAAGTTACATTTTAAAATAACATGTCGCATATATTTTATTTAAAATTCTGAAAACTTTAATAATTATTTCAGAGCAACTGAATATTTTCCGGAAATTTAATGCAAGATTTCTTTAAATATTTACTATTATTTTCAATTCAAGTTCAATAATTTTACTTTCACGCCTTTTGCGTATAGTCACCGATATAGAATATAGTACATGATTGATGGAGTTAATTTTCCCTAAAAATTTTTATTGTCGTTCCTTTCTTATTTTCCATTTTATCTGAAAAATAAATGAAACAAGTCTTCGTGAAAATATGAATATTTTTATTAACACATGCAAAATGGGCACTTGTTTCTACATCGCGCCTAATAAACTGGAATCGATGAGCACCCCTAGCATTAAATTATCAATTTAGAATAACTTATAAGGAACGATTGAGCTTGTGTTATTTATAACACTTCAATATTAATTACCAACATGATTATGAAACAGAAAAAAAAATATCAGAAAGAAATATTTGTGGTATTAAAATGAAAAATTAAACTCAGTTCATTCAGAAATAGAAGCAGAAATATATTAATTCCAATTTAAACAGGAGAACGGTGGAAATTAAATCATGAAATGAAATTGAAATAAAATATGATTTTTTAAAATGGTTTCCAAATTTCCATCAAACTAAAATGCAATATGATCTAAATTAATACTTTCTTATACATTTTCATGCCGATATAATGTAAACATACGATAGAATTTCAGCTTTGGAAATATTATTTTACTTCCGACAAGCAGTCATATTCTTATCATAGATAAATATTAATATTAATATCAATTCAAAGTTATAATTCGAATTTCAAAGCAAAATAAAATCTTTACCAAAATTTTTTGCAAATTTTAATCTACATATATATGGAACCAGATAATTTCACATACTTAACCATCAAACTCAAAATACACCTATGTAAATGTTTAAAACATCGCGCTGAAATAAAAATAAATCCGCTTGGAAAAATCACACCTAATACCTATAGCAAAACTCCTTTATTTTGAACGTAACTTTATTAACGTGACTAAATTTTAACGGTATTTCTTTGTTATTCTCGTACTTTATTTCGGCGTATTTTGTCTTTTATATTCAATTTAGAATTGAATCAATTACACTTAATGTCACTGCGATGCTTATTAAGTAAATAGCTTCCATTAAATACTAAACTAACTTACCAAGTTAACGCAGCAGCTCTCGACTGCACTGTAGAGCGTGAGTACCGTCAGTTTACTTCCATCACATATTTTCGTTACATAGAACGAATCGATATATTACGCGTTAAAACACGTCATTTTAATACTCAGTTTAAGCTTTCAAAGTAAGTCTTGGTCGCTTCCCGCCTTCTCCCTTTTTCATCGTCATTTTAAAACTATTTTATAAGATTGAAATTTTCAAATAAAAACCCATTTTTCATATTTTTTTAAAGAGTTGTCTAATGGCGGGTATCTAGAAAACATAAACATATTATAATTTTCTTCTGTATTTCTAGTTTTCTTGCTTCGCTCTAGCTAAACTTAAGAGTAACACTATTTTATGAATATCCAAATATTACTTAACATTACTTGATGGAATTTTCAATCACACAAAAAACTACAATATTACTATGAAAGCTTTACAAACACGAGGTAACTTCTTTTAAAATGAGCTGCAGAACTATGCTACACTTCTCATGAAAACTGCTCCATTTCTTACAGAAAGCTTTCATGTATTATGGAAGGTCGAAGTAAAATTTGACTCTATTTTTTATTTATGGAGTTGTATTTTCATAAACATTGTAGCGGTCTTTCATGTGATTTGTAAATATGCCGAAATACTCCCCTGATCACTATTAACTGATTTGTCATATCACCTCTTCACTCATACTATATTCTGCTAAACAATAATTCTGCTCCATGAAATCTTGACCTTTATTTTGAGAAGAAAACATTACAGCTTCTCAGTAATTGTTTATTTAATTTTGGTTCTGTGCCACGCAACAGTTTGAATCGTATTTAATAATCAGTTAAATAAATAATTCAAGTAAATTAAACAAAGCACTTTTATAACAAATTGGGCCACCACGTAACAAAACGCATACATTGCATTTAAGTATTGTATGGGAGGCATCTTGCTAAAATATTTCCCCCATAAATTAAGGCGTATCATTGATCGTTTAAAGTACTATTAAAATAAGAACAAATGCCGCAACCCTGACAAGTTCAAGACCACGAGTCCAATATATGCGCAGAGCATTCCATTTTCATTTAATTCTGTGTCAAACGAAAACTTATTGGAAAACGCTTAGGTGTGCAAATAGATTTTAAAAGTATTTGATTTGAAAAATGTCGTCTATGTGACTATCGCTTATATTGGAAAATAAATGAAAAATGAAATAAACTTTCCGCAAATAAATTACTTTAAATATCGTTGTACAATCTTGTGATGTGCATTTCATTTTTTTTTCTTATCATTCCTATTTAACTTATGTCCATTCCATCACCTAGAAACATTCCTTACATACATGAGTGGGGTAGACGTCCGACAAAAAATAATTTTCAAACGGAAAGTGCATCGAATTAATTTACTTCAATTACAACAATTGTCTTGATAAAGTGTTATTTTTCAGGGGCACATTCTATTTTAAGATTAAGTAGGTGGCAGATTGAAATTTTTAAGACCTATAAAATGTATTGAATAATCACACTTTGGACATAATTTATTTCCCTACTTAGCAGTAAGCGGAAGTTTGTATTAAGTTCCTAATATACCGTCAAAAAGAAAATAGAAAAAGAAGATAATAAATCATTGACCAAGTCCATTATTTAAAAATTTCGCAAAAGTCAGAATATGTCAATCCTCTCCATTCCATATAAAAATATGATGTGTAAAAAAGAGCCACTTGTGATGGTTCTTGTTGAATGCTCTATATTAAAAATATTTCATGATTTTTTAATAAACACAATACATTAGAAAGGCAAGTTTAAACAAGTCGTTTAGAATTTCTTAAAATTTACCCCCAAATCTTTTTTATTGGCAAATGCCAATAAAAAAGATTTGAGAGTAAATCTTAAAAGAAACTTATTAACCACTGCTTTGAGAAATATCGGAAAACCATAAAAGATCGAATTTTGGTTGATATAAAATATGAACAAACTTACTTTACTTCAAAGAAACTAGAGCGATAGGCCAGTATAAAACATTTCTAGGATATTTAATATATCTAAAATACAACTGTAGCAAAGTAAGCTTTTCAGGGAATCCGGAGAAACATTAAATAATATAATACGTTCATATTGCATTATTCTGTATTCTTATTTATGTACAAAACGATATAAGTTTTTAAGTAATGTTTGAATAGATCAAATATAATGCTCGTAAATATATGAAATAAAGCTTTAAAAACATTCGTGAACAATCGATTAGAAGTTGTTAATTCCTTTTATTAATTCCTGCATAGGAATAAAGAGTGTTATTAGATAGTTGTGCAATTATATCCCCCCACATTTATCAAAATTCTTGTTGATCATATCGTTGGGTTTAATAAAAGGGTTCGTTGCGCCTTGATTGACAATTAATGTATAAAACATGTTTCCAACATTCAACACAAAAAACCAAGGTTATGTAGACCAAAATGTGATTCACATTCCATACCTAGCAAAACAATTAGTTATTGGGTTTATTTTAAGTGTAAATAGTACTGTGAATTATATTATGAACGTTATCATCCTTTATTTTCTATTTATTTGTGAAAATTTTTGCTTTATAAATAAACCTGTTCCAAAATCAAAAAGAAAATATAATCGTTACACACATTTTATTGAAAACATATTAAGTTTTTTCCGATTAGATAAAGTAATATAAAAGTGTAGAGTTAACATTTGCTTTAGAAACTGAAAAATGTTATAATTAAAACGGTCTATTGCATTTTGTGGCCCGTAGAAATGAGGAAATAAAAAACATAATAAATTGTTTAACAATTGATAATAATTGAACAAGCGACTTTAGATGAGGGCGTCTTTAATTCTTTTTGCTTAATAATTAATCAATTAATTTGTACCTTTACTAGTTTTTTGCATATCACATCAAAATTCGTTCAAAACATAAGTTTTTAATTAATTTTGTCTTCAACATAAAATAAATTCAGAAAAATTGCTTAAATAATCTCTTCCAGTAAACCAAAGCACCGAAATAGGAGAACTTAATATTACAGAAGATTTCAACCGTGTCAGACCGTGAAAATATGGTCGTGTTTTCTAAAATCAGAGATAAAGCGTAGACATAAATTTTGAAGGTATTCTAATTTACTTAACCAATCTTCAGCAAGGTCCAGATAACACAAATCTCCATAGCCAAACAAGAACGATGAAATTGTTTGAATTCGTCAAACGACTTTAGTTTTAGACTTTAGTTTTGATTGAAATAAATTGTCGAAGACGCTTTAGAAAAAGTAGTTTGCCAAATATTGGGCAAATAACACCCTTTACTTGGAGCTGCCCGTGAAGATTTTGATTAACTAGTAGATCTTTAGCGGTTGAAGAAAAAGAAATAATATGAACACAGAGAAATTAAAGATAAATTAAAGAACACACATAAATAAAAATATGCGTAAGAAAAATATACAATTAGAAGTAAGCCAATTGGAAAGAGGTTTTCTTATTTGACATCGGTTAAAAATAAAAAAAATCGACGCAGCCGAGTTTTCATTATATAGTAAATGTAGGAACGGAAAATGTAGGATCCTAACTATAATGATAAAAGATTTGAAAGCATGTCCAGCGTCAGGTGGTTCGCAACGGAATAAAAGGGGCGGAGCACCGGCGAAAGGAATGAGGAACGAGTGAATAATTAGAAAGTTACTCCGAATTGTCGCCGTAAGAGCACTCTTAACTTTCTTCACTAATTAATTTTATTTTACTCGTTTTAACCACTTGGTCGGACATAAGTTTAAAACAATTATGGAATTTTATCGTCACTTCTCCGGGAGTGTTGTATACTCACATCTTTTCATTTTTTTGACAAAAAGGAACTTTTAAAGTTAGTTTTTAACGCATTTCAAAATTGTCCATCACGTTATTATGGAAAATAGAATAATTTATAAAAATATTACTGCAATTTTATGGCTGGAAACCTTAAGCTTCTCGTGTCACTTTAGATTTCAGTGAGCCATGGGTAAGAATCAAAATGTCCTTCCTCCTAACAAAAACAACTATAATAAAACGGTGTCTTCTCATTTTGAAAAGGATCAAATATATTTGGACTCTAAAGCTTTACATCGAATACGATTTATCTCGTTAAAAAACTGGTTTCAGATTTATGATTTTTTTTTAAACTGTGTGGAAAATATTCCTGTGTATATAATTGTATTAATATTGACGTCAACATATTTGATAACAGTCGCCCATTGACGATTTATGGCCGTCTACCAGCAGTGTAAAGTCGTTGTTTCTAAAAGATTTTGGCTGTCCAATTACTATATGATGCTGCCAAGCGATATTCAGAAGCAAACAATTTAAGCATCTGATTATACTTTTTTAAAACTATTGTAGGAGAGAAAGAAAATGATATGACAATTAAATAAAACTCTCAAGTACAAGTAGAGCTCGCATTACGAGAGCTTCGTACATATTAATGTATGTATAAACATTGTATGGTACATAATATTCCTATTAAACCATTTACAAAATTGTAATTGTTCAGAACGAATATATACTGCATACTGTTTCTTTCAGAGGGCATATTAAAAAAAAATTCTTAAGTTATATAATTACAAATTAACGCATATTATTTTCTTGCTTTCTGCCAAATTTTATGACTAGGTCAAAAGGAATTATCCAGTAGGTTTTGATATATTTGGGAGGATCAAAATATTCCTCATAAAATACCTTATGTTTGGATTGTGTTGACTTATAAGCTTGATTTTTTTACATTTCCAAGGGACCGTATACGTAAGTGTTCGACATTAATTTCAATCTGACGCTACACATTCCTGAGAAAATGGGGTTCACGAATGAACAGACAAACGGCCAACGAAGTTATCCTGTAAGAGTAGGAACCCTTTTGAGCTACGGAAATAAAAAAAATATAGATTGAGATCAGAAGGAAGTACAAAATAAAACAGTTTACGAATCAAACAAACACAATATTGAATTGAATTCAATCAACAATCAAAAACTTCTTTGTGTGCGTGGAGTCCAATGACTGATCTTAAATATTCAATGGTACCAAAGATCGGCGTGGATATCCCAGAGTATCTGATAATTATGATTGTGACTGATGTAAATTATTTTCAGACTGCTAGAGTTTAGGAACAGTTTTTGGTTTTATCCAGTACAAATTGCCACTTTATGTTTCCTTAAGATCCTAAACCATCAGTTTCTTGTGATTTAAGATAATGTGATAGCGAATATTCCTAATTTTATTAATTTTATTTTATTTTTGGTTTAGTTAATTAGTAATTAATAAACCACAAACCTTAAAAAATATGTAGGTACCCAGGTAGGTACAAGTACCAGTGTAGGTAGCAAGTCTTTTCCAATAAGACGACAATAATTTTTAAAAATAATTTAATAAAACAATTATGAACCTGATAAAACTTTTTCTTAATTATCGCCTGGCCATTTTAATGTCAGAGCATAGAGAAAATTCCATCTCAGCGTGTTGACTGCAGACGCCAAAAAATTTAATTTATTCGAGTACCACGAAGTTAGTTCAGGGGGAGGTGGGTGAACTAATCGGGCAGTGGAAAAGATAATCATCTGTTTCTCTGTCTATCGTTCTAATGGTAGAGAAAAATGGGAAAAACATTATGTTAACTTTGAGTAGTGGATTTTTATAGTTGATATAAAAAATTAACAAATATAAAGCTAATCAAAACATTATAAAAAACTACTGTTTATTTATATTTGTATAAATACATAATTTCATTATAGGGAGATATTGTTAATTATTTTCAGGAAACAAAAATACAAAAAAAATATTGTGCATTTTGTGAATCTCCTGATTAAATTTTTCACGAGTTCGTTAAAATATAATATTTATAAAAATTATATTTTGATCGTGCTCATTATTCACGTGTTCTTGTGATGTCTTCTTACAGAAGTATAGTGTTGTGTTTATAAATTGAATTTAATGCCTTGTAATGATATTGGACTACGATTTAATTAAATATGAGTTAATATTTAAATATTACTGTTTATTTATTACACGTGATTTATTTTATATTGATATTCCAAAAATGTCAGAAATTATTATTTTTATTGGAGATATAAACGCACGAAAATATGGTATAAACATTTTCCTTTCCACTACGATATTTATTTTTATCATATACTTATTTTTTTTTTAAATGAGTCACAGTCGACGCCAAGCTAGAGCTATACGCCAGTCAAACGTTGGGGAGTTATTTTTCAACGCATCGTTTATGAATATAAATAAGTATCATTAAAAAAAAGACAAAATTAAAATTTTGAGTTTCGTTCAAATAGAATTCAATACCAAGAAAGTAAAATTTAGGTATTTTAATTACTTTTTTATTTCTTGAAAATTTATGGATTAAGACGCAAGATTCTCTACGACGAAGCATCTTTAACTAGCTTAATGTCGTATAAACTTATGAGGGAAAAGTGTTGTATTTCAAAATTTCCCCATTATTATTATATGCTTATATAATGTAATTAATTATATTTATAAATTCCTTCTTTGCCAGTTTTAGGAATGAGGATAAAATTATACGAAATTGTAAGAAACTTTGGGAAAGAAAATTTGATAATACATCAATTAACTTAAATATTACATATATTTGTACATCCTTTTATATATCCTAGTACAGACTTTCGTCATCTTGTAGATAAATGGCCTATATGGACATTTGCTGAGTCCCGTTTTGTCATAATAGACATCAAAACTTCAGCCGGTTTGGGTACATTAAACAAATATACATATTCCTTTTACGTTAGTACCGAAATATTGAATTCATTTTCTGTTGCAATAAATGTTTGATAAGACAATACATACTTATCATGTATTTATCTATACAATGTGTAATTATTTTAAATATGTGTAAAACTAATCATACAGCGCATTGTTAACATTTTAGCTCATATTAAGACGGGTCAACTTGTTAAGGAACACTTGGTGTACGTGTATTTTTAAACGTCAGCCATTTTGGCGATAACTTGTTGAGTATCGGATGTAATAGATATTCTTTTTGATCCTATGAAGTTACACTTATACTATTATTACAGACATAAATTTTAAACAACTGTATCACACTACTCACGAAAAATGAAGGTGTACTAAAAATAAAGAAAAAATGCCATACAAATATTTATCATATATTATAGTCACTGAAACATTCATACATAACAAAAAATAAGAAATTAATGACAACTTTCACAAATAAAATATTTTAGGCATAAATTTATTAGAAATCAGGTTATTAATGAAAATGACGATATTTATAAATTGTGAGAGAAAGATAATTAGATAAAAGGAGAGACATTTTATACTTAATAAAGAAATAAAATTAAGTATGAGTGGAACTCACCCTATAAGGTTTCCGCACATGCTTAGGTACATATGAATATTTAAGAGCATGTGATATTTACTAAAATATTTATAAATAATATTATTTACACCATGCAAATATATCGGCTAACGTATCTTATACACGTGTGAAAATATGGATAATATCCGAAAAAAGCTATGAAATTTAGAAAACGATCGAGAAATACTTTTCAGGCCCCTTTGAAATTTTTTATAGTTATAAACCAGGACGTCCCACATTAAATAGACATTTTACAAGGGAAAAAGTAGGTACTCGTTTTTTTCGTATATTTACTCTTGAATATAATAGAACTAATTTTGACGTCAACATATTTGATAACTTCATAACTCTAGCCGTCTACCAGTAGTGCAAAGTTGATATTTCATAAGATTTCGGCTGCCTATTTACTGTTTACGCTGTCAACGGACGTTAAGAAGCGAATTAATTAAACACCTGATTATTTTTTCTTCAAAACTATTATCAGAGAGAAAGAGAATAAAATCAGAGTTAAAAAACTGTTAAGCACGTGTGGAACTCGCACTACGTGGGTTCCCTACACATTTAAGAATTTATAAAAATTTAATGATACATAATATTCTTCATAAACTACTTATAACAACAATGGTTCAAGTTTGAGTAACGTTTTTCTCCTTTAAACACGCCGAAAAAATTAATACTAAATAAAAATATTTATTTTTTAAATATCCTATCCGACCTTTTTTAACTTTTAGGATAAGGTTAATTTTATTATTATTGGCATATGTTTTATTATAAATTTATTAATATATTTTGCAACATAAAGTTTAATTTCACGTAAAATTTCTCGTAAACCTTCTTCTATTGTTAATAGCTTCCATTAATTCCAACATTCTGACTACCTCTAAAACATTTACACCTATAATTTTATTTTCATTCTGTTTAATTTCAATTTTATTATTATAAGAAGATCGATATTTAACAAAAATTATAATAATCAATTCTCGACTACAGCACTATGCATTTCAGCATGCATAGAAAATGAAATTTAAAGGACGAGTTTAAATTGATAAAATTTTGAAATTAAGAATCGATTTAACAAAAAGCGTAGCGTAGGAACCTATTTATCTTCAAAACTAACTAAACGATTATTCTTACAAACATAACTAATGAATGTTTTAAATGGACGCTATATTTATCACCAATTAAATAAATTGCGTCGAAATAAAAAAGTGGCTAATCAATATTGAAAATATAAACAAGAACTTATTTTTAATTTCTTGTTCTACAATGTCATTTATAGTTTGAGTAATACCAAGTAAACTTTGATGAAATATAGACAGCAATAAAATCTATATGCGCCACCGCTTCCTTATAAATATCGATATTTTCATTTCACAGCAGAAATCACACGCAAGATATTCTATAAAAAAGCTTCCAATACTGCCTCTGAAGCTACTGGAATACAATGGTTCCAAATATTCCGAAGTGAAGAATACTTTGAAGGACTAATTCTATTAGGTAATTTTGATGCAAACGTGTTTAAATCACTAGCAGAATAAGATCTTGGGAAATCAAAGGGGGTTTGACTATTGTCACTTAAATTATTTAGAATATTGTAGAAAAAAAATAGACACGTTAAGCAAAGTTTAGGAATTTGATTCAAAACTCAGGGGTTGAATTGCAGACTTATAAACACAACGTTCATATTTTTGGCGTTTGTTCAACTGGTCGAACCAGTTTATCACTTTTTATGCCAAATGGATTGTGTATGTAATCAAACCCGTAAACGGTTGAAAAGAATTCGGCAAACCGATTCCCAAAATTTAACTTTTTTATAAAAATTTAATATAGTGTCTTCATTGTATATTTAAGAAAACAATTCCAAGTAATGCAACTATTTCTACTATTGTATACGTCAGGTTCAAAATTTAGGACTTGAACTTCGATGGAAACATTCATAGTACAACATAGTGTTGATCGCTCATTGATTAGAGCAATGACTTCAGTAAATTTATTGTAATTGGAAATGATTCCACGTCCCCATTGTTTACCAGACTAGTTACCGTTCGACTTTTGTTTAACCAAGTCTTTAAGCAATGCTTCGCGTAAAAAAACTTAAACAACAAGAACTACAATATTTTCGAGAGATGATTGGAAAATTTTTCAATTCACTAGTGAGTTTCTATTTTAGTGCTATCCATTCTTTTTCAAATAAATGGAGATCGGTAGTTAAATCAAATTAAGTTCAAACCACGTACCAAAAAATAAAAAAGTTTTTTATTTTTTGGTACGTGGTTTGAACTGTCCAATATACATATATTGATGAAATTATCACAGCTTTCTCTCCCCTTTAATAATAATACAATAAAGTCTCTTGCAAACAATTATAAATTGTCTACATCAAAGAAAGTATTAGGAATATTAAAAAAATATTTAGAAAAAAAAATTAGAAAATATTTAAAAAATATTAAATATAAATGCATACTTATGTTTAAAGACTATTATCCTCTTAATTACTTACTTCTTTACAGGTTATCGCTCAAACATCTTAGTAAGTGGTATATTTTGAACTAAATCAACTTCGAAGTAATAATAATAAGATCACAAATTAGAAAGCACTCTTATATTGTGAAATAATTTTAATTTACTTGAATAGTATCGAGGTTTCACACTGGTCCATATTAGGTTTGTTAAATGGTTTGCTTACGTAAGCTGTTGCAGCTATTTCCAAACATATCAAAATAACAAGACGCTTTATAATTTCAATTTATAAGTACTTAATATAATTTTACTTTCCTTTACATACATCAACAATTATCAGTCAATGTCCAGAGCGCAAAAAGTACCTTGCACTCCCTGTAATTCCTTTGATATGGCACTGTCGACGCCGACTCTCTTATTCTCATTCGATTTCATGCGCTCCGCCAATAGGATCTCATCACGGTTTTCAAACAGTTTCTTGTTATAATCCTCTGTAAATAAAATATATATAAAACAAGGATATGTTTATGGGAAAATGTTAATATAAGAAATTTTATTTACTCAAGCAAATGCTACAATTATTGGAGTTTCAATTCGTATTTCATCATAAAATACATTTCAATGCAATTTTGTAAAAACAAAATCCTTGTAAGATCATTTAAGTATCTATCTGCCTGTCTCTTACAGCCGATTTTCCTAGAAACCACTTGAAGTCATGCTGACTGCAAGTAATAAAAAATATTACCCGTGTATATTTCAGTAAATATCATTTTAAAATATTTATGGTGCAATTTTAAGAGGAAAAATAAAGAATTCGAAAAAAAATTAGTTTTATGTAACGTCTGACATATCGCAATATGGTAACAAAGAGTTCTATTCAAACTTGATGGGTTCTTTTATGCAAATCTATTACGACATAAAGGTGGCGGCTAAGATAAAATGCGATACCTTACAGTTAAGCGTCAGTAAGTTAAAACTAATTAGAGGATAAATCTTAAACTTAAGATACTTACGTGTAAGCTATACACTTATTTTCACCTCCGAAGTCGGATGGAAGAAGGGTTTTCGGAAAAAAATTATGCAAAACCTCATGACTTTTATACACATGCACTCTGTCACGTATTTTATCGCTTAAGCATGCCCTCATAGTAACAAGGACCCACTCAGCACTTGCGGGGAGATTTACGTTATGTATGCTCTTAATTTTTGTACCATAACATTAAAAGGCGCTTTTAATAATAGAAATATAAAAGTTAATACACGAGAGTAAATTACGGTATTATTTATTCATCGTTTTTTTTGCCCGTTATTCTTTTCGGAAATATTGTGAATTTTTTATTCCAATCATGTTAAATGAGAATGATCACATTTAATACAATCGTATGCCAACTTTTTGTAACGTTTTGATATACTATGCATTCATCAAGCCAAGAATTGAGTTTGAGTTTTTTTTTAATTCCTTGCAAGTTCCAGTTGTATGCAAATTACAAATTTAAATTGA
This sequence comes from Druceiella hillmani, assembly GCA_039881145.1. NCBI lineage: Eukaryota > Metazoa > Arthropoda > Insecta > Lepidoptera > Hepialidae > Druceiella > Druceiella hillmani. The sequence goes on from JAYKKI010000009.1 coordinate 6,397,675, forward strand.
AGCATTGTCGTTTTCTTTTCATCGGAACCACCTTTTCATCGGTTACCAATGCTTTAAGAATTTCCTTTACGTAAGTATAAACTTAAAACATTTTACTTCATAGATGACTGGAACGTTTTTTTTTTAGTTATGACATATTTTTCAATATTTGTTTAAGTCTTCGTACTCAGCTTACTTAAAAATTAGGTATATGGTAATTATATCAAATTTTCAATAAATTTTCGACGGAAAATCTATGACAAAATGTTAATATGAAAGTTATTTGTGGTAACCATATATACTTTACAGACATTCTTTATAAAAAATATTTGCCAACCGTATATCATTATTAATTAATTATCTGTAAAGGAAATACTCATGAAAATATCATCGGTTCTTCCTTTGTGACTTCTAAAAATATTTGGTATAGTATATATACCTTTAGCACAATAATACATAAACTGATAACCCAATTTAACCAACAATATAGGAAGTAAATCTTTTTGACAGAATATCTGTAGCCAAGCAACCCAGATATATTGATCCTACCAAGTTGGTTTGTTTGAAGTCAGAAACGATCTAACTTTAAAGAAACCAAATAATACAGCATAATTAACTCCCTGTAGACATGTATCGTTAACAATAATTTTTTTCATAGATAAACTGTTTTAAAAGCTGAATTCCTGTATTTCATATTTTAGTGGAAATTAAGAGGAAAATTTTCCTTTTTATGCTTTCTAACCAAATTAATATACGAATATTATACAATTAAGCCTAAAATAAATAATTATGTCAATATCATATAATTAAGCTAGTTAATTTCTAATCAAATTAATATTATAACGTTGTAATAAATTTTCCGAAGCCCACGTTTTAGTTTTTAAAATTAAGTCGCCATTGCAGAATAAAATGTCGTCAGTTACAAGAAGATGGGTGTACATAAAGAAGTCACTTATGTGTGGTAATATAGAACAAAACCTACTAGGTATGTATACAATTTAATGGCACATTGACATAAACATTTTTCTTTGCTCCACCAAACAAATTCTGAATTTCTAAGTTAGTCCTTTATTAATATCATTGATATGATTGATTTCAGATTTCCCAGAAATATCAGTATCTACAAACTTAAATTTAGAATACGTAAAAATGTGGTGTTCATGATCATTTGCTGGACTTTCAAAATAGCTGCAAAATGCTTCGAGTGAAGGAAGTAAGTAGTGCCTGGTAGTGTGGCTCAGAACTTAGTGGTGACGTACCGTACAACGAGATTCTAGTTTTCTGGTGCAAAAAATATATAAAAAATAAAATTATGTCCAGATGTTAATTTCGTCTCGCTATCAAATATTTCATATTTTTATTCTCAGAGACTGCTTTAAAAATAGTGAGTCATTTATTCAAGCAAAAGAGTTTTATTTAAGCAAAAGAGTTTAATTTTGAAATTGTATCCAGATTACTATGTAAATATAATAATAACATTGGATTTGCGTTAACAATATATTTGTCGGCCCATTACCAAATATTTAAACTATTAGAAATATCGAATTATCATAGATGTATCGACCCAAAGTTTATTAAAATTGTTTAAAACAAAACATGTTATTTCCCTGCCTGTTATGTTTATGCCTGTGTTATTTCCGTGCCTGTAGAAAGACGTAAATGCTCTTGATATATGAGTGGTAATGAACAACCGTGCTCCATATTTTATATATTTATTTCAAGACCACAATGTTTTTAGATCTAATAACGTGATTTCAGTGATAAAAAATGGTTTCTATGGTATCAAATGAAATAATGTGAAGGTGGAAAACTTAAACGATCGGTAGTTTTTTTATAAATTGATGGAACAAATATATAACAAATGTGTCCCAACCATTTATAAAACATATGGCTTGAAATAAAACGTAGACTTTTTATAAAATATCTTTATTTTAGCTAATGTTACAGATTTTTCATATTATCTGAAAAAAAATATATATTTCCTATAACATGTTGCTGAACAAATTAAGCAAAATGAACTTCATCAAATCTAAGTAGTCATCTGTGGTACTCAACTTCGATTGGTATAACATAAGTGGACCTTACATATTCGGCAAGTATTATTTGTGCGATTTTCTTGTTTTATTTTGGCGCAGTGCGCGCAAAAAAGTGCGTATCTTTTTTCTTATATTGTTTTTTCCGTGGAGTGAGAGGGTAAGTGTCTCTTCAAAGACTTTCGTACTGCACTTGTCGATGTTGTGGTATGGGTTTTGCTGTCTCACAGTACAACCATTTATCAAACTTGGAGCAACTACTTGTTTCAACTGAAGCTTATAAAATATTGGTACGTTTCCTGTGTCTAGTAGAATCAATTTTCTTACAAATAGTATATGAATTATTTACCGCGATATCGAGTAGATCAAACAAAAGTCGCAAATAATACTTGATTCTTGACCGTCGATCAAGTTTGTAGCACACTTGTGCTGATCCATCAAATCCACACCACCCATTTTTGATTGTAGTCTATTACAATTGTAGGGCGCTTTACCCTGTTTGTATCGAAGGGAGGTAAAAAGTTAGTCAATACATGAACTGCTTTACTATCCATCCACTTTACAAACGTTATACCGTGCAAAGTGATCGTGCAAATGTCCCCACGCTTAATACTGTTATCAGTTCATGTAGATTTTAGTAAATGCTTAGGATTAGTCTGAACAGTTCCGCAAGCATTTATATTCAGACCAATAAGATTGTATTGTAACATAGGTGAATTGGAAAAGTTATCTATATAAATTTCACAGCCAAGTCTTACCAGTTTTCAATCCATATTCAGTCCCACCACTTCGTTTACCCCTATATCAATAGAATTCGTACAAATAACCTGTTGCTGCATCATATCTGCACCACAGCTTGAACCTCCATTTTACATGTATATTTTTTATGTACTGTTTCATTGCATTGTGGCCTTTGAGTTTTACCAAATGCTCGTCAATGGATTGCGTTTTCATTTTGTTGATGGTATTTTGGAATCATATATTTATGTGATCCATTGGGTCGAATTTTATATGCTCTATCGTATTCCGGCTGTTCACTTTACTTCATTACAAAAGTGCATTATTACAAAAGTGCAAGTTTGATTTCAAAACGATGTCTTGGCATTATACTTGATATAAAGAGTACTGCCATGTTAAGTTCCGTAGACCAGTTATCCCTTAATGATGGAGAAATATGGAAAAAGATGGTAACTTATTGATGGGCTACATTATATATATAATATAGCCCATCATTAAGTTCATGTCAAGTAACGCTTTCATTTCTGCATGTCCAACATCAAATTCTAGTCCGTTTTGATGAGCATATCTTACGGATTGTGACGTAATACGTTCAACTAAAATGTGAAAGTTAGTAATTAATTTTTAAAACTTCAAAAGAAGTCATTAAAGCAGTATCCTCTTTTCGCAAGATTCGTAGTTTCCCGTACCCATATTTTCCACCAGAAAACACGTTTGGGGTGTAATTCTGGTTCTATTTGAAAATTGGTTGACGAGTGCGATGTTCTTCTCTGACGGGTACTGCTGTTCACGTTGAAGATTCTGGTGACTGCTCTCGTGCGCGAGTTATTAAATCCTCAATCTCCACTAACTGAAACCCTAGATCATCGTTCTGCGTCAAAAATTTTGATCTTCTTCGTCGAGTTATAATCCATCCTCATCACCACTATTGTCAGCCATTCAAATATGATGAATTTCATCTGAGGTGAGTTTGAAAACTCTTCTACCCTTTTCTAATATAATATACAACATAAAATAATAACTAGTTTTAGGTAAAATAAAAAAAGACACTTTCAATGATTCAATTTTTCTCATACATTGCTTCCCTATACGACCATGGGGACAACCGTCTTCCTTTATTATCTTTGGTAAAATCGTAAAGAAATAAAACACTTAAATGTAGAATTTTAGTATATATTAGTTATCAACTTACCAGATAACGATTACCACACACTGAAATGACTTTTCAAGTTCGTTTTCAAATTTACAGAATACTGTAAAGATGTTAAATAAGACGTGTAACTTTTTCAAAATTTCACGTCAGTATGACAGTTGTCCAGTATAATCATTATAAGAACGATAAAATATCTATAAAAACAAAATAATCAGCAAAATTTTCTTTGAAGTTCAATCTTTTTCATTTTATCCCTTTTTTTTACTTCGGATCCATATGTCCCTCTGATCGTTAAAGGGTTAAGTAATTATTTATGTGGATCAAAATAAAAAAATTATATATAAAGATATTTTATAAAAAGTCTACGTTTTATTTCAAGCCCAATGTTTTATAAATGGTTGGGACACATTTGTTATATATTTGTTCCATCAATTTATAAAAAAACTACCGATCGTTTAGGTTTTCCACCTTCACATTATTTCATTTGATACCATAGAAACCATTTTTTATCACTGAAATCACGTTATTAGATCTAAAAACAATTACATCTAAATTCAATGTATATATATATATATATATATATATATATATATATATATATATATATATATATTTATTAGGGTGTCCCTTATTTTTTAAAGTTTTTATTTTGTAACGCATACCTTCTAATTTTTTTTAATTTGGCCATAAAACACTCGAAAATAAATATTTATCTTATTTGAAGCACCGCAACCCGTGCCGACTTGAGCGCGAAACATGTTCATACAAGTAATGCGGATGACCGGCGCGTACTCGCTCTTGTAGTCATTTGTTACCGAGTTTTCACCGGCGTATCGCTTAATTAACGTGCATAATAGTTTATTTACAAGATGTCAGTGGAACTTAGAAGTAATAAGAAAAATATTTTCTTGGTTGGTGAGATAAATCACCAAATAACGGGTGCAAAGTTGCCGTCTAATCGTCAATTTCTCTCAGTTCTGTTTTTTAATATTCGCGAGGTAAAATTGACTGTTAATGAAAGTGCAAATCTTGTGATTCGTGAGTGCATCATATTTTGGGAAAAAGCTAGAATACCTACCAGAGCTGTACCTAATTGTGTGAAAAAACTTGTGGATCTTTACCATGCTTGGAGAAGCTACAAAAAAAACTGTAAAAAAACACAGGAAATTTATAAGCACCGCGAGGAGAAGTTCCAAAAAGATTTAGATAATTTATTTTATATCGCGCATGCCGATGCTCTACAAAGAATCAAAATAAAGGAAGACAAAATATTTTTACAAAAACAAAGAGAGCCAGGGCGTTCAGGTTGCTTAGCGGGTGTTGACAAAAAGTTAGTTGAGAAAGAAGAAAGAGTAAGGCAGAGAAAACTAGGAGAAGAGGAAAAAAGACTAAAGCATTTGACTGATATTAATTTATTGACTTCAGACACCTCTATCCCACCTCAAGACCTTCACGAACAGTCTACCAGTTCTGACGAAAATTTGTAAGAAAATTTACCTTTCACCTCGCAATCGCAACCCGCGACTTTCCTATCTGCTACAAAAAGAGGAAGGACGTATTTTATTACCCTTGAACTAGTTGCTGCTTTAGACAGATGTCAACTAAGTGTAAGGGATTCTGTTTACATACTTCGGGCTGTTGTAGAACACTTGGTCTCAGTTGTGAAGACTTTCCTATCAACAAGTCTTCTATTTAACGTTTTCGGACCTAAAGGAGAAAAGAGAGAGCAGAATCGATAAAAACTGATTTTCAGAACAACGTGCCTGAAATTGTAACTATTCATTGGGATGGAAAGCTATTGCCCGGTTTAAATGTGACAGGTTCAAAAGAAGAACGCCTGCCAATTCTCATTTCATTCGGAGAAAAAGACCAACTTCTAGCAGTGCCAAAACTCGATAGTTTTACTGGAAAAGATCAAGCTGAAGCTGTTTTAAATGCCCTTTCTGATTGGGATCTCAATGACAAGGTACAGATTATATGCTGCGACACAACGGCTTCTAATACAGACCGCTTAAATGGGGCTTGTGTGCTCTTGGAACAAAAATTAGAAAGGGAATTGTTACTTTTTGCTTGCCGCCATCTTATGTATGAACTAGTACTGAAATGTGTGTTTGAATCAAAGATCCATCAAGTTACTAGCAGTCCCTATATCCCGTTATTTAAAAAATTTAGAGACAATTGGAAGAACGTTAATGCAACTGCTACCGATACATATACTGATTTTGTAAAGAAATACTTTTGTGAAACGATGATTAACGAACGTATTAATTATTATAAACAAGAACTACTGAAATCTATTATACGTGACGATTATCGGGAGTTGACTGAACTGTGTATAGTGTTTTTGGGGGGAGATAATGAAAAGAAATTTAAAATCAGACCACCTGGCGCCATGCATCAGGCAAGATGGATGGCAAGAGCTATTTACTCTTTAAATATATGCTTGCTGTAATCACAGTTATGCTTGCTGCAATCACAATAAAATGAGTGCTAAGGACAAATGAGCACTGCAAGGTGTTTACTTATTTATTGCAATGGCTTATGTAAAGCCCTGGCTTGAGTGCAATTTGGCGGTAAAAGTCCCGAATCAAGATTTATGTTTCTTAAAAACATTGAAAAAATACGAAACAGTCGACCAAGTGATTTCTAAAGCAGCTTTGACCAAGTTCAGCCAACACTTGTGGTATTTATCAGAAGAAATAGTTTTATTTTCATTATTTGATGATGAAGTTGATACACAAACCAAAGCTGATATCGTATCGAATTTACAAAGGGAAAGTTTGTATAATTTTGGGAAGAGATATATTCCATCGAAGGAAGAAATATCTGCTTCTTTGTACGGTGAGTTGAATAAGTGTTTTTTTTTCATTTTATCATTAGAAAATGTGATAATTTTGTTAATATATTTCTTTTATTGTTTCACGAAAACGTTTGAGTGATTTCGTGACCATCAACAGCACAAATTTATTATCGCGGTTAAAAATTGATAACGCTTTTCTCCAAGAAGACGTCTCTTCCTGGGAACAAATCCCTTCCTTTCAGGAAGCTAAAAAAAAAGTTATGCACTTGAAGACAGTCAATGACACAGCAGAGAGAGGCGTGAAGCTCATGTGAGATTTTCATGGATTAATAAGTGCTGCAGAATAACAAAAACACCTTCTTGTTACGTTGTGTACAAGAACGCAGAAAGAACCAACGTGCACGTTATCGATATACGAGAAATAGACGATAACATATTTCAATTATCACGAAACGGATTAAAATATATATTATCATGAAATGATCACCTAGCAAATCTTAAATTATCACTCGCTACTTGAAACTTTAAGCATGTTATCATCTATCATGCTATCATCTTTAACTATCACGTAGCAGACTAAAATAATTTTTTTATTGACACATTTTCTAATGCGATAACGAAAAAAATAATTAAAAAGTCTATGAAATTATGAACGCGACCGTCGAAATGTTTTGTCGGTTAGTTTGAGCATATTTAAAGAAACTAATGTCTATGTAATGTGTAAACAATTTGTCTGCGGTGGAAATTTTCATAAGTTCTAGAAAATTATAAAGATATGCCAGGGAAATGGATTCATAAACAGGGAGAAGAACATAGTGCGTAATAGAACTATTGAAAGATACCTTTCGGCACATGAAACTGCATTTTGTATAACTCAATTATACTTATAAAACTGTCGAGTAGTATCTCGCCTTTTCGTGCAAAGATTTGATGGTGGAATACCTCTAAGGAAACGTGGTAATAAAATACGGAAAAAAACTAGGACCCATTCATTTAAAGTGTACTTTCAATAGATTTTTGTATTTTTGTAACGCTAATCGTTTTTTTTTTTAGATTAAAAGAATGTAAAGAGAAGCTAATAAAAACGAGACGAGTTATGGTTTTACCTAATTTTTCACATTTAATTTACGATTTCTGTTTATATCTAATATTATGGAACAAATCGCCAAATATTTTCATTGATATGTTATCCGCTTCCAAAAAAATAATGTAAAATTCGATACTTTTTACAAATATGGGAGTTGCCAAATTTCTCATCATAACTTTATTATTATCCATAAGAAAAGAAATGAAAAAATGATATATTTAACACTAGCACAAACGTAATATATCTGGTATTATATATATATATATATATATATATATATACATATATATATATAAATATATATATATATACATAATATAGATCGTGATGTCAAAATTAATTATTATTTTATTTACAATATGTCTGTAATTAAATAAAAAAAAATTACAATTCCTTTCCGTTCACAAAATAAATTTTCCGTAACCAAGAATAATTTTACTAGGATTTTACGCAAGAGTAAAATTTAATATAAGTATTAACCGTAAGTCAAAGTATAATATTTCTTTTTAAATCTACGTGAAAAGGATCATAACCACGCCATAAAAACCGTATTACCGCAGTGTTCAACGTTTCCGATTTCAAGTAATTTCATATGTTCATTGACACTCTTGAAGAAAATTCTAAGAAATTTCGTATGTGAAATTTGGTTGAACAATAAATAAACACATATGCTTGAGAAATCTTACCCATCTTTCTACATCGCACAAATTAATAAAAATAGAAGATCATTGTCATGCTATGTTTAGGCGAGAACCCTGATGATAAGATGTTTCTAATTACAACTTTAGTATAACAACTCACTCGTCAAGTTTCATTCCTAGATTGAACGTTATTTTGTACGTGGTATAAACATTTCATTCACAAATTCATTACAACTGAATTGGAGGATATTCATAAATGTTAAGTTATAACTAGCCACATTAAATTTTAACCTATAATCGTTTTTATCCACGAACTACAAGGTAATTAATATTTAAATAAGATAAATTGCAAATTATTTTAAAGACGACCCAGAACTTATGATAGCATTTATTAACAATAATACATCCCAAAAGTAATTACTCAAACTCACGAAAGATTTCTTGGGCAAAATGAAGCTGCGTCTTGTACCATATTTTAATGCTCGCAATACTATCCTGTACTGTCTTATCGGTCACACCGCATTTGGCGAGGACTAATTCATAGTCTTCCTCCTTGATTTGCAGAAAGTCATCTGCTATTGATATGGATAGCATCTAAAAAGAAGCATGTAAAATGGTACTTTGAATTTAAGTAACCAGTATATTTTTTTGATAGGTTGAATGAGGACCAATTATAAGTTCGAATTCCTAATTAGATATTAATTAGAGCTGTTAACTTAATTACTAACCGTAGCTAGTACAGGCTGTAAATAGCAGTATTAAAAATAAATAACTTTATTTGAAATTTTGAATATTTAAAATTTCCAAAATGAAAAAAAAAATAACTTCAACAGTTAACTTGTGACAAAATTCGATGTATTCCCATTCTAATTACTTATCATAATATTAAATTCATAATTATTGAAAACATTGAACACCTGTATAAATATTGAGAACATCCGCGAAATTTTTTTAATTAAATATTAAAGCTGTTCTGCTTGATTTACGTCTCTATGCTGTGGAATACGAAGAGGTAATATGAAATAAATTGCCATTGTTGCTCAGAACTAGGAATATTAATCACATATTTGTTCATATAGTGAAAACGTAATATAAATAAGGAAGTACAGCAAACATTAGCTTCTAGTAAAATATCGCGGATACAAGTTACATCTAAACGAATTTAATTCGTCCACGTATTCATTCCTACGTCTCGCTTCATTCAAATGAATAATTCGAATAATATTATAACATGTAACCCATAAAAATTAAAGCACCTGAAACAGAAATTTATGAAGGAAATAAGCTAATTATTCAGCATTATTTGGTTAACCATAATGTTCACGTACACGTAAAACAAAATATAAAATAAGTAGCCATAGATAATAGATACTAAATAGTCAAGTCAAAGTGTTTCCAAATACTAAAAACGTTTGGATTACCTTATATTATATAATAATGAAGTTGCGGTGAGTGCTCATTTGCTAGGTTCTCGTCGCCCGTTATTTTTTTACTAGTGTAACTTTATTTTAGGTTAAAAATACGTAGAATTGAAACGACAATTTGGAAATTAAAAGACTTTCTTATCGAAAAAATCAAGCGATATTACTACGAACAAACGACAAAAGTATTAACAGCCACATACAAATTTAATGAATGAATAATTATATTTTACAAATATGGTCGCTGCTTTTAGAGACCATCAAGTTTAACTGATAAAGAAGAGCTTACATCGTTAAAATTGTATGATAATAGTTTGAATTGTAATAACAATCGTTATTTAATAAACTTTTAACTTTTCCCACTGTTTATGTAATTCGACGACTTTTCAACACTAATTCGTCAATTTAACTCATAAACTTGACATTTTCTATTATGATTTAACTAATTCATAGTCTTCATAATGAACAAATATCAATAGTTTACACCTTAAAAAAAAGTAGTTACCTTTCCTTATTTACTATTTCTAATTTTGCAAGTAATGTTGTAATTTCAAATAAAATGTACTGACTGTAGGAATTATACTTTACGAATAGTAAAAGGAAAAAAATACTGTTGTTGTATATGTTATACTTCTATTATTTTTCTAATTTATTTAAAAAAAATATAAACTGCGTAACACAAAAAAATAAAAATGATACGGCTATGTGTATAAGTTTTTATTTTGGCGAATATCTTTTTTTTACTCATTATAAGCAGGTTTTTATATATTACGCAATATATCAGATACATTTTGTATTATAATATTCTTAATATGTTTATCGATACCGCTGATTACTTTATACTAATAATGTAATTTGAATAAAAATAAATCAACTAAAAAATGGTATAATCATAAAATAAAAGTTTTATTATCTAAACATTCTAAACTAAAATCTAATCTATAACATATCACTTATGTAATCAATTAAATTTTCTTTTTGAAAATTATTTTCCAAACGATCTTAATTATCAGCTACAGGTATTATATCACCACGTGACCAAATCGCTTGTACGTAATAATAACTTATTTCCATTTTTCAAACCAATATACTTAATAGCGCTGTTTATATTAGCATTATTATTGAATATCATATGTTTACAGTGTTCTGTTTAATCACAATATCATTTGCTATATATGCAGTATTTGGTGTTTAATCATGTCTATAGGACTTAATGATAACATTTGTTCTTTTCTGATTTGTGTTAAATTTGTACTTGGGAAGCTAACTTTCTATATTTATATTTTATACTCTTACTCCAATTGTGAGCATCTTCTTTGAAAAATTATGATATCATTGTTATTTAAACCCGGGTCAAATTTAAACAAATTTTAAAAGCGAATGCATTATATCTATTGATAAAAAACTGTGAAAATTTTTTTAAAAAACTTTTAATATTTGGAGCCAACTCTTATATATGGCCAAATAACTTTTCATCCATACTAAATTGTGGCTTTTTTTCTTTACTTTCTTACTCAATATTTGCATTTTAATAAATATTTACTAACTTTCACAGAAACCTCAATGATTTCCAAAAAACGTTTAATCACTTTTCTTCCAATTTTTGCACTATTTTTTGGTTGTTTTTCCTACCCTGAACTGCAAATAAAAGAGTAGAATATTCAAACAGTAATGTAAATACTAAATATCGCAAACCTTTAAATGAATTGTGTTGTAAATTTGTAATAATTGCTCCATCATAATTACCAATCGTACCTTGGTAAGTACCGTATATAAAGTTTTTTTTTATTTAAGAACAATGGAGTTAGCTACAAACTCTTTACTAACAGTTTATTACTCCTTATAATCATTAATAATACTACAAAATAATTTTTTTAATTTTATGGGATACAACCAAAAATGTATTCGTTCAGGAAAAGGTTTCAAGTTAATACATTCGTAAGTAACTTACTGTAAGTTAATTTTATTAATGTTGGTCTTTCCCAAGGGCCAGACCAAATAGTGCAGGTACCTTCTTGAGAGGGTTAGGGGCTACGCCTGCTTATTTCTCAACGTGCTGTAGCTTCTTCAAGTGGCTCCTCTTAAATAATAATTAGTGATATAAATTATAGGAGACATATTTAATCTTTGTTGAAGTTTATTAAAACACAAATATAATTTCGATAACGATAAGTTTAAACAACGTTCACTTAAAAAGTGTAAAAAAGATTCAATTCTGTTTTCGATTATATGTATTGTAATATTTAGATATAAATTGAAATAAAATTAGGCAAATAATTTGAAACTATGTAAGAATTCAAACAAAAATAAAATCTTACTTACAATGAAAAGTTTTGTTAACGCAACTAGTATACAAAAAGGAATTTCAAAATATTTTTTATAATTACAAATAAAAACTAAAACAAAATTTTAACTTATAGTTAATACGTTACAGAAATTATAAACAAATATTTTGAACACAGAACTCCCATCGTTCCTCCTCCTCCCCGGGCTGCTAGCTAGTCACAGTGGGGCCGAGATAAAACGCTGTTCCGCATAAGAACGTAAAATGCGATTAATTATTTAAAGAAAGGAAAATAGTTAAGATTCAAGAAAGTAATAATCTATTTAAATTATCACCTGTTTTATTTGAGAGTGAATGAAAAAGGTTGTATACATTATTACAAAAGATGACAAATGCACACGCTATGACACAGGTAAAACGAGATATAGATACCATCACAGAAATATCTGTCATAATTTTTAAATATAAGATTTGACTTCTTTAAAATTGTTTATACTTCAATAATACAGTCCTTCACCTAAAACAGTAGTAGAAGATATGAATGATTTTTATGACAGAATACAAGATAAATACTGCTATAACCGAACAAATTTCTCTAATTTTGATGTATAACTTCTACACCCAAATTGGTCGGAGAAAGCATCGGAAACTACTCGGAAGATATTAAGAACTTGCTCATAAGGAAATTGAGATTATATTGGGAAAAATCACTTCGACATGTTTAACCTTCTCACGATAAATAGTATTTAAAAAAAATTATGAAAGATATGGGCATGGCATTTGCTTGAGATATTTGAGTACCAAATAGATTATATTTCTTCAATATGAAAAAAAAACACTTCACAGACATAAAAATATAAAATAAATCAATATTCTTCACTCGTCTTGAACTTCTGTTGCACTTATACGATAATAAAACCAAATACCAAGTCAAATGTAAACATAGAGGAATGAAATATAGAGAGATGGAAGCAAAAAATAATTACGTAGCAACTCTAAACATTTAAATACTAGAAAGTTTGTCTAGAAAAAAAGATAACTTAAAACATGAGAGAAAAAAATGGAAACAGTAATCTATATCCTAAATATTGTAAAAGATACAAACAGTATTAGAAGAAATCGTGATAAACAGAAGAATTAAATTAAGAGCCTTTAACATATAATGAGAAATAGGAGTTAAATATTTTTTTGCAACAATTCTTAAAAATATAAAAAAACAAGAACTAGAAAGTAAAAATCATGGCGATATATATATATATATATATATATATATAAATATATATATATATATATATATATATATATATATATATATATATATATATATATATATATATATTAAGGTATATATATTAAGGATTACAAAGAAAATATTAAGAATTGAAAATTGCTAAAATTTTATTTTAAAGTTCAAATTTAACATTAAAAGTTCACACTAAATATTACGCTGTGACGAGATCCTATATAACTTTTATTTCTGATAAACTACGAAGAAAAACAAATAATTACTTTGCAAAAAACTCTAAATTTGAAAAGAAAATCAGTGATCACATAGTTGTAATGAAAGTATTATAATTATTTACATTTGACAAACAAAAGTATTATAAACAAACAAAAAATTATAGTCAAAAAAAGTATTATAATTATTTATATTTGTAATGAAAATATTACAACTAATTATATTTGACAAATATGTGTAAGTAAATTGAAAAATTAAGAAGAATAAATCCAAATAATACATATATGAATTTTATTAAATGTATAATACGTGGATGATTGCTGGTATATTATTTGTAGAGGATCCCTGATCAATAGTCTCCGCAACACTTAATGTCACCAAGCAGAAAGAGAAAGTACGATGAACGAGTCGTGGTATGTGTACCCTCTTCTATAGATACTATTATAGCACAGGAAAAAGCGGCATTACCAAATACATAGTATTATATCCATATTTTGACACAACACCTTACTAAAACATAAACTGCTAACCTTAATATTAAATGTATAAGGAAATACAAATAGATCAGTATTAACTAAATTAATAATATTAATAAAGTATTCATTAGGTAACCAGTTCTACTTCGTATTATGTTAATTTATGAATGACGTGAACGTTACGGTGTTATTAGCCTTTAAGTAGACATCCGCAGGCAGTATCATCGTGAGAACTTTATTTTGACAGATCCTCGTTTCATGTCATCTTCAACTCTTTACTTCACTTTATGTGAAGATAGCTAAACAGTGGATGTTACAGTTGATGTTATAGATTATTAAAAATTCCGACATGCAGATAAGCGTTAACTCGAGCAAGGTGAAGATTTTGCAAGACGTATTTTGACAAACATAAAAAATAAATCAATATTTCATGGGGAAAAAATATGAAAACATTTCTCAGAAAACATTTTAATAAATACAGAAAAAATCATGTTGTGGCTTCTGTGAGTCTAGTCAACAATCTGTCTTACCTAAATATATTTAATAAAAATCAATGCAGAAGTACGTCCAAACACAATGTAAGTGCAAAAAAGGCAAAGGGTCTGCTACTGTTTGCCAAGGAAAAACCTTTATTCCTACAATCAGATGAAGTTATATACATAGTCGCTTATAAAATTCAGAAATAATTCAATTCGTTATCGTCAGAGCACTCTTAGTTGGCGACACATGTATGATATCACCCGGAGGACTGGAATGCAAACCATATATAATATGCAAATCGAATAAATTCATTGTTGACAAGAAATTCGGCTTCTGTCACTATATTTATGATGGACTGCCATTTCAAAAGTAAGGTATGTTCTGAACAAGGTTATCAATGAGGTAATTATATGAGGTAAATATAAGGTAACCAAAATATGTCATGCCACTAATTTTGTCAAAATGCTAAAAGGGAAATGTAACAGTTACATTTTAATACCCAATAGCAAATATATTGAGCGATTATTAAGTAGATTCAATACGTGCAATTCTATTCTCAAAAATGTTCAACCCCATGTAATATTGCAGAAAAGTGACAGTCCACAAGAGAAAGACCATTCATATAAAGAAGACCAGTAAGCTATTCACAATGTTGGACAGACCTCAAATAATATATAAAGTTAGGTAACCTTAAATAATATATAATGAATCTCACCAGAAAGTAGTAACGGAACTACTATAGAATTCTAAGGAAAATCAGGGGTTGTACTACCCGCATAACGCAAATACCGCTGACTTTATGGCTGTAGGGATATAAACTAGGTGAAAGACACGGAAACAAGATGTTTAATAACCTAGCTATCGTCACCTACTCCAGAGAGTACCAACAAAATATGGTTGCGTCAACTCGCAAACAACTGGAATTCAATGCAATCTGCGCAGTCGCTAACAGGCAGCCTGATTGAAACATTACTAAGTGACTAGCTGGGGTACCCGGCTTCGCTCAGGGAGTTTATATCAGATTGTGTGGTAATTCGAATAAAAGTATAAACTTTAAAATATAAGAGGTGAAAATTTTTTATTGAAAACATATTCTAACTATTCACAATACCTGTTAATAAACAAAATTTTTCATTTTATTATCCAAAGTGTATATGAACAAGTTTTTCGAATTTCCTACTCGAGAGCAAGCTACTTATTGTTGACCGTGAGAAAAGCAGAATTCTTTTAGGTGGATGCCCCAATGTTTTAAAGTTTGTCTTTGCGCTTTGTTAATTATAAAACTACAGGCTAATTTGATTGGAAATTGCAGTCTTTTAAATTGGAATGGCAGTTTAGTAGAGATCAGGGGTATTCTGGGGTTAAATATTATCTATTCTTTGTCCTTTCCATTCATATGTTCGGCTACGTTGTTGTTATTCGATAGCTGTTTGACGATCATCCTTGTTCAATTACACAGTTTCGGTGAGTTGAGATTTCTGAGTAGTATAATCGGAAATCCCATTTTCCGTCGAAGGCAGTGTAATGACGCTCCTGGTACTTGCAAAGAGTTTAAAAATTCTGTAGAGAAGTTGATAATTTCTTCAATTTCACTATCGTATCGATCTATTTGTATATTTTCTCTTCACCGGGAATTTTCTTTTGAATGTTAAAGTTGATATCGTCGACTATATTATTTTTAGTTACCAAAATTGCCTTCTGAAATAGCCACTCGGGTTAGTATAGTTGTGAATAATTTGGTCGATGAGTTTGTTCTCAGTAGTGGCTATATTGCAGAAATCACTACTGAGTTCAAAGAGGCTGGTCGTCTGGTCAGTAGCAAATATGCCTTCCCTATTTGTAAAATTTTTGGGCTAAATGTGCTGTTGTTACGTCTTTCGATAGTTCTATTCTTATATTTTTTGTTAATCGCAGTATTTTTATGTATAGCTAGAGATGTGATTTTGTTTTGAGATGTGATTACCTCTGATCATTAAGTGGTAAGTATAAAACTTCTTGGAAGTGACATTTTTATATGTTTCTACGCCTGTTTCACGTTGGATTTGTTTCACAAAAAAATTATATCCGTCCTCTCCGTGCAGAAATGTTAATGGATATTAGAGAGCATCATATGAATGGTGTATATCTGCAATGCTTTATAGTCCTTCTTTTCTTCGTTGCACAATTATATCATGACTTATGTTTTCATTGTCTACAATTACAATGGCGACCCTGTTTATCTGAGGTGCATTAAAACGACGTTCTTCTCTCTAGGCGATCTCTTGTCAGCTCGAATTATAACCTTATAGTAATAAGAAATCATTCGGTCTAGTGCTGTTTTGAATATGTGAATAAATTTATTGTGTTTGTGTAAGATCTTCCGTATATCTTGGATTATTTTCATTGATGATTGCGCATCGTTGATGAATTTTTATTTCTTTATTTCTGGTGAGATATACGTGCAGAAATTTATAGTCGTTGTTGGGCAGTGGTAGTAATGGTCCCATTTTGTGATAGATTTGTCCTTGGATGGAAAAAACATAATCGATTTCATTTCTGTTTTTCTTGATCGAAGTGGCATCGGAAGAAGTTATTTTTATTTTATATTTCGAAGGAAGTGTTTTGATTCTGGTGTTTCCCTGGTCATGTAATACATACATTTCTGCGGAGGTGAATCCAGTAGTGGTAATCTTTCCCTATTGAATTTTTTCGCGTTGCAAAATTGGCACATGGTATCCATTTTTCCTATTACGACGTGTTTTTATTTGTTATATTTTTTCGTCGAGTCGTAGTGGAAGGCTTCGTTTGTCATGTTTTACAGTTTACTTGTTCCTGTCGGTGTTTCTCGTAGGGTAATATTTTCATGAGTGGCTTACGTTCGCAGTCTTTTATTTTGAGATTTTGTCGCAATTCTTGATTCTTTAATTAGTTCATTTTGTTGTTCTTGTTCTTTTTGTTTTCGCCTATTTGCTTCAGAACTAACAAGATCTCCTTTTCTTTTACATTTGAGATTGTATACAATATAAATCGAATTAATTTTTGTTAGAAATACACTAAATACTTTATTTTCGATTTCATTCAGTAACTGTGTCACTTTAATTGCTCACACTTCACTGTTTGTTTTTATTTACTCACTGAACTTCACTAATAAGAAACTGACGTTTGAGCCCACGACGAATCTTGCTTTATATACCCCTACCAACAGATAACCCCACCCATGTAAAAAAGGCTTCAAATGGTTCACAATGTTCCAGAACATTCCACAATATTAGAGAGTTTTCTGGAATATTCCACAATGATTTGGGATACTCCAGGATGTAACCGAACGTTCCAGAATATTCCTAAATAGTTTACTACCTTCCAGAATATTCCGGCATATTCTGGAATGTTGTGGAATGCTCTCGAATACCCTCGAATGTCCTGGACTGTTATAAAAATTTCAAATGGGCGAAACTTCTATCTCTTAAGCACGCCTTTTAGATAAAAACGGAATCCTTCTTTATGGATGGGTGATAGAGGGCTACCATAACATATTACTCCCTTGATCGTACCGGGACTTGCTGCAGGCACATTGTACATTTATTTTTAAAATATATATTGATTAACATAGATTAAATACTTTTGAAGTAACATTGTTTGATAAATTAATTGTTTACAGTCTATAAGTACTGTGCTAATTGTTTATTTTTATTTAATATTAAGGTATTATTAAGCCCTGCAATTCACTATACTTAACGGAATGTATTCGCTAATGAAATAATGGTTATTAACGTTCCGTTTAAAAATCAGTATATAGTGTCTCACTGGCGTTTTTCAGATCTTTGTTGTTGGTTAAAGTAACACATACTAAAGCTTTGTGCATGCTAACACTATTATTTTGGCTTAAAGAAAAAAGTATCATACAATTTTCCGAACAGAAATAAAAGTACTGAGCTACGGTGACAGTAGATGCATTCATAATCAACGGTGACAGTAGATGCATTCATAATTAACGGCGACAGTAGATGCATTCATAATCAGCGGTGACAGTAGATGCATTCATAATCAACGGCGACAGTAGATGCATTCATAATCAGCGGTGACAATAGATGCATTCATAATGAACGGTGACAGTAGATGCATTAATAATCAGCGGTGACAGTAGATGCTTTCATAATTAACGGTGACAGTAGATGCATTCATAATCAACGGTGACAGTAGATGCATTCATAATCAACAGCGACAGTAGATGCATTTTATAATTTTTCTCTTTTCCTAATTTTATAGCGTATTTTGTCTCGGTTGCGAGTTAAGTTAAATTTATTTGTAGTATCTCTTTCAACATCAGCCTCAAATTGTCCATTAAAAATGTTATTATTTCTTTAGGCAGTTGAAAGTATTTTACGAAATTATTATTCGAAACATTCGCGAATAGATTTTACTAGCATTTCTGTAAATGGAAAATAATTTTCACGCAATTATATATAAAACCAATTCCACTAAAGTTAATATGAACATAATATTGTCGGCTGATATATATTGAATAGAAAGATACGAATTTTCTAATAAAAAACTAGTGAGCTAACGCCTATCTAAAAACCATTGCCAATTAGTCCCAAATATTTTGAAGAAAACCCTATTTAAATCGGGCAAACCCATTTTGGAGATAAATGGGAACTTTAGATTGCACACACAAACAAACAACCTCTCACCCTAAACGCATATACCTCCTCCGTTTCGTTGTGGGTAAAAATGACAAAGAATGAAAATTTGTAATATAGAATTACATCACTCGAATTAAGTGAAGAATGGCAAAAGAAACTTTGAAAAATGAAGATGTTGCCAAATTTTTTCCAGCGACTATTTCAAAGATTGGCATCTCAAAATTGCCACCAAAAGTTGAAATATTATTTACCATTTGGCCAAAAAACTGAAACCCCAGATCATAAGTCGTCTTGATATATTACGCAACTACATATAATTATGAGATTGGATTCCACAGTACGAACTAATGCTGTTCTTAGTACTTAATTAGATACGTCAGTAAAAGTATTATAGATATCAAGGTTTTGAGAAGGCTTGTGGTATTATCATTATAGTGAAGTCAGAACACATTGAGCAGGTTGTGAAAAAACAAGTAGGAAAAGTAATCGATGAATTGAAAGATAAAAGATATTGATACAATTCTAGATTAATTATGCAAAGTATTAGGAAAGAGCTCGCATGAGCTGACGGGAAAGCCATTAAGAACGAAGTTGATGTTCAGATATTTAATTCGCTAGTACCTAAAACCGAAAGCGATTTAGCCCTTCCTCTTATGTCAGAAAATAAGTCAAAATTTGAAGTAACGGAGAACGTCAAAAGTTGGTTTGAAAACTGAAATTGAAACTAATAAAGAGGTGCTAACGAATGGTCATGATGAAAGAAGCGCCCGCTCCACAGGTAAATTAGTGAAAACAGTTATTTTGCACGTTCCTGGCGTAAATTGCAAAATTAATGGCTACATGGTAATGCTAAATACTAAGGAACTTTTGAAGGAATATTTAAAAATAACTAAAGAGAAAATGAGAACAGTTTTTGATCCTCGTTTACTGATTGCATTAAGAGAAAAGTATTTCTCATTTTCAGCTATCAATAACCATTGTGCACAATTTGGTTTAACTGGGGCTCTCTGAGCGATTCATCCTGCTACTTGGAGAACCTATGTAAGGGATTTGTTTAATTTGACTGCTCTTAGAATTAAGGTAATTCTGAAGCCTTTAAACATATCAATAAATGATTTTCCCACATCTACCCTAATGGTACCATACCCGATTTTCCAATTGAACTAAAAAGTTTCTGGTGAAGTGAACATTAACAACATTATTTTTATGGAGCAATCAGATCTTAAAGAAGGTTGATACAATAATATTGACACTTAGTTCCTAACTAGACACTTAGATTGCGACAAGCTGGAAATCTTTTAAAATCTCAAAAGTTATAAAAACTAACGCTAGCCGAGTAGAAAAAATAAAATATTTATGTGAATCTATAGATAAGGCCAAAAAGCCAAAGGTTTTCATACATTGGGTAGCAAAACCATTCACAATGGCAGTGAGGCTATACGAAGTATTATTTCAACGTAAGAATCCAAAAGATGCTAATGGAGTATCTGTGGTTTCTCAATCCTCTGCAGTCAAATCATTTGTACTGTAGCTTATGTTGCAATAAAGTGTGTGAAAGTATATTTCAAGTTCCAGTTTGAACTACTCTTTTTAAGTTATTTCTAAAGAAACATGATACAAGATAAGGCTGATTGTTTTATGTATTGTTAGCCATAAATAATTTATCCGTATCGATACTTGGTTAACTAGAGTTAATACTGCTCTCTGTACAGTCGTGTATGTATGGTTCAATGTTATAGTAAGGTTATTTAATGATCGAGCTTCTCTAAATTTAATTAAAATTGCACATTATTTTTCACAGCATAATTAAAATTAAAAATAAAATAACGAAAGTATGTACGTCACAAAACCTGAAGGAGGAAAAGAGAAAATCGCTTGATTATTACTGAGTGATATCTTGAAACAATGGCACGCAACAAACCGTATCACTAAACATTTCAATCACGCGCACAATAACTCAATTACATTTTACGTATTTTACTGGAATGTACATGCTCATTTGTTAATTCATTCATCATCCGTGAACCCCTATTGCACCATTTCTTTCATAAACACTCATGACATCTTTACATTTTTCAAATTTTTTATCCCTTTCAAGTAAAATATTATACTTCAGTACATTATTTCTCAAATCTCCGGAAATGCAGTGAATCATATATTATAAACAAATTAGCGCCTAAAAGTCTAACAACATATTATTTCAACACTCCTAATATACCCATCTGCAAATAATTTATCGCTCCGCTACTTGTGGTACCCTGATCAAATATTAAAGTTAAGGGTTCCAAATTACACAATTTGACTACTTTTTTCAAAATAATACTCAAACGATGGGTGGAGTGGTACCTGCAGAAATAATATGCAAACACTGGCTTCTCTGGCTCACAAATACCTCCTAACATAAATATGACAAAACTCTAGAATGAACTGTTAATCTGAATACTCACTATCAGCAGACTTTTGCTCCCTTTCACCCTCAAAATTTACAATATCACCAATAATTTGTTTTTTCTGGACAATTAAAATTCATATCGAAAGATAAAGTCATAAAAATAATAGAATAATATTTTGTACGATAACCCCATTAAGGAATTTCCTTTTTTTTTAAGAAGTTACGATGTTATTATTGTTTAAATATTGACCAAATTTAACAAATTCTAAAACCGAACGAAATAGACCTATCAATGACACTATGAATATTTTTGTGGCAGCTTATAAAATACCAGTTTATGGATGTGTATTGCGGAATAAAGTAACTTTTTATCAAAGCTGATGAGTTTTTACCCCAGTAGACGTGCAGAATATATATTCAGCTCTTCATCACCGATATTGTTCAACCAATTCAACAATTCTTCGACGTTCAAAATCAGAGAAGGGTATTTATTAGATATAAGATTTAGATGTAATTGAGATAAGATATTAATAAATATTTTGAAATGAATAGAAATAAATTTTAACTTACGATGGAAATGATGGAAAAGAGATTTATGGCTACAACTCACCATGTTAAGAAAATGTAAAAAGAATAATAGAGTACTAATAAAAGAGTAAAATATAGTATGTATTATACATTTTAATTAAATATTATGATTTAATATAAAACATTTGCAAATATATTCAAATTAAGAAATTGTAATCGGACAAGCCATTTCAAAAAGAGATGTTGCTCAATTTTCATATCATAAAGTACTAGGTTGTTCTATATTTTGTAAAATATATTTAAGCATAACTATATAGTTATGATAATATAGATAGATGTATTCTAAGTGTGTCAAAGAGATGGGATTTTTGCATTTCATTTTGAATATTTCTAGGAAATAGTTGCGCTTGCTAGTTGCGGCCGCAACTGATCCGCGGGTGACAAAAGTACCTACTTAAAATATAAAATTACCTGTAATGTTCTAAGCAGATGAAAATCCTACAGGTATTTAATCGCTTTAATCATTTTGGTTAATTTATGTTGAGTATCTTTATTATTATACAATGAAAGAAAGAAGCTACGAAGAAGACGCAAACAAAAACCAAAGAGGAAAACCATAAATTTAAAATTTAATTAATCGAGATTTTTGCGTTTATTCAAAACTAAAATGACTGACCTGTGTTATTAGTTAAAAAAATGCGTGCATAAAAAGAAATAAAATTAGAACGGACAATTTAAAACTAAGCACGTTAATTAATATTAAATATCCTCTCCTTGATGCAAGGAAAGAAGTCGTTAAGGAACTTTGCAAGTGTCGAAAAAAGTAAAGTTCTGTATTTAATTACTGAATGCCATCTTCCAACTATGTTAACATTGCAAGTTTTGTGGACAATCAGTTGCCGAGAGAAGAAAACTATATAAAGATGAATAATATATAATAAGCAACCAAGTCAAAGGTCTTAATCGGTTTTAAATTTATCAATACCAAATGACCGGCATGAGAAACGGATTTGACGCTATTATGAGAGAAAGAAATGATCACGAGTTATTTACTTACTATTGCGTCACACATCAACAAGTGTTTCTATGCATGAAGCCATTTGCGAAACAAAGGACGGATAATGCCCAATATGTATGGAGTTTATGGCCTATTTGTGAACATAAACGACTGATATATTATATTTTAGAGTATAGCATAGCTTAGTGGAACAGTTCAGTCAGCATATGTATATATATATATGTATATATATATATATATATATATATATATATATATATATATATATATATATATATATATGTGTGTGTGTATAAATGTGTATAAATTTTCATTAACCCATTCCTACTTTCACATTACGACACAGAGAATTTTTTCAGTTGAGGCAGTGGACGTACTCGTACTTGTGTCTATCATATTAAATATTTAGATGAAAATATAATATATGCAATCGAGAAAATTTCTAAGGACAAAAAAGATCAAAAAGTTAAATGGATGCAAAGAGTAATCGTTTATATGTTTCGTATCTCATATTTTTACGAGTAATTGTTCATATATTTTGTAATCTTCATATTGTTAACACTTGGCTGAAATTGGCATTCTCTTTTGTAAAGTTTTGAAATTGGTGATAACAATACGAACATCGTTATAGGTTAGGCTTATTTTATTTTTAAATTCAGAGTTAAACTTCTGACGCACATAAAATATATTGGTCATAAGGAGGAAACATTTTCAAAATATTAGCTTTCTTTTCAACAGAATTGAAAGCATTTTTTTTGAAAGGGACCACTATATAAATGTGGGTATATATATATATATATATATATATATATACACATATATGTATATATATGTATATATACATATATATATATATATATATATATATATATATATATATATATATACATATATAATTTAACTGCGCAGGTGGGTGTTTATAAATAATCTTATTTCCTTTGTACAAAGGGACTTCTATAATTCTGGTATTCATGTTGCATTTCAACTATTCTTAAGTATTGTACGTACAGATTTACCAATCTCAGTTTGCTATTTAATATTGTTCACTAAAACTTTGAAATGCGTAAAACAACTGTAATATTTTAATGTTTTAAATATTTTATATTTAAGGTGAGCGCTAGAGCTGAGTAACACTTACTCTCTTGCAAAAAAACAGCCTGCAAGTATTTTAAAATTTCAATGCCCACCCAGCCCTGGCGATATGGACTATTTTGTCCTTTGCAATTACATAGAATGCTTTATTTTGTCATCTTTACTTTCCATATATAGAAAAGCCTATTAATCAACTATCCTACTCAATAAAACATGTAACTCTCATTCGAAAAAATCACGTAGATCATCGTCGTCTTTCATTTCGTGCTATGTAGAGAAATTTACCAAATTCAAGGAAATTAAATCATAGAATAAATAAATAATTAAAATGATTAAAAAGATTCTTTTAAAAACAAATTGAACTACTCATGTAATTAAATCATGGAATAAATCAAGGAGATTAAATCATGAAATAAATAAATAATTAAAATTATTAAAAAGATTCTTTTAAAAACAAATTGAACTACTCATGTAATTAAATCATGGAATAAATCAAGGAGATTAAATCATGGAATAAATAAATAATTAAAATTATTAAAAAGATTCTTTTAAAAACAAATTGAACTACTCATGTAATTAAATCATGGAATAAATCAAGGAAATTAAATCATGGAATAAATAAATAATTATAATTATTAAAGATTCTTTTAAAAACAAATTGAACTACTCATATAATAGAACGCGTGCATTTAAGTTACGTGTTGCTAAGGGGGCAATCCATTATGGTATATTGATAATCGGTAAAAGTACTAATAAAAGTTACAAGAAAACAGCCCAAACCATGTTTAGAAAAATAAAAACCATTTTTCGTTACTTTTTTGTACGGCAGATATTCGATACTTTAAAACTAGAAAAAAATGGTTTCTTTGTGAATATATTTACGTTATAAAACTGCTAATTTCCGTCTAAGTATTCAAATGAACATACCTATAACTTATTAATATAGAAGTTGATCTCTTCCCATACCGTGAGTCATAACACCGGAGTATTCAACAGAATTGTACATTGTGAAATAAATATAACTTGGTTATCACTGATAATTAGTCAATGCATCCAAAAGCTATGAATATCCAGATAGCCTTTAATCAAAATGTACCAATAAAGAAAACAGAAAAATCAAGTGTCGAACTTGACGCTCGGCACGTGTATTAAATTCGTTTTAATACACGTGCCGAGTGTCAAGTTTTCAATTAATATTGTATCGAACAAAAAATTGCCGCGAAATACCTATAACAGCGATAATTTTTAAAAAGTTTTTGATTTGAAAAGTTTTCTGTTTACGACGGTCGCTTATGTTTATGCGTTAAAAACGAGTAAAAACTTAATTAAAGTATTTGCAGATAGATTACTTTGAAAGCTGCGCGGTTGCTAGCCGAGTTTACATTCGACGTATGGAATATTAGAGTCTAGACGAATACCACAAGAAAATTTAGGTAAATACCGCGGTGAGATAATTATACACATTGATTTTTAATATGTTACTGTACCGAAATGTTTGCAACACAGTAGTTTTATCCTTGTAACCACCATCAACTACTTTTCGCAGAAAACAAATTTAAAAGGGGATAATAACATATTATAAGGAACGTAAAATGCTAATAACAAGGATACATGAAATAAAGTATGATTCTACAAGCATGCATAACAAGGATACATGAAATAAATATTCAAAAATTTCAAATAATCCAAAGCCAGTAATTCTTGTTGTTCCCGACTACGGCAAGGTTAAAAGGGAGGAGTTATATTTTATCAGTCTATATATATATATATATATATATATATATATATATATATATATATATATATATATATGGGTATGTGGATATAGATGTTTCATCTCAGGGACCAAATCCGAGGATTTGTTCTATTATTAAGAATATCAAAGGCTACAAAAAACATTGTAATGCCCACTGACGTGGTGAGGTGATGGCCTAAAAATAGTATTTAACCATGTCGAAATGAGTATCACATTAAAAACCTGAATATTGAATTCGCAATGATAGATTGTTTTCACTATACAGAGTGCTCGGCGGTGAGAACTTTGAGAGGAAATCAATATTATTGTTAAAAATATTTGTACAGAAAATTAATATTATTGCTAAATATTTTCTGCTCAATCGTTTTTAATTTTAAAATGTCTACATAGTTTATAAAGCGCACAAGCTCTTAATGCTGGTTTTGTATTTTTTCATCGACAGATTTTAGTATTTCATGCTTTTATTTTACTACCTACGACAAATCATGCTTAAAATAAAAACCAGTGATAAAAAGAATACAACTTAAAAAGAAAACAATGAATTTCACATCTTCCTCATAACGAGCCTTAAACACGATAAATGTGCTACTTAATAGATGCAATGCCAATAATTATTGGAAAAAAACTGAAATTAAACAAGACCATATTGATAAGGATCTAAATAAAAATGTAATAAATCATAGGTCGCAGAAACGGAAAAAAATTGAAAAATGAGTTATTTTCAGAAGCCAATTAAAGAATTAAAACCTTGCCAACATATTTATTGAAAATGTAAAAGTTACAAATATTCAAAACAATATAAACTGAAACACGGAGGCAAATTAAAGTATTAAAACATTATCAACACATTGATTGAGAATGTAAACGTTACAAAGATTCGAAACAATTATAAACTGAAACGAGAAGGCAAATTAAAGTATTAAAACATTATCAACATGTTGATTGAGAATGTAAACGTTATAAAGATTCGAAACAATTATAAACTGAAACGAGAAGGCAAATTAAAGTATTAAAACATTATCAACATGTTGATTGAGAATGTAAACGTTACAAAGATTCGAAACATTTATAAACTAAAACACGGAGGCAAATTAAAGTATTCAAACATTATCAACATGTTGATTGAGAATGTAAACGTTACAAAGATTCGAAACAATTATAAACTGAAAACAAAATTGTGTTAAAATTATTGGATAATTTTTTAATTATTTCCAAAATATCAAAAGTATGATTTATTATTTTACAACTAATTACTAGCAGTGTATCTAGATAGTTGTGTATAAAGGTGATCACAGAATAAAGCGAATAGAAAAAAAACTGTCAAGCACGAGTAGAATTTACATTACAATTGAATACATTAGGAAACTTATAATTATTTAAAGTTACGTAGTCTTTCAATTAACCTATTTACACGCATTGATTGTTCAAAACGTAATCATATTGCCTACGATGGGTTTTGTATAAATAGAAAAATATATAATTCTATAATATATAATTCAGAAATAACTGATTTTTGCATTTTTCCCTTTACGTGTGCTGAAAGAATTCCCGTTATACCGACCTTCAGAAGTTTGTAGAAGGACTGGAATATTGATGATCAGTGAGTAAAATTATTGCAACAAAAATATATATTTTAAAGGACAATTCATATCTTCTTGTGTAAAATAAAATATTTAAATTTCTATTTCAATATAAGAGTATAGGATCCAAGCATAAGATAATTATTTTAACTTGGTATCTAAGACTATTTCTTAGAAAAAGGGTTTTCACAGACAGGTGCTCAGACGGAAAAACAAATGACACGGTAAGGATTCGACTTTTCCCGTCATGAAGGACAGAATCTTAAACATTTCACAAATGGGCCTAATATCTGCTTGTTTTTAACACCGAATGTGGCATGGGTCTATAATTTTTAAGCACAGTACAGTACGTGCAGTTGTAGGATACACTTTTTTATACATTTTTTTGGATACATACGGCACATGTCATCTCACTAAGGATCAGCTGCGCGACTCCTTTGCGGCGCCGTAATAACCAAAAATGAGTTTTCTCTCACGGCGATGGTTACTATGGTTTAGTGTTTTATAAATATTTTTCAGTTTTACTTTTTCTATTATGTTATAACACAAATAATATTCATGGAACTACTTGCCCAAATAATAGTTGAAATATCAAGTCATATTTTGCAACGCCAAGTGGAACCGAACGTATAGCGATAGCCTTATTGTCTAATTGATCACCTTATCCACTAAAGAATTAATAATTATTTCGCCCTATTGGATTTGTAAGGGAAAAATTATGGAATTATATATGTAGTCTTTACCATTATTTATAGATACCTGGAATCGAAATATACCCTTAGTTTAGGAAATTCTATTTAGTAATTAAGAGAAGTCCTAATCATTAGCTCCAATACGCTTAAAGTAATTGTATCGTAAATGTCACCACATCTAAGGATACGTCATTTGATCCGCTGTCTACCAGTTACTTTTGTTAAGATTAATTTGTTAAAAATATAATAATTTAATATAATTTAATAGGCAATAAAATTATTGCCTTTCAATTGATAAATTTTATATTATTTAATTTGTTTACCATTTACATTTTTTTAAGAAATTTCCGTGATTTGTAGAAGCGTAAGAAAATAATTTTTATCGTAAGAAAAAGATTTTTATTTAATTTGTGAAGAATACTTACCGCCTTCATATAAAACACAATTATACGTTGTATCGATCATAGGTTTAGGGTCTTTGAGGGAGCGGCGTGCCGTGAGTCCCGAGTTCGACTTCCGACCAATCGTCGAGCGTGGCTGGAGCGGTATTTGTAATTGCGTGGCTAAATGCCACAGACAAGTGACAGGCAACAGCGTCACTGGTGCAAGAATAGGCAGAGTGGGGATTATGGGCATTGTGTCTTATTATCACGTACAAAGCCTGTGTTTGGCAAGTACACAAGTTTAGTGAACTGAAAAAGGTTCATGATGATGACTAGTTGATGATGGTTATTTATGACCTATAAATTATTTATTTTCGTGACTGGCAATAAGGAAATATTACAATCACAATATTTTCAAACACCTTTGCACAGCTTCATGTAGCCTGCTTCATTATCAGTCTAACCCAATCACAATCTGTCCATTGCCTCGAAATAATCATTATATCCGTGTTTGAATTCCTTGTCTTATAAGATAATAATTTTCCACTGAAACTAAATGAAATATGTATATTTCACTTAAAATCCTACATATAACAATATATCATAGTAAACACACGCCGTTATTAAAAGACACTCCGTTATATTTTACAATCAATAGATGGCAGTTAAATAAATTTGAGATATATAAAACATACTGAATAATGACACTTATGGACACAGTATATTCCCTTACATGGAAATGAATGTAAGATTGTACTAAGTCTTCAATGTACCGTCGAAGAGAAAAATGGCAATGAATTTTTAAGTTTAATAACACTATTACCAAGTATGAGTTGATAAACTGCTTAAAACATTAATTCTGTAAAAACTATTACTTCTAGAATTTCTGGTTAACGGACAATATCAAAGGACATATGCTTTCTTAATACGCTAAACATAATATAAGTTATAGTTTAGTACTTAATATCAATTAAATTTGCTATTATTTACTTATAGTTATAAATTTTCTTGTAGTATTCTTTCATATTTCTTTGCGTTTGATTCTCAATTTATAAACAAGGCATTATGGTTACTTTCAAGAACCTAGAAAAAATTTCTCAGATCTTTAATATCTCTAAAATTTACGCACTTCCAAAAAAAGTTCATCGAGGAGTAAGGATATGCAAGAATTGCATTATTTAATTTGAATACGAAAGGAAAGTTTTTAGGCTCTTGGTCACTAGGCAGAGTATAAATTTTTGGACATATGTGTAAGCAAATCTTAAAAATATTCTTGTAATACTAACTCTAAATTATTAATTCTTTATGTCAATCTCAACACAGCAGTAAAAAAGTGTCGCTCGGCAGCAACTCATTTATAATAAGCAACATAAGTAATCAAGCTATCAATATATTTGATATATATATATATATATATATATATATATATATATATATATATATATATATATATATATATATGTATATACATATATAATTGATAACAGAAAAGTACATGCTGCGTTCTAAATAAGGCGGTTTAAAAACTAAAAAAGAAAAAAAAGAAGCATGTATTCTTTGGAAGCAAAACTTTATTGACGAAATATAAAATTCCTTTGAAATAGATAAAATTATAACAAATTATCGAATGAATATTTGCGTTTGATACTAAAAATGATTTAAGTCACTACCTTCCATTCCATTCCTCATAGTGATTTATAGCCCGATATAGATTTATAATCCCTTATATACGGTGTTGGTAATTTGTGATTGTGAAATTTAATAACTATGAAAATAATTTTAGAATAGGGAAAACAAAAAACCTGTGGCGCATACAGTAGATAATAGTGAAATGTGTCATTAAATTGTTAGTAAGGGTATGGGGTTACAGATCTGTATCTGGTTATAAATTTTTATGGTGATAATGATTAATTTTTATAACGACCAAACAATTATTTGACTAGAATTTGTAACGTTTTGTAAATTAATTTTTATGTTAATAAAAATATTATATCTTCTAATTTTTAATCGTTAACTTAGAAAGGTGTTGTGCACAATATTATATCCCACTCACATGCACTATATAAGTAGTGTCCAAATCGTTTAAAGCTGAACGCGGAAGGTACTGATGT
Organism: Druceiella hillmani; assembly: GCA_039881145.1. Taxonomy (NCBI): domain Eukaryota; kingdom Metazoa; phylum Arthropoda; class Insecta; order Lepidoptera; family Hepialidae; genus Druceiella; species Druceiella hillmani. Next base: position 6,428,400 of record JAYKKI010000009.1, read on the forward strand.
TGATAATATTTTCCCAGTCTTTACTTTTGCACTGTAAAGAATTGAGAATGAAAATATCTAAAGAGCAAGTCAAATTTTGATCTTCGTCTGTGATACATTTCTGACTTTTACAAAAATCCACTGTATTTATACATATCAGTTATATTACGAAACAAAAGAACACGACCGATTTTTAGGGAATTTACCATCCGAAATCTCTTTATTTTTTTGTAGTTACATCAGATAATTAGGACTTTCAAAATTTGTAAACAAATAGTCGTTTCACAAATTTTTAAATTTTTTTTCTGTTGAACTTTGGAACTGCTTTGACGTATGTAACTTTTCATCTTTAGTTAAAAGAATTCGAGTTACTTTAATACCAAAAAATTCGACTATTACCAAATAATAGCAAGGAATATTCGAACAGATCGTGTACATTAAGTCCACGCAAAATCATCAAGACTCAAAGATACTATCTTCTATCAGGTAATGAACTCATAATTAAACCTTAGTTTGAGTTCATTACCATTTTATCTTTTCGTTTCTCCATGATATATCTCATATTTAAAACAAAACGAACGTACTGTCACGAATAGCCCTATCGCTATTATATATGGACTATGCTGTTTTCATAATTCATATTGTTAAAGTTTCCAGCAATAACCCTTTTTCATGTGTTAATTTATTGCTTTTATTACAAACAAGTTAAAAAAGAAGCTAGCGTGAGGAAACCAAGGATACTTTTCATGTGTTTCTTTTTTATTTATATTGTTACGATTGCCCTCTATCATAAGAATAATTTCTAAAGCATTCACATAGATAAACATGGCAAAAAATAACATTAAGAAATAATTTTTCTGCCTAAGTTATACCAAAAACGAGAACATGTTGTATAAAAACAAAGGGACATGAAAACCATATCTATATTGTACATAATAATATTTGTATTAAATGAGCAGGCATGTGTAATTTTAAATGTACCAACAAAATTTGGAAAAGTACGTGTTTCACTTTCAAGGATAGATTAACAGAAAATAGAAAAAGAGCAAAGGAACTTATAAAAATGAGACCCTTCTAATATAACCTGTATATTCATCCATAGGTCGCAGCCAGTTTTTCTTCAAAAATCCTTTGACGTAGGCGCTTTAAAAATTAAAGTACTCAAAATAGCTTTTTTTTAATTTCAAATATCCTGTGAGATATAAAGTGATATCTGTTTTTTTATAATTATGTGGAAGTTCGTTCTAAAGACAGTGTTAAAATTATTTCCAAAAAGCAAATACACCCCACTCCTGCCATTACCCTTTTAAAGGAAGTTATGTTAAAAACAGGCTTACTGGAAGTTTGCACACATTTTACCACAAAATACAGCGATAATTCTAAATCTTAATTTTAGGAAATTTGCACCAGTATTAGGCAAATTTAATCACATGGTGCAAAATATTATTAATACTAGTAAATATAGAAACGTAAATCAACTTTTTCAATAGAGCCAATCATAAAATTTGCGAAAAGAAGGTATTTTGTATTGCTATAGCTTGTGGGGAAAGTTGCCATTTAACCATTCATGTTGTTGCAACCATTGTTGCAGAATCTGTATCCAACATAGAATATACAAAATGGTCAAAGAAAACTCATAATTTCTTATCATTTAAAAAAAATTTAATTAATGAATAATTTCTTATTTTATAATTTATTTTCCTCAATTTAGTTACAGGTATGTAAATGTTTTGTGTTAGTTACAGATATGTAAATGTATACTTAATCAGCTAAAACTTGCTATTTATTTCACAGTCTTAATATTTAATTCATTAGAAACGTAACATCTTTATTTATATTCGGCAACCCGTCGCCAGTGGTCCGAATACTTTCCCTGAGATCACTTAATGTAGCCCTCTGTAGAAAAAATATATTCCGGGTTTTGAAACATGGTTAGTAAAATTAATTTTTTTTTAAAAACATCAACACGAGCTCGCAGATTTGCAGAAAATACATTTGGAATAATGGCTAGTGTTTTTGTTTTGTTGAATAAACCAATGCTACTTAATTCCGGTGAAGCAACGTTAGTTTTTATGACCTGCGTTCTTCTATACAGTTTTTTAAGAAGAAGCAATACATCACGAATTTTGTACGCACGATCAGACGCTTTCGATACTGAAGCAGGTGGAAATATAATGCGAGGCTGTTGGCGCCAAGATATAAATCATTTGTCGTCGCTATTATCGATCTAAGAATTCCTCGAAAACCCATTACGGATGCACAAGAAATTAGAGACGAATTTGCAGAGTAGCAAAGGTTAATACTAATGGGAATATTGAATACAATAAATAGGATGTTGAAATGTACGTACCTGAATTGCGTGAATAAAATTGGTATATATATATATATATATATTTCCCGTGCCGTATCTTTCAGGAATACAGCCATTCTATCATAGCCAAATCAGTTGGGATTATTAATACTGTCAGCACTTACTCTGCTTTTAATGACTTTTTTAAACAGGTTCTAAATTATGCCATTAAGGAATCTTTCTTCTTTTTATATCAATTCCAGAATACCTTAGCCCCATCTTGTTTCCATCTGATTCCAGTTTTTGTGATTTGAATTCTAAATAAATGCTTTACTCTCGTACAATGCGAGAAATTCCAAAACCGTTTCGTTGGCCTAATCCATCCATATAAAATAAAATACAATGTAAAAAAATCTATACGAGTAGGTAAATAAGGGATCACTAATAACTATTTAAATAACGAGATAGGGTAAACAATAATTAATTTACATTAAAAAAAATAGAAACACACACTTACCTTATGCCGAACAGTTTCCCGAATGTGTGGACGGAAGTATCAATCGCATAAGTATTATTATTCGTTAACTTTGAAGTGGACAAACGTACCGACAATAAGCCGGGCAACGCGAGCAGAGATAATAGTTGCTCGATGATTTACGAGCGGTGATCCCCACTACTCGCGATTTATCGAATAATCAGCTCGGCACTCGGCGAGTCCCGCATATCTGTTCGCCGCTTTTCGCGAGTTAAGATTCGCGAAATATGAGTACTACGTTACTAATTACTGTTGAAGTACGACACATTATTTCTTGTATCTTCAACTTGAAAACAGATTTTCTAAGTACTGATTCAGATTGTCGGATGAGTGAATGTATGTCACAATATACACATATAGTTACCAAAATTAAATTGATTATTGCTTATATTAATTTGCAGTGAATTACTGTTTATTAATTTGTCATTATAGGTAGATATTCACGAAGTTGTTCTTACATACTCAAAATTTCCTGAGGAAAAAGTTAGATACAAAAAAAATCAATTTTCAACGAAGCATGGACTGCTCTGTATTTATTAATTGAGTTGTGAAAGAAATAACTCTAATCAAAGTTAAATTAAAAAAAGTAGTTCTATAGTAAGAATGTCTGAAGTGTCATTAAGATAATAGTAAAACAAAGTTAGATTTATGTGTCTTGATTGGGGATCACGAAGAAAAAGAATCGATAATTTAAAACTGTCACTAAAACAGCAAGAAAACCAATTTAAAGCTCAGGCCAAGAAAAGTAAGACATGCATTCGTAGCTATTACAAAATAGAGTAGATATTAGCAAAACTTGGTAATTTTTTTAAGGCAGCGAATTAATAAAAATATGTGTATTAACTATGACGCAATAAGTATGTTCAGGACAGAAAATTAAATTTGCAGAGATTAGCCTTTCTTCCAGAACTGAAAACTCGGGGGCTAATTTGTGTGAAGAGATTAAGTATAAAGCGAGAAATTTTAATAATTTCTTCTTAAAGTTCGAGAAACTAAGGATATTTGTTACAAAGAGCAAATCTTCACAATTTTTTCGTAGTTTATTACTATGATGTCAAGTGAGCCATTCGTTGTGGGATATTTCAATCATTTTTTATTTGAACAAAGAAATTTCTGATTGCATGGCCTTAAAAGGAAAATTAGTCCTAAAGCTTTTCACATCAAACGAAAAGGGAAACTATTTTCCAAGCAATGGATGAAAGAAGACCTGATCATTTTTTCAAGTGCAATCAAGCCATTGAAGATACTAGAACTAATTGTTAATGGTAATTTACTATGATGAAAACTGTTTTAATACGAATGCAAGCAGAATTTAAAAATGAGTTGACGATATTAATAAGATCTCTTTAAAATGTTAATTTTCCATAACCTTTACATCAATAATATTCCAAGCAATTTGAAAAAGTGATAATTTAAAAATAAGACTGGTTTGAAAAATAATACTGCTTTAAAAACTGCGCTCAAAGAGAGCAAATACCTTGGTAAATTTTTACCAGTTTGCCGAACATTTCAGAAAATGGGAAAAATTTGTTAAGTAATGGTAACTATATTTGATAGTAAATGATAGTGTGAACATATTTTTTTAATATTAATTTTTAGAAAAAGCAAGTATGGCTTGCATTTAACATATGCATATTTATGCGCCAAACCACGTTTAGTTTACGTTTAAAATTCAATAAAGTAATTAACCAGCCAAATGCACCCACTAAATCACTATAGTTTATTATTCGATGTCTTATGAGTAACATTATATACGTATCCTTAGTTATTTTACATAATTCTTACTATTTTGATGTTTTTTTCGCGCAGATACAATATGTCTATCTAATTAAAAACATCAATATAATTTTAAGTTTTACGATATCTTGTGAAAAATTTGATTAAAATATGCCACTGTATCTTTTTATTATTTGAATTTATGTGCTATAAAATAGACTTGCGCAATTTAACAGTGATAACTAAATTAAATATTAAAAGCTTGCCAAAATTTATTCGGAACAAGATGCGCCTGTTTTGATATTCGCATAAAAATAAGTCATCAGAAACTAAGTTTTTATTTTAACTATTATCCGTAAAAGTGATGAGATAAATGTAACCACGTTCGTGGAGGATTTTGCTAAATTTTCAGAGCAAGTTGAGTTTAATTCCGCAATGAGTCCTTTATTAGAAAAAATCCATAACATATGAGACAAAAATAAAATAATACAAACTGTAAATTTATCTTAACTTTCACTTTAAAATAAATGCATACTTATTAGTCTATTTCCAGGGCACGGAATGAACCTTGAATACCCTGGAGTTCTTTTGACATGGCGTTGCTGGCACCGACTCTTTTGCTCTCATCCGCTTTGTACTGGTCCTGCTCCAAGAACCACTCGCGACGTTTAACCATTTGCGCAAATAACTCATCTGGAAATAACACGTTGCAACTAGCCATTACATATTATTTTACTATAACATGAGAAACTAGTTTAACGGAAATTGGTCTCAACAAATAAATTAAAGTAATCATTGTAATTTAAAAATTAAATATTTTTTCTGTAATTTTTGTTACTGTACCTTGCATCATCTTAATCGAAAAACAAAAAAGGTACACGTGTTCATAATAATAAATGGTACACGTCTTCCGATGAAATCATCCGTGAGAAATTATATTTCCAATATCTCGAATCATACATTTTCAATCGCAAATCGATAATAGTCATAGAATAAAGATACCGAGTGGTGTTAAAACTTGGAGAGCCATTTGACAAAATTTAGTTAATGTTTATGAAAAAATTAAAAAAATCAATAAAATTTTACAAACCCGTCAACTCTTCCAGGGATTTATTTTCTCCACCAAAGTCGGACGGAAGGTGGCTCTTGGGGAAAAATTCATTAAGACCTTCATAACCTTTGTGCACAAACCACCTGCTTCCAATTTTGTCACTAAAACTAGTCTTCAAAACCGAAGCTAATAACTCTGCAAATGGTGGTACATTGATAAAATGTATGGTCTTAAGTTTTAAACCATAACACCTCTGGAATAAAAATAGTTTATTAAATTATTTATAATATTTCTTGATACTTGTTCTTTCACTGAAATCAAATAATAATTGTACGACTTTCAACATTGTATGTCGACTGAAAGCATCCTATAAATTTTAATAATCAGCGAATAAGACTATTAACAAAAGACTTACAATTTGAGGCTACAAGATTTAGTGTAAAACATTAATTTCAATTTGATATCTCCAACCGTTTCTCATAAGAAAGGCTTTGACAACAGACGGACAAATAAGTGATTCTTTGAGTGTTCTGTTTTTTTTCATTTTGATGGACGGAAACCTTAAAAATTTACTTAAACATAAGTACTGAGATCAAATTATCAAATGAATCCATAAATTTACATTGTAACATTTTAATAAAATTTTGATAAGAGTTTAAATAGAGATGTCAATATTTTTAATAAGAGTTTTAATACTAGATTGGTGAAAAGACAAACTCATAATGTCCAACACAGACACATGGTGCAACTAACAAATCGATTATCGTTCTCTGTCTGGTTAAGATTCTATAAGTATGTTAAATTTCAATAACTTCTCACAGGAGTAGAAATTTTTGGTTAGGAACATAATCATTTAAACAGTTTTATTATTGAATTAGTAATCATGATTTGTTTTCGTAATTATTATTTTAAATGACGTAATTCTTCATGATTTAATGAATGGCTGATTTTCACAAATATTTTCGTAGATGTTTAATTCAATGCACCATTTGTGTGTATTTACATTCATTAGCTTGGGAATCCCCGTTGTATGAAAGGCTCAGAAATAGCGCCACGTACATTGTTTTAAAATACAAGACTTAACCTTGATTAGTGATTTGTTTTTTTAAATCGCACTATTCTAAAATTTGAATTCTGATTTAACTTGTGTTCTCTTACGGCTTACTTCTTTTATTCTTGTTGGAAACAAATTGAAAGCAGAAATGTGTGCAAATCGTACATATTTGAATTCCTTCGCGACATAAGAATAATTGTTGTAAATCGTATATATTTGGATTCCTCCACGACATAAGAATAACTGTTGCAAATCGTATATATTTGGATTCTTCCACGACATAAGAATAATTGTTGCAAATCGTATATATTTGGATTCTTCCACGATATAAAAATAATTGTTGCATATCGTATATATTTGGATTCCTCCACGATTTAAAAATAATTGTTGCAAATCGTATATATTTGGATTCCTTCACCATATAAGAATTATTTCTGCAAACCGTGAATATTTGGATTTTGCTATTAAATAAAATAATTTTCTGCAAATCCATTTCCGTTGCACTTTTCTGCAGCAAGGAATGGCGACATTATCTCAATAATTTGCGAGAACATATCAGTGAGCGACATACTATATTAAAGCAAATATCCTTAAGTTCAAGAGTAAATCACCCGACCTTGATGCAACCAACTTTGTTGCAGGTTTATATTTGACGTGCAAATATAAAAAAAACGACCTGAAGATAACTGTAAGTTCTTAATATAAAAGAAGTTATGTGTACTAATGAACCATTTCGCATGTGTTAAAAATTCAAATTCAGGAATAAAACGTTATTAGTTTCAAGACTACACAACTTTTAAATAGTTGTCTAAGAATATCTGTAAAATTTTAATGAAATACATGTACGTGACGTTTTTATCTAAGTAAAAATTTTGTTTTCCAATTTCAAAATTTGTTGAAAAATTTAAACAAAAGATTTGGGTCCAAAAGATATTGCTTTTCTTCCTGGGTTCTGTCGTAATATTTATAAAAAAGGGACCATCATGAAATCAATATCTACAATTAACAAGTATGCATTTACATGTTCTCTTACAATTTTTCTAGTATAATTTAATAGTAAATAAAACCGGCCGAATGCGTATTAGAACATACTCAAAGTAACGATCTAAAGTTATATTTACGTATCTACTGAAATAGTAGATTTAACTGAAATAATTCAATTTAACTGAAATAATTAAATTTTTTTGTCCTAAATCTTAATCAGTTATGTCCATGTGTAATGATATTACTTCTTTATTTTTCAAACGCACGTTTGAAAAACAAAGGCTGAACCAATTGAATGTCGTTTTAAGCCCAATATTTCACAAATGAAGAAAATTTTATTATAAATATCCTAACTATTTATACATATTACAAACATTGGAAGTAATGTCCATATTTTATTTTAATATTTTGCTGCCTATTCTCATCTCCATCATTCGAATCGGTCTACTGTATAAACAGTTAAATTGTTACAAACAGACACGGTAAACTAAAAAGAAATAAGAAACATCTGACTACGAAAACTTAAAAAACTGAAAAAAATCTTGAAGTCATTCTATAAGTCAGTTGTATTCAGAAAGTTAAAGCTAATTAAACCAATCAAATCTCAAAACGCCTGGTTTGTTTTATTCTGAAGTCACGCAAACAGATATTCCTTTAGGAAATAGGTTTCATAATTTCTTAGTTTTTTAACAAATATTTTAACCAATTAAAGGATACGTCCGACCACATCCCTAACCAATAACATCACGAATATACTTATCTATTTTATTCTCATTAAGTTAATGTTAACATTGAATATTGTAAATAAACGTTACATATATATATATATATATATATATATATATATATATATATATATATATATACATACATACACACACACACACACATATATATATATATATATATATATATATATAATCTATGATAATACTAAATTTTGTGCGTGTAACCGGTAGTTTTTACCCTATCCGTCGAAATTAACAAAATAACTATCATTTGTCACGCTAATAATGTATTCGACTGAAACTTATATAGTTACCATGCGGTATGTCGAATAGTTAACTGTGCAAAATGATTTTAGTTTCTTGATACAAATACAACGAAAACAAATGAATTAGAAAGAGAAAGAGAAAAGCCTTAAATAATCAAATGCAGATAATTCGAAAACTTTTACAAAATTAATTCGAAACGAGTTTAATTGTTACTTTATATAATTTTTTAAATAGAAATCACCACGGTAACATGTCAAAAAGTTTTTGTAAAGTATTATATTTATACTTTCGATAACAGTTTCACTAAAATTTATGTTAAAACTCCGAACAGTGACAAATTTTAGGCATTTATAATAAAAGCAGGTAGGTAGTAACGACTAAAAAAGAAGTGCTCTTTTTTTTGGAAAATACCGAGCTATATTTCTTTATTAAATATTCTTTACATAATACGGCAACAAACATTTATGTAACATTCCGATTATCTGTTTTTTATTTCGAAAATTAACATTTTTAAGACATATCACTCATAAACAGTTTTATAAATTATGAGAATGCATTCATTATGCCTCGGTTGGTAATGGCATGTTTTTACTAAAATCTTTTAAAACCATATATTTTATATGCCATATTAGCAATAACCCTTATTATTTGCTCTAAGAAAACATCACAGAGATGTTTCTTACAAAATATGATAAATTCTCTAGATTATTAGCTAAACGTGCAAATTGAAAGGCAATGTGTGACTGAAAAGGGGTATAGTAGTTTTGTGAGATTCCGTACCTCAAATTGAAAAGTACTCATCTAAGGTTACTCGTATGTTTATCTATCTGTTCGCCTGGAAAACTTTATGGCAATGATTTTAAATTCCTAAGCTTTTGAGAAATTCGCGTTATTTTGACATCTGTGCAAGATACACAAGGCAACATATTCTCAAAATGACAAATGATATTCATATTTAAAAACACTCGTATACCTATAAATGTGTACACATACCTTAAGATTTACGGAAACTTCGTTGAACAAGACATGCCTTTACTTAACAGGTCTATATAATTAATAGTATAAAATGATTATAACTTATATTTTTGTTAGCGATTAAGACAATTTAGCAACATAATTTTATGCATCGAGACTAACAGTTAAAGGTCGATATTAAAAATCCTCTTCTGTACGGATTTGGAAGAGAAACCCCCTTCTGTACGAATTCTTTTAAACTTTTAATTCATTTGTTAAATTAGTTAACAAAAATTAACAAATATATCTAAAACAGATTTTGCATCTGAAATATTTAGCCTTTGAATATTATTTCCTTCGAAAAGACCAATACTTTTACTTGACCAACCAACTATTGTAAATAACTTAGGCATAAGTTATTCATATTACTTACAAATGTGGGCATTTCAACTGTATTTTGTCATAAATTAAAAAGGTATATATTATTGCAACTGTTGAGGGCAACTTACTTGTAAAGTAAACAACAAGTTCTTGATTACACTCGGTGTCACGCGAGTAAGATGAGACAGTTTAAATTCTTTCCAATCAATTATGAAATGGGCTCCAAGGCGCAAATCTAAACAAAAAGCGAGCTCTATCGCCATATAGCACAGCTTAAAGTAATCAGTCGTATTGACTTTCGATATATCTTCATCATTAAATCTGGAATGCAAAAAAAATTACTTCAGTGTGCAATCGATTCTAAAGTTATTAAAAACATAAATAATAGTATCCTAACAAAAGGATGAAGCTGCCAAAAGTAACAGTGTCACCATTAAATCTTGTAACTATTATTTGGTACTATACATAACAGAATTATGGTCCACTCTAAAAAGTATATTTAAAAATAATAATACTTCTCATAAATGATAAAGTTTGTTTTGTATTCTTTCATCAACAGATGACATCGTGTTCCAGCTGACGAAACAAAACTGATTAATGCAATGATAACATTTTCTACGTTTAATTTTTTTTCAGGGTTTCGTCCTCAAAATAAAAATATCACTAACTTATTCGTCTATCCATCTATCACGGACGCTATCTCAGAAACATTAGACATAGAGACATGAAACGATAATTTTATGAACTTGAACATCATAATTTTATAAACGTATGCTCAATAAAAAGTTTTCGGTGACAATTTTATTTATATACTAATCTACATTACAATCAATATTTAATAAAGGACATTTGTAATACGATAATATAGTAATCCTGGTAATATCATCCATGCGTTGCGGTATTACTGCTAACTCCACACATGGTCTAATTATTTTCATGGCTTCCGAACAAGGATCACGGTCTACCATTAGCTCAGGAAATAAAACGCGAGCTGTAAGCAAATTGTCGATCATTTGCTTAGTCCTTTCGAGGCTGAAGCCCGTAGTGATTAGGACACGAAAAATTCGCTCTTCCGCTGTAGAAAAAAATGATCATTAGGTAATGTTTTTTAATTTTTTCTATTTTTTTATTAACCTATCTTTATCTATATTTCGAATGCGACTAAGCCATCTAAGCATTATCTTCGTAATTAACACAACAATATTTTCTCGCTCATGTGACATTCTCTTTTTATATTTTCAACTGAAACGTTTCTGCCATAGTAAACTTAATTTCTTCCATTCCCACCTTATTATTCTTTTATATGTATATGTATATATATATATATATATATATATATATATATATATATATATATATATATATATAATATGTATATGTATATTAATAATCAAAAGTTGCACGTTCAAGATGAAAAAAATGTTTTAACAACTATATTGCTAAAACAGTTTATACCAAAGTAAAGTTTATAATGTTTTATAAATTAAGAATTTTTGATATAATTTAGCTATGTTCTAAATAAAATGTTTTTGGAATAGTTAAACATCATGAAATCAATTTACGGAGTTTTTGCAATAATTTTAAAGCACTGTTTTTAAATTAATTTTATTAGTTTATTGCCTTTTGCTCTCACCGTTTATTCTCTTAAAACTCAACAGTTACTACATTCTCTCCAGACTTCTTTTATTTTTTACTTGTATTTTCAGCTTGATTTAGTTTTTTAGAAAATTTCATAAAACAAATTATAAAATATTTACAAATTCATAATCTCAATTTTCAATTTAATTTCATATAACTTAAAATATAATTCTATCTACATTTTGCAAAGGATGATCTTTTTTATATTTATGGAACATGTTTCATTTGCCTTAATCACAATTTTCAAACTACAAATTTTTTCATATTTTTTCATTTCATCGTCATTCACAGATTTTAATGAAACGAAATAACGACAATTTGCAAATATGTTAGCCTATTTTCCTTATTATTCCGTATTACTAAATTATGGAAGCATATGAAGCTAAAAAGAACACAGTTTATCAAAATGAAGCTTAGATATTGTAAAAATAATGTTGTTTTTTTATAATTTGTTATGATTACAATCTTAATTATGTTTTTTTAATACAAACTTTATCAATCAGTTTCTAATCTTACAAGAGACTCCACTTGTCTACTATACATACGGCACTGAATTTTATGTTAATTATTACATAGTAAATAACGAGAAAGTAATAAAATTAAAGTCAGAGCTTTAGTGGATCCGAAGAATAAGTAATGTTTAAAGTGTCTGTTTTATTACGTACCTGCTCGTAACTCATAAATATAAAGTGAATTAAGACTATCTGCACGTAACTCTAAATGAAATATCGCAAGTCGCATTGGAACTGAACAGGTAGACAACCATTAAAAATATATGAACTAAATTATTAGAAATTCTCCTTTAAGGTCTCTTTTCAATATATATGAAGAAGCTCCTAATGAAGTTAAGTGTTATGGTGTTATTCCAAAGTTTGGAAAAGATTGAAACCATATTATGGTGAAAAATTTGAACTGAATTCTAGAATTGAATGCAAAAATTACTACTTTTGATATAACAGAATCTTTCGTCTTCTTTCTTGTAGACTTGAAAAGTTGTTTGTGTTAATAACACAAAAATTATTTAATTATCATTCAGTTTTTTTATATTTTTTTCTGCCCGTAGTTTATTACCTCTCAATTAAGCTGTTAAAAATCGCCTTGTGAACAGTTTCTCCATTAAATATGTATTTAGTTTCAAACAAAGTAAACTAAAAAAATTAAAATAAAACGTATATATAAAATACTACATTTGCCTCATTGCAATCATTCGTTTTACTGTGTTTTATTTTTATATAGAAATAGTTTCAGATAACTTACAAACGCCGCCTTCAGGAAGATGTTGCTGCATCTTGTACCACTCTTTGACATTATCGAGGCTTTCACGCACCATCTTATCTCTTACGTTGCACTTGGCAAGTATCAAATCATAATCTTCCTCCTTGACTTGGAAAAAGTCATTTGCTACCACTAAAAGTTGCATCTAAAAAATACATAAATTTGCCATAATTCAATTGTATTTAAGAATTAGTTTAATTAATTCAACGTTTATTCACTTACTTGCCTTCCATGGCCTGCGTTACACGTACCCGTATATTATTGTTGAAAGAAACGAAAATTACAATTTTCAATATTTTTTTTAAGGTTTTGCCCTCTCTAAACATATTGCAATAGAATACGGTTTATTTCATGTTCATAATACATGCAAGAATTCAATGCATATAAGCATCCATATGTCCACGTACTTTACAAAAAGGAACTAAAACCCTTACAAGATTACTAAAATCTCCGTCTGTTACGAATCTCCTTCTGTCACACTCGTTCTTCTCAGAAAATGTTTGAAACCCAAATTTAAAATTTATTTTTTATTGTTGAACTTGTGCCAATAATTATTACTTGGGAAATATTCACACTGTAATTTCAATGGGAGGAAACTATTTAATTGCATAAGTAATAATATAATTGTTTAAATGTTATATATTATATGACCGAATTGTAATATTCAATTGAAATGCCAAATTGAAAGAATTCCGGAACTTTATATTTTAGAATTTTTTGAAAGGTAATTCTAATGGTATTACCCAAAAAAATATACAAAAAACCTTCAGAAACCTTTCGACATCGATCTTAAGAAAGGGTTCCTTTATAAGTTCCCAGTAATAAAGCACATTATCATCCATAAATCTTTACAGTTTACACCCATAAACATCATGAAAATTTTAGGGGGTTTCTAGTATTTTGTATTACCCTCTAATAAATAGATATTTATAATTTATTAATTTATTTTGAACTTTAAACATCGTGTATAACACACAATTCGATTATCATTCAATTCGATTATTGAGTAACGAGGGTACACAAAAATTTAAAAAAATTTTATAAGACACTTACGGAGGTGTTCCGGAAAACGTTCACAAAATATATTTTGCTCTCCACCTGTCTCCACCTCTAAAAGTGCTAAAGTGAAAATTATGAAAATATATCAATCATTTATTATTATACACCATTTGCAAATTTAGACGTTATCGCACAACCTGACAAATTTTAAATTAAGTTATAAAGAAAAGTTAATAAGCCAACTGTTAACCTATTTACACGCAACTGAAAATATATATTGTTTGTTAATTTCTGTTTTCAGATATTTGGACGCCACCAAAATTTCATAAAAGAATTATTTTATCTTATAATTAAGTATTTTTAAGAAGAACTTACTGGAGACTTTTATGAAAAAGAATATATACTATTCCTTCCGATAGACCAAGAACTTTATTCTCACAGAACACAATAGATCAGACTAATGAACATCTAAAGTCGTTTAATCGAAAACTAAGTAAATCATAGACAGGTAACCCAAAAACAGTTGTGTAAATAAGTAATAAACATGTATTGGGTGTTAATTTTCAGACGTTTATTATATTATATTTAAATAGGTGTGTGCCGGAGGACAGTTGATGGAAATGAAATTTGTGCGCATCGTGCAAAGTAAATACGCTTAGAAAATAACCGTCACCAAACAAATAAAAAATAAAGGAACCGTACGAAATACAGTAATGAAGTCGAATCGTGCTATAATGATTTTAAAAATTACAAACTAAAAACGATTAAGTCACACGAATGACATATGTTTTGCGTAGCGTAGAAAATCGTTGAGAATGCAAAAGTTACAAAAATGAAAAAGAAACAATCAAAGACAGAGACGTTAAACTACCAACGGTATGTCGGGACTCTCGGTCGTGTGGCTCTGGGCATTTTACTCTCGTACAGTTTTTTTTATGTTGAGTCGCTCCCTAAGAAACTTTACTTAAAAAAAATGTAAATTGGTGTATTACTTTGATTCTCATCTTTCTACACTAATAATATAAAGAAGAGAGGTTGAATTTCTTAAAAAATTAGCGATCGGGCCCTTTCTTTGCTTAAGTTAATACCTTTAGAAATGTCCAAATATATATTCACTATATATGGAGAAAAGAATGTATTTTAAAGGCATTATATCGCCAAAATATCTACATAACAATTTGTAATGACGCATATCTGTACAAAACTTGCTAATATTAAACATGAAATTTAACAATCGTTTATATTACTTAGTAGTTTAATCTTTATGGTTATAAATGTATTATTTACTTTGTATTATTTTATGGATATAAAAAACTGCCTATGCTCTATATGCGAAGTATGAATATATATATTGCTAGAGACATAAGTGTTATTGAAAAGTGTACCCAAATACAATTATATTTTTTGCCTAATCACGCGTATACTCAAGACGATTCTGGTGCGGGTGATATTAAGGTTGATAAGACTTTACCAGTCTTTATTATTACAATGTTAGGAATAGCATATTATAAAAAATTAATAAACAACGAGCCAAAAGAAATTGTGGTAGTTATTGACAACAATTTTTTTACTAACACCAAAATCAATCCATTTAAGTAAACAACGTAACAATCATGATATAAGATAAAAAAGCTGGATTGTTTTTTTTCTTCCGTCTCTAACTTTAGATAAATTCGCGCGCTTAGGCTATAAATTTACTATTATTTCACTTTTCTTTATCAGGTCACATTTCCAGATCATAATTCTCCCATATTCAAATTAGAAAAAATAGTATATAGAAAAATTAATATAAGGGTGACAATTTTTAAAATTTAGAAAAAATAATGTATAGGTGGCTATTTACTTTTTCATAACAAAACACTTAAAAGTTATTTAAAAAAGCAAATATGTAATTTTCCACACAGAAAGCAGAAGCAAAGGTCGAAGAAAATTTTAAAAATTAAACCGATATTAAATAAAAATTGCCAAACAACAAAATATTTAATTTTATTTAAAATGTAATTTGAAGTGCTTATAACACCAGGGTTGTAGATTAAGCTTTTGTAGGTCGCTATTTTGGGCTTAATAAACTCATGCAAGTCACAAATATAATAGGTTATTTTATTTAATTAAAATACATAATGTATTTTTTTATTTACCTATCTATCTGATACGAAAAAGCCATATCATTATTAAAAGTTGGCTATATTTTCTGATGATTTCTTTTGTTTAATACTTCAACAACGACCCTCATTTGAGTGTTTTTTTTCCTTTTCAAACAACTAATTAAGAAAAGAAGTAAAAGCCATTTTCCCTTTCATGTTACGACTACCTTCGACAATAAGGTTATCTCCAACATAAGGAAATGTGGATTTGAAAGCTACATTATAACAAATCTCAATAATATTAAATAATTGGTGTATGATAATTTAAATCTGGCAATATTTCCGAAAAAATTGAGCAGGTAAGTGATTTCGTACGTTTTCAAAGATCTGTGAAAATAAAATCAAGAAAAATAAAAAAACTGAAAAAGAAAAACCGGACTCTTATAGGATCACTGGCGAGTCGGTCCATCCCTTCATCTATCGAAAATGTTTTTTTTTTCAGAAACCGTTCGACATAAGAACTTGGAAAAATAAAATACTCGATTTGTTTTTTATGATCAGGTATTAAGTAAGATATTACCGGAAAGAGGGACTTTAGAGATTCCTAAATAATTTTGTTTAGAAGTTTTTATAATGCAGTTCTAAACAAATTGCTAAAAATTTTCACAGTGCAAAAGACCTTGCCAGTCATCATAATTATTCTACTTAAGGTTAGGAAAAAAGTTATGCTTACTTATGTACGCGCGTTAGAAGTTACACTTCTTTGGCATAATACAAGAACAACGGAAAACAAAGAGAAAAATAAAATGGTCGACCACTCATCTGTCAAATAGAATTAATTGTTTTATGTTTTTTTGTTGTATGGACCACTATTAAATTTTAATTACTAAAAAAGAGATTAATAAAGTTGAAGCGCGATAATTTAGAAATTGTCTGGCAGATAATTGACTTGTAACGAAAAGCCCGCAGAAAAATTAAATTGTGGACGTCAATGGCATGTTGCCGTGTGAAACGCGAGGATTGAACTGCCAACTAAATAAAGTTTAAGTAATAATGAAATTAATTTAGAATATGCTGAAATTTTATTAAAATTTTTCCATTTTCATGATAAGTATTTATTCATTTATATTTTATAACACAAATAAATTTGGCATTAGATTAGATTAAAATAGTAAGTCAGCAGAAAAATAAACTATGACTTATCTACATTTAGCTTATAATATATATTTATGTGAGGACAGGCCCATAACAACCAAAAAATGTCCTCCTGGAAACGGTCCTAAATAATTTTAATAGCGTTCTGTTGCAGTCGACATTTCGATTCTCGTTTGTTTATGCCGAAACTAGTTAAAATGCCGGATTGTATAGTTAAAATATGTTTAAATTATAGTTCGAGAATTCAATTCGTTTCAGATACGTATTTTTGTTATTTATTGAAAAAATAGTTGTATTTTCAGTAACTATATGAATCCCAACATTGTGATCTTGTAAGGTTGAGTTTTCAATTTTTTTTTAAATATTTATTTTCCTTTGCTTTGATTTTTGATAATCAACTGATGAGCACGGTGCCGGATATACAGGGTACCTTAGAAGCAAAATGAATTAATATTTCTATCATTTTAATAACTCGAAATTTCTAAACCAATAAACTTAAAACTGGAAATGTAGGTATAAAATGTTTATAGGTTTGAATCATTTAGTGATTAAATATAGCTATAACGCATATACTTTTTGACAAAGCCTATACATGAAAGACACACGTACTTACACAGACTTTGTGTTTTTAGTTATTGAAAGCAATGAATATTATTTTGAAAATTATTAAAATCAACTTCTAGTTCGTTACGTATACTTGTTGCAAAAAGGATTGGTCGCAGACTATTTAAGAAAATTTTAAGCGTGCTACTGTATGTATATATATATATATATATATATATATATATATATATATATATATATATATATATATATATATATTATATATATATATATACACATATATATATGGGTGTGTATGTGTCTATGTGGGCAAACGTTTGTTTGCGCGCGTGCTCGAAGAGTCTTAATAAACTAATTTTTGAAACTAACCTTCCAGATAATAATTTATACATAAAATAATATTAAAACAGAATGAATTCTGTACATGGAAAATATTTTAAAAATAGTAATTGATTTAGCATATAAAATGATAATAGAAACCAGAAAAACTTTTTTTAGAATTTTTGTTTGTTAATTTCTGCGTAAATCACGCAAAATATATGGAAAGAATTTTGATGAAATTTGGTACGGTAATAAGTACAGATAGTTTGAAATATTTGCAAACAACTCCACATTGTCTTATCACTCTCTAGAACCAAATTAAATTAATTGTGTCAAATGTTTGGTTAATTTTTAAAGCAGGAAAGAGCAATTTTTTGTAAACGTAATTGAAGATAATTTAATAATATTTAGTATACAATTTTTCATTTGTATTGTGGCAGAATTGTTGAAAACTCATATTTTCTTATGTGACCTTGAATTAGTTGGTATCTTTCTATATATCTTGCATATTACTAATTTTGCACTAACGTAATAGGGTAAATGCTTATCAAAAATATGCTGTAGATTTTTACCTGTATTTAAACGGAAAGTATTATAAAATTATTATTTTTTTGAGATGAATTTAATTTTTTTAAATCTTAACCTATTCATCGCTAATGAAATATAAATCGGTGTTTGTATAATCGTCTTTCCAATGCCGACAACTATAAGTACGGAACCTCCCAATATAGGGAATAAATCAAAATTGATTGACATCGAATGAAGTTGAAATAATTAAAATGATAACCACTCTAATTTTAACTAATTTTTGACACATCTATGTAGTATAGTGCCTTTATATCCACCTATTATAATTTCTCTTTGTATAATAAAAATAACTTTTTTCGTTGCTTTACATAAATTTCAAGCTATTTAAGCGTTTTCATATCAATATACATGCGTACAAATTCAAAACCATTTTCTTTAATTTAATTAAAAAATAAGATAACGCCACGACAACATTACATCTCCGGTCGGCCCTGTGACTGACGAAGTAGTTTCGTTTAATTACAATAGATCGCGCATATGAATTGGTGTAGTCATTATCAGTTTGGTTTATATTCCTTTGACCGTATCTTGCTATTTAGATCAAGGGCTTATAAAAGAAATACGCATTTTTCGTTTTACCCACATTCTGTTTTTCATTACTCTGTCATCCGTGTATCGAATTCAATCTTGTGAATCTGTCGTTGAGTCCAGAGTGGTTTTACAAAGTGGTTTTTTATATATGAGACTATAATCTCGATATGACGCGTTCCATGACACTTGAAGTTTGATTTCCCATAAATCTGTAATTTCTGTTGTAATTTTAATCGTGTATTTGGCGTGAAATTGGTTCGATGTCTCCCAAGTACTTCGGTATTAGACCGCAGCGTGGGAACTTGGAATCCACTTAACTCGCCCTTCACTATTGGTGTTTTCATAGATTGTGTTTAGAAAGATATCGAAGCAAAAAGACAATATATGAATATGACGGCACTAATATGCTTGGTCTTGACACTCGATATAAATCTTTAGAATTTTTTTCATTCATTTTGCTGCTTTAAATTTTCGGCTTGTGGTTTATTCTCATGAATTTGGAAAGGGAAATTAAGGTAGACGTATAATAGGATTGCTTAGAAATTATCGAAGTTAATATAGTTATTAGTTTGTAATCTTTTTACTTCCTAGTAGTGGGATGGTAATTATAATACGAATTTCAATTTTTTAATCTCATAATATGGGATTTAATTTTAGAAATGAGGATATAAACATTTCTGGTAACAATGTATTTTTAGTTTTGTTTTTTTATTAAACCTTAAGATGTAATTTTTTTATAATCGAGGGATGTAAGGTGTCATGTAGTGCGAATGTGTGTGCTTGACTTAACTGAACATATTGGATTCAAACAAAATCTCATTTATTTTCAAATAACATGGTACATAATGCAAATATATTTTTATTTTCACTAACAATTTTTATTTATTTAGTTGTGTACTGAATAGTATAACGGTATTATTTATTAAAGTGTGTTAATCTACGACAATGATTCATTCAGCCGGTTGAACTCGTTTGATTTTCGCGGCGATATATAAGTTGGAATATTTATTTCCTTAAAATGCTTTTTTCTCTTACCACGGCTACTTTGGCATAAGATGACATTGTGTTCTAATACTTGTGTTACTTTATATGGGCCTGTCCAGGGGTTTATATATTTACATCGTAATGTATATATTGTATCCCATTTTAAATTTTTCTTTGTAGGGCTTAGTTTTAGTTTTGTCTAGTAATTCCTTCGTGAGCCGTTGTCTATATTTTGCTACATTACATGTCTGACAATTATTACCAAAATTTTGTACCTATTTACACATGTTTTAGAAATAAGATTGTCTTTTGAATTCCAGAATCATGCTCTTGATTTCTAAGTCTTGATTCTTAAGATTCTAAGTCTAAGAAAGCGTTCGTGGGTTTCGTGTTTGATGCGGTATTGCTAGTCATCAGACAGAATTTCCTCATGCGGTTGAGTAAACCAAATAATCGTCAGAATTTTTTTGTTAATTTGGATCCATAAATTTTAATGAATATATTTCCCAATTCTCTATTTTCTATAACTATTCTATATCTATTCTTATAACGAAAGTGATTAACAAATTTTATAAAATCTTCATTTTATTATTTTTTTAAGTGACATTTAAAGTCGAAATTTTTGTCTTTTTTATTACGCCCACTTTATAAACTTTCGATTCACTGATAAATGTTCTAATTATTTCATACATAGGAAGTGTTCAATATTTCAAATCCATTCTCAGAATTACCAAATTTTTATTTACTGTCGATTGTATAGCAAAAACGCTATCGTTAATGGTTTCTACATTTGAGTTATTTTCATGTAAATGTACTACAAAGCATGACAATATGTCAGTGACTACAATTTCTTTTTATTTTGCATGCTCTGTATCAAAATTCTAGTTTTGTAGTTTAGATCTGGTTAATATCGTGTTCGATCTTTTTTCAACCAGATTAAGGGTTTATATTCCATCCTTAGTTTAAATTTTCTTCGGTATACACAAGGCCTAAACCTTTACACAAAACTTTGCTAAACACAAAGCCTTCCACATAGTACATCTAACAATTTTTTTCTGTGGTATTATCCCTACATTCCCTATCATTCAAAGCGCGTGGAGTATATGCCCTCTTATGGTACCAAACACGGTATGACTAGCATCGGTTATTATTATAAACTCTTTTTCAAAATCAAGAATTTTTAATATTGGCGTGTTAGTGAAGAGCATTTTACATTGCTCCCGTGCTTCGACATAATTTTTACCGTCTATGTTCGGAAGTGGAAATCTATCTGACTTAGTCTGTTCGCTTAATTTTCGAAAATCCATGACCATTCTCTATTTAGGGATATTACTTTTATCAAATATTTTTTCTAAGTAAGGAAGGGATGACACTTCTGATGGCCTAATCATATTTTTTTCATTTGTTTTTTTACTTCTTATTGTTAGGTTTGCGGTAACTGATAGTGTTGTTAATAAGTAGGTTCAAGTTTAATTAAATTAATTTTATAGCGATTGGCCGTGGTCGCGCTCTGAGTAACATCTTCTGTAGACATATTACTATATTTATTTAAAATAAAACTGTTTCGTGATTATAACTTTCTATACTATTTAATTCGATAGTTTTATTTTCTGCAGATAATTTATCATTAGACCAGCTTAATTTTGTTGCCTCGTTATGTCTATTCCTAGCAGGACATCATAATCATTTGAGAAATTAAATGCGTACAATTTCATATTTGTTTCATTCTTACTGAAGATCTTTTCTTCATGGCGGTGTTACAATATATTCGTTATGAACGCTCGTCCCGTAAGATGTTTCATTTACAAATTTTTCTTCGTATCTATTGCAATTGTGAAAATATTTTTCTTTTAATGACGGAGAAATAAATGACTTATTAGATCCGGTGTTGATTAAAATTTTAAAAGTGTCATTGATATTTTGGCTATGTTATATTATTTTTTGTAGAGAAATTTTCGAGGTTCATTCCAGAAAATTTTTCTTCATCATTATTACTAACTTCATGTGCAAATACTTCTTGTCAAACGAAACTTTGTCCTAATTTTACTATTTAGGGTCGCTATTATTACACTTCATTCTTTTTCGGCACAAAAGAAGCTAACGTTTTGCAAGCTGTAAATTCAAAAACAGTAGTTCTAAGTTTAGGTTGCTTATGTAGTTTATATTCCGGGGAGGGATTTTATATTTATTTTTTCTCAATGTTCCCGCGCATGTTTAATTTTTTTTGAGAAATGCATCTACCAGCTCCATCGAAGACAACCAGTTATTTGCTGTTATGTTTCTCTTTCATCCAAAAACTAGAAAACCCAGTGTTTGATTGTGTAGTACGGATTGTGTAGGATGGTTGACCTACTGTACGATCCTGCCGTTTGCCTATATATGTGAAAGCATTATATAAATAGTGAGACTTGGCATCACATAGTCATAATATTTTGTGGCCGTATTTAGCTGGCTTCGATTCCATGTAAACCAGGAACAGACATCGGTCTTGGAATGGACATAACATTTCGTCTATGGTTACTCACTCAGAGCAAATGTAATTCGTTTTACAATGATTCATAAAATTGTCATACAAGTCAGAAATCAATACGGCCCGCTTTCGTTCCTCCCTTATGCAATATCGTCGAGCCAAATATTTGATAAAATAAAAAAAAAAAAAATTCAAAGCCGTGGTTGGTCACAAAATATCACGCCCAGTTCCGTCTATGGCCCGTAAAGATTCTCCATCTTTGTATCTAGATAACCAACAGCAAAATACCTATAAAAGCTTTCATCTCCATTACAGAAACATGGTTTGTTCAAAATGCAAGTGTAGAATACTTTTCTGAACTCTTGGTAATCTTTTCGTCAGTGTAGTTGGTTATAATTTCTATAATATTATCGTCTACAAGCATTTCAAATTATTATTTTGCAGTAATTTCATCTTTTGACCCGGCTGGACCAATCAACCTAGGTCTTTGCCTCATAATGTTGTGTTGGCGAGTATGTGAAGCTACTGCTGCGTTGTTAGACCATTTGTCCTTATATTTTCCGTAATTACTCACCTAACTTGGTCCTGCAATAGGCTCATCTTCACTATCTGCAAAATATGCTTGCCATTCGAAACACAGATCTTCATTTATATCCGGACTGTGTGGTGGCGACTCGTCACAATTACCAATTCGTTCATTGTCGCTGTTTCGTTCTTCTAGATGGCCATCGAACACGAATTCAGAATCAGAATTCTAGTTTAATATCTCCTGTGTCGTTTTATTACTTAAAAATCGACATCTTGGCAAAATAACTGCAAAAATAAGAAATCAAAAAGTGATATGCAAAAAACTTACATAAGTGGTATAGTGGCGGTTCCCAACACATGCGTACCTCTAACCTGGTAAGTACTACAGAGCCGAACATCCGGCATCCGCCGCACGTTGCGACGTAATGAGATTACTTAAAATAGGGGCCACGCATGATGCAGAGTTTCACTTAATATATTTCACTTCATGAAAAATAACATATGACAATACCCCATAAATAAACGTCGTCCAAATTATTAAAATACTCTGAAAAATTTAATTTGGTGACGTCATTTGATAAAAATATTACTTACCAAATAGAAGAGCTATTTTTTTCAATAAAATCGCGGCCAAACTTCGTGAAAAATAAATGATTTGAGTGTAAAATTGGTGAGCTTTCCGAAAATATTATTGTAACACATTCGAAGCAAAAGAAACGTGAAGCTTCAAGTAACTATATATGTTTCCTTATGAAAGAGAAAGTTCTTAAATTAAATTTTGACAAATTTTTTGATGATATTTTGACGCTCATGAAAATATGTTTATCATAAACTTTCGATTCTTTAAAATAAAAAAAAAACATTTTAAGTGGCTTCCGTAGGCGGATAAATAACCATAGTCAAACTGGAGTGGATTAATTGCAACTTTTCATTAGGGTTATTTTTCCTGCAAGTTTTTTCCTCGTGGTATTAAAATGACTCTGTTTGCGGCAAGTGGAACACATCATCAGGAAGATTTATGGTAACCATTATCGATGATTTTGTGCACGGCGCTGTTCTACTTGAGCGTGTGAATTTACTATGGAGAAATACAATTATGGAAAATTTGTTTTTAATCTTCATGTATCGTATAGCGCCAATTGAAAAAAACAAGCCATAGGAATTCGAAAATTATATACTAGAAATCTTTTCTAAATTGGAGGTCCTAATTTTTATAGAAACTGACGGTACTTTTAAGTTTGTAAAAAAATTTTGCCACAATTTATTTATATGTCGATTAAAAATACTATGCACACCTATATATATAAATTTATATATATATACATATATATATATATATATATATATATATATACCAAATTATGTATGAAAACCCCATAATGTGAGTTTTGCTCGGGCCAAGTAAAAATAATAAAGGATATTCATTTGATTCAAAATCCCTTCAATTTTATATGGTTTTGACAGAGCTATTTAAGAGACGTATGGATTTACGAAACATCCGATACGCCCATGAGATATATTTATTTTTCAATATGTTTTACCAATTAACACAAATGGCTAAATATAACTTTGCCACTAACATCAGACTCTGCCGTCATACAGTGAAGCATTATCAACTAAAATCAACATTTCTGAAGCAAATATTATTGAACCATAAACTCACCGTGAGTTTGATTGTGAAATATAGTCTGAACTATCTAATGGACCTTACATATCCTGAACACTATGCTACTTGTACTTTTATTAAAAAATATAATACAAACTAAAATAAGACATGAAATGACAAATTAATTAGGCAGAAGTTATTAAGTAAAATCCACCATGAAAATGGAAAAGCTAAATGCCCATTATAGTATACACAAGGATTTAAAATATAGAAGACTTAATGTAAAGGTTCGAAATTTAACCTACTCGCATTCATAAATAATAACAAACCATATATATATTTCGTTGCCATTGAAAGGCCCATATAAGAAATATCAAGACGACATATGTAGTTCCATTATTACGTTGTGTTTATGATACGTGTGAAACCAAATCGATTCAGTATTAGTGAATAACCCTCTACCGTTTACATAAAAATAACTAAAAATTTTGCTATGTGTACATATACATAATTCCGTTGACGTAAACGATGTATCTGCATTTGGTCAATATTTGTGAATATGCTTAAAGAGAAATTAGAAAAAATATAATCAAGACTAGATAGGTGCTATTTTATTTATCTGCTAGAAGCATTTCACTACTAGGAAAACAAGAGATTTGGATACACGCAGGAAATTATTCATTTTTTATCACAAGTGGCTAAATATCCCTAAATATGTATAATACGTTTCACCAACTACACTCAAAGTTACTCCAATCAGTAAAACATGAAATAAAAAAACAAGCTGATGTATAAATGATCTTCTGTGTAATAATCTAAACTATTTTCTTGAAATTAATAACAAAAAATGTTACTAAAAATTATCATGAAAATCATTGCCTGAATTATAAATAAAAATTGAATATTTCTAATTTTCACTGCCTTGTTTTGCTTCCCGCAATAATGATAAATGAACGAGACAGTATTCCAGCTTTCTTTCTTTCTTCTTTGCCTCTCTCTCTCTCTCTCTCTCTCTCTCTTGTTCTTCCTTTCATGTCACACTCCAAACTATCTTACCTCGCCAACATCAGTTTAATTTGATACTAAATATTGGTCTGTTATTAAAATTAAATTCATGCTTTATGGTGAACAATTACGGAGTTATTGAACTCTGTATTGAATTATAATAATAAATCAATACATATTTCAATAACTGGGTTTGTAATTATAATAATAGCTTCTTATTTTGTTTTAATCGGAGGATTTTCGTAAAAAATTATTTAGTCGTTTTTCAGTTACAATGATTACATCCGTCGTGGATTTATTTAAAATGTTTAATTTTTAATTTTTCGTTTAAATTTTATACATAGGCTTAATCAAACGCCCACGACAGGCTTAATCAAAATATTAATTTTGCTTTTTATTTTTAGTCTTAGTAACTAAGATTCTAAGAAACATTAGCCAAAGGGCAAGCTTATGTGACTCTTAATAAAGCACGATCTTTAGAAGGCGTAAAAACTGACCTAAATCAAAGAAAGCTCTTCAACAATATACACAATAACAGCACTTGAAGAGTTCGAGCGTCTGAGAAACATATTAAGTGGAGCACAAATCAACGAAACCGAATAGGACCTCAAAGTAGTTATCAAAAAAATGTTTATTGCAGCGCCTTCTGACGAGTTAACAACATAACACCTAATAACCTTCGCCGTGAAATCACAAACTTTTTCCGAAAACGATATCTAAATTAGCCAAACTGTTTTGGTGAAAAATGGGAGCATTCATTTGCAACAAAATGTTGCAGCATCCCCTGACAAGCTAACCCTAAAAAACCTATCTAAAGAACCATCGCCGATTAGTCTCGACTATTTTGCGGAAAACCGTGTTTAAATCGGTCAAACCGTTTTGGAGATAAACGGAAACATTCGTTGGCAACAAAATGTTGAAACGTAAGCTAAAATAATGAAAATAAATCAGTTAAACCACTTTTGAGATAAATGGGAACATTGGATTGCACACACAAGCTCCCCCTTCGTGCCGTTGTGGAAAAATATACATTACTTTTATCCGTTTCAAAAAAAAAATACATTCAACGATAAAATATCATGGTATAATATAATTATAACCTTGTAGGTTTAGATATATTATAGAGAGACTTTATTAATTTTATAATAGAACTGGTCGATTTTAATTATCTTTTGTTAAACGTGAACATAATATTATTATCATATAAGTCATGTTAATTTTACAATAATACATAACAAGGAGAAAACATTCTTTCTTAAAATTTGTTTAATTAATATACGGGTAATTCTAAGTTAAGAGGTATTTTCGACGTCCCCGACAAAAAAAACATTTTTTTTCGATATCTTTCAAAACTTATCATCTTCTTTATGGTCACTTAAATTTATTACCGAAATATGCTTAATTAAGTCACAATAGAGCTTCAAACATGAAAAACCTATCTCCCCTGGTATGTCCTTTAACCAATTCTGTTCTTGTATCAGTCATTTAAAATTCATAGAGATCTAATAAAATATCGAAATTATTTTTTTAAGAAAATAGAATAAATGATTTATCATAATCTAACAAGTAAAATAACAAAGTATTTGTTTTTCATAAAAAATATTTAAATCTACGTTTGTCCCACGTATTTCGCGTCCCGTCCCCTTGCTTTTTTAAATTCCTTTTAAAATGGTGTTAGTTTACGTTGAGTGGGAAGTTGTAACGTTGACCACAAATCATTGGACGTGAAGTTAACAGCAAGCGTCGGTCACCTAGCTGAGTGGCCATTTTGTCAATTATATCGACAACGTCACGCTTTGAGTACACTTGTGAATGAGTGAATATGATCTCTCCACTGGTAAGTTTTATTTTATGGTTATTCACCTAAAGACTTCATTTAATTTGTATATTTACTGATTTTGTGCATAGATTCTCAAATTTGTTTGTTAATTACGTACGATAAATACTGTCACAAAAGAACTACCAGCACAAAATCTAAAAATGAAAGGACAGCGAATTTTCTATATATTCAATGAGATAATGTCTTGGAGCGAAGGTCATAAAAATGTATTGACCTTTAATTTTTCAGTTTGATTTTTATTAGCTTCATTTAGAATTGTCTTTATGGCAAGAGATTTATTTTTTTGGTTTAAATGTCACCTTACCAAGGAATAGCAAGATTATAATTTAATAAGTATTTTTTTTCAATGTTTATTTTCTGTTGATTTTTTTTGTGTTTCATTAAATTTTTATGTTCTATAGTAAGATACATGTGTAAAGTTAAAGTTAATGATAAGTTTATGTAATATTATTATAAGAATGTTTGTTTTAAGTTTAACAGTATTACGATTGTTTTATTAAAGATTGATTAAAAATAAAAAAGGCTTATAAGTAATTACAAAAGGAATAAATAAAGTTGATTGTTTATATATATATATATATATATATATATATATATAT
Organism: Druceiella hillmani; assembly: GCA_039881145.1. NCBI lineage: Eukaryota > Metazoa > Arthropoda > Insecta > Lepidoptera > Hepialidae > Druceiella > Druceiella hillmani. Next base: position 6,456,526 of record JAYKKI010000009.1, read on the forward strand.
ATACATATATTTGACACATTTTTATAAACGTAAATACATAAAACCCTTGCAATATTTTTCAAATAATAACCGTTTATTTTTATCACAGCTCTTAAGAACATTGCGTTGCATATTCTTAAATACCGTAAGTGTACAATACTACTGTGAATAAAACTTGAACATCATCACAAAAATTTGACATAAAACGAGCTTTCGATTCATTAATGTCCAAAAACCTATCTATGAGAGAAACTTCTTTAAAATATAATGTACTGATCAGCAATTTTCGTGGTAAAGGTGTCTTTTCATGGTAATGTGGAAAGAAAAAGGAAACATCGTTAAAAGAAGTTAACATAAAAGGTGCTCTCGATAATATCCAAAAATCTATATTAAGAGAATTTTATTCAAAACATAATGTACCTAAAAGCAATTTACATTGTAAAATGGTTCTTGGAACATGTGAGAAGAAGTTTATCGCAGGTTAAAATTGGTAATTTCATCAAAATATTTCGACAACGATACCCAAACCAGTTAATCTATTCTTAAAAAATATAACAAATCAATGTAATTCACTAACGAATAGGGGGCTTCTGCAATTAGCTTTTAACTTCGCAGTAGATTTTAAAATTACAAATTCTTTAGTAATGAAAAAGGAACTACTGTGAATTTGTAACTAAAAATCTCGACTTGTCACTGCGAATTCCATAATCTACTAGTGCACTGCTCAAACGTTAAGTATCTAATAGTAATGCAAAGGTTAATACTTCTGAAAAGATTTTGAATATTTATATGGAAATATACTGACTGTTCATCACCTGATACAACCAAAGACTATTCAGTGCATGAAAGGGAAAATCAGAAAAAAGTGAAGCATCTACTTATTTCCCTACTCTAAGAAACTGTAACCAAACAAAACGAATAAGATAAAAGCTAACAAAAATAAAAACAAACATGTAAAGGAAGGTTAAAAAACAGATGACCCCATAAAATAATTAGAAAGCGTCTACATTTTGTATTTGAAGACCAGGGAGAAGTCTTGATAATTAAATATTAAAAGTAGTAAGGTTAAACTCAAATTATATTAGCGCATTATTTTAGATTCTTCTTATAGTTTCTGACGGTGAAAATAATTTTGAGATTGTTCGATTTTGGGAGCCTTTTTACCCATACATTGCTTAACGTTTCTTTGCAATCCTAAACGAAAAGTATGTTGTGACGAAAAGTATGTTGTGTCACTTTACTGCAAATGTTACTAGTTTTGATAATTTGATTTATATTATTTTTAGTTTATCGCGGTAATAATTATCAAACTATAACACTTAACAATTCAGTTACATCTTCATTTATTTGAAAAAAATAATTATAAGGGGTAACTTCCCCTGAAAATTAGTAATCAGTTATTAAAATAATTTAACAGTTAAAACGTCCTAATTATGCCATGTACAAAAATGTTCCAGAAAATGTTGTTGGATTAACTTATGAATAAATTGCCCGAAACGTGGCGCTAATATAGCCTTGCCTTGTATGAAACGCTGTACAAATATCCTTCAACATATTATCTTAATAATTTTATATAATTAAGTCTCATTTCAAACATAGGAAAATAGTTTAAATAAAAAAAATGGTTTTCTGCTAGTAAAAAAAGGCGTCGTCAATGAAAAGTTCGGTTTCATTCCAATACAATTCTGAACGAAAAGAATAATATTTAAGCTTTTTAAAAAGTTTTTTTTAAAAGCACAAAATTCCAAAGGACGAAATTTGTTTAAATTTCTTATTGTCATACGGATTCAAAGCCGGAAAGGTGCACCATTCGTTCAGTAGCACAACTCCAGCGGCGTTATGAACGAGTATGAAATAATGACGTCGAACTTTTTAAAATTTCTTATTCATTATTTTTTTGGAATAAGAGTCAAATTATACCGAGTTCTGGAAAATTTTGTAAAAGAAAATTCAATAATAAATATATTACAAATATTACAAATGTTTTTGAGTATTACAAATCATAAAAGTCATTATTTTTATATTACAAATGTTTTTTTTAAAAAGCTGATGTTATTGATATTAATTTTATACCCCATTTTTTATTTTGGCAGAAGACAAATTTTAAGCTAACAACGTAAATATTTTTAAAATGTCTGACAAGCTAATTGTTCACAAAGATCAAAGAGAATGCAGAGAAGCAAATTGTTAAGTATTTTTTTTAAAAAAGTATGTATTTTTTAAAAAGTGAGAAATAACTTGACATATCAAGTTATTTCAGATATTTCATAAGTGGTCAATACAAAATAAATAAATAAAAAACATTTAAAATTTCATACCTTTTATTCATAAAATTAGAAAACCATCCTTCCGCTGGGAACTTAACTGTTTACTAAAATCTATTTTCTACTTTCAGGTAATTACCATTTAAAGGAGTGGATCTGCTTTGAGCAAATTCGATAAATTACAGAATTCAAAAGGAACATAAAGTGATCACTGACAATTACAGAAACTTTTAAGATAAATTGAGGTTCAAAAAATTTATTCGAGGACCAAGATAAAATTAATTATTGAATAATTAATTTACAGAAAGTCTAAAAAGCTTTCAGAGCATTCATGTGATATTCATAGTATTTGGACTAGCGTTTAGCACATTTCTCCTTTAATTTTTGTGCTAATAAAACCCATATCCATATTTTATACTAGCGTCGTCTTAAGAAATCATCATGTGATAACTCATTTATGCCTTGGAAATTTATGTTTGTTATATTTCAGATATTTACGGGAGCAACCTATCAATCAATATTCCACAAGCCAAAGTGCATGGGATAAATAGTTCTTCCTTGTGGTTAAAAAACATCATAATAGCATTATTATTATATCTAATGAACGAACAATGTGACGTCTATTCATAGACTGATGTTACAAGTTTCTTGCGCAAGTGAAATTTATTCTGTTAATTTTAACCAAAAATTTATAAATTTGGATATGAGTTATTAATACGTATATAAATTATACTCCATTTATAATTATTCATAGGTTAAACAATATATTAAACCCAAACGTATTCCGACATGTAACATATTTCATTACGAAAATAGACATGATAACCGAATTTGTATTTGGTTGTGACTCTCAGTTTCCAGACGTTTTCGTATAATTTTCTATTTGAAATACTTTGGCAATAAAAAAATGTTATTTAATTCAAGTAAGAAAGAACATGCATATAACTAAAGTTTACACTTTTCTACTATTTTGAGTATCAGTTTCCGTTCACGTTTCAGAATACACAAACTTCAGATATATTTTGATAATATTAATTGAGATCCTATTTACATATTTAGAGTCGTTCCTGCAGCACAAATATGTTTTTACTTCTCTTTAATCCCCGTTTGCATGCAAAAACCTAATTGATAATTTCAGTATATGTTAATTATATTTGAATGAAAGTGCAGCTTTAGGAAAGGGCATAACCACGCTCTAGCCTAACCTAATAAAATTTGAATAACGTAATAAATATTACTTTCCAAACACGACGTAAACAGTCTTAATATAATCTAACTTAATAAAAAATTTTGGATCTTACCGGAGAATGAATCATCATCGGAGTAGTGCAATAACCCCTACCCTCTGCCTACCTCATCTCATGTTACACGTTTCTAAATCCAACACACATTGGTTTAACATATAAAAGATATATCAAATAATACTAGACCGTAAAAATCAAAGTAATTTTGAAAATTTCAATATTATACTTATTGTGAGAGGATTAATTTTTATTAAAATTTTAAATTTGAAAGCTTTTTTTTTCCTGATAATAAATAGTTCTTGAAGAGGCTCAAAGCTTTGATATTCCAACATGAATTTAATGTTAAATTAAGGAAGTGTACTGCGCAAATATTATCTTTTATCTTACCAAAAATTTAAAAATTACAAACAACTTAAGTGTGTGGAAGAATTCCTTAAAAATCGCTATTTTTCGTTTCATGTATATACTTCTAATTTTACGAACCTTAATTACCTGGTCGTTCCTGTACAAGTATGCTAGCCAAGTCTATCGGTAAATTTTTTTTGATAAATCCTAATGCAGATTTTTGTACTCTTTTTAAATATGTAGCCTGCCATCAACTGTTTTGCTTAGTTCTGCTTGAAAATGGACAAAAAAACCTAGGCTGTTTAAATGTGCACTTATTTTTAGCATCCAAAAAATTTCGAAAATATGAACCTCTTTTCCGTTAGGTTAAATTTTTACTAATATTTATTATAATTAAATTTACTTAAAATATTTATAAACCTAGACAAATAATGTTAAAATAAAATTTAACCACATTTACATTGACAAAAACAACATTCTTTTTGGGGAAATCATGTTCTACTTGCATTTTTTAAATGTCAGATTTTTTTGCGCTGGCTAATATAATATCGGATATAATCGATATACTTGTTAATACTATAATGTTACACGCATACTGTAATTATCAGCATAAACAGCTATAATATTCTACACGAAAAATTAAAGGACGAATGGTAATCTTAAAAATACCGGGTATTTGTGAAATGTTTTAAGGCCGTTAAAAATAGACTTAAAAATATATAAGGATATTTTAACATAATTTCCTAGTTGTCCAAAAAAACTAGCATTTATTTTGTCTTTTACGATCCAAAAAGTGGGGAAGAAAATTCAGTAAGAGAAAATAAAGAAAAATTTACAATTCAAAATTTCGGAAAATGTTTCAATATGCTTGAACCACAAAAGACAAAAGATTCTGCCAAAAATTTTGGAAAGACTTTAATATTTTTTACGACCGCTTTTAACAGTGTTGCAGCATTTTGAAAATTACCTGAAAATTTTATTGTTTCCTTCATTTTTTGCAATAGTTCATATTTTGATATCTATAATATTACGATTTTCACCAAAATATTGTTCCCTAATATTTTGATACGTATCTAAAAGAAAATGATCGGTATATATATAAAAACAAAAGTGAATTGTACAGAAATTATATATTAGTATTTGCAAAGAATTAACGAAATAATTATTCTCAAATATATTTCGTAAACATTTTAACAAAATAAAATAAAGGGAAGTATTAATTTTGAGGAAGGAAAATTTCAATAATATATATATGCATTTTTTGGAATTTGCAAAAACAGTATAATGCAATTCAAAAGGAAAAGGGTATAAAAAAACTAGAGTTATCCTGAGACACCCAGAAAGAAGTTCCTTTCGCTATATAATATGTATTTAATAAAAGGCACAATGAAATAAATTAATTTTGAGAGACTAAAAAAATTAATTAAAAGAAATAAATGAAGGATACACGGCATCTTTTACATCTTTACGGATCAGTTTTTTTTGACCCTATAAATTGTGTCTCAGTCATTGATGCATTTGTTAATTTGCTACTGAAATAAAAAAAAAGTTATGTATATATTATCTGGAGGCATAAAATATTTCTGCAAAGTAAAACATTGTTAAATGTAAGATACAGAAAAATAACAATGGCAATAAAGCGATCCGAGCAGCACCTTTTAATTAAACAAAACTCGCATAATACGTGAACAGTATTGCATGATTTAATTTCCGTATCTGTTAGTATATGTACACACCTTTGTCAATGCAAATAAAAATTGAACTTCAAATAAATCATCTATTTATTGCCACTTTAATGCTAGTACCTACCTGACTTCGTCATCAGCATCCTCAACTTTTACTGAATCACTTTCACAATTCATTCTTGATTGATAACAATAACATGAGTTTGAAAGTATTGAAGAGAAGTTGTGAGTATCATGGCGCGCACTGTTTGGTAAACACACAAGCTTAAACGAATACAGATAATGCACTTGCTTACTTGTTTACCATTGTGTGCCAGTATATAGGTATATTACTGCAGTAATATACCTATATACTGGCACACAATGGTAAACACGAAACGCTAATACTGTAGCAAAGGTGTCGGTCGAAATATTATAATTTAATACTGTAGCAAATGTGTCGGTGGATATCTAATACTTTTTCTTGCTAGCTCTCATTCGCCAAGTGTGTAACGTGTGATAAGGAACTTCGTTCCAATTAAGAAATATCGGAATCCAAGTAATAATTAAGAAAATCGCGAAAAAATGTTTGTGTAATAATGATAATCTCCATTTTAATATTTATGTAAATCAGGAGAGTGGTTGGGATGGGAAATGATTTCGGGTCCTTTACATTCATCAGACATGTCGTTGTCCAACATTTGGTTTATGTAGTCATAAAGCAATACTATGCGTAAAAAAAGTTTAACTTTCGGAACTAAATTTTTTAAAGTTAGTTGATTAAGATTTCTATTAAAAACCTACTAGTCTCTATTTTGATGTTATCGATTATTATCCAGATAAATGGAAATGAGTAGTTGATATATGATGTAATAATATCATAATTGCAATAAATTAAATATAGCTATAATTTAAAAAAATCGTTGTACATGTATTAGCCAACCCAACTGTTTTGAAACGTTTTTAAGCTAATAATCTAATCGAAGGAGCGTTTACAAATTTTATATTACACGAAGATTAATTTTATTAACTTACATGAAAAATCTCAAGATAAATGTACAACTACAGAATCGTGCTTCAGAAGCGTTTTTTTAACATGCACTTAGCCAGTTTTATTGTTTATAATTCATTGTACATATCTTGATAAAATTACTATGGCTATGCCTCCTTTTCTATTGAACTCGAGTAAAATTGCTTGAATATATAGGATATTTTAATAATGTTTTTGAAAGGAAAAATACGTGTCTTTATCTATTCATGGTTGAAGTTTTAGTAACCTATAAATATTTGAAATTGAAATTCAAAGTTGTATGTTGTAATTATATGAAATCAGTATTTTATTCTAAAATTTGCCTTTTTCCTAATATATATTTCATTTTATTCAAATTACCTTTCTTTTCGGTACTTTATAGCACGAAGTCTTTAAAAATATTTTGAACTAAAGTAAAAGAGCATGGGAAAGATCATCCCAGATCACGGGTGAGGGATAATTCCAGATCAAATCTTCTTTTCACTTAAAACTGTCGTTTTCAAAATTTACTTTTTCTCGAAAGGAAACCTCGGTGGTTTGGGTCACTATTCTATTCCCTCTTATTTGGCTAGGCTGCGTATCAGAAAGTCTCCAGCCTGTGATTGTGGGTTTGGTGAGAGTGATCGAAATCAATTCATTTTTGCATGCCCATTACATAATAAATTTCTTTCATTCATTTATAAATTTTTAAATCAATAAATTCAATTTCCTATTAACATAAGATCCCTTCTATCCGTTTCTAATAAAACCTATTCTTGACTTAATCATTCAATACATAAGACAGAACAACATCAAAATCTAGGACCTTTTATATTCATGTTTATTTTTATAACTGTTTTTATTTTTGTTTGTATGTACATATGCATATATTATTATTTGTATATATATTGTTGTCACTTTTGTATTATCAATAATTTTTGTTTGTCTCTTAAATTATTCTAGCATAGTAAAATTCTATTTGATTTTTGTCTTTGCCTCTTTAGTTTATTATTCTTATCAAGCAATAGTGATTCGGAGTGTAATCTAGTCAGTGTTGCCTAAACATCAAATCTAAACTTGACACTGGCAAAAGTTCTCTCTGGAGAGAATAATCGCCACAGAATAAAACAAAGAGGAATCTCAATGCATTTATTGAGGTTATACAACTCACTGAACCCGCATTCTTACTACTCGAATGAAAACTCGTAACTTATACCCGCGTGAACACTCATGCATACAACCGTATATAATAGAAAGAGACAGAGAAACAAGAGACAGAAAAAGAAGGGGAAAGGTCGCCTGGAGGGGGCATAACGCTTTTTCCTTACATGACGATCTGCCAATTTGCTCTGCTGTAAGCCGCGTAAAAGAACTTCGTTCCAAAACTGTCGGCACGACAGGATCATGATCATAGCTAATATTGGGTACAGATATTGGATATGGTATTGGGAATATCACTGTCGTTTTTACTCTGAGAGTTCAGCATTTTTATAGCATTTCTATAGTTAGTTCCCATACTGTTCCTGGTATCTGTGCACAACTAGAGTTGCTATTGTCAAACAAGCCAGGAAAAGTTATTCTAACCTTTGAAACAAGAGGAAAAGGAGATATTAAAAATAGATCACAAAAATAAGGAAGAACAAAAAGTAAGCATAAGTTTTAGGTGTATTGTGTAAATAGATAATCTATCAATATGGTTTACTTGATATGACGGTATCTACTGCATAAAAATGTTCTTCAGAGTCAATTGGCACAATATATGAATGGCACGCTTTTAACACTGACTGATTACTATACGCATACGCTTCTCTCATTTTTCTTATCATTTTGCACTTTTAGTATGAATAAAACTTTCTTGTTATATTTTTACACAATTTTCGTATGATGCACCATATTTGTGCAACTGTAAAAAAATTCGCACAGTAATTTGCTATTAAATAAAATATTTAATCATTTCGCATTTAAAATGCTAAATCATTTCAATGATAGTATAGTTTGTTTATATACTGTCATGTTAATATATTTATTTGCTGTCATGTCTATATACTGTCATGTTAATATAACCGCCATTTTTAGATACTGTTGTTTATATACTGTCATGTTAATATTACCGTAATTGTTTATATACTGTCATGTTAACGTAACCGCTTACAAGTTAGCGAATATGTACAGACATTTCAGACATATGATAAACAAATAATTTATTATTACAGATAAATGCAAAAATCTGGATATTTTTTCTTACAAAAACCGATATTATTAATTTTAAAATTGATGAAGGATAATAGTCTGAACACTTATAAATCAGTTGCTATTGACTAGTTATCCATGGCTTAAAATTTACAAAATTGTATGTTATCGTCATCGTGTTATTATTTAGAATAATGTAAAGTTAAAAAGCCCCAAAACCCTCTACGGCTGCATTTGCCATATCAGGTAGAAAGAGGTGCTACGACTGTTGAAGAGTCAAATATATCTTCTTTATTTAGTTAACATCTGGGAAATTTTTAAAAATTAACATTTAATAATATATTATGTTTTCACTGCCAGATTTTTTTCGACAGAGTCGTAAACACAACCATATCAAAGATAATTTAAGCTAATCAAGCGATGATCCCTTTGATTTTAACAACTTATCAATAAATTTAAATTACAAATGTCAATTAAAGTCATAATGTTTTCATCTGCGTTTTTTAAGATAACTTTTTATTTATTATGAGGAAAAGTATTTTATAAAACTTAATCCAGTTCTTCCAAACTTAGTCGAAAAATAATTAAAGACAATAGCGTCGTCTCCTTCTTAAATGAAGTCATATATTCATACCCCCGTACCACCATCATCGATATTATAAATATATATTGTTTAATACCTGTGCCTTATCTTTTGGACGGCAATCATATGTAATGGAAGTCATGTAACCAGAGGAGGATAGCACGATATTCTGAACCTCACTAAACAAATTTATACATTATCTTGACTATCTAATAGCGATACTACTGTATAAGCTTCAGAAGGTCACAGCTTTAAAAAAATAGTGGTATGTTCTTATCAAAATGGTCGTTGTCATAAACCCATTCTGTCAATAGTTTGGTTTAAAAATGTGTAAATTACTGAGTAAACTTGTTTAGGTGGCAGAAAATTTATAGCTAATCTTTGTTCCTATTCAAATTTCAAAATCTGACACAAATCGACACCCCCAAAGAAAAACACAGTAATTCAAGTTTGAAATATATCTCAGGAAAACGTACGAAAGTTTGAAAATGTAATTCAGAAACACAAGTTTTTGCATTCTTTTATATCTCTTGAAATAAAAAACCGTTACAGTCTTGTACAAAAAAAAATAGCAATATTTATATAATTATAACTCAAAACTACCAAAAACGCGTTGCGTTATTTACCGCGGAGGTGTCAAAATAATTTAACGAATAATTTAATCAAATAAAAAGAAATCCCTTCAAATGCGCGAATTTCTACTCACGTAGTGATTACACAAATGGATTGTCATTTCTATTCACTTACGCGTAGTTTTTCATACTCAAATAATATTTGGTAAAGCTAAATATTTGAAAATAATGGTGACCTCATAATTTAATTAAATAAATTCACTGGTTCTAAATATTTACAGAGCGACCAAATGCAACCGACCTAAACAATAAAGAATAGTTGCCACTTTAACCATTCTGATCTTGGTATTTTCAAGAAAATATTTCGTTAACTTTACTACTTCGTTATTTGCCATTACCAGCTTTCGGCGTATTTAGACTGTGAAAGTACCATGGGCCTAGTGACTAATACAATATTTAAGCCCAATTAGGCAAATTAATATTCATGAAAAATTCGAGATTGCTAAAGAAAGGCAAAATCTCTCCATATTTTTTTTCTCTTCTAACCAAAAATATAATAAATTTTTTTGCTAAAATAAGAAAATATAAACACAAAACCTATTGTCTTACTTACGGCTGGTGATAAAAGGCAATGCGTACAAGTTTAACACGTGTTAGTAATTAACAGATCATTTTGGAATCAAAATTTAACTAAAAAACATGAAAGAAATGATAACCAAAAAATCAATTGTTTAATTTTAAGAAAACTTGACATTCCAATAGCCCAAAGGGTAATGAAATAGTAAGCTTTTAGTGGCAAATATTAATATAATTTTACATATTAAAATCATTTACGAAGAAATATAATGATCACGGTATCTTCAGTAACTTGACAAAATGTAAAATTGTAGAAACATCTTAATTTACATAAAAATGTGTAACATATACGATAACCGGCATAAAAATTCCTCAAATAAACAGACCTTCACACGTTGTTTGAAGTGTGCTATTAATACATTTACGATTTATATACGGCTTGAGCTCCATTTTGTTTAACTTTGTTCATAACACAATAATGGAATGAATTTACTACCAGCAGGCACCACGCATTTTATAACGGTTTGATTTTCCAATCATAACTGTGTGTCAGTCAGTCATGTAAAAATAATAAGAATTTCCTTTTTACTTTTCTTCTATTTCTTTTTAATTTTTCTTCGAATTAGAACCAATGTTTGATTAATAATTTTATTTTATTAATAAAAATGAAATTAATTCCATTATTTAATTGACCTCATATTTTTACTCTATTAACATTTACTCGAACAGTCAAATATTTTTTTTATAATAGGTTACGAGTCAATATTATTTCATATAACAACTAAAATCTCGACAATTTTTGCTAGTTCTGCTTCATTAAACTTGGAAATTTGCAAAGTAAAGTGGCAGTACGAGGAAAAATATGGTTTGCAATAATCTCCTTATAGTGATGTCTTTATAGTGATGTGCATATTCAACGAAAAACGGTATCAAAATATGTGATTAGCCTACATCAGCTAAAAAGTTGCAAAATTAATAGTTAATAGTGCTTTGCGGTGAAGAATATCCTAGTGTTGCCAAGTATGTATGTTTGGATTGACAAGTCAAAACTAGATCTACCGGGAATATAAACTTCAGGGGATGCTAAGACCAAAAACATATCTGTTCTAATAATTAATCCGTATATTTATGCAAATATCAAGGAAGTAAAATATACGAGAAACTGTAGATTAGACTGAAAATATTATTCAATGATTCAGGATTTACAAGAAAAATAAATTTTAAAACTCGATAATAGTTTCTTCTCACGTAGCTAAAATAATCGAAACTTCATAATCGAAAAGAAACCAGATTTAATAAAAGAGATGAGTGGATTGGATCCCTATTATTAGCTGAGTAAGCAAAGAAATTGTAGACTGCTAGCGAGCATTCTGGAATATCGAAACTTATGCAATTAAATTATACCCAAATCAAATGTGGAGCCTAGACCGAACGAAATTATGATGCACTATCAACATTTTATTAATATCAATACAAGAAAAATTACGGGTAATTGGTTTGAGATGATAATAAATAGGGTGACTAGATGTCAAAGCTTAACATCAGACAGATTATAAAGAAACTAATATTTATCGAAAACCAACAACCTAATATGCTTACAAATATAAAAAAAAACTTAAGAACAAAAAGGAAAATAACTATTGCATTTAGTTCTATTTTCCTAAGGGGAAAATTTAGTAAACAGAACTGGTATGTATTGGTTGGTATGTTAACTCCGCAACAAGTGTATACATAAAGATAAATGAACCATAGATCTGAAATACAAGGTATAAACAGTGTATTGAAGAGATAACTTTCGCTAATGGGGGCGAAGTACCTGTTTTATGTTTTGGCGAACCACAGATATTTACCTGGGCTAATTGGTATGAATTTGACATAAAAGACGATAAAAGTCTGTTAAATGTTTCCAGTCTTATCCTTGATCTGCCGTCCGGTTATCGGATGATAATCAAATGTATTTCCTTTATAATGGTTCAATGATATCCTTTATGAACGATGGTTGTATTATTTCTAACAGAGAATGAGTCTCCTTAAGTATGGCCTTGTTAGTAAATAGGATACACAAACTCAACATATTAACCTGCTTGACAGCTGCATTGATGGAATACGTTGGCAATTAAGAGTGTAGACTGGGACATATTAACAGCATTGACTTAAATAAAATGCAGAACGCCGTTAAGATATCTCTTTTAATATGAAGATAAATAAGGTAATAGTAGGTTAAGAAAAAAAAAGGTTTGATTATCATTTCTCCGTAAAGTCAGTTTCATTATCAGAAAATTTCTGATAAAAAATATAATACAAATTCAAAGTGTTTCGACGAGATTAATATATCTTATACTCAAAACTACCAAACGTTATTTAACAAAGTTCATACAGACTTCAGTACATTACATTGTGGGGTAGTAACCCCGTACAAGGACATTTCAATAGCCTTAAGTACTAAAAAACTCACCATTAGGTTATTATGGAAAATTTCAACACAAAATTAGGCATACAGCCAAATATAAAGCAGAAAGCAGGGCATTTTGATTTTGTACAGCAAAACAAATAGAGACCAAAACAACAATGAGATTTTGGAGACGAGGAGTTCCTTCCGCAAAAAACGGACTGCTAGTAAATGAACCTAGATTAACCCAGATGACACAACGAGGAACAAAATAGATCTTGACGACAAATGGCAGATATTGAAAAAGGAGATAACGCTCGACTGGAGAATTACAGACCGCTCACTCTGATGAGCCACGTTTATAAGTATTATCAAGAGTGGTTACGAATGTATTCGTGCATAAATCTGATAGATTTCATGGATGGATTAAAAAAAGTTATAGTCCCGTGGGCCACATTCGTATACTACTCATGACTGCACAGAAGTTTGAGCCATATAATGAGCCCCTGAGTCTAACGTTTTTGGATTACGAAATAGTTTTCCATTTTATCAAAACCTTGTCCGTGTTTTAGTCTCTACAGAGATGCCATATTTACTACCGATATACTGAAATGTTGAATACTTTGTAAGGAACGTCACCATGTCAATCCAATTACTAAACCAAGGTATTAAACCAATCCACCTAAAGAAAGGCGTGAGACATGGAAATTAAATCTCTTCTAAATTCTTCACCACAACATCGGAAGCTATTTTCCAGCTCTTGGATTAGTAGGCATATGACAACAATATCAATGGCGAATATGTAACTTACTCAATCAACACGTATAAGGAGTTGAAGAACTAAACACTGAATAAGTACTCCCATATATCATACACAAAATTCAATGAGTTGTAGCATGCCCTAATTAAATTGTTTTTAGTATTCTGAAATATCAGAAGTATGTAAAAATTCTAAGATAATTCCCATAACGCTTTGAAATATTCATCAATCTTTTTGTTCAGAATTTGTAGGGCCGGATATAATCGATAATTTGGCACTCCTTTATATAAAAGAGAACTGCTCGCAGTATAACACGACAAATCCTTATTATTTCTTCTTATACTCACCAGTCTACACTATAGGTCATGCGTGAACCAACCAAGCCTAGATTTTCTTTGCAAAAGATTTTAGATATTTTAATTGCAACTACAATAGACCAATATTTTATTCTTTTATCGATCAGTAGTCGAAGAAACTTACTGATTTACGTAGATTGACCAGTAAGAAAACATCTTAATCATCTTATTAAATTACCTGTGTAAAATTTCAAATTGCCTCTACTATGACCATTACAATAGGTATCGGTATAATAATTTTTGAGAAATATTCAATGTTCAATATTCAAAATTTAGTTTTAGTACATAAATATTTACAAAGAATAATTTCTTTCCATGGATAACTTAACCATTCCTCAAAAACATTTACTTAAGATGCTGTAAATCTCTGTACCACCAAATTCCTCTATAAAAAGTTTGCATTCTAGAATACCGTTAACTTCATACAAATAGAAAAAAAGCAAGAAAAATTATTTCTCTTATTTCTAAGTGAAGTTCATATTAAAATTGGTTAAACGCACAATCTCATCAAATATGACATAAATTAAGTGGAATTCCTAACTCATTTGGATAGCAAAAAATGTAAAGAATATGCGCTAAAAATGTGTCACGACATATTACAAAGTGACTTTCTAAAAAACAGCGACTTCAAAAACCAAAAAAAAAGAAAATAATTCTCTTATACTAAGAATAAGCCTCATTTGCTACTAGTACTAATCTAATTATTTAAAATCTTCTATTTAGCATTATTTCTTAAATCGATGCCAAGCAATATGATTTAATTTTTATGGCATTTTCATGCATAGGGATAGATAATTAGTATTATATTTTCTTATAAATATATTGTAAGCAAAAGTTTCTTATTCTATTTAACCAAATTTGTTTGAAAAATAAATATATTACATAGGAACTTGCAAACTAGGCCAAGTAATTTAAAAAAGAGAATGTTGAAATTGGTTCTATCAAATAAAACCTTATTAACGAACATGCCTAAACAAAAAAGTAACTATACGGGTCGAATATAAAACCTCATTGTTTTTTGAAGTAGATTAAAAATTTAAAACTCCATTTATACTAAATGGTAAAAATCAACCATTTTTTCGATTTCACGTGTAGCTAATCACTTATATTTGGTCTGCCATATTCGCTCTCATGATAATGGACAAATGAATTGGATTAGACCAGAAAATATTTTAAGCGTTTTTGAACTAGGTGACATAAAGATCCAATAAAAAATATACTAGTATATGAAGGAGTAATTTTAATTTTCATCAAGTAATACAGAAAGACTCTCACTGACTTCTTCGATATTTATAAATTAGTGTCACTAGAAACAAAAGAGGCGATGATTATATGAGTTCCTGGACAAACCGTGAAATTGTCTTCGTTTTATGTAACAAAATATTCTTATTTATTTAATAAACTGATATAATTTTATTGATATTTTAATCCATAATTCTATTCCTTCTTTTAATTAACTCAACAATCAGTCTACATCCAGGCTACGGAACGAGCCTTGCAGTCCCTGAAGCTCATGTGATACGGCGCTGTTCACACCGATTCTTTTGCTCTCATCTATTCTGTATTGGTCCTTCTCCAAAAACCACTCGCGACGTTTAACCATTTGCGCAATTAACTCATCTGGAAATAATGAAAGTTAATCTATCATTCGCAATTAAATGAAACTAAGTGATGAAGTATTATTTCTACATTATTGTTATATAACGAAATCTAGGTCGTGGTGAAGAATTTAAGTCAAGTAGAAATAATACTAAATCACGTAGCGTTATTTAATTGTAAATAAAGAATGTCTACAAAATTAACGCTAATTTAATTCAACATTAATCTATCATCTTAATTTAACTTTACATAATTATATAATATTGAGATTGATTATTAATGATTATTAATTTTAGTCACTTTCTCTGACTCCATATTAAGTCGAAACGGGAGAACGAAACAGCGCAGGTACACGTCTTTTTTGATAATTACTTCTATTTCGGATTTGTTACATGTGGAGAAATGATATTTCTAATATATTATAGTAATTATTTTCTCATAGACTTTAAAGTGAAATGGAATTAGAACTTATAGTTTTGCTTAACAACGTTTAGTAGAGTTGTCAGAATAAATAAAACGTATGAAAGATATTAGAAAAAATTTACATACCCATTAAATTCTTCATCGACTTATTTTCTCCTCCGAAGTCGGATGGAAGGTGGCTTTTGGGGAAATATTTATAGAGACCATCATAACCTTTGTGCACAAATAATCTGCTACCGATTTTGTCACTAAAACTGGCCTTTATAACTGAAGCTAAGAGTTCTGCATATGGCGGTACGTTCGTATAATGTATGCTCTTAATTTTTAAACCATAACACTTCTGGAAATGAAGACAAAATTATTTCATTCTTGTTAATATTTCGTTACATAATCTTGGAAATAAAATAATCTCCGTAAAAGGAAATATTTATAGAAAAGTTACATCTAAAAAAATTTTGCAAAAAGAATTAAGAAATGAGATAATGAAACAAGAACTTGAGGTGACAGAAAAGGGAATTTCAAATTAAACAATGTGGGAATATATTTTTGTAAAAACTGTACGAGGCGAGTATATCAGAAATCGGACAATAACACGCTTCATCGTCGCTGCTTAAAAAGGTTTCCAATAATTTTAAACTAACAAAAATATAGACACGGAGTTATTTACAATATTATCGTGTTAGTTCATGGTGACTTAACATCTCTTATTGGGTCACACATTTTTATTCTATATTTTTAATTATAGGTTCCCTTTTAAATAAACAGATCCACGGACATTTCTTAAGTTTAATCAGCATAAAATTACCTAAGCTTTTAACAAAATTTGTCTAGGAGTTCGGGCGTGAGATTTACAATAAAAGAAAAAAAAACACTTCAGTCCGGGTCAGGTAATATAACTCAATTAATGCAATTAAGTATCATTGCATTAAGTTAATTAACTTCTTTCCTGACTAATAATTCAACCCAATTTGATTTATATTTGAAGTTCAAATATGGAATAATCTAGATAATTATCATTGCATATTCTCGAAATAAATGTCACAATGTTGATGATAATGTCTGCCTTTCCTGTGCGATCTTTATTGTCTTTGGTAAACCGTGACTCAATCGTCTTATTTATTTTTTCTGCTCGGTGACATCAAGAGTTGCGATGGCATTTGTTCGGGATTTTCATCACTTAATATGTGAAACATTACTCACTGGTCTTCTAAATATTAATTGTATTGACGTTGTTATTGACGTTAATTGAAAAGTTTATTGGCCGTAAAAATTATTCTTAGTGGAAATTCGCGTTTAAAACTTATTGCAGATTGATAATCAAGTTACTAAAAGATCCAACCAGCTACGTGGAAATAAAAACTTTTAATTACAAGGGTACTGTGAAACAGACTAACACATGTCATGTAACACTATCAATTACCTGGGGCGGACATGCGGGTCAATTTACTTCACGATTTATGTGCGACAACTTTAAAATAACAAACATAGCGCAAAAGTTCAGTATTATCTGATTGGGAGTGGCCGAGTGGCTTGAAACAATACTTCTCTTTGTTCTACCCGATTCGTACAAATCAATGATTAGAGCGATTGAAAATTCCGCCACGACAATAAATACTAACTCAGTCAATACAAACATTTTTCAAGACATGAGAACTGGCAAAAGCGACACTAAAGCATCCCCAACTAATCATTTCAAAGTAAAATGACGAAACATAGTCCCCAAAGAGTATTTAGTCGTGTTAATTACAATAGTAATCATTTGGTCACGTAAGCACGAAGTGCACATTAAAACAAAATCAAAAGAAAAACTTGAGTAATATGGAAAGCTTAAGCTACTCTCTAAGCCACCCATCATTAACCGCCTCGACAAATAACAGCAAAATCTTGTACATAAAGTCCGATGCATTCATGCACATGACCAAACATACGTAACTCTCCCATGTAACGAAACGAGGGCTGCTGGTCTTAACATAGAAGCAGGGAAAACCTCACCTATTAAGAAATTCAAAGCAAGAAATGGCAAACCTTTGTAAGTAGAAGGTTTTAGTTAATTAAGTCTCAAGGTGAAGGAAATGGCAATGAGTCTATTGCCAGTTAGTCATTTTATCAGAAGTTATAGTCAGGTGAAATACAATATTAAAATTTTATTTGATTATTTAATTTTAAACAGAATAAATTTTTGCTATTGCAACTCTAACTAAAAATATGGGCCGGCTAAATACATATAACAATTATGTATATATACCCGACGTTATGTACTGAACTTTTTCTTGTGGCACTAATAAGAAATTGCTATGACTGAGAAGAAACTACGGAAAACACTAACGGTGTGCAAATATGTAAAACCGAAAACAAATCGATATGCACAACGTATCTTGAAGACGCGATTACACATCAAACACAAAAAGTCAAGGACCAAAGGAATGCTTGAACTATTGCAATTAGATATTTGTTGTAAAATGGAAACTATATAGCTTGATGGAGAGAAAATTTTTTTTTTTATAATTATAGATAATTATTTGAAAAATTTATTTATCTATTTCCTACAAAGAAAATCTAATACGATCAAAAAATATGAGAAGTTTAGAAGTCACTCTCAAAACAAACTTAAGGAAGGAAGTAAAAAAAAAATTCTGAGTTTCTAAAATGTGCCTGAATCATACAACTCGTCAACAGACTATAACATGGATATTGGAACAAAAATTTTCACAAGAAGTATGGTGAGCGCAAAAAAGGTACTATTCATCTGAAGATGACCAGTTATCTAAAGAACATAGTAAGGAAACGATGTCAAAAATGAAGGAAAATCAAAAAGCTAAGAAAATGAGACCATCTGAAAAAGGTAAGAAAATAAGACCCCAGTACCTAAATACAATTTTCTTTGCATTTGGTAAAGATACAAAAAGATACCAATTCATAATACCCAAGCCCAGAACCGTGATAAAAAGCAGAAATGCAGTCTCTTGCAGATTTAAAAAGAACTACGTCTCAGTGAACTTGAGATAGTTTAAATGCGAGTCGTTTACATGTAATACTTTCAAGAGTTTATGTAATACATTAATGTTTCAGATTTCGCCGTAGACTGTGAATCTAACCCAGAAGACACAGTTCAAAAAGAGAAAAACACATACTTACCGTATATAAGCATCGAAACTTGAATACCCTCAAATATAACAACGAGAGTAAGAAAAAACAAACGCATTCCAAAATAATAGCAGGAAATAGTTAAGAAAATTGAAACCCCATTACATAAATGAACGGCAGGATACCCAAATTTTCATTCACAAGGTTAAATACATTGAAAAATTACTGGCTCGTTTAATGTATTTGGTCTTGAAAAACGTTGTTCCAACATGTAAAGTTACAGAAATTCGGATCTATAATCTATGGAGCAATTATGAGCAAATCTAACATTTATTTACTGTAAATCAGGTGACTAGATGTTTACACTGATACGAAATTCACTGGAATACTGAAGTATCAACAGGACAAGGGACTCTTATTATATAGTAATGATGACAAAACAAACGACGTCGAAACCAGATTCTCAATAATTGGACACACATATTTCGGAAACGGAGACGCCATTACATGGCGCAGCCAGTGCTAATAAATTAAAACTTTGTTCACCATTTGAGCTGAATACAGGGCAACCTACCAGCTACCAAAGAACAGGATTATTAATGCAGTCGCTGAGTGGTTTAATTCAATATAATAAAAAGAATGTGTGTCTGAATATTCAAAAGCAAAATGCCATAAATTTAACTAAAATGTGCAAACACAGATATTAGGTACAAATTTTTGAAACAGCGAAATCACGAAATGTTACGATTTAACCTATAGACGTATGGGCAATCAGTGTACTGATATATTCGTAAACGCGTTAACCAAAAATAAATTTAAATTAATGAAAGTTAAAACTCGAGTGTCAGAGTCTAATGCAACTGTGTAATTCTCTACCTTATGATTTGGAACTAGTTATATTATGTTAAAGTTATTGTTAATTTTATGATTTGTTAATACCCCTTTGATAAATCTTTAACATTTATAATATTGGCAAGTCCATACTACCGTAACTACTGGTTAATTTTAAGGTAATAATTGTTTATTGTAATGTTAGCCTTTAATTTCATGATATGATATTACTATTGTACTGACAACTGAATAAGTTTATGTTATACCCTAAATATTAACCGTTCTAGTTTGTTTTCGCACATACACATAATTTTTAAGACGTCACTCTTTTCAATCTCTGTACAGTTTTCTTTTAAGTTTGAAGAGCTTACGCACATAAGAAAGGTTCTTATTAGGTGGGAGAGTTAAAATATTGACAACTGGTTAAGGATACGGTAACCCAACCATTCCCTAACGATCTTTATTGTCTATGGTACAGGATATAAAACCATGACTCAATCATCACACTTCATTCTTCTGCTCGGGTGCATTAACAATTGTAGTGACAATTTCTCCGAGATCCTCATCACAAAATATATCAAGAATCATCCACGCGTCTTCGAAAAATTAATTGTTACAAAAATATTAAAAGATGAGGTACAAAAAAGCGAATCCCGTATATTTTAATATTTAAACTTCAAAAATAAAATGTTATTTCATATCCAGGTAAGGCAGTTTTTGTGCACTATTTATATGAAAATATTTGTATGAAAATATTTGTTTAATTTTAACAAAATATTGTTATAACGATGTAGTTTACTTAACTCAAAATTACATTTTCCAAACTCAAGCTTATTGAAATATGTAAACATCACATTTCAATTAATTTTTGACTACGATAAGTCGCACAGTAAAGTAATGTCTTTATTTTCAGTCCGAGTTCTTTGGAAATTTTGCAAAGAAACCATCATAAATTTATATCTATTAATCGGCCACCCAAAAATAAATCGAACTCTACTGAATAAATCTTTGCATACATTTTTTACAAAAACATATATAAAATGCTCACATACGTGAGCATTTTATATATGTTGACTATACGAATACTCTGTTAATTGATACAAAATATCAAACAACTCTCCTAGTAGATATGGGTACACAATTTAGCAACATCGTTAACTTAAATGTTTTTTTGTTGAAATAAAGAAATGTACATAAAATAGTACGTATTTAACAAAAATGAATCAGTCGCGATTATTTTAATAAAATAATTATTCAATCTATTATATCAAT
The DNA here is from genome assembly GCA_039881145.1 of Druceiella hillmani. Classification (NCBI taxonomy): domain Eukaryota; kingdom Metazoa; phylum Arthropoda; class Insecta; order Lepidoptera; family Hepialidae; genus Druceiella; species Druceiella hillmani. Next base: position 6,477,666 of record JAYKKI010000009.1, read on the forward strand.
CTACTCTTGCCATGAAGAAACAGTTGTCAAATATTTGTCAAACATGATTATGGTACTTTTGATGACAGTATTTTCATTACAGGTTTTTATTACTATAATATTTAAATTGTTCATTCTCTAAAATAGTCACTTCATTATCGTTTCATCGATTTTGTTTTGTTTCCAATATTTTATCGTTATTTTTTCCATCGAAATCACATAATTGTTATTTTTTTGTCCTATGTCCTAGGTCTTATACATATGTAGTATACACATACTGCTTATAACGTTAATAACATTTTTATGAATACTCGTTTTGTAAGCTGATTAAGGACGTCGTAAATCGTGTTGTTTTTTAGTAATTAAAATATTTAATCAAGGCAAAATGAATAAGCCTGGTTCTCACTTAAATTTAAAAAAAAATTCAACGGGTTATGTATTTTAAAGTATTCTTATTAAAAGCTAACTTGTTGAATAATAACAAAAAAAGACAAGCATTCTGAAATTTGATACCTTGAGCTCGCTTTAATTTTCTGAGTACTACTAATTTATAGCATGACTTTATGGTTTTTCGTTCAGTCTCTTGTACTCTCATTGGTCCGTCGGTCTTTTTGTCATAGTGTAACAGTTTCTGCGCCTAGACTACGTTGCACATGGATCACGTTTTCTTTCAATGTAGTTAGTGATCACGACAATACACGTTGTGACCGAGAGAATGCGTCAACATATTAGTAAAAGATTTCTCAGAACGTGTATTTAATTCACAGTGACTTGGAAAAGGGTGGACTGATCTTTGAGAAAAAGCCTCAAGAGCGTTAACGATTTCGTGCTAAAAAATTATAATTTGTTTGAACAAAAATATCACGTAACAAGAATTTATAAACACTATTTTGTAGACGTGTAAACAATTTTTAAACAGTAATATGTTAAATAGTGAGTCATACATCATACATACATCTTCAACATCACAACAGGATCTCTACACAAATATCAAGAGACCTGTTTCATCGTTTGCGCTCCTTGAAACTGACCCCATAGAAGTGCAGTCAATATTAATAAGCCTGAAAACAGACAGTGCCCCTGGTGTAGATAGTATTCCGACAAAATTTCTTAAAATGGCCAGTACATTAGTAGTACCTATTATCACACATTTAGCCAACCTTTGCTTTAATCAAGGTGTGTTTCCTAAAGAATTTAAAAAAGCCATTATCACGCCGATACATAAGGGTGGAAGCAGAGATGACATTAATAATTATAGGCCAATTTCCATTTTACGTGCGGTTTCCAAAATCCTTGAAAAACTGATTAATAAAAGGCTAATCAATTACCTGAACTCATTTGATATAATTTCTAAATCTCAATTCGGCTTCAGATCAGGTTTTTAAACAGAAGATGCAGTGGTTGCTTTGACTACTGTAATAACCAAACAAATCGATAAAGGTAGGAAATGCCTCGCGGTACTACTAGACCTGCAGAAAGCATTTGATAGCGTCTCTGTTTCCATCCTTTTGCAAAGGCTTGAAAGCATAGGCATACGAGGAATCCCTTTAGATCTTTTTAAAAACTATCTGAGCGAAAGGAAGCAGAGTGTTAAAGTGGGTGATAACCTGAGCGAAGAGACGAGCGTAGGTTTTGGTGTTCCACAAGGAAGTGTTCTCGGCTCCACGCTATTTCTAATATATATAAATCAACTTTGCGAAATGAAATTCAGAGACGGACATATTTTTTCATATGCCGATGATACTGTACTAGTTTTTACGGGCGACACTTGGGAAAATACTCGTATATTTGCAGAAAAAGGTCTTACAATGATTTCGAAATGGCTTAATTCTAACTTACTTACCTTAAACAAAAATAAAACTAATTACATGTGTTTCACAAAAAATATAACTACTCAGCCTAATAAAAATTTCGAAATAAAGATACACACTTGTAATAAGAGCTACACTACAAACTGCCAATGCACCATTATTTTGAAGGTGGAAACTACTAAATATTTAGGAGTCATAATGGATCAGAGATTGTCATGGCATTCACACGTAGAGATATTGATGGGACGGATAAGAAAACTAATATGGGTTTTCAAGACACTTAGATATATAGCTACAAAAACACTTCTAACTCAAATTTATATTTCCTTAGCTCAATCGGTTTTGAGTTATTGCATACCAATCTGGAGAGGTGCATCTAAGATAAAATTTTTAGAACTGGAAAGGGCACAGAGGGCCCTACTTAAAGTAATCCATTTTAAACCGTACCGTTTTCCTACAAATGAGCTGTACTCTCTGAGTGATGTTTTAACGGTAAGGAAGCTCTATGTACTAAACACTGTTCTAAGCATACATAGGTCCCTAAAGTTTGATCCAACACTGTTAAAAAGACGTAGAAAACACTTAATCGCTGCAGTGAGCACAGCCAAGTCTTCATTGGCACGAATTCAATACACGTATAAGTCGTCACAATTATATAACTCAATAAATAAAATCTTAACTATATATCCCTTGACACGAAATAAATGCAAAATAGTAATTATAAATTGGTTAAAATCTTTAACATATGCGGAAACCGAAGCACTTTTATTCAAGTAAACACAATCACACACACATACACACAAATACACACACACACACTCTCACACATACTCACTATGAATTATGGATTTAAATCTATTTGCATGCCTTGTATTTTTTGCTTCTTCTCTTAATTTGTAAAGTGGTTTTGTCATACAGAGCGGACCCTCCTAACACAAGTATTGAACTTAAAAGGGGGATCCATCCTATGTAAGAACTAATGTAACCTTAGAGACAATAAAGCATTATTATTATTATTATTATACATACATAATAATTTGTAACTTTAAAAACAAACTATTTTTTGTCTCGCTAATAAGAGATTCAACTGATTTTATGAACACAAATGGCGCATACATAACGATGTAGAAAATTTATAATTTCGTGACACAAGTACAACGAAAAAAAAATGATTTTGCTTAAATCGTGACGATGAATAAATTCACTATATCTCGGTTGGGAAAAGTGTAAAATATGTTTGCGAATAAAAATAATAAAATTTCTGTAAGAAATCAAACAACATATTTTACTATTAATACTTCTAACCTTTTTTTATAATAATAATAATGATTATATCGTCAACAAAACTATTCAATCGATTTCGCTTTTACTGTAACAAGTTTTGAGATCACGAGAATTTTAAAGAAAATTGCATAGCAATGTAAGCACAAGTCATAAGAAATTTAAACAAAATAGTACCCATTCTGATGAAAGCAGAAGTTAATAAGAAAGGAGTAAGATGAACCAGTCCACTACTCGTGAGATGTAGAAATAATCCAAGAAAGTAAATTGCTCCATTTGTCTCTTTCAAAGCACATTAGAGAAATATTCAACTAAGTCAATTTAGTCAGCAATCAGGAAAGTATTAAACATGGTCCTATTTTCATTGAAACTTCTATAATCTAAAACTTTGTTTAACTTACATAAAATCTAAACACTCTCGCTCTTCAGATTTTAAATATAGTAACTACAAGGGTTTAGTCCAAAATTTTGATTTATAAAGCATTCACTACTATTTTTAAAATTGGTGCATTTTACAAATACACCTTAATATTTAGTCATTATCTATGCAAATGTTAACGAATATAATTTTAAATACAAAGGATTACCTTAGGAATGTTTCACGCGATATACGACTTTTATACATAGTTATCTGAACACGATTTAAAACTCAAACTGTCACTTTAATATGGTTCCTAAGTCTGATGGAGCATTAACAATCTTAATTTTTTTATGAAGGAAGTGACTCGTGGCTTTTTAAGATTCCGTATTTCAAAAGAAAAAAAAAATCTTCAATCACTAACACTTCCACACTTCTGTCCATTTATCTGTATGTCAAGACTGTTTTTAATAACAAAATGTGTAGGGTCTTCCCTATTTTGAAATATATATATATATATATATATATATATATATATATATATATTTATATATATATATATATATATATATATATATATATATATATATATATGTATGTATACATACATACATGTATACACACACACACTTACTGATAATAGATACAACTTACTTGTGTAATAAACAACGATTTCTTGATAACACTCGGTGTTATTAAACTAATATGAGCGAGTTTCATTTCTTTCCAATCAACTATGTAATGGTTTCCAAGGCACGTATCCAAAGAAGCAATATATTCAACCGCCATAAAGCACATCTTGAAATAATAATTCATATCGATTTTTGGTAACTCACCATTGACTCTGGAATAAAATAAAATTTTCTTCAGTATCCTAACAAATCTAACATTATTACCAATATAATCATATTATGTAAATTAAATAATAGAACTGGGGCTGTTCTATAAATTACATAAAAATAATAATATATCTCATAAGTAATATCAACAGCCATGATATACGATATCATGTTACAACTGAAGAGTCGAAACTAATTTGCAATTTAATACGAATAATTCAGGCTTCATATACACAAATAAACATTTCTGATATGTCCGTCGATTTGTTCGTCTACAAAACCGTTTTCGTTCTCAGACACCGTTTAAAGAGAACATTCTAATTGATTACGTAATGTAAATATCCACACATATTTCAATTGCTGACGCGCGTAAATATTTATAAAAAGTTAAGGGATTTCAAGCATGAATTTTTTTTATGTCATACAAAAACAATGGCAATTGATAAAGAGAGTTATAAAAAACAGTATTTTTCAGAGTTTTATGTAAGTTAATCCAAATCTAGTGATGTTATTGAAAATGTCCCTAGCCATTTCCACAAAAAGCTTTTGACGGAGAAACTTAGAATTCGGTATAATTGCAAAGTATATCGATTCGCAAATATTTCAAAAAATTATATTCATACTGAAATTTTGGAGGGACAAATGAATTTATGGAATTTTTTCTCTCCATTTCATATGTCGTGCATTGAAAATATTTGCAAAATAATTTTTTTGTGTTCGGGTATCATGAGTAACTGTTAGAATAATTCTTGGAGTTCAGAATAAAATTTAGATTATTTTATTATCCTTTACTAATATTTCCTACGCAACTTTCTGTATTATTACTAAAGAAAAGCTTCACTGCAAATATAAAAATACGTACGTGGGCGATCTAGATGGACATACTAGTACATATTAGGATATGTTTTCTATTATTTTATTTCATAATATTATATCAATTAATTTTATATTTTTGTTGAAAATCCAATTTTCGACAATATCTGTTTTATACAATATCTATTTTGGAAATTTTCTCTATTAGCCACATAGTTAAATAATTGACCACTTGATTTCAAAAATAAAAAACAAAAACATAAATTTTGTAAATAGTAATAAGTTCAATATTTTTTAAAACTTTCCTCCGGTCGCTTCTTCGTAACACATGCTAAATTAATTTTCAATACATGCTGCGAGGAAACTGTTGGATGGATAAATTACGACCGAGTATGAGTCAAAATACTTTATGAGATCTCAATTATCAAAAACCAAATTCTCAAAAATATTTTATAAAACATAATTTTATGAAAGGTATTTGCATTACAAACTATTCTGTTAATAAACAACAATACTAAACTACCCTTTAATCAATGTTAAATATATAAAAATCACATTACGATAATACAGTAAGCCTGGTCATATCATCCAGACGTTGCGGTATTACTGCAAACTCCATATATTGCCTTATTGTTTTCATGGCCTCCGAACAAGGATCGTGCTGCCCCATTAGATCGGGAATTGAAACACGTGCTGTTAGCAAATTGTCGATCATCTGCTTTGTCTTCTCTAGGCTAAAGCCGGTCGTGATTAGGACACGCAAAATTCGCTCTCCAGCTGCAGGAATATATTATAATCAACGCTTTCTTTTCTTCTTCTTTCTTTGGGTTAATAAATTCTTTCTTTGGGTTAATAAATTCAATTATGAGTTAAATGATCTTGGAATTATTTTAACAAGTACACTTCTCTGGCTCGTATAAAATTCATGTCAAATATGTTTACCCGAAATATTTTTTCTGTAATATATATTTCATACTATTGATTAGAAAACAAAAATTTACCATGTTGCTAAAGTAACTAACGCCATAATATTCAAATGTTGGGCAATTTAAACAGCGTTTTGAGAATTTAAGATTTTTGTGTTAAAAAGTTTTAAATCAGTCTAAAATCAAGTGTGCTTATTCTAAAATCGAGTGTGCTTTAGAATTCGTTTTTGCAATATTAAGGGGTATTAACAACAATAACAGAAGTCTATGTAATAAGTGAACTATTTAGATGCAAAATTCGAATAGCTTTTAAATGTAACTTTTAATTTCACCATTTGATATTAATTTCCATAAATGGATATTTTTTTTTTGGACCATTTATTCTTAATAAGTTCTTTTTTGTTTCTATTAGGTAATTCGACAGATTAGGTAAGATTTACATTTTTGCGATTCTAGAAGCCTAATCAAGCAAATATAACACTTTTAGAAATTGATTTAGTCAGCATGACAACAGTTTTCATATAACATAAAATGATAATTCGCTCTCAACTCTGTAATGCATGGTGTTTCTCTTTTTCTCTTTTTAAATAAAAACTTCTTTGGGCACATTGCGATTTTTGGTAAGGTAAATCTTATGGGTTTGCTTCACCTACATGCCAATATTAACAGTAAATCTGTAATTGGCATATGACAGTAATGAAGGCATATTATATGTTATATATATATATATATATATATATATATATATATATATATATATATATATATATATATATATAAATCAGGTTGGCAACTTAAAAACCCGCCATCTTTGTACACGAAATTTTCTATGTGGTCAATAAAATCAATCGTTAATTATATAAGCACTATCAGTACTTATTACTTGTATTAGACATAGACCGAAACAGATAATAATACGTACTAAAAGTAACGCGTGAGCGTTGAACATGGTCACTTTTGCTACGTGGACAATGCTCATGGGTTACTTTTGCTACGGGGGAAAAATGACAGTGCGTGGTAATTTATTTCTGTGTATGTAAGAAATAAATTTTGCTTTGACTTGAAGGAAGTTTAGCGGTGACTTTTCTTAATTGTTCAATAAATATCTTAGCTGTAATTATACTGTTGGCTTGAAAGAGTTCTCAATGAATAACTCCATTTATGTCCCACCATACACTCAAAAGTATCTTTTGCCTAATGTTATATTTTGGTCTAAGGACAACTTTTTCTCCAGTTCCTAGCTACTGGCGTTTACGCTAAAAATTAACATGAGCCACCCAGTTATCATCTGCTTTAACCAGAAACTTTAGCCTTTCGTTGGTACTATGGGAACTCAGTAGTTCCAAGCACACATTAGCTTTCCGCTAGAGTTTAAAGGTGGTTGTAGCCAAACGGAATATTCCACATATTTTTCAAGGCATGAAGCTGTTTTTCCATTGCAGTTTAAAAGCATGAAAAGAGCTCTGCCAAACAACACGAACTTAATCTGGGATCTATCTCAATAAAGCTTTCAAATTTTTCTACGTATATATATATATATATATATATATATATATATATATATATATATATATACGTATACACGTATATACATATATAAACCAACATACTGTATGTACCCGACAGTGTGATATGCGCGTTGCACGCTTTTAGGATGAGTAGAGTAATTCTTGTGAGTTCGCATTACGCATCGCGATTCTAAAATTTAAAGTTCTATAAAATTTTGTAAAACCAGAGATATTTTACAGTTTTAAGTTTTCACTTTTGCCGGTAGTCCCTATAATATAAATTTTTTTACTTTATAATTTCTAGAAAATTTACGTATATATGCACTCAACTTCAATACTGAAATATACATCCAACTTCTATATTTTATACTTCCAATAATTAGGAGGATACCTGTCCTAGAAATATTTCACTTCACTATAATTTAAACATTTTAAAAAACAACAATTATAATAAATTGCATAACATTGCTATTTCCTTTTCAATAGATTATAACAAAATTAATTGAGATCTCAATAATTTTAGTAAAATTTCAAATTGAAAAGAAAGAATTCTTCGATATAAAAACTAAAATTAATTTTACCGACTTACAAACTGCACCTTCAGGAAGATGTTGTTGCATCTTATACCAATCTTTGACGTTTTCAATGCTTTCACGGACCATCTCATCTGTTACGCCGCATCTTACAAGGATTAGTTCATAATCTTCTTCTTTAACTTGTAAAAAATCATCTGCTGCCATTAAGAGCTGCATCTGACATATGAATGAAACTTAATAAAAGTTAATTTTATTTATAAAGCAAATACACCAAAAAATAATTGACTAATGCCTTTGTTTGTACTTGTATATACCTACCTACATATTTATTTTGATACTTTCCTGATTACGTTAAAACAAGTAAAACGAGTTAAAACTCATTGATTTTTGACTCGTTTTACTTGTCATAGCGTAAGCACTTTGTCTTAGCGTGTAGGGCTTTTACATTATTACTGACGACAGAAAAAATACAATTATCAATATTTAACAACTTTGACCGTAGTCCCATCCTATGGGTATTTTGTACAAGTACGATAATCCTATATATACTCCCATAGATATTAAAGTGAACCTGTGCGCATGCAAACACATACGCTCGTGTGGAAATAAATTCATATACGAATGCGCAAACACACCGCTCACGAACGCACACACACACACACGTTATAGGCAAACTGTTGGATTTACCTGAGTTATTATGTATCAGAATGCAACCTACTATAATGATATGAACATTTTATTTTTGACCCTACCGAACAACATTAAGAAATTTTCCCGAACCGACCTTAATAAAAGAAATCTTAGAATGGTGGACAAACGTTTGAAACCACACTATGGACAGGAAATCTTTGAATCACAAATTGTTATTTATAATAAAAAATAATTAACATTTGATGGCAATTTGTGGAGTAAAAAGTTTGAGAAAAACAAATATCGCACAACCTAAGACATTAAAATATTTTTCAAAGAAAACTTGACAATCGGATATTTAATATATTTTAATTTTAACAAAATTTCACAAAAAATATTTTTATCTTACAGTTACGAGTGTAGCAGATCCGATATACGAATGATTGTGTTCTCAGGGAAAACAATATTAATAGACCATCAGTCTGTTAATATTGTTTTTCTATTGACTGAAAACTGCGTCAACTAGAGGCAAGAAACCCAAAAAACACATGTGTAACGAAATAGTAAATATATAATAAATATTAGGTTTTATTGAACCATTCAATGTTTAAAAAGACAGCAATGCGTATATAATTTAGATTTATACATACCGACGCTTATAAAGTCGTTTCGTAAGTTTGTTTATTTTTATATAAATAAATGAAGTAATCTAAGAAAATAAACTAGTTTCCTAACTAGTTTAACTGCTATAAATCTAATTTAAATATAAATATACGCAAACTATATTTTATATGGAAAAAGTATAATTTTCTCATAGGAATTCTGATAGATGTAAATAATACTTGGGAAAATTATCGATTTGAGAGCTTTCATCACTTGAAAAAATTGGAATAAGAAATCAACCAGAGATTACCAAATGTAATGTCTCCATACATTGTTAAAGGAATATAAAGGCGAATATCTACAGATAAATTTTTAAGTCTTTATGTCCATATTACAAAGAGAGTCCATTAAATCATTTATATAATGTTAACTAGCCAAAAAAAATCGAACTTGTAGTTAATGACCATTTTTACGATTTAATAAATTGATTTTGATGATGGTACATATGTCTTTAATATTTTATGTGGATATAAAGCTATGTACTTGTAACATATCCAGAAATATATGACCAAACTACACTTCTAAGATATTAGTGAAACTGAAAGCGTACACTAAACAAAATACAGTTTTTTGCTTAAACTTCGAGCTAGGTGCAGGGGATATTGATATTGGATAGAGATTCTCGATCTTTCCTGTTAAATCGTTAATAAGAGCGAATGGGAATAACTAGACAACGAGTCACGTGTAAAAATTCTACTTGTTATCTAAAATATGAATTTCATTATACTTGAGATTGTATAAACATTAATTGGGGGTATTTATACAAAATTATGAAATTATCGGCCTTACACTATATTCATCTCTTGAAACTTATTATTTATTTTTAACTATTAAACCTATTATAAAACCTATTGATATATAACATTGTTTAAATTGATATATAACATTGTTTTACTAAAAGAAACCGTTAATCAACTAATTTTGGGGACGACAAAAGCATACGTAATTGTATACTCATGTTTGTTTTTAAGCGCACTCAAACTTGGCATTGGGGCTACCTGTTAATTATTGATTGAAGAGCCATAGTCATATTACATTATAAATACATGCCCATAATGATCTAAAATGTCCCAATAAAAATGGTGGCCACCGTTTTTAGTGGGACATTTTGAAGGTTTGCATGCGTGTGTGTGTGTGTGTGTGTGCGTGTGCGAGTGGTCGCGTGTGTGTGCATGAGTGCGTGTGTGTGTGTGCGAGTAATCGTGTGTGTGTGGGTAGGTGTGTACATGCATGCGTGTGTGTGCGTGCGTCCGTGCTGGCTAGCGTATGTGCGTACGTGAGTGCGTGCGTGTCTGCGTGCGTGAGAGTGTGCGTGAGGACGTGCCTGCACGCGAGCGTGCGTGCATGCCTGCGTGCGTGAGTGCTTGCGTGCGTATGTGCGTGTGCGTGTATGTGTGCATGTGTGTGTGTGTGTGTGCGTACCTGTGTGCGTGCGTTTGTATGTGTTTGTGTGTACGTACCCGAAGAGCGTTAGTATAAATAATTTTCGAAACCGCAGCTTTTCGTTAGACAACTGAATCGACAAATCTATATAGTTAACCTCCCAAATAATAATAATTAGTTTCGACCAATTTAAATTTTTATTTTCAAATGCTTGATTAATTATTAAAACAGTGGAAGAACAAATAGAAAATTATGTTTTCCTAAAAGTAAGTACATCAATAATTCATAATGTATTTCAAGGTGATTTATTGACATATGGTGTCAACTTTGAAGTCTATTGCGACATACTTGTCGAAAATTCCCGTTTTTTATGTGACCAAATAGAACTTAATATGACCCTGACTAAATTAGTATGTTTCTATATATTTTGAATTTTACCAATTTTGCTTTAATGTGATGAAGAAATATTTTAAACTGAAATAACATAAAATACGAGGACAGGGTAAATGATTATTAAAACATTCAGTATTAGTATTCTTCATCTACATAACTATATGTAGACGGTGAACCTTAAGTTTTAATTTCTTTTAAGTTAAATTTTATTTTTTATAATCTTAATCTTTTTATCATTGGTATATCGGTTCTTGCATAATCCTCTTACTAACGCCGATAAATCCAAATACATCATGGAAATGGAGACAAGAAAATAAAGAAAGGAAAACAATCATTACGGCATTTAATTTTATCGATTATATTTCGGTAGCCTTGTCCTCTAAAAAATATGTCAGGTTTGTGGATTATATTATTATTCCTAAAATAATAAAATGATAAGATGTGAATGCCAGTGGGGGTAATACTATTCTTGCACGTTTACTAGCAGAATGCGAAGATTTTCAAATCGCACAAGATAGCATTTTGATATGTTCGGGTAAAATATAAGACAGTTAAATAAGGTAATTGAACAGAATGAAGTTGAGATAATTAAACTACTTTAGTTTTGAATCTTTCGCAAGGCATCTAGATATTATAGTGCCATTGTATCTATTATATTTGCCTTCTATTACTCAAAATTACCTTCTTCACTACTTTACATAAATTCCGAGTAATACAATCGCTGCCATACCAATAAATATGCAAACAAATTTGAGAATTTTTTTTTTATTTGGTTCAAAATTAATAAAATAAGATATACGCCAAGATATACTATACCTAGGATCACATTTAGACGGCCATTTTACAGGCGACGTAGTTTTGTTTAAGATGGTGCACATGAATTGGCGTCGTCATTTCTATTTAGTTTAATATTCCCTGGACAGTATCTTGATATTTAGACCAATCTTTAGAGTAATTTATTTTTAATTAAAAGAGCCTAAAATGTATTATAAAAATAAATAAATCTAAATATCCACACACCTTTTTTAATATCATCTAATCATATATAAATACCGAGGTCTAGTTGAAAGTATGTTTATTTATGTGTATGGTATAATATTATTCAAGAACAATAACACCGATTTGAAGAAAATATTCACCTAAATGTATAAGCAATTTACTTTGCGAGATTTAAAAGTATATTAGAAATTAAATTCTATTTTTTGTAATTTAAAAACATATTTAACATTCATACAAATATATATGAATGTCTCATTACAGCATAAGTCAAATTGTGTTAAACATTTCGTAACAGAACTTCGATGTGTAAATTATTTAATTGGAAATATTTTCCAAGTATTTCCTCCAAAACCTTTGATGATTTCAAATATGTAATTATTTCTTTACACTCAAGTAGAGTGGAAGCAAGGATTAAATTTTTAAATATATTTTTATTTTTAACCGAATTTAAAAAGGGACGAGTTTCGCAATACGGCTGTATTTATAATGTTAATTTGACTCCCTATATTTGACAGTTATCAACCGATTAAATGATACTTTTGTAATTTTTTTATTTCGAGAGGTATGCCCTAGTACGGTATCATGCAATTTTTGTTGGAATTTAGCTATGTTACTTTGAAGTTATACCCTTATTGTAGAATTGTGTGACAATAAAAGGGTCGGGTGCCGTGATCGAGCTTGGATCATATAAATTTAATGATAAACTACTAATGAAATATTTGAATTTTGGTAACGACTAAGAGCAATAAAAATTTACTAAAACAAAATCAAGGTACAATAATAGAATAAGAATATGGTGAGAGGAACTCTTCAATGACTGGAAATAAAGTCATTGAGTTTGGACTCATCTTATATAAAGCGTGAAAGTAAATGGAGAAAGAAGTGTATAAAAGTATATATACATATATATATATATATATATGTATATATATATATATATATATATATATTTACACACACACACATATATATATATATATATATATATATATATATATATATATATATATAAGTGTTCATATTATTTAACCAGGTATACTCTCGTATAGGCACATGCATATTTGGTTAGAATTTGACCATAAAAAGAGAAGGGGAAGAGCATAGATGTGGTGATGGAATATAACTGGTATAGGTATAATGATAATCTAATAATAATCTCTGTAAAGTTTAATACGACAAAGAGCGACAAAAGTCATAGTCACAGTCAAGTCAAATATAATAATTAGGTCATAGTTTTATTAATTTTTTAATTCAATAATAAGTAAAAAAGAGAAAAATATGATAAATAATTAATCACATCACCTCTATATGAGTCAGAAAGAAGTCAGATAAATTAAAACGAAAATTGTATGCAACACACTTTTAAAAATAATTCCAATAAAACTTAAATAAATATCAAATAAGATATAGATGAAAATATCGTAAAATATAAACTATATAACCTGTCAAAGAGAACAAATAATTAAAATAAAACAATAACAATTTAAATGTTTAATATCAACTAAAAATAATGTATTATTATGAAATATTTGTAATGCAAAATGTCATAATTACAAAATTATGATTGATTTCCTTATAGATATGATTTTTTTAGTATGATGGTATGATTCCATTATGTGCCACACCTTTCTCCCGTTTCCTTACACGTCAGTAAAACTATGTTCAATTTTTAATGATCAGATACTAATAATTTTCTTTTAAATCTATTGTTACGCTTCGTATTTAAAAAAAAGGACATCTAATATAACATAAAAGTAGAAAAACATTGTAATCAACAATTTTTACCACATACCAATACTAAATGGCCTTATCATTATTCAATATACAATAAAATTGTTTGACAGTTTGATTAGTCAAGAGTCTCGACTAAATCAGCAAAAAATTAAGAAAAGCCAACGTAAAGAGAGGAAGTATGCTTTTCACACGTTGGAATTTTCCATTACATTTCTGCACCTGCCCTCTACCGTGTGGATAATCTCGAAAAAATTCACATAGGTAAACATGAAAGAAAGTTAGTAGGAAGAAATTTTTTTTTATTATTTCTTACTACTATTTACTCTTTTTTTCTCAACAATACGCTTGATAATTACAAAAAACATATATATACAAAACAGAATAGAATATCTTTAAAAATTAACACGTCGATACTAAAGGGTCTCATCAAAGTAAATAAAAAGCAAAATGTTTTGATAATTAAATTTATTACAACTTTCCTCATATTAAATTCAGTAAATCATGCCTTATAAAACGAAGCATCCTTTTTAAGTGTTTATATTTTCCATTATGTTACGACTGGCCTCTACCATAACATTAGTATTGATATACGATTTTCTAGCATAACACGTTCATGTTGCACGTTCAGAAATGAGGCATATCAAATAAGGACATGTGGACATAAAAAACATAACTGAGCTAAAGCGAATGACATTAGCCTTGACTGAGAGGTCCATAAAAAAAGTTTAAAAAATTGAGACCAAAAACTGGATTAGTACTTGCTATCATCATAGTATTTGTAATTTTTTGAACTATATACCTCAAAAGAAAAAATATACGGATCTTTTATAAACCAGTCGCTGAAACTGAATGTCGTATAGTGAAACAGCATATTAACCTGTTATTTTAATACAAATAATTGTCAATCTTTATGGGAACAAATAAATTATTTGATTTTTTTCGATCTATTGTAAGCCATTTTTTTTTAATTTGTGCATTTTTCTCGTGTGTGTGCGAAAACAAGGGGTACAATTTGGATGACATACTTAAGATGATTTCATAAACAGCACCCTCAACCCAGCAAGTGGTTCGTCCACGAATTAGTGCGTAATACTGATTTTGCATGGGGCAATCGTGATGCTTAAACTAAATATTGAAGGCCAACTTAATCAGAACAGGCTTTCTCTACTGAGAAGAAAAAAGGATCATCAGAGAACAAGCTCTTAATTTAAATTTTAGTCTCAAAAAGCGATGAGATAGATGTAGCTAAATTCAGAAAAGATTTTAGTTATGATTTTTAGTTATGATTAGCAAGTTGGTCTACGGTTGGCTTTGAGAGAGCCATAAGATGTGCTACTAATAGTGATCGGCTTCCGTAACACCGACGCTTTACCTGGTGCATTATTTCTTCAGTGCATATTCTTAAGTTTTGTTTATAAATGATATTTGATATAGTGACCTTGAAATGTTGTGTAAGGTAATATTTGAAAAAGTTGTTAATTTTTTTATTATTTCAATTGGGAAGATTGGCATGTAAGAAGTTCATAAATTACTTTATATTGTGATTTTTTAAGTGCGTTTTTCCATATATAATGTATATTTAATTTTTCCTGTATATATCGCACCTCTATAGTCATATTTTTTTTATGAATTAGCCCTAGTGGTTTACCAAAGCAGCTCTTTAACGCAGCTTGAGAATAAATTTGAAAACATTTTTTTTGTTTTCCAATTAAGCTGCTATTGAGGAGCGGTGGACATAGTTTGACATAAAGTTTAATAGTTCTAAATATATTTTATAAAAATCATAGGGTTTTTCGTTACAATTTTGATTTAAAATAATTCAAGAGGCAAAACCTCAAGAAATCTTAAGCATTATGCATTACGTTTGTCACCGAAGTTGGCGATTAAAGAATTTTTACTTTGATCCACGTTCTACTCCTGCAGAATGTATTTATTGATTTGTCTTCGTCCTATAATTTTGTTCACTATACCGTTTAATGTCAAGATATGACCAAAATTTCTAACTTGAGTAGTACCAAATGAAGGAATTAGCAAGTTTTACTATTTTCAGTACATCGGTTTAAGTCGGTCCAATTGCCGTCAAATTTCAGGATCATTCTCAAAACGTAAAATAATATTCGGCTGATTTTAACGGTATCCAATATTTGTTTCTTTATCAATGACGAACATATTTATAATTTTTAGCTAGCCCTTATTAAAAACCGAATATTAGAAATTATTAATTAGGGTCGCAAATTACAATCTGTTGCAAGTATAAATTAAATACAATAATGACTTAAATATAAATAAGGAAAGAAAAAATTAAAAAGTCTGACTTGAAATAAATAATTGTAAGATATGTTGTGATTTACGGTGACAGCAGCATATAGACTATATGCTCTTCTCTCTTTTTATTTGACTGATATATAAAAGATTTGAATATATAAGTTTTCCTTGTCTTTTTATCATCATTAAATTATTATTCATTTCAATTCACTATTAATTTTATTTAGTAATTGCACGCCGCTTCGAATTTTTCATTAACGATTTAAAATGAAAAATTTAATACATACTGATAGAAAGTTATTACATACTGACCTTAAAAAATATTTTTAAAATATTAATTTTATTAATACGAGTAAAGTCGTCGATTCTCTTAAGTTAAGCATAGTCTAATTTAGTGCTAATTTATTATCTATCAAGATACCCTCTGCAGAAAGAGATATCGGTATCGCGTTGCTGATGCGGCATCAATTTTCTAGTAGAACTGTATGCAATGTGATCAGAAATACACGATATGGGCTTCATAAGCTCATATAAATTTTATCAGTGAACAAAAGCTGAGCTTAGATCGATACTGCGTTTCTGGTCAAGCTAGTGAATAAAAGTGACATATGGAATACGGACATGTAGAACACGGGCAAATCGTGCACGGAAAAAATCTTTATAGTGGAAATTTTTTAATTGTAGAACTTAGTTTGTCAAATTTAGTATACAATTCTGAAAAGTGGCACAATATTTTGAAAATAAAATAACGAATTATCGAAGAAAAAGCATGGAAAATTTTTACACTGGGTGAAATAGTACCCAAGTACTTTCTAAAACTGAGTGAAATTGTAATTATTATTCGAATTTTATATTTCGATTTTCATATACGTAACCTCCAAAATATATATACAAAGTATGAAAAAAAATTACTATATTAACTATTAAAAAACTTTATTATTTATAAAATAATATTCTTTGACGAAATAATTCTTGGCTTTCGATGTTTATCAATTTTGTTTATGAAAATTACTAAAAAAGTCATAGTGTATTATAAATAAAGTTTTAGGTAATGAAATTTTGAAGAAGAATACTCATAAAAATGTAGTTCATCATTATTAAAATTACTTCTTTTCCCAATTATTAAAGTGTATTCGCAACGGAGTTTCTTCTTATCTCAAGTAAAAGAACATTTTTTAAAATTTTTTTATGACTGAAATATATTTTTATGCTCTAGTGAAAATATATACAATATATATAATTATTACTGTACGGACCAACATCCCATTTATTTCAAAAGAAATAAAATGAACTATTTATTATAAACAAGATAAGCCGCCGCAAGTGCACACAAATATGTGTATAGAAATCAAATGAATTGTTAGTTATAAATGACGAGTCCAAATTTTGTCTTCTTGGTAAAGTTCGACAATCATTATTCTATCCATGGCGTGGAGTATATCAGAAAAAAATTGGGTGAGTAACAACTGCAGTTCAGTGATAGTTTGATACAAGATCAGGCTAATTCTTTAGCCTGATTTTAATAAGGACTTTTAGACCTATGTTAATAATGAGATGACATGTCAACAAAGTACTGCAACCGTATATGCTTTTCGTGCAAGGTCGCGTTGGAAACCACTTTATTTTGATGCACCACAATGTACGCTCTCACACTTTTTAATTTCCATGTCAATTTTTCCGTGTTATTCTGAAGTTACTCACTAAAGAGTATAAATCTGCCAGTTAAACATATTTGTCATTAGTTTGTGAAAGGATTACCAATTATTGACAAATTTTGGAAGAGTTAATGCGAGACTATTTTTAAAATTTGATGAAATGTCCCATAAAAAGAAATTAGCAAATAAGTAAATTGGTGAAACCTTCTGCAGATCGTAATACAAAATTAGAATTATTTTAAAACAGCTTTACATGCATGCACATGTGCGCATTTTAATTATAGCAAAAAATTTACAGAAAAGAAGTTATATTTATAGAAACGCGTTTAAGTTTAAAATAAAAAGTATTGTTTAAGAATATGTTTAAGTAAGTATACATTATAAATATATGGAGGCTGTAGGCATTTTTGTAAATGTTAGTAACTGGAGAGAGATTAAATAACTGCTAAATCTATCCATTCAATACTTATTCTTCTCCTGAACATAAAGTATAATCCTTTGGCACACTATTTAATATTAAATTTAGAGTTTCAATCAACCGTTATTGAGAAATAATTTCAAGACATTTGCAATTAAACCCGAATTATTATAAGCCGTGGCTCTTTATATTTTTTCTACGCAGCATAAAATAAATTACATGGACCAGCCTTCTAGCGACCTTCCTCATTTACTTCAATTTTTATTTTGTCGTCAACTAGACCCAAAATGGAGACTAATCCTAGACAGAAAATTGTGTTTTATTAAAAAAATATTCTTCCATTAAAATATTGTTATACGGGAACATGTTCTTTAACTCACATTTTGACAAAATAAAAAATAGTTTGATGTCTATCGATCTCCGTTTTCTTTTTACATTCAAATATATTATCATAGAACAAAAGGAAAAAAAAAGGTAAAGTCAGTTTGTACATTAAAAATATTTTTGAACAAAAAACTTTAACTTTCGGTCAATAATTTTACAATACTAGAATATAATAAAATTATGATTATAATTTGCTTCGAGAGTGATAGATTTTCTCATCCTAGGTGTTAAGAATATTATTAAATACAGACTGAGTGACCTGAAATTTAATCAAAACAATATTTCAAAGCAGTATGATCATAACATGCGTGGTTTGATTTTTAACGTCAAAGGTATACAAGCATTTTCTATGATATTAATTTTTCTTAATTTTTTAATTGCTTAGCTTAAATATTTTCAAATTTACATGTTTTTTGATACGTTAAAGACTGTAATTGATTTAACAGATAGAGTTCTACAAGTTTTTGGGGTTTATATTTTTTTTGCATAATATAAAATATTTTTATTATAAAAATTACTTATTTTCTAAAGTTTTCTAAAAGTATTTTACAATTTTTGGTACCTGGTTCTATTTCAAGTATGTTTTTTAATAGATCGTGAATGCTACTTTTATTTCAATATTTTCAATTTACTTTTTAAAATTATAAATACGTATAAATTTTTACGATAACGATTTACGTATAACGATTTCTTTTTACATTATCTTATCAATTACCTTTTTTTTTGTTTTTCTATAGTAAACATTTTAAACATACAAACAAATTGGATATATTTGGAGTTAATTTTGTAGAAATTAATTATTCACAATTAAATGAAACTACGTGATGTAGTATTATTTCTATTTTCTTTACCACGGCCTAGGTTTCGTTGTATTACAACATCTTTAAGTAGACTATTATCAAAGATCTTTACTAATACTACATAAATCTTTGATAATACTACATCACGTAGTTTCATTTAATTGTGAACATACAAGCAATTAACAAGATGCGTAAAAATCCACGAAATTCTGCATTATAAATACAATAAGTTAACTGAGTACGCAGTGTATAATTATAATGAAGAATTTCGTGAATATTTACGTATCTTGTTAATTGCTTGTATGTTTAAAATATTTTTAATAGAAAAATGAAAAGAAAGAAAATTGATAGAAGGCAGTACTTTTTATTTATCAGTTGCACTTCTGGAGGTCATTCACGATGAACATTCTTCTGGTCTAAGAAAAGAGTGAGTTTACCTAACAGAGATCAGCTGCTGATTGAATAGCAGTAGTGTTGTGTGACAAAGATATTTATTGAGAATTATTGAAGTAGCTTTCTTACGTTCTCAGTTACAGCTCATTATCGCATACTTTAGGGAGAGACTATACGTATACCATTTTAGTTTCACTTATTAACTGCCTTATTTGTACACCTATTATCGTATTCTTCCTAGTATCATTTGTGTTAATTGAGTTTAATTATAGAGCTAGGGACAATTGCACCGATTTAAGAATAAATTTGATCAGGTGTCACTAACTCTTAAATTTCTATGGATAAGTTGATTACCTGTATCTCATTAAGCTGTCAGAAATAATTTTGTCTTTTAATATGCCAAAGAATATTTTATCCTAATATTTTATTTTTAACATTTCTTAGATGCGTGGTTAAACGTATTATACGAGAGAGGACCCACTGGAGTATATTTTAGAGACATACATAAACTAAAAATATATAGTCGCTTTTGCCTCCATATGTACACTTTATTTAACTACATCTTTCTCTAGATATCGATTTGAATTTATCTTAAACTGAAAAAATTATAATGTATATAAAACCTGAACTGTTTGTCTTCCCGAATAAGACTAAAGTCTGAGGTCCGTAAGCTACGAAATCTTAAAAAGCGGGATGCAGAAATCAATAAATTTGTTGACAAAATTTATTTGTTTTCGTATACCTTACATTGGCTATACTTTATTTGACGTCACTGTCTGTTGTATTATTTATGTATTTTGAATTGTTATAATAATCTCAATCTCAATAATTCTCATCGGTAAACAATTATAGTGATCTACTTCACATTAGCGTTTCGACTTATACGGACACATAATTTAAGATAAGTAAAACAATATTAATAATTGATATATATAATATTTCAGTAAGTTTCTCTATATTATAAAAATAATTAATATATTAGTAATTTTGCAATTATCTTTATTTTAATAATACGGTTATGGATTAGAAAAGAATGAACGTTAATTTACCATACAAAGCTAAGATAATAATTATTTTTTTAATTTTTTGACTATTTAATATAATACGCTTTTGGAAATACGTAACGAAAGTGGAGACAGGTTGTTTCATTCAAATATTAAAATTAATTTCACAGTAATTGTCAGAAACCGAAAGTGCTTACGAAAAATGAAAAAGAAATTATAATATAAACATCGTTATAAAATACCTACGGGTTTTTTAGTTCCAACATGCATTCTTACTTAATTTTTTATTTATACTTAAAAGAGAAAGCATTAAAACCTATGAAAGTGTTATATTGTTAGCTCACTCATCCAATATGTGGCATTTGCCACCCAAGCCGCCCAAGTGGCCACAAAGGACACATGTTTCATACAGAAATTCACTGCGCTCGTTTCAGCAATTGATAGTCTAGTCAGTAAATGACCATGATCAAATTGTACGTGTACTCAAATTTAAAATTAGTTCCATATTTATAAAATGGAAAGAAACATTAGTCGCTGAGTTCCAATTAGAATTTATCTTATTCCTTTTAGATGCAAGCCATATCAAAAACAAATGAACGTTTTCTAATCAAGAACGAGGATTATGAATTGGTCCTCGTAAAATGCGGTATGACAGACAAAATAGCACTAGACAGTATAGCGAACATTAAAAAGTGGTACAAAATGCAGCTTCATTTTCTAGAAGAAACCTTTGTTGAGTTTCTAATTCTATTAAGTGCTATTTTAATAAACGCCAGTTGGGAAGCAAACCTTGATTATAAATTCTGAGTGGTTTTTAAATTATGTGATGAATGTTATTTTTGTTTGAATAATTGCCGCCGGCATATAGAAGTGATTGTTTATTCGAGTGCAAATTTCTGTCAAGTGAACTAAGATATAAACACTATACGTAGGCCAGTGAGTAATTTCCTCCAATTCATGGATAGGCCTTATGGAGACTTTGAATGTAACCAGTTTATAACACGGAAAATATTTCGTGTATATTTAAATTCGGTGACAAAATAACTTTCACCTAAAATACGCCAATCAGCTGTAACATTTACAAAATTTTTTATTAGATGCATCTCATCTATGGGATTAGTAGTATCTATCTTTAATTTCTACATTTGAACGAAGACTAAAATTTAAAAAAAAGTGAGCGGAAGTGCTTTTTTATTTCAATTTATTTGTATTCAATGCTTGGTAGATGAAATGGTATATCTAGGTGGATATACATGGGTAATCTAAGTTGAGCATTTTTCGCATAACTTTAAAGGTCTTTGTTTCGATTTCAAAATGTAGGTAATATTTACTTTAGTTATGGAATCAGAGAAAATGGGTAAATACTGATTTTACTGGAAATGTCGCCACCGTGGTATGTTGGGTTGATCACAATATGTAGGGCCTTTGATGGATTGGCGTACCGCTGGAACTCGGGTTCAATTCCGGTCCGCTCATCGAGGGGGGCTGGATTGGTGTTCTGGTTGGCCGTAAGAAATTGCTTTCATGGGAGTAAGTCCGCCATATGTATTAAATATGTATATTAAAGTATTTAAACAAACAAATAAAATGTCTCTAATTAACGCTTACGTTTCAAATATAAATAAACCTTTATAAAATAGTGCGGAATTTCTTTTTTAAATTTCCGGAAAAAATTATCAAATAGTAAAACCTCCATTATCATTTATTATTTTGATCTGAATGTTTGATAAACTTTATATGTGACAACGATATGAATTGTTAAAATTTCACTTAGGACTATAAACTTACATTAAATTCAAACATTACTTAATATTCATAGTATACTGTAGAGAGAATTTAGTATTCATGTGGTTACATATGTAAAATTAAGAGAAAAAAATATTTTTGTAAAAAAATTTATCAGAAATTTAAAAAGAAAACGAAGCTCTTATAACATCAGTTGCATGTACTTCCGTTTATATGTCTATCATAGCTATTTTTCTTGAAAGTCGCTTGACATGGAAACTTGAAATTTATAGTCAAAGCATTTTAACTCGTATATATTTCGATAATTTACAAGCAAAAATATACCTTTTTAGAAAAATTTACAAGTGGCAGAGGGAGATATCGATTTGTATTCATGCTGTATATCGTATGAGGGTTTCGACTGAAAGAAAACTTTAAAGATAATTTTGACAATAATTAAATTTTTCTTGGAAACACAATTTCACTTATACATTTAAAATTTGGTGTAATGATAAAGTATATTAACCCTCTAGAAGTATATTTACATTTACTCACAAATATTAATATTAACTCGTAAATCCTAAATTAAATATACACGAAATATTTCACGGAATATTATTAAGGAATCGATTGTTTGTAATATCATATATTGTTTGAGGTACTAACTGAATGTAAAAGTTGCATAGATTTAAAAAGTGTGCGTTAAAATTATCTTACATAAAATTCTATGTAAGATAATTCTGAAGATATTCTTAAAAATGTCGACAAAAAAATCCTCGTCACCTCCTTATAATAGAAACTGCTAAAATCAAAATTATATAACATTTTGCTACTTGAATATATATATATATATATATATATATATATATATATATATATATATATATATATATATATATATATATTATATATATATATATTTATATGTATGTATATATATATACATATGTATATATATATATATATATATATATATATATATATATATATATATATATATAGATTAATAGAAATACCAAATACTCTTAAATGCTTATGAGTACTTAGGGTATGTGGAATTCTCGTATCGTAGGTTTTACGTGTGCTTCACAGGGTTTTTCTTAAATATGATTTACTTTTGCAGCTGATCACCAACTTTTCTCTATTTTGCTCATGAATAACTTCAGCCTAGAAAGAACAAAACAGAATATGACAACTTATTAACAGCCAACTTTATAACAATACAATACTATACTTGGACAACTTTACAACAATTCACTGCCCGAGATAACATCGGACCGTGATCCTCACTCGGAGTACAACCAAATTGCCGTTTAGTACTTCATTTCTGACATACTACCAAAATGCCTAGATGACATGACTAGAATTATCACCATAGGTTAATTTTTTTGTATCATAAAAATATTATAATTACTCCTTAAAAAATGCCATGTAAATATTTGTTTTGATATATTAGGTAAGTACAAAAAGTAGACCATTGGAAAAAAAATATTTTTCCATTTCCATATTCTTACAATTAATTTAAATATCCCTAAATAGTATTTAGTACCTATGCCAACTTAATTTCTCCTTTTTAAAGTCCGTGTTTCCTAGTATAATTAACCACAATATATATTAACGAAAATTTATATGAAGATGGGCAAATAAATTTAGTATTATTTTAATAGACGGTTAGTTGTAGTATACATATATTTGTAAATAATTTATTTACTGTTTCATATTAATTATTTCTTTCGAAATGTTATATAAAGATCGTAACAATGAAATCAATTCTATTAATCATGTGAAGAGTTGAAGACTAGTTTTTTTCTCCTAACTTTTTGGTGCATTTCTAATTGAATAGCAATATATAATATATTGACCCAAGAATTTATTGGTATCACATCGTAAACGAATCATTCTTATTTTTATTCCATATTTTACTTCAATTGTTTCTTAAAAGTTCTCGAGTTCCTATTTGGAAGTTGCTTACTTACTTTGTATAAAGTAAATCAAATTTTCTGGTGCATCTTCACCATTTACAGAAGATTTACGAACTTTTTTAATTTGAATAAATGTAAACGCATAAAATACATGATAAATTTTAATGCATATATAATTCTAACAAAGCTGCATAGGAAAAGTTTCTACTTTCTTCTTTACAATCTTATAATCTGTTTCATTAATTCCATTCACTCTTCATTATTGAGGGGATTATTGTTAAATTTGAAGTATTCATTTTACCAGTTACTTCTTTTGGATTACTAATATTCTTGCTCTACTCGACAAAATCTTTTTGCTAATAATCGCTCGTTAAATAAGAAAAGATTGTGTATGCGATAAATAATTGACACAATTCATTCCAAATAGAACTAAAAGAATGTCCAAAATCTTTACATTGGCCTTTTTCATTAGATTCAGATGCGAAGATTTTTAAAATTTAACTTTGAGGATTATATGAAAATAGTTGCAATTGGACATGAGTTCATGGTATTTTAAGATGTCTGTCTCTGTTACCACTACATTGACAACTGTAAAGGACTGCACAGGGCTCACATCACCTAGATAAGTGCCGCTTTAATAAAGAAAGGTTTATTTCTTTTCACGGTAAGTGTGCGACTACACTTACATGTTATTCAAAGAAATTTTTTTTATAAGTGTGATACATGTTGTTTCATAGTATAATGACATTGGATGTGTAAATTAAATTTTATTTAAAAAATATTTGGATGGGTAAAGCTTGCATATATAAATAGAAAAGTAGTACATTGCAATGATGTCTTAGATGGGCAGACTCAGAACGAAACGAATTTTTTTATTTCTCAAGGAAAGCCATAGATGGTGCAACCAGAAATGTTACGTGGCTCTTTATCATATAGGTTATATTATAATATAAATAGAACAATTTTGGTTTCGGTAAATGCCAAGGCATAAAACTACGTTAAGATTAAAAGTGAAGGAGTAAAATCAACGTCGTTGCTTGTATATTAAAATCTAATTATTTCTTTCAAATAGAAGATTACATTTCTAGAAAAATGAACTTTTTAATTCGTTATATAATTATTCAAAATGTATCGAGCTTTTTCCCCTATCACTTTGCTTCTGTCACATCTTTGCATAAAAAAATTATTTATATCAACAATTTTTATTTTATAACTTAAATTGTTAAAGCCTAAATATATAATTAAAGTGGTATTACTTTTAAGTGATGTCGTCAATGGACAGAATAAAATGAAATCTTTCCTTTTTGGTGTCATAAGGAAAGTAACAGATGGTACAACTGGAATTTTTATGTGGCTCGTTATCGTATAGATTGTATTGTAATATAATTCGACGAAAATCGACATAAAGAAATCGACGAGTATAGCCAACGTCATCGCTTTTGGAATAAAATCTAATAATTTTTTTAAATGAAATATGATATTGCTAATAAAACATCATTTAAATTCATCAATTCAGTTAATTGTATATTTAATTTAAATACGTAGTTTAAAAATATGACACGTGCAATTTTTATATGCATTAACATATCCAAATAATATATCCTTCTGAAGAATAGGCAGACATATCGTCAAATATTTTCCCAAATATATATATATATATATATATATATATATATATATATATATACACACATATATATATATATATATATATATATATATATATATATCGATATAGTCAATCAACAACATTCCGTCATAGCGCAAAAAAATGGTTAAAACGAAACAAAACTTTCCGTAAAACAAGGCCATCCTTAATTTTTCAAGGAGTATGTCTCTCATCCTGCTATAAACCCGACTGCTAATATTTTTCTTAGGGAGAGAGATGAATCGAGATTTAAACACTGGTAACAATTTTCCAATAATGTATTTACTATTTCGTCTCTGCGTATGTTTAGATGGACTAAACATACGCAGAGACCATCTTACGGTCATTGTCTTCGATACCTTCGATATATATATATATATATATATATATATATATATATATATAATCTATTTTTTTAATTTTAGCAGCTGTCCCCTGTTTTATTTTAATATCATTAAACCGATAATGTTAAATTCATTCTGTCGTTTTTTTTGCAGTGAAGCAATGAGTCAAAACAGCATTCATTTTAATTATTTTTAACATACCAATTTTTATATAAAAATACATACAAAAATTTATAAGACGTATTTTGTTATGTCATAATGAGTCAATACGCGAATGCATAATTCCATGCTGCTTGTGTTCTTATTCGAATATGTTTCTTATATTTATATATTCCAATTTTTCCATTCGAACACTTTTCCGAAACACGTTCAAACATACAAGTTTATTCAGGTAAATTAACAGTTTAAATACAAAACGTCATTAACATATTTTTAAATATCATTTGCATATTATTAATTATCTAATATTTTATAATTTGTGAGTCAATTCAATCGAACAACTTGGCTTATCTTGAACAAATGTATATTAAGAGGACTTACGGTAAATTACCACGTTGCAGTAAAATAGCCTTCAATACTTTCATTAAGATGTGCATATATCATGGACTGATCTCTAACGTAATGAGGTATTTAAAAACGCTCGGTATTTAAATATAGTTTTTCTGAGCACTATTGTAATTCTCGCAAAATACAATTCCACAGTTTGGACAAAATACCCTTATAAAACTTATTAATTAAGAAAAATTTAACGTCGATCCCAGGAACTTATTAAAATGTTTATTTAAGCCACAAATTTGAATATTTTTTCTTTATTTATTTAATGTTATGAGCATTTTATAATAAATAAAAAAACTAACTTAATCAATAATGTCATGCCTATGTAAAATTATAATGTTTGATATATAAATATATCGGCATATATATGTATATATATATATATATATATATATATATATATATATATATATATATATAGTTGTGAATTGTATAATAATATTCAGTGCGAAAAAAAAAATTAAGCATTTTTCCTTTATATTGGTTCCTGGATACAAGTGTTTTCATACAATTTATTGGACGTGAATTGTGTGCTTGTATTCCTTACTAATATCAAATTGGCGTAATCGATTATATACAGAGCTTAATAAGAATGAAAAATTGTAAACAAATATTATTCAAATGAATAAACGGTAAATTATCAGGGAGATTCCAAAAAAATATAATAATCAAAACTAAATTAAATATAGAAGCAACCGTTCGAACTAACATATTTAAATCTAATCTTTTAATGAACGATTACATAAAAAAAAACAATACAGCAACCTTTTTTGGGGACATTCTCGACTTATATATATATATATATATATATATATATATATATATATATATATATAAACACACATACACATATAATTATGTCTGCCGGCCGACCATAAATTTGGATCTATCTGTATTAATCTTCTATTATTTCAAAAGGTAATAAAAATATTGGCAACAGTCTACCCAACCGCACTTTCCATTTATGGTATTGGCATTTAATATCGATAAAAGGCTTTTAGTATATTTATTTGCATACTTATTAGATTAATTACTTAGTATCCCAGCTTAAAATATAAAAAAAAATTGTGTCACCACACCACCGTCCGATGCAAACATTAAGATCGTATGAAGCAAACATTAAGATCGTATGAACTCAGGAGGACAAGTAGTAAAATTCCAAGTGAGAATAACTTCAACGTTGCTGTAAGTAAGTGGAATTAAAGCCACATAATACGTGCGACAGTGAAAAAATCTCCATCTAAATCTGTGTCGCTCGCAAAACTAAAAGGCCATTAACGGACGCTAGTTTATTTGTCAAGAAACTACTGCATGTAAACCATTATTATGACCACAATATAAAAAAAATAATTGCAGTTGGACATAACAGTACGTGCGACAGTGAAAAAATCTCCATCTAAATCTGTGTCGCTCGCAAAACTAAAAGGCCATTAACGGACGCTAGTTTATTTGTCAAGAAACTACTGCATGTAAACCATTATTATGATCACATTATAAAAAAAATAATTGCAGTTGGACATAACAGTAAGTGCGACAGTGATAAAATCTCCATCTAAATCTGTGTCGCTCGCAAAAATAAAAGGTCATTAACGGACGCTAGTTTATTTGTCAAGAAACTACTGCATGTAAACCATTATTATGATCACAATATAAAAAAAATAATTGCAGTTGGACATAACAGTACGTGCGACAGTGAAAAAATCTCTATCTAAATCTGTGTCACTCGCAAAAATAAAAGGCCATTAATGGACGCTAGTTTCTTTGCCAAGAAACCACTGCATGCAAACCATTATTATGATCACAATAAAAAGTAATTGCAGTTGGACATAACAATACGGAACAAATAAATTATTCACATATTTGTGTTTTCTCCTATTATATGTATGGTCACACTCTGTTGAACTAAGTGAATTCTGTTATGAAAATAACGTAAAATTAATAATAAATAAATATCGTAAATACGTAATTAAATATTCTGGTCTAGGTTAAGTAGAAGATTTTTAATTAAAGAATTATAGACATTACAGGTTCTTCAACCAATTTTATACCTTGAAAAAACTGGAAATATGAATCTTAATATCCGACATTTTAAACTTCTCTTAATATTATTTATAGAATGTATATTCACCGCATAAGGAAAATGTTTAAATGTTGAATATATTTGTCGTCAATTTTGAAGAAATTCATTATTCATAATTAAATGAAACTATGTGATGTAGTATTATTTCTACTTTCTTTAAGTTCTTTACCACGACCTAGGTTTCGTTGTATTAAAACATCTTCAGAATTCTTTGCTAATAGCCCACCTGAAGATGTTGTAATACAACGAAACCTAGGTCGTGGTAAAGAACTTAAAGAAAGTAGAAATAATACATCATTTTTTTATAATTTTTTTAAATTTTTTAATTTTATTTGACGATAAAATTTTCCTTTAGCCATTACTTTATTTTTTTCTTTAGATACATTTTTGTCATCCATATCGCTGCCCATCTAGACAATCACCATCTTTAAGTTCAGTTTATATGTTAAATGAGTGTAACAATGTACATGGGAATAAAGACGCAGAAAGTATACACATTTTTTTCCAAAAGTATATTTCCAATTGACTTTAAAGACACAATAACTCATTTGAAGCTTTAGCAACGCATACATTTGAATTTATTATTTATTTTTGTTCCATTTTTAGAAATATATTGGTTTTACTTATTATACCAGTAAATTTATTTCATTTATTATGAACTTTATTAACTTAATTTATTGCTTTTTTAAGCTTCATAGGTAATCTTAAGATAAACGTTATTCAATTTCTACTCTATAACAATTTTATGCAGCACACATAAATTTACAATTAGTTGTTTATTTTGAAAATAATTTATTGATAATTATCATATCACAAACAATTAAATCTATGAGTCATATTTAAAGAGACTTCCGTTATGATATATATTAAGAAAGAAATATGTCAATCGTTACAATAGTTTCCAAAAATTAAAAATTTTATTATTAAAAGAAAGTTTTACAATATTTATGAGAAATTTCTCACTCATAAGAAACTCATCAGTGCGTAAAAATTAAGGAATTATGATCAATATGCATTATATAGCTCGTAACTCATAAAAACCTAAACTTAAAATACGTGCCCGGGTTTTGAAAAGCTGAAAGTGATCTTTCTAGATGTTTTCCTTTAATGTAGTTTTATTTTTGGTCAATGTTTCAATGGCAATATTTGTATGAAAATTACGCAAATATTTATATTTTCACGTTTGTTACTGATTTTTAACCCTTTTTTTTAAACAGACCTTACATGGCCAAACGGACAATTTGGCATATTTAATTTTATATTATTTGACATTATTTCCTTTTAGCAAATTGATAAAATTCGTAAAATTTATTCATCTTTTTACCAACGAGCGCAATTACCGCAATTCAAATAGTATAATAAAGAAAATATGACAAAAGTAATTTTTCTTTAAAAGTAAAGAAAAACCTCAGTATAATTTTCTAAAACTAAAGTTGTTCGCTTTCTGAAAAAAAACGGACCATTAGATAATACTACGAATTGCCCACTGACTTAACCAGTGTTAGTGCAAAAAGCAATCTATATATTTAGAATATACCTTATGAATATACTTAGTCAATAAACTTCATTATAACTCTTTATGCGATGAAAGCTATTGGATTTCTGGATCATTAAATTAGAATTCGTATTACGCACGCTTTTTACAGATATATTATATATTCAATTTGAAATTGCCAACATAGCGGCAGTGAAGTGTGAAGCAGTTTAATCAAAGCAATCTAATCATAGGGAACATATTAGGAATGCTGGACAAGAGCATTTTCTATTGCAAATGTTATTGCAAGCCAATTATACAGCATTTTTCATCAATCGTCTAGTCCGATTATTTGCAGACAATATTAGAAAAGGATTACAATAAGTTTCAATTATCTCGTTTCGTCCCCATGACGTCTATACTTCCTCGAGCTTATTGACATACTGGTTGATGAGCTAAATATTTAGGAAATAGAAAATACATCTCTATTCTCGTAATGTATGAACCGATATTTTTTCTTTATTGTGAGGTTTGACATTCGTAAATCTGTCGATATCATGGATATCAATCATAACAGAAGTATTTTACTGGGCCGCGGATAACGATTATTTGGTGAGAGTTTGATGTGAAATTGGGTGAAATTTTTCACACACTTTTAGCAACAGATCTGCCTCCTGACGACACTCTATCGATGAATCGCAGCCGAAAATATGGGGATCCATGTTGTATATCATAATTTTATATTCCTCATTTCATTGAAATAAAGCAATATAACATACGATGTTATTGAAAACGACAATGAAAACCTATGATCACGCTGATCACCTTCTTAAACGATTTGTCATAGAACTACACAATACCAATCACCCACAAATGTGATATATATATATATATATATATATATATATATATATATATATTTCTTTTTTTTTTTTTTATTTTTTTTTTTAAATCTCATCTTTCAAGTAGAAGAGGCAAAACCTAAAGTATCTTAAAATAATAACTTTAGTAATTTAAAAACAATTTTATTAATAATAATAGTTACAGGTTTCTATCCCAAGAAATAATAAGAATAAAATGCAGAAACGTAATAAAATGCAGAGGCTTGAACCAATTACGATATATATCATTATCGCAATTCTATATTTAACAGCAACAAGAATAACCAATATACTGGTAATAAGAAGAAATAACAGTATAACCTCTATCAGTACAAGTTATCAGTAAATGTAGATGTACAAACTCCTCTATCAGTAAATGTAGATGTACAAACTCCTTAACGTAATAATCAATATCGAAACAATAAACATTCTCACTAAGGGGAAATATTCTGGCGAAATAAACATTATCAAAATATCCCTCACGGACATTTCCACGGAAGCCAACCATGATTCATTTAAAGTTGAATAAGTATAGTAAATGGCCATATGTATTACTTCCAGTATAGAAACATACCTACTAATATTGAGTAAATATGTAGTTTAATATTTATTTTCTTTGTGAATGTGGTAAATACAGTAAGATGATAATGGAAATTGAATAAGAAAATAAATAATATCGGAAAATTGTATTTGGGCAACGCTTCTTTTTCTAATTTCAATAAACGTTTTAAGTGAGTTGACAATATTTCCGTAAGCGTCATAAACAACAAACAACTGAACTATGGTATGGACTAATTTTTGTCTTAAATGTCTTTAACTATTGAATATATTTGGCGTTAATTTTGTAGAAATCCAATATTTACAATTAAATGAAACTACGTGTTGTAGTATTATTTCTACTTTCTTTAAGTTCTTTACCACGACCTAGGTTTCGTTGTATTACATCTTCAGGTGGGCTATTAGCAAAGATTAACTCTTAGAAACATTCAACAGCATTTATATGTGTAGGTATAGCCGAAGCCTGGTTTGTGCGGGTTTTGCCACTGCTTATGTTAGTGAGTTTATTGTAGGGGAGCGGTGTAGGTTTTATTATATTTCCGAGAGTT
Source organism: Druceiella hillmani (assembly GCA_039881145.1). Classification (NCBI taxonomy): domain Eukaryota; kingdom Metazoa; phylum Arthropoda; class Insecta; order Lepidoptera; family Hepialidae; genus Druceiella; species Druceiella hillmani. Next base: position 6,510,173 of record JAYKKI010000009.1, read on the forward strand.
ATACGATATACCAGTATTTTAGTGAGGGTAATACATTCAATTGTTGTTATTATATGAATTTGTACAATGCAAATATTCCGGTGTATGTAATAAAATTAATCGCATAAATCTCGGCAATATAATAAAACCTACACCGCTTACAATAAACTCACTAACAAAAGCAGCGGGAAAACTGCCTATTTTATTTTTTTCTTATTTTTTTTTATTTTCCTGCGGAAATACAAGTTACAATTTTATTAATTGGTTGTTGTAATTTTCCTCTCTTAATGGTAAATTTTCCTTTTTATATAAAGTATTCCTAGAATTTATTGCACCCTTTCATATCTATAACATATTTAATTCACTTTAATAATTGTGGAAGAACAGAATATTCAATATTTAAATAACGTATAAAGAATTATCGAAAATAAAAACAAACCGTGAAACTCATTATGTTTTTCATAAAACCATATAACTTACAAACGAATTTCGCCATACATTTTTTTAATTGTAACTAAGTCACATACATATTTATTTGCAAAAGTCCGTTAATATTTTTCAGATGTAAATCTTAGTGAAAACAGGAGAATTTCCACAAATTATAAAAAAGAAAAAAAAACTATGAATTAATACAAGAAAAATGTGACTTAAAAGATATGTTGATGTGGACAGCGTTGAGAGTATTAGATAGTGGTGCAAAATGTAGCAATATTTTTATCGAATGTGCCTTTCGTTATTTTCACAATTACCTAAAATATTTAGGTCAAGAAAATATCTATTTTGCATTAAACTATGATACAGCATTACGATAATGTAATTGTTTTGAGCAATTGTTTAGTTAAATAATTGCTTTATACCCATTACCATGCATTCACAAAAGGAATAGTAGACTATAATGAACCTAACTGCGAGTATTAGAGTTAATGTTGAAGAAAATTTTAATCCTTTCAGCGGCATCACCAAACGAATCCGAAAATATTTTCATATATAATGAAATAGCAAAATGTGACTTATGTTATACGTAAATGTATAAACAAAATATGTCTACTTTGTATATTCACAGTAGGAACTATTAATTTACCACGCTTTTAAAACAAGCTGAACAATTTAGAAAAATATGCTAGTCCCATAAAGATTTCTAAGTCCATACAGCTTTATAACCCCGTGCATATTGTCCTGGAATTTTGTGATTGCGAATTTTTAACAGATATGAAAATACCACTGCAAGATATGAAAAGGAAATGTGGGACGCAAGTTCATCTAAGTCAGTAAACATTTCATTTCACCACAAATGACAATGATATGACTTGCTGCGTGAATTTTCTTGTTTCTTGTGAACTTTTTGTTTGGGAAGGGGTAATCTGGCTCAGCATGTCGTGGCGGAAGAGACTTTTAGCAAGCATTCAATAGCAGACACGCACAAGTCAGTTATTAAAATTACAAAATTCCATATATTCCATATATATATATATATATATATATATATATATATATATATATATATATTAATAAACGTTACGACTGTAGGTAAGCAGGTAGGCAAACAGACAGGAAATTGAGTTAATATTGTATTGTCACCCAGTTTTGGGTTATGTTTAAAATTTCAAGTCTCTTCCTCAACGGAAAGTTGGTTCAAAACCGTTTGCAAACTTTGTATTGGACAAACAAACAAACAAGATTTTCGAACTAATCAAAACATGGTGAAAGAAGAAAACGTATTTGCCCGTAAAAGCCCGTAAAATTTAAATGTTTTTCACTATGGAAAATAATTCTGCAAAGTATGATTTTGAAGTGTATTGAGCAAAAAATCTTTGGTAATGCGCAAAGTATAGCATTAACTCGAAGAGTATGAATAAATGTATTACTGCGTACTTTCCAAAAGAAAAATAAATTTAAATAAGGACTACTTAAATCTTTTTAATAGTATAAAAACCTTTATTTCGTTTTAGCTTCATTTATATATATATATATATATATATATATATATATATATATACATATATATATATATATATATATATATATATATATATACACACACATATTTCAACGAATTGAGAATTAAAGAATTTTATAATAATTCGTTTATAAATTGGAGGTGCCTCATAAATTGATAAATATATTAACGTTAGATTTTTTTAATTGCTTGTGATAAAATTCCATAGTTTTTTAATTAATTTATTAATTTTTTTTTTGCATTTATAAAATTTTTTTAATATTCAACAAAATTTTCTTTTTTTTTAATTTAAAAAAAAAACAAATTTTGTACTCAATTAAAAAAAAGAAATTTACCATGCCCAAAAGAAAAATGGTTGAGGCAGGGAAAGTACATATAATTTCAGAATCTAATATAATAGGTATGTATGGTCAATCATTGCATGCGTTTGATGGAGATATGTTTGGTTATTTACTTCCACATTAACGAAGTGTAAAAAAGACGTTGTATTCTGTCGTCGTTGTCTAAAAGATAACTTTTATTTCTGAAGAGTGTTATAAAAAGATTGCAACATTTTTATACTGAGTTTTAATGCTTTTATTATAATACTAATAGGAGCTCTATCTTGATTTCTTTATTCTATACCTTACCTATTTTCCTATGGGACATACTTTTTGTTATTGTCACAGAAAGTTGTTGCTTTGTTGCGAAATGTTTGCGTTTAATATAATAATATAAAAGTAAAAGCTACTGTTGGATTGTGATTCTTACCTCAGTGTAAGATGTTGTTGTTTTTTAAAAGCAATAATAGGTCACATAGTGATATATGAATATAGTGTTTTTATGCAGTGGATTGACATATCTTTTATTTCCTCTTCGTGAATAACTTCATTCTAGGAAGGACAAAAAAATTGTGCGTGTCTGCATTGACGAACGACCACACACACACACACACACACACACACACATATATATATATGTTATTAAATTTATATGAAAATTTTTTTAACAAAAAATGCTGACAATATAATTATTTTCAAGTAAAACACAAATGAACAATATCAAATTTATACAACAAAATTAAAAAATATTTAGTAACGTCATACTAAGAAATTAAAATTAAAATGGGGCTTTTTAGTTTTGTAGAATAGAAAACACCATTTATATTTTACTGACAATTAATGATTACAGTTCCAAAAATTCTATTACTGAAATTCAATCTGTCTATGGACATGTTTCCCTGAACTATAGCTAGACTATCAAAATGTGTACTAAATTATAATGTACAGTTATAGATTCTTATTAACAAAGCTTGACAATATAAATGCGACTTTAACAATTAGTAAATAATACCCACCATTTTTGGGCAAGATCAAAGATATAAACATTAACATTTTTTAGCTTTAAATGTTTTAAACAACATGCTACAATGCCTTTTTACACACGACAAAATAATTACTATGTGATTTATTATTGGAAATTTAACTGTTTGCTGTAAAATTTTTAAAAACATAAAACAAAATAAAATACAAGCACAAAATATGAGCAGAAAGGGTTATAAAAATAAAAGTGATGAAAATAAAAATAGTACAAAAAATATGTAAAAAATTAAAACAAAATAAGAAAAAACAACATTTAAAAACAGAAAATAGAAAAAAATATTTATTCCCTCTCTGCAACTTCAGCACGAGCCTTCGCTTCTCGATCTTGATTTAACAATATTTCCTTGCGGATTTCATGGAGCTCGTGGTATCTTCGTTGTCTCCGCTTCATTTCATGCCTCATCCAATTTCTTTTTAATTCTTCCGTATGTAGTAAGTGGCGTTGGCAGAAAGTAAACCAGATATCCTTGCTGCTGGTGAATGTACCAATACACAGTACTAGAAAGAAAATAAAATGAAATGTTCTTAAATGAATTTAAAATCTGGTAATTTTAGAGGTAATTAAATTAAAAACTAGTTTCGTTGTGTCAATTCGAATAAAATTTACTTCAAATAAATAAATTTAAAAACTTTCTGTGCCTTGTGTACTATATTGATCTTTCTAATCTTTTTGTAAATGCGCTGATCAATTATATAGGATATATATAGTATATATATATATATATATATATATATATATATATATATATATATATTGAATATATTTGGCGTTAATTTTGTAGAATCTTTGCTTATATCCCACCTGAAGATGTTGTAATACAACGAAACCTAGGTCGTGGTAAATAAATTAAAGATAGTAGAAATAATACTACATCACGTAGTTTCATTTAATTGTGGATATATATATATATATATATATATATATATATATATATATATATATATATTATATAAAATCATACATTCGCATGTTGATTATCCTCATCTCCTCTCTTCATTCAAATTCATCACTCGGCTCAGATCCTGTACCATTTCAGAGATTATTCGTACTATAAGTTTATAACAATAACATCTCTTTTTATAACCCCATAATTCGAATGTGCCGATTGCACAACGACATTCTCTCTCAACATATGTCCTGGGACATTTTTGAACCAAAATTATTAACATTTGAAAAGGAAATGCAACATATATTATATATAAACTAGCTGACCCGTGCGAAGTCTTCGCACTATATCGCCATGTAGCGTGTTCCAAGTATACAATTTGGCTAAGATATTTGATGTGTCGCCCACAGATGGCGCTCATGCCAATTGTTATAAAAATTAATTTTTTTATTAACAAAAATATTTTTTTCGATTTTTTTTATATTTTTAGCCCAAAGTAGAAAACATAAGTTTTAAGTGGGTATTTTTTTTATTTTTTTTGGGGCAGTTGTTAAAGAGATCGAGCCGCTCGACCAAAAAACACCTTTTAGAAATAATATATTTAGATTAAAACCAGCTACGATAGAATTAATGTTTAGTTCAGTATGTAGGAAATAATATTTATCTGTAAATTAATATTAACTTTAATAATTGGTCCATACATTTTGTAATATAATTAATAATACAAGTAACCCTTGAAAATGTGTAGGTACACAAATACTCTACCCATTTCGTGCACACATAATTAGAGTTACAGGATTGTTTTACACTCTCTTCTTTATTTTATACATCTACATGATTGTAGCTTGTTATGTAAGCCTTTCTATAAATAAATAAAGAAATTCCATTTTAAAATTTATAAACGTGACCGTTTGACTGTACTCCCTAACAGGAAAGGGAAGTCATCCCTTTCATTAATAATACTTTTGTTAAATGCTATGGTCAACTAAAGATGTGCCTGAAATTAGCTAATTACGTTTTTCTTTTTTAACGCTCTGAATGTCGTACGCTCTGAAATTCAAATTTTACTATTCATAAAATTCATACTATATATGGGTGCTGTATATGAAAATCGATTTTTAAGGCGTAAACTCTAAAATAAACATTTTTGACTGCACATAACTTAATACCAGAGTTAATGCCAGCTCCGTATAATTATCCCGACGTCTTGAAACCTTACATATGAATACACAACCTATGCTATTATACCGAGACATATGATTGATTTGATCAAACCCATTTTTATCGAATAATTTATGAATTATTCGTTTTATCACGAATATTATAAAATATTCTGCATTTCATTCCGATTTATATTTCAAAGAATTTACTGTAATAAATTGCTTTTCTTTTTTTTTATAATACTTTTATAAAAAACACATTCTCGTGTCCATTATAAAGTAGGATGCCAATACATTCAGAAAAAAAAACAAAAGAGGATGGATCTGGAATAATTGAAATTAAATAATTTTTTCAGGTTTTCCTTTTTTTGCTCGTATTTTTAATCTATTTCAATTTTCTACGATTAATAATATTATATTATAATCAACGTACGAAGCTCTTTGCTTTGAGTTTTGAGCCCCTGGTATACAAATTATGCATTTTTTCCTGTTTTATTTCAGATTAACACATTCAAATATCTCAAATGTATTTTGGAATACTTGAATTTTTTCCCTGTGACATGGGAGTAAATAGCGCATATATGTGTATATATACATATATATATATATATATATGTATATATTTATATATATATATACACACACACACACACATATATATATATATATATATATATATATATATATATATATAAATATATATATATATATATATATGTCAGCCCTTTCCAGTCCATACTATCTGGGATACCACTATATTATGGACTGGAAATGGCTGAGAATTATTGAAATCAAGATTTCAAATATTTTTACCTTCATCTGACAAAATTGCAAAATAAATTAAGATAAACTTTAAGAGGAAATTAATAAATACGTTGTTCATTTTAATATCATACGTTACAGAATGTATTTTCGTGATGAAAAAATATCCGAATTGTAAATGACAAAATTCTAATTTTAAATAAAAGTTAGGGCATTTACTAAAAATAAGAGAATGAAAAATATACGTTTGTACTTACAGCCTATATCCTTGTTTATAATATATATTATATTAAAACTAATGTATTTTGTATATTCTTAGTAGTTATTCATATTATTTCTTCCATGAACCCGTAGTATCCTAGAATTATTTGGTTTTTTCCATTGCACGTCAAATTATAATGAAACTGTGTTCTGTTTACATAAATGAATTCCAATATAATTTTATGCAACATTTTAATTAAAAAACAATTTAAAATATTGGGTTTTAAAACAGACTAGAATATCAGTTTATCAGTTCAAATAAAAATTTAATTGATAACGACGAGAATACCGGAAATCGAGAAAAAGTCTTGATTTTTACAAATTGTTGATTTGAGTTTTAAATATAAAATATTAGCTTTCGGAATCAATTTCACGTAAGTTTTTGGTTTATATTATAATTTTTGTTCGCAATTTGTATTAAAGTTCAATTTTATCCTGTTCAAAAGTTTATGTTACAGATCAATGTATATAAGATCATCGTAGCTACCTTATAAGCAACGGCCTTTTGTAGCTTATGCGTTAAATACATTCAGAAGATAGATGGAGACAATCGACTAAATGGTTGAACTTACAATTTGTGTAGTATTTGCTATTGGTTTAAAATATGATCTTTAAATTTAGCAAAATATCAATAAGCTTGCTCGTACGAAAGATCTGTCAAAAATTGGTATCCACAAAATCGGAGCAACAATGGAAACAATTAAATCTTATGCAATTCATTAATTAAAAATTAAATCTCTTTAATTTTTCACTCTAGAGGTTATTTTTCCTATGCCAAGTGAATTGAAACCTAATAAAATTCTATAATGAAAAGTAATTTAACACAGCGGGAAACGTAATAAATTAAAGACCGACATTTTAAGCGTGATGATGGTTAATGCGGACTTAATTGCTAGAAAATTAGTTGGACGAATAACAGACTTACGAATAAGCCTCAAGAACACAATTCATGAAAAGTGATATTAAAAAAAAACTATTAAATATCTCGCTTAAAAGTGGTCAAATATTATAATTAATAATAATTAAGTTTGCGTTACGATGTGCTTCGTAGAAAATGCGAATATTTTCGATGCTATGATGACCCAAGCTCAACATCTTTATGGTGGAAATAATGGTCATCCGGCCGACGATAAAAAAATAATACTATATGTAAAAGTTAATCGCCAACTACACGTACTGAATTAATTCGTAATAAGATATGCCCAATAGAATCAAACATGTGTGTGTGTGTGTGTGCGTGCGTATTGCGAGTGCGTGTGCGTTTACGTCCCGTGCGCGTGCGCTTGCGTTTGTGCATGTATGTGTGTATGTGCGTGCGCGCATGTACAGTTAATTAATAGACCTAAAAAGTTTGGCCAAAAGAAAATAAAAAACAATAGAAAAAGAAAAATATCTAAAGGTTAAAAAATATGGTGGAGGATGTTTTATAAAAAATAACTAAGCGCAGGCAATAATAACGAAGAAACTAATAAATAAACATTTTTTAAATGTAGACATTAGAGACGTAGATTTTTCTAATCTCCATAATTATTACCACTAACATACAAGTGTATGTCAATATTTATTTGCTTTCACTCAATTTACGTCTTAAGACTTTCCACTAACTCTCAAATTAATGACTACTACGCGACTGCATAAGTATATATCTGAGTAAGCTATATGGGAAAATGATTTTGGAAATCATGTTAATAAAACTACAAAAAAACGGAGATCTGCTTTAAAACAAATGCCTATTTCTATATATAATGCTATAGCAGATTTCTCAGAAATTATGTTACAAAATTTCGACATTTACGAGTTAATTTTATTAACAATTACTTTTCACAGGTGCTATGGCGTAAGATACTTTTCTTGAAAACACCATGTGTTGTACAATGAATAGTTGAGGTAAATAAAACGGGGATGGTATTTGAAAATGTTTATTTATAAGCAACTTCTGAATTAATAAAAGGACTAAAGCATCAAAAAAATCATAAATTTAAAATTATTATAATATTCAAAACGAAGGGTTTAAAATTCATATATTTTACATTTGATATATGCGCAATTACTGAGAATGAGGGCGCATAATGAAAATATCAAGTAACTAATTTTTTTGAGCCTTACGAATTAGTAATTCATTAATGTGCCATACATTCAAGTTCTTGGAACGTCAAAATTGACATTTTTTTAATTTGCTCTAAGGTAGAGTGGTAAAGATCCATGTGACACTTGGCATTGATAATTTTAAGACTATATGATAGACACACACGTAGATCGAAAACAATCCTGAATTTCCAAAAAGTTTTAGGGTTGAAATGATGAGAAATGATTGACAGGATGATTAAATTTAATCAGTAATAGGGCAAACATTTGTAGTATTGGAAAATAACAGATATTTGTTACTAAATTTTGATGTTACCAATAAAGAGGTTTTACCTAATTACAATATTTACTAATTCGATTTTCTTATAAAATTTGCCCCATAAAATTAAAACTGGTTTTTATATGCAACTAAAAATAGGTCCTTCATAATTATATTATGGACAATTCCCGTTAAGTGTGATCCATTATTTTATACACTACCACTTGGTATTTTGGTTACCACTTGTTATTTTTGGTTTGGTTTATAGGTTTTTATTTAAATAAACGATGAATTTTATTGAGATTATCTGTTTAAATCAGACAAATTCTTCGACATGTAATAAATAACATTTTATGAATAGGTTATTGAAAGAATTTTACATCGAAAATTTTTTTTCTCGGACAGTTAAATAAAATTATTTCATATCATCCATATTGTTGCTTTCCCAACATAATAAACATTTGGTATCGATAACATGATATCATTTGAGTTTTCTTCTTAACTTTACATACTTAATAATATCATATAAGGCTTAACTAATTTGAGATTTGAAAAATCAATTACATTCTTTCAAATATTGTTCAGTTTCAATGGGCACAGAATAGATATAAAGTATTGTATACCATAAATTAAAATAAAAATTTCCAAATCAAATTTATTTTACTTTACTGCGGACAATACTTTTACTATCTTACATATTTTAATCTTTAATATTTTCCTATTTTGAACGAGATTTGAAGAAAATTTCTCTTGATATTGGGCTGCAATTAAATATAAAAATCTTTTTTTTTATTTCCAGGAATATTTTAGCATGAAGGTGAAAAACGTACATTACAACGATATCCCAGCATATGCAGAGTTTGTCATTAATATCTTAAAGTTTAGTGTGAGCAAACAAATTAATTTCAATTTTTAGATGCTTAATAATCCTGAAGATCTAAAGAACTATTATCTTTTTGACACTTTTTGATTTGCAAACTTCTTTCTTTTAATTCTGATGATTTAAAAAAACTGTCATCCGGACACGTTTTAAAACTTATCAAAATATTTAGACCCTTCTTCCGACTTTGCAAATTAAATTTATATTCATCGTTTATGGATTTAAAAACATAAGCGAAACAATACTTATCATAATGAGTGTCCCATTTAAATTTTAGGAAAGATATAAAAATATACCTCAAAGAAAGATATACCTCACAAATGTAACTGAATCAACGCTTTATTTTCTGTAGTGTAACTGAAGTTCATATTCATGTATACAATGAAGGTGACATGAAAATAGAGTAGAATTAATAAAAGTCTTGAAAACAGGGGAATATTTATCACTTAAATATTTTTAATAAACTATCATTTTTTATAGCCAAATAAGTAGTTAAGACCATCCCATATTTACATAACGTATGCTTGCAGTTAAGAATATATTTTAAAGATCTAACACAAGGTGAAATACTTTGAATACGCTTCCCTATTGTCATATAAAATTTAAAATATACAGCGATGCTATATAAAAATAAGTTATACAAGATTCAAATGTCATGAAGCAACAAAGTCGGTAACCAAGATATTATCACAAAACTATCATTTGTTGATAAAGTATTTGAGTATGTTTCCTCATATAAATCGTTAATGAGTAAAGATTCCGAAAAAAAGTAGAATTAAGAACGCTTCATCTTTTTGAATCCTACCCTTCTTTGGTAATGAGAGATTTTAAAGAATTCATAAACGAAGTAGAAGTAGTTCATACCGGTAATTTATAAAGAGGTGATGGACCTCCAACCTTGCTATCACTCTTTGTCATATATTTTGAGTCAGAGGAGTGATAAGGTTATATTTATTAGAAAATCGAACTCGAAATGTAATGAAGGCAAAATTGCTATCATTGTATAGAAAATCGATCCTTTTTTCGATAAGTTTTTTTCTACTCTTAACATACCATTACTAACTGCCAGTTTGATCGTCAACAATTAAAAGAAAATGTGTTTAACAAAACTCCCCTCAGAATCCTTTGCGCAATGAATGGGCTTATCCCATTTCCCCAGCTAGCCTTAAGCTTACCAGTTCGGATTAAAGTGTAAACCAAGAGCTGGAAGTATCCCACCCTTCCACACATTTGACGTCTTTTCAACGAAACAGACGATAAGATTCCTTGTAACATCCCTTTTGCTAACATTGCCGGCCTCCTGAAATTTATTACAAGCAACTTCCCCTTTTTTCCATCCTTGAATTCTTCTCCTATGTCCCAGCTCTTCCGATTCCTATGACGATCGTTTGTACGTTGCCGGCGATATTGAAACATTTGTCATCTTTGTCTATAAAAAGAACCTTACACCAATGCAGGATAACTGTAATCCAGATATTATTTTCCTCTGACATTTCGGGTAGAGTTTACTTTTGCAAACCCTTCAATCGTTTTATAAACCACTTTGCATTTAGGGAACGGAATAACTTATTCGTTCTCTTGTTTAAAGTTAACCACATGGCATTTTCAACACAGCAACTAACTGGTCTCTTATCTCACCTTTGGTAAAAAAGTCTATACACTACTGTTACTAATAGAATATTCATCTTCACCGGCATCTAAGTGCGATTTTCCGACAATTTTATGTTTCTAATACCATAATCTTGACATATTTGCTTGAATATTGGCCTAAAAACCATCTTTTGAGAGTTGTTTCCGATGAAGACAACATCAAAAAGAATTCCCGCCTCCTATTCACAAGGCAAAAAATGTTTCTTACAATGTAAATCACGATTAATTTGACTGAATTTGCTCGTACTTTTAACGATAAAGAAAGAGTAAATGTGGGATGTTGGAAACAGACATATATTCTATGCGGAAAAGTTTGTTCATCCCGTAAGGAAATAATCGATGACCTTAGTTGCAGCTTTTTCCGATGAAGACAACATCAAAAAAATTCCCGCCTCCTATTCACAAGGCAAAAAATGTTTCTTACAATGTAAATCACGATTAATTTGACTGAATTTGCTCGTACTTTTAACGATAAAGAAAGAGTAAATGTGGGATGTTGGAAACAGACATATATTCTATGCGGAAAAGTTTGTTCATCCCGTAAGGAAATAATCGATGACCTTAGTTGCAGCTTTTTCCGATGAAGACAACATCAAAAAAATTCCCGCCTCCTATTCACAAGGCAAAAAATGTTTCTTACAATGTAAATCACGATTAATTTGACTGAATTTGCTCGTACTTTTAACGATAAAGAAAGAGTAAATGTGGGATGTCGGAAACAGACATATATTCTATGCGGAAAAGTTTGTTCATCCCGTAAGGAAATAATCGATGACCTTAGTTGCAGCTTATTATTCGTCAAGCTAACTATAACTCATCGTTCGTCAAGCTTTTCACAAAGTTTATTGACAACATATCGGTCTACCAACTATTTACATAATAATTAATGACTATGAAATTTTAATTCCACACTTCGATTACAACCAATCAGGAATATGACCACTCAGCACTAGAACAAGACTAGACAAACTTCCGAATGCCACAAAATATATGCGCCCTTAATCATAAATCTTTATTTATTACTTTATCAACTATGAACTTATCTTAACCATTTTGGTCAAAAATCGAATTTTCCCCAAATTAAATACCATCCAACCTTAACTCTTCTATTTCCACCTCCGTACAAACTCTTACTAATAATGGCTCAACCACTATTGTAAAGGTCTTACGGTTTCACACGGAGGAATGGATAAAATATCAGCTAATAGAACTCATAAGGTTATTTGTAAATTAAAAATAGCCCACATTTTTTTCATTCTAACTATGGTCTCATAATAAAATCTGCTGAATTGTTTACAATATGTTTTTGTATATAGCATCGTTACCTCAATATACTTAATGCTTCGTTACACAGCTTTGGTTTAAAAATCATGTAAAATTTTTGAAATCGGTATTTTATTCCAGACACAACCAAGAAAATTCCTTAAATATCTTTTATTTAAAATTGCCTAAAATTTCACGTAATGTGGCGAGTGTACTTGGTGCCTTGTGATCTGGGATTGAGGTACCATTACATTGCCAACCTAAAAGATCTGAAAACTCGTGACTTCAATGAAATGAACCCAACTTTATTGGAAAAAGTTGAATAGTCGTGATTCTTAGTTATATATTTTATTAAGCATGGCTTCAAATAGCAATGCGTGACATATACCGAAAGAATCAATTTCAATTTTAATATTTATATTTTTTTCTTTCATTGTTTTTTTCTTTAATTCAAAAAGAATTTAAGACAAAAGGCTTGACATTAAAATTATGTAATAAATTAAATAATAAATAGCAAAAATTTCCAAATAGCAATTATTCGTTTCTAATGCTTATAGAGAAAAGAGGAAATATTATTAAAAATATGAGATAGAAAACATCTAAAAGTGCTACTGCCGAATGGCACGCTCTAGAATTTACAAACAACCATTGCACTATGTATCAATGACTTTTGAGTTTTCAACATATTATTTGAAAATCAACAAGCTAATAAAGGGCGTTGGAAAATAAACCCTTTTAGAAATATTTAATTAATTTATTGAATATATTTAAATTGATCGAATTGATGTTTTCGAAAAAATTCGTCTTTCATATTTCACGGTATTGAAGCCTATCATGAAGGCTAAAAATTCAATAAACTTCCATTAAATAAAACCTGTGTAATTTTCTTTTTAGAAATGATAGAATGTATAGTTCAAATGATTAAATAACGCTATAACCGTCGATTCGAAAAAAAATATTTAACATTAACAATTTCTCTCACGACTTCCTGTAATTCATCATCTATATGAATCAGTCTATATTTACTGACCTGGCAACACCAAACGGATCTTGTGAACTTCTGAGTCTTCTCCAGATGGTGAATAGAAAGCCCTGACGTGTACGGGATCTTGTTATTGTAGCAAGATACGAACAGTCTTCGCTAGTAGGATCACTTCAGGTTCAGTTATTTATTATCAATTAATTTTTAAAGTTATGAGTACAATTAAATAATGAAAATCTGACTTCTCAATTATTCATCAAAAATTTTTCTCGACAAGGGTTCACAGTTGATAATCTTGCCACAGCAAAAATGTATACTTGTGTATGTGTTCTGGCAAATGGATTTAAAATAACTGAAGAAAAATTCGAGGAAAAAAAATTAGGTGGCGAAGAAAAAATGCATGTTGCTGAAACTATACATTATGAGAATTTAAAGAGAGCAAAATTGTATATTTCCGAGAAAGTTCTATACCTTTTCAAATTATTTCATATTAAATTTAAAAATACATTCAAATGACATTTGACATTTAAATGTGGCAAGCCATTTAAAAATGTTAAAACAAATAACTTTAAAAATACACGCCCTCTTTTATCACAAATGAGAAACTGCTTATTACAATTAACTGAATAATTTTAAAAATCAAGTAATCTTTTGACAAAGCGTCAAGTCTTTGAAATGCGAATCGAAAAATACAGATGGCGATAATTAAAAACGATTATATATGAAAATCGATTAATATTCCAAATTATAAATAATAATTATTAACTAATATATATACACTTATATATATATATATATATATATATATATATATATATACATTCATATATCATTCTAAATTATCGTACAGTCCATTCACAATGACTATGGTCTTTAGTGCGGAAATTTATTAATGATCTAAAAAGTTTGGTAAAAAAGTTAATCTAAGATTATTAAATTATTCAAAAGACAATAATAATGATTAAATGGTAGCAGGATGTTTTGTTATTTTCATAAACGGGTGACGTAGAGAAAGATGAGAAGGAAATAGCGATCCACTTATTGAATCAGATAGATCCATTTAGTCGGTATCCACTTATCGAATCAGATAGATCCATTTAGAAGGAAATAGTGATCCACTTATTGAATCAGATAGATCCATTTAGTCGGTATCGACTTATCGAATCAGATAGATCCATTTAGAAGGAAATACCGATCCACTTATTCCACTTATCGAATCAGATAGATCCATTTAGAAGGAAATAGCGATCCACTTATTGAATCAGATAGATCTATTTAGTCGGTATTTCTTCGCAAATACTAGGGTGGCTATACCCTAAACACAACAATTATAATTCATCAAATTATTTCTCTTTGAAATCTCTTTTTTATTATAGAAAAGTTTTCTTGTAACTTTTCCAAGATAGAAAAGTTTTTTTGTTAGTTTTTTTGTGTTAAGTGAAATTTAAATATGAGGGGCATTAACCGGATCAAACAATCATCATATTTATAGTTATTTCCTACTTGTTGATATTTATTTGTTTTATTCATGACGAGTTACACATTTTAATTAACAATGGTCATAATAGTTTTAAATATGAGGTCATATTCGATGTTATTTTTTATTTTAATTTTAATCAATCCTTACGTTTAGACACCAAATGAGAACATAGACACCTAAGGTATGTAAATACGTGTACGTATAAAATAGGCCACAGTTCAACTCTCTTATAATTAATCATTTATAAAGTAACATAATGTATAGTTTCAGCAACACGCTTCCAAGAAATTATTCTCATATCATTATTTAAAATAGTGTTATTCTTACTATTTAAGGATTTGATTGGCGGTCAAAATTATTAGTAAAATTCACTAATCATCGAATCGTACAATTAAAGAAAGGTATGCGTTATTTTACGTATAAATAACTGAATGTAGTATTCAAGAATGAACAATTATTTACCAAACAGCAGTATAATATATAGTTTCGACAACACGCTTCCAAAAAATTATTCTCACATCATTGTTTAAAATAATGTTATTTTTAATGTTTAAAGATTTCTTTGGCAAACAATTATTGGTAAAATTCACGTACCATCGAGTCGTTAAATTTTATAAATGTGTGCGGTATTCCCCGTGTAGCTAACTGAATATAATATTGAAAAATGAACAATTAATTACCAAACGTTTATAGCAGCATAACATAAAAATAGATTAATACACGCAATTATGATATCCATCCAAATTACTTAAATGCTCCGAGGAGAGCATGTATAGAAGTATAGTTTTCTGTCTACAGTAGGTGAGGTCTAAAATTCGTATTCATAAGAAAAAATTTAATATTATATTACACTGTGCTTTTCAAAATTTGTAAAAGCTTTTTTGGTACCTACAAAGCAGTAAGTTAATCGATAAATATCCAATTACTCTAAAATGTGAAACTAACTTCCAATAATCAATTATCCCCACACGAGTCAAATATTTAAATCTAAAGGATTTAGCTATATTCTTCTTTTTAATAACAGATAAAAAAGAGAAATCAATTGTAATCGAGGAAAGTACATCCTCGATTATTATTTTCACGTCCTCTGAAAAGTTTCGACTATTCTGTTTATAGTTATTTTACACTTACGCTCCAAAATTCTGAATTTGTTTATGCCAATGAAAATAAACACTTTTTTATGTAGAATAATTATAATATAGTGAACAGTAACAGCAACTGGTTGTTTTTTGTAAGTAATCATGGAATACCTGCACGACAGTACTTACAAAATTAAACTGACCTAAAAAGTAAAATCTGTTTCAGCTACTTTTCAGTATCGATAATCCTTGAACTGGTCTTTGAGTAAATCTTAGTAAAATCATCATTTTGCAAAAAAATATTAAAAATAAGTGGCCATCACTGCCACTTATTTTTAACTGCTTATTTTTGATTGCCCAACGAGGGAGATTTTTACATTTAACGTTCGAAGAATCGACGTGAGGTTCACAAGGATGATTTGTTGGTCAACGAGTCACTGTTTAATATATTATGACATATGACACATTTTCATTTCTAATAAAATGAAGTGACGATAAGTGGTGATGGCAATCGTCATGTTACAAGCAAATTTTCTTAACAACAACTGAATAACGTACGTCTTAAGCATAATATATAGCTTCAGCTAAGTTGCAACTCTTTCTACATACTGGTTAACAAATAATTATCTGCAACAACAATTTTTAAATTTCACAAAATAAAATAAATATAATTACTGTGTAACTCTCATTAAAAACTTTGTCATTCAGCTTAATTCTGCAGCCACATTCAAAACCGTTATTTTGTTATACATAAATCTAAACGTAAAATCTGAGAGTGTCATATCAACATGGAATAAAATTTGAATTGTAAATTCATTTAAAAAGTTATTTTATAACAGAAATTAATTCCAGCTCCCAATATGGTTTACATAATTAAGGAAAATGAAGAAGAAAACACGTACTTAACATTCATATATGTACATAAAATAATCTTTTATGTTAAACATTTAAAAACAGTGATTTGCGTTTTATTATCTCCACTTTTTCTGTAACGTGAAATATTACTTTTTATTAACAACTCGCACATGCTAGTTACTCACAAACAATATAATTTCCAAGTTTTTTTTAAACGCAAGGTAAGAAATGTCGCTACTTTAAAAAAATATATTTCTAACACGCCTTTCATGAAAACACGTTTAATGTAAAGAATAGGACACAGTTTTTTTCTTTTTTTTAAATTTGGATTTTAATGACGTATTGGATTTATTAGGCTAAGTTATAAAGTATATTTGACACTAACGATAATATTTAATTTATCGTTAGTGTAAAATTTTGTGTGAGAACAATTACTTCATTTAATAAATTTTTGGTAGTATAAGAAATTCCACATACATTTTTCATTAGTGAGAGGTTAGGTTATCAGTTGTGTAGATATTAATTACTAAAAAAAACTAAATACCTTTAACTTTGATAATCGTCACTGTTATTGTCGTATAATCTAAAATAAACGCACAATTAAAACACTTCTTTATTATTTACCTGAGCCAGATAAGGAATAAACTGGAATCCTAGATAAGAGATTCCCTTTTATCTCAGCGTTTTATTGTTATATTTAATTCATCTGATTTCCCTGAAAAATACCAAGTTATATTTTTTTATTGATTGGTTGTTGCCATTTTATTATTTGACGATTTATTCCTTCATTTTGTTGTATATTATGCTTAATAATTTGAGTAGTCCACCATATCTATAATGAGCTATATTCTACCCTAAACAACTATTCAAGAAAAAAATATCCTCTATTTTGGCAACACTTAATAAATTGGTAAAATGAAAAAATATCGTCCCAAGTTTTTATGAAAATGAAATAACCGGTGAAGAATACTTTTCCATATATCTTCTTAATCATAAAATACTAATTTGTCGAAAATATCCGGTAAATGGTTACAGATGCAGCCCTTAGTGAAAACGAACGAATTTCTTCAAATCAAAGAACAAGACTATGAATTGTTTCTTGAGAAATGTGGCTTGACAGACAAAATAGTACGGGAGAGCATTGAGAGCATCAAAGAATGGTACAAGATGCAACTTCATTTTCCTGAATGTGGTTTTCGTAAGTTCAATTTTTATTTTTTTTTGTGTAATTGACATTAATTTCCCGAAGATTACACTAAGGTACGTTCAAGAAAATGTTAGTAATTAATATTAAAATTAACTCATGATATTGGATTTAGTATTTATGTAAGACCATGTCTTCAACACTAACTTCAAATGCAAATGCAGTATCTGAAAATATTTTCAGATGTACACAAATGCAAAATCAAGCCTAGGGAAAAATTATTTAAGTATGAAAACAGGATATTACCTTAATACGTAACATAATTATTTAATAGCAATACCTGACTATTCTTCGGAATGTTGTGTGGAGATCAGTAGGGAAATAAATGTTTTTTTACTTACTTCTGTTTGTACTGCTTGAGTTCTCGGTAAAATGTTTTTTATTCTGTACTATCCCAGTACCTCTGTAAATTATAATTATTGCTATTGTCCTAGAAAGCAAAATTGTTGCTTTCAATTTATACAAAAGTTAGGCAACAACTAGAGAGAGTATTACATTCTTATTATCTCACAATACGACATTCGCCTTTTTTCCATAGTATATTTTCATGGCTACGGTATTAATTATAGTATATTTTTGTAGAGGATGGGCATATACTTCGTCTCCTCTTCATGAACAACTTCAGCGTGGAAAATACAAAAAAGAAGATAGAAAATGTGTTAACTGCACGTAGCTTGGTACCAGAGATTATGTCAGATCGGAATTTTCTTTCCGAGGCTATCAAGCCTACTTTTGAATGCTTAAATTTCGCTATAATACCACAACGCCTTGATGACATGACCAGACTCGTTTTTATTGGGTAAAAGATATAACATTCTTTTTCGTGTTATAATATTATAACATATACTACAAATATTATCTTCACCTATGTTCCAGAGAGTTTGTCGCAATAATTTGTATTTATTTTCAGATTTTGAAACGTTAATCCAAAAAAAATTTCAATTAAATTTTAGATTGAAATACGAACACAATGAGAGAATTAAGCAAAACATGCAGCCAAAGTTTGAATTCAATTAATATAAATATATACTAGAAGTTTCAATTCCATTATTTAATTTATTTCAGCTATATATGAGTACGAGATGAAAGATAAAATTGAGCTACCCCGCACCGTTTTATTCTTTATCTCATAATCAGCTTTAGTTTTTGAAATAAATAAAAATAGGTCATTTTATCCTTTATCTCATAATCAGCTTTAGTTTTTAAAATTAATAAAAATAGGTCATTTTATCCTTTATCTCATAATCAGCTTTAGTTTTTAAAATAAATAAAAATAGGTCATTTTATCCTTTATCTCATAATCAGCTTTAGTTTTTGAAATAAATAAAAATAGGTCATTTTATCCTTTATCTCATAATCAGCTTTAGTTTTTAAAATAAATAAAAATAGGTAATCAATCCAAGATTTTGCTTTAATGCTATGATTATTTGCGTTAATATTAATACTAGAGATAGTAAGTTATACAAAAATTTATATTTTTTTCAGATTCGAACATGATAATATTTCAGATTTTGTCTTTTCGAGCTTTATAAAGTTGTTCATATTGGGAAATGAGTATATAGTGCTCACTGATCTTTGTTGGGGATACCACTTTGTTGTCGACTGGAAAGGTCTGAAAATTAGTGATATCGCTCAAATTAGTCTGACTTTGCTGAAAAAAAGCATTATGGTTACGAATGTAAGTCAATTAATCTATTAATTATAATTGAAAACAGAAATGTGTAATATTTGCCGAAAAGATCAAATCGGTAACCACATATTAAAATGTTTCTATGAAACTGTAATTTAATTTTGTAACCTTAATTTCGTAAAAAAACGAAAAACTAATAGCGTTTATGTTCTTTCTTCGATAACAATGTTTCCACTTCTTAGAAACATGTACAGATTTTTTAATATATTTAAACTAGTCAATTTATCAAACGAATGTTAATGTGATATCATATCTGTATTGAATAACTGATGAGGATTTTTCGGTAATGTTTACAGATTATGAAAATTATATTTATATGTTCACTTCGCCGTATCAAAATATTCCTCATAAAAAAATCGAATTTAAATTTAACCATTACGGCTAAGATAATTGTTTAAATGCAGATAGTAACAAAATGGGGAGAAAATTACATCTTGACATCCAATGACAGCACTTATAAATTTTATTGGATTTTACGAGAAGAAGTAAACAATCATTCAAAACTTTAAGAGACTCATTAGTTAACGTCTTAAAAGAACTACAAAGTGATTAAAAGTACCAGAAACTCACTAATAACAAGAGGAAGGAAAAACATATTTTTCATAGAATATAAACTAGGTCTTGTTCATATCTCCATATGAACAAGACCTACTTCATAAATTCTAATTTTTATTATTAAATACATTCAAACTTTTTTATAATGTTCAGAATAATGACTTGTCCATATTTTATTATTCCCAATCACGTTTTATTGAAGAACAGGTTGGTTTGTCTACTTGTCATGAAATTATAATACGACTGTGTTCTAAATATTTATACCAATTCGATGTATTTGCAAATGATATTTAAATTTTACTTCATTTGCAAACATTCGGCTTAAAAACATTTCAATATTGGTTCATCTGTATAAATAAAATTTTAATTAGATATAATAAGAATATTTTTGTATAAAATATTTTAATGAATTTAAATCACATTTAAAAAATTTACGATCCAATCGCTTAAGAAAATCATAACGGCATATAAATAATTGTCTGTTTATATATAAATATATTCCGTGGACAGATAGAAGTTATTAAGAAATTTTGAAACTTGGAGTTTTGTAGTAGTCATTATTGATTAAAAATACTCACTTCAAATGAACAAAGTGGTAATAACCGTGTCTCATTAAGTGTTTTATACGAAATGTCTACCAAAGTTTTGTATCTAAAAGAAATATGATGCAATGACAAAAAATAAATACAAAAAAGTGTCCTATACCAGAATATAAAATTCCTTAAATTTTTTGATGAACAGAAGTTTTTCCCATGTGCCGTTGGTTCAACTCGATGTGAGATTCGTCAGTGAGAAATAAAATCCCATAACAAGAGAATTTAAAAAGCGACACAATTAGGAGAAATGTATTATGGTGTCGATAACGGCTAACACGATCACGATTACTAGGAGATTGATTTTATGAATACTTGATTTATGAATATGATTTCTAGGTAAAATTTAAGAGCATAAAATATTTTATCAACATAACAAATACTTATAAAATTAGTGGATGTCATTAAAATTGTATCCAACAGATCTGTCATAGATTAGTAATTACAAAATGAAAGTAGAACCGAAAACCATTGATTACATATGGTTTCCTAAACCAGAAAATAAAATCGCTTTATTTTTTTGCAGCTCATTTTTCTATGCCTCTTAAGTTCCTAAGTAAATTCTGCAACAAAATTACCAGCTAACAAGGAATATCACCAATTACAGAGTAATATATGTATTCTTGCCGTGATACTTATTAATACGGTGATGATCGCCAGTAAATTACTTTTATGAACACCGGATTTATAAATAGGACTTTCACAATTAAATGAAACTACGTGATGTAGTATTATTTCTACTTTCTTTAATTTCTTTACCACGACCTAGGTTTCGTTGTATTACAACATTTCAGGTGGGCATTTCAGCAAAGATCTTTGCTAATATCCCACCTGAAGATGTTGTAATACAACGAAACCTTATAATACTACATCATGTAGTTTCATTTAATTGTGAATAATGAATTTCTACAAAATCCTATGGAGTAAGAGTGTGTATTTTTCATAATAAAAATATATTAAACATTTAATAATTTTGATAAATAAAGCCCTGAGACTACCTAAAAATATTTATTCAGGAATTTAGAAGAAATAATTTAATAATGCTGAATAAGAGGCTACCACAATAGAACCTTGATAGCTTAAATCATCTATCACATTTAAAAAAATGTGCCAGTAACTAATTGTATTGCAAAACAATAAAGTCATTGCAAAATTTTCCCAATATATGGCTTTATCTAGTTGTGATAATGAAAAATTAGATTTTGAACGGAATTTATAACTCGCAAAATTTAAAAATGAAATGGCGTTTTCCTTAAATTATTTATTGTTTACAACACAGATATACGTCATTCAAATTTTAATAATCGCAAATATTTAAATGATCCATTACTCTATGCATTGTCAATCCGAATTTTAGTTCAAACAGTATTATTCAATTTGTGTTAAGCTAACCTCCTAACCTCTTTCCGGTTTTAATCGGAAAATATATTATGCAAAAATAAATTATATTTTATGTGTAATATAATGCAAGCAATTTAAGTTAATAATTTCCTTTTCTTTGGACAATATAATAAAATAATTTCATATCATTCTGAGTATTGGTTTTAAAACATAAACCTTTTTTTGGACTTAACAATGCGTTTTACTTTGAGTTTTCTTCTTAACCTTATTCATTTAATCAAGTAACGCGTGGCTATCTACTCTAACAATAACAGGTTCCAAAAATTAATTACAAATATAGTTCAGCTTCAAAGGATGGGGAACGAGAAGAATATACTCTCTATGATAATGTAAGATTTTAACGCCACTTCAAAATATTTGATTATTATTACTAAGAAAATATTTTCCTATTTTATATATAATTTCTAAGATTGTGCGGTATTTAAAAGAAGATCTTTTTGATCTTGGGCTGCTTTAGACAAAACCACTAAAATGATATGCTCTTTCGTATCCCACCTTCAATTAAACTGAGTGACTACGTAAAATAGGGTGTTTGAAAATATCCCTTATCTCCAGATGATAAGTTGTTTATAAAGCAATTTTTTTCCGAAAGATAGAAAAACATATTTATTTATCTCATGAACTATAGTTATTATTTATTTTGTAAAGTTATCTGTCTTATTAAGCTAAATATATAAAGAAACAAATAACTAATATTTTCATTAAAAATTGTAATAATGTTTACATAATTGAAGATACACTTTATTTTTAAACAAATTTTTCTTCATCTCTAGGAATGTTTAGGATCTAAAACAAAGAGCTTACATCATGTCAATGTCCCAGGATATGCTGAAATGATAATTAATACCATGAAGGCTGTTCAAAGCAAAAAAATTAATAGCAGGTTACAGATTCATAAAGACCCAGAGAATTTACAAAACTTTTTTCCCAAGAGCATACTTCCATCCGACTTTGGAGGAGAGAACAAGTCGACCAGAGAGTTTGCAAGTACGGTTAGAATTTTTAGTTTTATATTTATCATTTAGTGAGTAAAAAGCTCAAGGGAAACGAACATTTCCATAAATATTGTCGTATGTAAACTCTTATAAATAACTAAATTTTTTGAGAATTTATGGGAAGATTAACATAAACGTAACTCGATCTCAGCTTTGAATATATATCATGAATTTGCAGTATTGCTCCAATTCAGTGCAATTCAGTTCTCTTACCTAGGATATTAAGAAATAACGATGAATGCAATATAAATAATATATCATTTATTTAATTCCGAATACATATTTTCGATATTTAATGAACCTGTAGATACAAACATACAGACTGGCATATAAATGACATTCCCTTTATTGTCTTAACGCAAGTCTGTGTTTGAAGCCTGTATATACTTGTACATACTACTAATAACCTAGTTATTCTGTTTATGCCTTGTTGACACTACTAACTAATCCATTTTCCTTTGAAATTACGTCAGCTCTTATGAATTGAATATCAGATTTAAATTTTAGATTGAAATCACCTACCTTGTTAAAGTTAAATTTAAAGCTATATGTAAACTATATTTTCTTTCTACCATATCCATATATTACAAATTATATTTGCAGATGACATGATAGATCATTTTACGTTACAACGAGAAGCAATTTTGAAGCTGGTGGAACCGAAAACGGACGAGAGTAAGCGAATTGGTGCGGGCAATGCATTTTCTAAGGAATTGCAGGGAATGCAAGGCTCTTTCCGCCCCTTAGATGTTGACTAATAACTATGAAGATATTTTAATAACGAAAAATAAT
This sequence comes from Druceiella hillmani, assembly GCA_039881145.1. Taxonomy (NCBI): domain Eukaryota; kingdom Metazoa; phylum Arthropoda; class Insecta; order Lepidoptera; family Hepialidae; genus Druceiella; species Druceiella hillmani. The sequence goes on from JAYKKI010000009.1 coordinate 6,534,303, forward strand.
ATATTTATATCTGATAATAAATATAATGTGACTCATAATCTATTCTTAAATATATTTAAACAAAAAAGGGTAACTGATAATTTAAGTCTTTGAGACTTAAATTATCAGTTACCCTTAAGCGAACCGCAACTCGAACATTACACTTGAGAGATGTTAGCAACCACTTCAATTCGAAATTATATTTAGTTATTCTACATGATAATTTTCTAAACACTATAATATAACTTCATTTTATGTAACAATTCTATTGTGATTGTGTAGTATGTATGACTAGTCCTTTTGTCAATATTTTTTGTGCATTGCTGTACCAGTCAATTGTTTATATCAACGTTATTTATAAACGGCTTTGTAAAAAATAAAACTAGTTTGGTAAGTGTTGAAAATTGGCATCTTTATTTTGTATGTTTGTAAAAATATATTTCATTATTAACAATATTGCGTTTATTTAAAGCTAATAAAAAATGCATAGATCAACGTATAAATTAAATCATATAATAATTCTATTACGTACGGTTTCATTGTGTTATGTAACTCTTCAAATACAGTATCTAGAACGTGTTTTGTTTATGAGTTAAATATTGTAAATTTTAAGAATTATTTCGCAATTAAATAATATATTCAGCTGTTTAAAATTATTTTTAAAATCTTCAAAATTCGCCTTTCTTGCTATCTTTTTGTTTTGTATCTAGATATAATCATAATATTTTTAATCAATATATTCCATATAAAAAATTATAAGTCATAGAACATAAACGCTATTTGTATTTTTTCTTTATTTTGAAAAATTTCTTCTAGACTAAGAGTTTCTAAGTGATAATTCAAATACAATACATTTTGAATAGAATAATAACACCACGCCATTAAGGAAAATGTGCAGACGCAATTTGACTTCTGTGTATCAACTGAAGGCTTAATCACCTAAATTATCGTTCTATTGTAGGTACTGTTAAAATGCATATGATTATATTATGATAAACACACACACACACACACACACACACATATATATATATATATATATATATATATATATATATATATATAATATATTTATATATAATAACATTATTATAATAAACACCAAATTCGTTTTTGATATTTCACTTGTTCAGTAACAAGTAAATTTCTTATATAATAACATTGAATATTTTTCTATTTTCTCATTTATTCATTTTATGTTCACCATGCCTGAGATATGGCTGCATTTAATGAAATTATAAGCCTGAAATCATTAAAAAACTGTTCCTTAGAAATAATAATATCTGTATTTTATATTTATTTTGAGTCATAGTTGGCTTTCGTCTAAATTTCGATATGGTGGCAGCTTCGTTTATTTTACCCATCTTAGTTACATATTAAAAGACAATTGTTTAATATTATTCACATCCGAGTTCCGTGTAAATAAAATTTTGTTCCATTATTTCTAAGTATTGAGCCTTCCTTACCTCTGATTTTGTTTGAGTGATTAGAATAACAATGGAATCAAGATGCTTTTTATTATAAACTAGCTTTTCCCAACCATCTTATCTCCGAGTACATAGCATTATCTTAATTTTGCTGCTTTCCCGTCACGATTAAAAAACGTTTCCGTTCCGTTCACCAAATGATATTGGGCGTTGGGTTGGAATACTGGGGTGAATAGTCTGTAAATAAGCCGTTCTCTAAAATATTGAGTTTGGTTTTAGAAATAAAAGTAAAATTGATAAATACACAAATTTTGCCGGTTTTCTAGTTTTGTAATGTATTTTCCACTAACATGTGATTAAAAATATGAAACATATTTTACCCGTGAAATTCGGCTACCGCTATTATCATGTCCGACTTGAAGAAAACAAAAACTAGCGATTTTCCAGACAAAATGACTTCTTCGAATTAATTTACTTTCTTGCAATCGCAAACTATCTACATAGCCTATTTTTAATAAATACTTAAATTGTGCATTCTGAAAAGTTTTAATTTACTTTTCCAGGACTTCAATTATATTCTTAGAGTTCTTGCTTCTCTTAATAATTTATAAAATATCAAAGTCATTTTTGTTCACGGGGGAAAATTAAACAAAGTAATAAACCAAATTGTACTAATGCTGATGAAGTTGAAATACAATGCAAAACAAATTTTTACTATAGTACAATAAGTGGAAAAAAGTTTGGGAATTAAAAATAAATGAAAAAAAATTTTTTCTTGCGACAATTCCTATATGGCAAATCGCGAAAGCAGAAGATTAACAATTGGGAAGGTCGAGATTTTACAAAAAATGAATTACGTAAGAAAATGGCATACCTCAAAATAAAATACGTTTTCCTACAGTACATCGTACGCTGATATCGGTTGCCCTACGTCCATTTTCAGTCAAGACCACGTAACAAGCACGCTCATGAGCAACTTTGTAAAATATTCCTATATTTAATGTTTAAATTATTACCTATTCAACGCGATATCTCATGTAATCCTAATAAATTCAGTAGCAAAAAAGACTCACTTTGCAATGTGTGCAGCAAGAACCCGCTTTACCTGAATAAATTCAATTCAGTCATTGCTACTTCACCACTACTTCAGTCAAATGTCTCTGTTTGCATAATTCCTTTTAGTATCAGTTATAGCCTTTTCTGCCTAAATTGTAAAAAAAACTGTAATGGAATCTGGTATATGCATTGGGTTTTATAGTGAAAACTACCTAGTCAAAAATAAACAGAACTCAGATAAATTATATAGAAATTTCACTTAAACTTTTTCACTACGTAAACAAGCCACAGGCCATATTATAGTTAAAGATGGTAACTGTATTCCACCGCATCAAAAAAGATATTACAAAAATAAGAACGGGGTTTAAATTACGCAAATTAATATTTCGTTTTGTGGTGGATACGTCCTATAACATAACAGATTTTACAAATAGCATCATTAATTTTTCCAGGGAACGGTTGATATAAAAATGTCACATTTTTAATATTAATCATTCTTTGGTCTACTTTTGATTTTTTTTATTTCTCATTATTTTAATCTGAAATTTTCTTATGAAAATATAATATCAAAAACCAAATTAGAATGAAATCGATTTTTCAAAATTTATGACGGTGCAAAAGTCTTTGGCGTAGAAAAAGCTACTATTATTTACATCTAGCTTTGATTTCTTTTAATGAAATTGCTGTACTGATTTTTACATAAAATTTATTAGTAATAGTACAATTAATAAATAATTATTCAAGGTATTCCAATTCAATCTAACCGTGCTCTATCTAGAATATGCCTGTATTTTTCTATCTCTCAGAAAATTATGACACAGGTACAACACCGATTGAAAAATTATTTCAACTTTTCTCGTTTTTCTTTAATTATACTCAATTTCCGGTCAGAAAATATTCAGCTCTTAAATTTATGACTATTGGATTATCTATTTGAATAGAATTTAGAAACCTACGACTTTCTTGTGGAGCCTTTTGCTTACAGTGCTCGCTTTTGCAATCAAAATCTTTAGTATCGATGTATCTAAACTTTATCTAAATAATATAAACGATTTTCGTTCATAACAGATTAGTTAATGTTAGTACTGGAGCGTTTTCCTGATCGACGTTAATAATTAAACAAATTCCAAAGTTTTTTGAGTAATTAATACCATCGCTCTTTGTAAGACTTGAAGAGAAGATTTTGATTTTTTAAATTATTCTACAAGATTTATATAACCATCAGAACTAAAGAGTTAGTTAAGGGAATTTTATAATAAACGCCGTTAAACATAGATATTTTAGAAATTATAATTTGTCTAATAAGTTTCATTTTCGTAAAATAAACTATTACATTTTTTTTGTATAGGAAATAAGGTTTAAATATATAAATAGATTTTTATTTGAAGAATTTAAGTGTAGTAGTTCAAATGTGGATATTAATTTTTCAATTCTTTACAAAGAGCAACCGTTTTTGAGATTTATTCTGTAAGTTTCAGCCAATAAAACAACCGCGGACTTACTTTTTTCAATATTTTAAAAATTTATCCCTATTCAGATTTGTATATTTTTTTTAATTTTTAAGTTAACTCCGTCATATTTTGTTTTTAAAAAAAATTTAATATCGCATTTAATAAATCATGAACTGTGTTTGCTGTTTGTAAACCATATACTTAACTTATATTTTTCGTTAAATGCTCCAAAAGCAGAGTATAGCTCAATATGGTTTCCGTTCTAAATATTCTACCACACAATGTACATTTTATGGATTGTCAACTACCTACTGTGATATATCAATGATGTTTGGTAAATATCGCCTATTACGAATTTAAAAATTAACCGTTTTGTTAATGTTACCTTCTTATAATATTATTATATTCATTCGAATTTTATTTTCTTGGTGTACAGTTTTTGCTTTCGGGGTAATTTATTTACTACAAAATAATAGATCAAACTATTACATTATTAATATAGGGGTAATTAAGAGTAAACATTTAAGTACTCTACTAATTTTCTCGTGGAAACGACTTACCGTAATTAGTATCATAAGGGTTTTATTTTTCGCCAACGATTCAAACCAATCCAGAGTTCTATAAAATTTATCAAAACAACCAGGACACTTCTAAAAAAATCTCAAATTATTAGCAAAATACGGCAGAAAAACATATTAAAGAATTATTTGATCGTGATAAAAGCTTTAAAGTATTTTTCTGAAAAATTTCTCCATTGAGCAGAGCTAGTTGGCAATATTGAAGACCGACAACGACAATGTATTATTGTTGAGATTATAGATTTTGAGGCACGACGAGACGTTTTACAATGTATTATAAGCTTCACCATGAATTTTGGTCAACAGTTTAATCAATAAGGGGAGATCCAACATGAACTGATTCTATTCTAAAAGTATCCCAGACGCCAGTTTAGATGAGATCAGAATTGTTCCCGTGAGCGAAAGCGATAGTGAAAAAATATTAAAAAAATTGGATGAAGATTTAGAAATTAGTTTCGAACTCCTAAAATTAAGTTGTGCATTAGTAATATAAGCTATTTAATTCCTTCATACTCGAGGACATTATATCAGAATTGTGGACCAAACATATTATAATGCTGTCCTTGATAAGGATGATAATATCATGCAAAAGAATTATGAAACCATAACTTTTCTACATCATGTTTATAAACTGTTTTCTAGAGTCATCACAAATTGACTCTCATACAAGTGTAATGACTTTCGACCTCCCGAACAAGGTTTTTTTCCATAATTCTATAGAGCTGAAAAAGACACAGGTATGAGTATCATCGTTCTTCCGTCTGTACAGTGACACCGTTTTAACTACCAGTATATTAAAATTTTGAAGTATTTTCGCAATATTACTAACATAAGAGTCGATTACCCTAGCAGAGTACGAAACCGATCTAGCTGCAGACAAGTATGAGACAAAGAGACGTAATCTCTCCAAAACTCTTCACTATAGCCTTGAAAAATCTATTCAAGTATCGAAACGGATTTAACATCATTATCATCATTAATTTTCGACATCAGTGTTTTTCAATTTGCTAACGACGTAGTGATAATGACAGTCGTTCGATGGTTTTGCCACATTTTTTAGGAACCTAAACAGTGTTTTGTAACAAGGAAATTTAAATTAAACATTAACAAAACAAAGGCCATGCCTAAGGTCTATGTCACAACTAAACCGGTACCGTTGGGAATACTATTCTTGAATTTGATTATTACTACACGTCCCTAGGAAAACTGAAAATCAGGTAAACTATAAATTCAACTCGGCTGTGCCGTATTCTGGAAACTTCACCAAACCTTCTAAAAAATAGAGCCTTAATGTTTAAAGAAGAAAGAATTCAGCCAATATGTGTTGGCAGTGATAATGTACGAAAGTAAGGCAAGGCCCATAATATTGGCTTCGTAAAATTTTAGGTCACTCAGACAGCTGTGGTATGGAAAAGTCACGTCTGGGAATAAGTTATCTATGAAAGCTGATAGGTAATGGATAAATGTAGGAGAACTAGGATTACCTACGTAGCTCGATTGATTAGCAGGCTAAAGTAGCAATATATAAGTTATGTAGCACGCGGAATAGTTGACCATTGGAGAAGAAAAGCTCTCGAATAATGACTACGACCAATTGCCGGAAGACACAGAGTAGGACAGCCTCCCGCGGGTGGACAGATGATTTCGTAAAAGTCACGGCAAAGTATTGGATGCAAGCAGCGTGGTATCAGTCTTCATGAAATATTTGGGGAGACTTATATTCAGCAGTGTATATCTTCCAATTGATGATGATTATGATTAATCAGTACTGTATAAACTATCATAAACTATCGTAAACCTAGCATAAACTATCGACGCGGACAAAAATATATCTCGCGTTTCTAATAAAAAAAAATGAATGCTATGCTGACAATATGAAATATTGCGAATTAATTACAAAATATAAGCCCGATAAAAGAGATCAATTAAAAAGAGTAACAATAGTCTTTAAGAGGCAAATAAACAGTGGTAACGAAGGTGAATATAAAGGTTTAGATTAGATCTGTTGCTACAATTAAAATTGTAGATAAGAGTTGTAATCAATATGTACAGAAACCTACCCAGAAAACTTTTAAGCCAAGCCTACGTTACGATCGATCAGATAAAAGTCAAATTTATGAAAACAAAGTTGTGCTAGCCACGTAGTCCTAAAATGCAGGGCCCAGATTAATGAAATTTATACAGAAAGTATGCAAAAATTGTCTCCAAGGTAACAAATTGAAACTTAGAACCACACCTCTCAATATACCAGGGTCCAAGATAAATAATTAGTACTACAGGATACCAAAACTTTAGAAAAGGCGTTGAGAACGTCAAAACTAAAGGTTGCGTGAAGGAAAAAAAACATAAACGAACTAGAGCTTTTAGGTAAACCTTGACCGGATACGAAATGCTTACGAGCTGTTCACATCAACGGTTAAAAATTGAATACAAACTTTGCTCTCGTTGCAAAACATAATTTAAAAAATTCTGAATCTGCAGGGTGGGGAGACAGGATTGGAGAAATGCAAGGATATTATGTAAACTCACCGTTTTCGTAATTGTCAAGGGAAATGGCTTTGTAGGTATAAAACTAACTGGACTAATAATCTACAGCTACTATTTGTTCCTTGATAACAGTTTTATTGTCTTTAAATAGGTCACTAACGTTTTGTGAAAGGATATCAGCATTAAAAAATCTTAGTATGAATCTGTCAACAATTTTGAAAATAAGAAATGTACTATTCTCCACGCATGAATATTTTCTACTTAAAAAACGTAGATTATCTAAAATACTGTTTATTATTGAGGAAAAAATAGCTATGGTAAACTTCTTAATCAAATTCAAAACAGGAACAAACCCAAATAGCATATTTTTATAAACAGTATAACTCACACTAAAAACTATGCAAGATTCCATTAATAGCAAAATGAATAGTAATTTCCAAACGAGTGAATTTTTGGCAGCATAGGAAATTAAAAAAAAAGTAGTATTCGATTCACAAGCGAAACAAAGTTGCTAATAGTCTCATATGCTACAGGCTGTTTTCTCTGATCAATAGAAGTGGGAAATTAATAAAATGTAGCTGCTCTTACTGCACCTAACATACGGCGACGGCTGCGTATTGTAAGCGGAAAACGATTTCAAATAACTAAACATGACAATACCAAATAACAGCCAGCATACGATAAACAGTAGTTGCAACTCGCACAACGCAACTTCTTAGATCGAACAGTAGATCTCTTGAGAACGCTATTCAAAGAAAAAATGCCTGCTTGATAATATATCCGCCTTCAATAACATAATTCGGAGAATAATCCCTATTCGACAACCAAGCCGTAGCCGCAAGTCGCCAGCATCTCTCATGTGCCATTGTGGAGAGATCGGCCACGCCTGTAGTTTGGCTACTTTGAGACGGTAACCAGCAACGTCATCAAAATTTTGCTACAACTGGCTTAAGTTTTTATTGTACATTCTCGAACAAATCAGCGACATTTTTGGGAAATTTAAAAACGGCATCAAAGCTTTCACACTCTTCAAGAAACGCCTAATACATCACTGCCCAACAAATTACTATACGACGCGGTACAGTATTACCCTCTGCCATCTTGTTAACAATTTGTTCTCCGACAAAGCATTTACCTTATATGGCGGAAATAGCTACCAGCCCAAATTCGTAAATTGTTCATCGCAAAAGGAGCTTATCCAAGACCAAGCCACTAGACGACCTCGCACTGATTACAAGCAAGTTGATCAGCCGCCACATTTTCTCGCAACAGCCGATATAGCCAACGAGTTCCTATCGAACGAGATTTGCAAACTCGTACTCGATATAGTGGAATTTAAGTCGAAGCCATAACACCACTTCGACTCTCATCATCATGCGCCACCTATTATCACCGCGCAATCGTTTAAATACTTACTACGACTATCGACTACAACTATAGTCACGAGCTCTATCATATTGCTGTTACCACCGACCAAGCCCGACCGGTACCGGATACCGTGCATTAAGAATTGAACCTACGAACTGGGCAGTAAAAAAATATTCCGCACTATCGACTTCGGTCGGTTCCGGAGAATTCCGGTCTAAGAAGTCGACATTGAAAAGAAAGAAGATGATTGCAATCATTGCGGTCTTTTGGAACTCCCAAGAATGTTTCCAGTCCTCAAGAAGGCTGGCTAAATGTTTTATTTATTTATTTATCTACTTTAATGTATCTAATTGATACATAGGGCGGACTTATTGCTACGAAAGCAATACCATAACACCAGTTCAGTCCCGTTCGATGAACGACCGGAATCGAATTCGGGTCCCCGCGATGCGCCGCATCGTTAAAGGCCGCATGCCTTGTGATCAATCCAACACATCACAGCGACGACAATGTTCCAACGTTTCATTCACAAGGTACTCCTTGGACTTCATCTTCCCCTTCATCGACGTCCTCTTGGTAATATCTGGGAGTGAAACTAAACAACACCTCGATATGGTACTCTAGCGGCTCGACGAAAATAGTATGACAATAAACCCCTCCAAGTGCAATTTTGGCAAGGCGGAGATAATATTTTTCGGGTATCGCGTATCTCAGCATGGTATTAAGCCCCAGAGGAAAATATCAAGCACATTAGCGACTTTCCCAAACGAAACACCATCGAGTATTGTAACTCCGAAGATTCCTTATGCTCAATAACTACCGAGAAAGAACACCCGACACCGCATCGCTTCAAGCGTCGCTCAATGCGTATCTTTATTAATATCCTTTATTTTTGTTTTTTTATTCTAAAGTAACAGTAATTAGAAAATATATTTGAAGGTGGCTCAAAAAGCAGAAAAAACTCACATCCGTAAACAGATTAACATCCCAACGAGGATACCTAAGAGTTAACAGATGGGGTACTGGTATAGATGGCTCATTCTATCAAGCTATATATCACGCTTTCAAGCTACTATCGAAGTCACAAAATTGAAACAAAAATTTAGATACGCAAAAAAAAAATCTATTTGGATATGTGATTCATACTGAATCGTCTCCTTCGAATTAGTGAAAATGTATTTGTATGCCATTGGTAAGACAATAAACGACCAGCAAATTGAATGGGTTTACAAGAGAAAAACCAGAACATGCAATATTTGAATGTCAAAAGCCAAAGCTGAATCTTTGTTATTCGACTCCGAAATTTCCACCGCAAAAAGCAAAGTTTAATATTCACGCTAACATGATAAAATGTTTAGCAAAAGAAATCCAGACATAAACGAGCAGTCTCCTGAAAAAATTCTCAGGAAATCTGGAAACGGAAGGAAGTTTTAGTCCGTGAAAGCTTGTTTCCAGTATATTCATTCACTCTTCTATTTAAGAGTAAGTAATAAGTATGATGATATCCTTCTTCATAAGGAAAAACTTTAGGTTAAGTGTGGTTAGGAATTATTAGCTATATTTGTTCAGGTTTGATTAGGTTCATCTTGTTTATGTTAGATTATATGAAGTTTATTTGGGGCGGGGATCAGAGCTATGCACGACATATCCAGGTTTGGGATGGAGCTAGTTTTGGGCTGGGTCTAAGACTGGACCCGGGGCTAGAGTTAGGGCTGGGGTTGGGGTTGAGGCTGGGGCTTGGGGTGGGGTTGGACCTGGGTCTGGGTCTAGAGTTTTGGATAGGGCCGGGTTTAGACTGAGATTGAAGCTGGGACTTAACCTAGAGCTGGTGCTGTGGCTTAGATTGGGGTTAGGAATGGAGCTGGGGCTAAGCTTGACGTTGAGACTGACGTTGAGGCTGAAGCCGTGTGTGAGATTGAGACGTAAGCCGTGGCTGAGGCTGAGGGTGAGACTGAGAATGTGACTGAGGCCGAGGCTGAGTCTGAGGTCGAGATGGAGGCTGAGGCTGAGAGTGAGGCGGGGACTGAGCCTGAGGTTGAGGCTGAGGCTGAGGCTGAGATTGAGACTGAGGCTAACTGTGAAGCTGAAGTTGAGGTTGAGTCTGATGTTGAGAATGTGGCTGTGACTTTTATAGTTGATGACTGAATTTTTCTCTTCTTTAAGGCTTGTATTAATATTCCGTCTGTTTCACTTCGAAATATTTATCCTATTTGTACTTGACTTGCCAACGTGACCACATCCACGTTCTCATCATCTGAATTAAATATTTCTAAAACTTGGCCTACCGTCGCATAATGTATATGCTGTATGTAAGGCTCACCAGACCTGTGGTTAACAAAATATGTTGATGCCTTTATCTGTATATTTTCACCTAGAATATCAAATTTCTCCCTAAATAGTTTCAATTATTCTGAAAACGTTTCACTTTTTCTGTATGGTTAATTTATCTTTACTCGGTAAACAACATCAATCAGCAATATCAATACAGATAAATACGATTTTTAATAAGGACAATTTATGAACTGATTAGCATTTATCCTTTTTGATATTTTTGATAAGATTGTGCCAGTTCTTTCTACCACTCAGAAACTAGAAAATAATATCTCGCATTGAATAATTTTAGTTGATTGTGTAATTAATAAAATTTTTAAAAAATGTCCTTACAAATCGACCTAACCAACTTTTGAAGAAAAGCCGCGGTGCAAGTATCAGAACACGGGTAGATGCAACTGAAGGAAGCCGAGATGTATTGTTCCCGTTGAAAATTGTATTTATGAAATTTTATGTGTGGATTCATTGCAAATTTACAAATGAATTAAATACCTATATTATTAGACTTGTAATAAATGAAGTAAACACAAAATCATTAATAAATCTATCACAAATAGACAAATCCGACGACAAAATCAGCTGTTTTGTAAGTTATTATGTCCAAAATACGAGGCGTATTTTGGACATAATAACTTACAAAACAGCTGATGGCAATATTGAACGTCATTTTCTTTTAATCTCGCCCCTGCGTACACTTCTTGTATTATTCTATCGTATTTATCTATTTTTATGATTTGTTAGCTAAGTAGTACCTATTTCCCACCCTTTTTGCGACAGATACGTTACATTTAAAACGTTACAAAACGTTGTATTAAGAACGTTGCTACTTTGATATTTTATTATCCTGAGCTCAAAAAAAAATTAACTTCAAAAATCGTTTTCATCCTAAACTTATATCTACCATTCGAGGTAATAAATCGTTTATGTTATTGAATTGTGGATGGAAAACTAAGCAAAAAGCAAACACTTGATATTCATATATATGAGCGCAAAATATAATTTTATAATTTAAAATATTTTGAACCAATATATTTCATTATTTTTCGTCATTATTTCGTCATAAAATAATTTATCCTTGTCAATATATTTTACGTACACAGTTAAGACTTTGTTATTCCTTAAGGGTAGTGTAATCTTTTTTTGCTTTTATATTACAAATTAAATGACATACAGCAATTAATTCATAAGTCGGTTAAAGTAATTGACTTTTGTGACAGGCAAAATTATTTGCGACAATATTGTTTTCCAAAAATTTACCTCTTGAGATACCTCTTTTCTCACTTTTCCAGTTTCATCCCTTGCTCCTTCTCGTTTCTTTGTTAACATGTGAAGGTAAATTGTTATCCATTTTTGTAGTTATTTTTTAATGAATTATTTCTTATATTCTGTGTATTATACCCATAATTGAATGAAGTCTGAAACATCAGTAGACTATGATTTTTTTCCCAATTTGATTCCAGTAGTACAGAATCTTACATAGTTATGTAATTACCTAGTTTAAATAAAATTTTTTATCTGTAAATATTATAACATAATTTAAATAATGTAATTAAATATTTTAGGACACTGCCCGGTAAATTCAATAACGTTATAAATAAATACGTTTTGTAATTGACCGATTGAATGTACCAAATAAACAAATAAAATTAATGAAAATATTTTTATGGACCAATTACTTTTATAGTTTTCATTAATGATTTCAAAACAATAAAACTTCACCGAAAGCTAGGAACGCTTACAAAAACCTCATCTAGTTTTTTTCTACGGAGTATGAAGTCAACAACGTCCTTTGAATCTATACACGAAATCTTTGTAATTTCTTTTTCAACGGATCATTTTTTCAATGTCCATTAAATCCAAGCCTGGAGATACTATGTAGTGACACATACCATATTTATCATGAATGTGTTTTTATAATGTTTAAAATTAATATATTCATGAATATTACTCCCAGGAATCAGTTATATGAAAATAAAATAGGACATGGTGTATTAGGAATAAAGGGTCCTAAATCGATTACGGCTTCATAAAAGACTTGCTAATTACAACAAAATAAAATAGCCAAATATTAGATCTGATTAAAATTGTATGTTATTATATTTGATACATTAGAATTAAAATTTTCTCTAGTCTATGATGACATAAATTTCTGCTGGATCATCCTGCTGGATTATCTAGCTGGACATTATGCCAATATTTTAACGATAAAGTTGATGGTCAATGGATATACCAAATATTATAACACCAATGATACCAAATATCATAGCACACGAACATATATCATTTCCACCCATCATCTTAAAACTGGCTTCGTAAAAATTAATACTGGAAATAATTTTTTATCTACGTGTTGCTTATTCTTTATGTAGCAAACCTTTTCAAAAGTAATGAAAGTGAATATGTAATCATCACCTATCTTATTTTTATTCATTCTTGACAAATTTTTATGTTTTTTAGTACAATAATAAATATTTGTAATAAAAAAAGTTAAATGTATTAACACTTTTAATCATCACCACTTTCACCACCTGACACATTTTGTTGTATGTCACGATATCGCGACAGTTCTTGTTGGCGAAGCATTTTTATAACAAATCACGACTGCCCACAAAATAAAACCAACGTCTACTAAGTGTAATGTAAATAAGCCACGCAATAACAACTTACTCAGAATACAAATTCGAAATAAAACAAAAGTACCCTCATTAATTCGTAGAAAACTTTGTTTACTATTCTTATCGCTGCCATCACATTGACGGTGTGCGGTCTTAGTAGGTATTTGTAAAGGAATTTCATATACCACATATATATTAATAGTTTTTTTCATATGGATTTAAGCTAATAATAACAAATTAGGAAAAGTAATAAAATATGAAAAGAAACAAAAACATAGTTTGTAAAATATTTAAGAATGAAATCGCCGCGCCGTCAAATTGACGGCGTTGGTCTTTCTAGTGTTAAACAGCTTCTGTATTATTCAAAATAAAAAGAATGAAATTATCGCAAACGGAGACTTAGTGGGAGGGGTATACAAACTGAATATCAAAGAAGTTAATTGTTGGACATCAGTCATATTTAAATAGTAACGACGTTAAAAAATGAAAGATGGAACTGTTAGTGGTATGTAGAACAAAAATGAATCCAAGGCCAGCAAAACAGATTTCAATGTGTACTTTGAAAGAAAGCAAGTGCAGTTAACATTCTCTTATATTGGTAACAGAAACCATGAGTTGCTCAAGAGTGTACGTGAATATGTTTGTGAATCAACCAAAACCGAATCTATTGAAGTGTCCAAATCTTACTGTTTATTGACGATCGTAGTACAATGGCTTAGCATGTATTTATATCAAAACATGTAGGTTGATTCTAAATTAGTAAAATTGAAAATCAATAAGAAAAAGTTATTAAAATATTAAAAATAAACTTCATATTAATATATGACGAAAAACAATTTTTCATGCTTCTTCTTGATTTAAATTCAAAATTACAGCAATGTTTTAAATTGCATACCGAATTCAATAAACTATAAAATTAAAACAGAATTAATGTAGAAGTAACGATTTTTTTCCCGTGGATTTAATGGCCAAGGTGATTCGCATTTTTTTCACAATTTTTATGAATTTTTTTCCAGTATTTTTATATAATTAAGATTATATAACATTCCATTTAAAAATTTATTTGAAATTACTTAAAATACATAACTGGTTTTTTGTCTGCCGTACTTCACCAAATATTGTGTAATAATTGAAAATCGGGCAAGAAATTGGTCTCTTAAACATTTTATGAGATTTCTTGATGTGGCTTTATAGACTTGTAAATAAAACGATTATATAATAATTTAGGAAATTTTACAATATTTTCGAAAATGTATGGTTGTAGATAGTTTCCATTGAAGTAATTTTTGCAATTAGTTGATAATTCAATTTTGGGGATGCAGGTGTCGCGAATTTTATTTGTTTAGGACCATTTGCGTCATTTCACTTATAACCATCGGGTCTTTAAATAGTAACAATCATACGAATTCGTACTTTATTTCAGATTCAAAATAGTCCCTCGAATTTCGTATTTTTGAACTAGATAAAATTGTTGTTATTAGCACAGGAGAACTTAGTCCTCACAGATGTAAACATGGGATACCACTACGTTGTCGAATGGAAATATTTGAAAATTAGTGAAGTTGCGGAGTTAAGTCCTACTTAAGAAGCCGAGAAAAAGTATAATGGCTTCAACTAAAAAATAATAGTACTATTTGTATCATTTAAAATAAATAGGCGTGAAATTTACCGAAGTAATTAATTCCAATGTTATTAATTCTACTTGGAATGAATTTAATTTTCAAATTTAAAATATTACTAAAATATAGTTTATGGTGAGGAAAAGTATAATGATTTTGACTACAAGTTAATGGTACTATTTGTATCATTTAAAATTAAATAGACGTGATATTTACCGAAGTACACAATTCCAATTTTATGAATCTATTAGGAATGAATTTAGAAATAATACTAAAACTTTTACAAAATTAAAGCCAAGTATATTCAATAGATGTATTTAATTTTGAAATTTAAAATATTACCAAAATTTTTTGTCTATCATTGAACATTTATTTATTTCGGTAGTCATAACTAGATAACAGTATTTAAATCAGTAATAGTCGTTCAGTAAATAATTTGATTACGAAGGAAACTTTATTTTGTGGAATTTCTATTATGTACAAATATAACCACACTTGAACAAAATTGTTTAAACCTGTTAATTTATTGAAAAATATGTCAATATCATCCCATATCCCTCTATAATAACTGACAAACATTTTATGATGCCAGTAAATCAATTGTTACAGCTCACCAATTTTGTTTATACCAGTAATCTCTTTAGACCTTAATTCCTAAGAACTACGAAAACAGTGTTGAATTTAGAGTTCAGAGTTATTTAAAATCAACGTTTTTGCTATCCAAGTATAAAGATCAGGGGACATTATAAGTATAATTAAAGATAGTTGAAAAAAATAAAACGGAAACTGAACTAATTTAACAACAGGATATCTTCACTACTTCAAAAGGCATGACGATAAATCCAATGGAAGTTTTGGGTTTCCTCATTATTACATCACTAGCTAGTAAAAACCTGTAATTAACTATGTTAAAGTTCAATGCATATTACAGTTTAAAGGTGCATGTACAATCATAAACTCAAAAGGACAAGAAAATAGAAAATATGATGACTTTAAAGCAGGTGGAGAGAAAAGTCGGGAAAGAGAAAAGTATTTAGGTAAAGATTAGGTGGAAAAAAGTAAAGAAAGTGCACTTACCCTAAAGAATATGAAAAATCGTAGGAGACAGATTGAAAGATTGAAAGAACAACATTTGATTAGAAAGAACAACAATCGAAACATAAAAAAAATTACAATGGTAGTATCACTATACAAAAAAAGTGGCGCGGATAACCTCACAAATTCCGAATTTACTACTGATCCACATATGTAAATTATTTATCAAAGTGATTGCTCTGGGCCTCATCAACAGGCTTGATATAACCAAAATAGTAGAAAAGGCGGGCTTTCTTTTTATTTTTTCCACCATAAACCGTACTTTTGTTGTTAGATATGTAACATTGCGATATAATGAATATAATCAACCTCTCGTAGTGGAATTTTTTACTATGGGAAAGCATTCGGATGTCAAATATTAGGAGCTTTTCCATTCTTTCCAAAGAACCTAGCGGATACCAGATAGTCTGTAGGGAAATCTACAGGGCGTCTATTTTGGACTTGAAGCTACAAGAAGTCCCAAAACCTTTTGGGATGAAAAGAACAGAAAGACAAAGCAAAGTGTGCGTAGGTTTGATATTGTGGAGTAAAAAGGAAATAAATTAATAAAATAAAAGGAAAACTATCTAATAATAAATTTTCATTTTTAAAATTAATTTATTTGAATGAATTTGTATGATACCAACATTTATACTATTTTAATCATTTCTCAGTCCCATTATTATTTTTTTTAATAATTATTTGCGTCACAAATAAAGTTATTCTTGTATTATGCCAAAGAAACGTAACTGTTAAAGCGCGTATATAAGTACAAGCACAAGTTTTTTTCTAATTTTGTGGCCGCAAATCTTTTATAAGTGATTTATTTTTCAGTTGATTTTCAATTAAAATGTAGTAACGATCAAACATCAGTCAAAATAATATTCTAGCTTTTTGTTCAAATTATCTGCTTTTTTTATTTCTGTCCTGTTTATTAAAAAATTACACAATTATCAAAAAATTATATTTTTAATAAATGAATTTCACATCTTCTTCCATTTAGGTTTCCCAACATAATAAATCTTCTCCATTCAAAAATTGTATTAACTTTGAAATTTCTTCTCATTTCATTTTAATTAATAATATCAAATAGGCCATTATCATTATGAGATTTTAATAGCGACATACATTCATACAAAGACTGTACAATATCAAACCGTGCGTACTAAATTTATAAATGTTATCTATTATGCAGCAAAATTAAATTTATTCTTTCAATAAAATGTCAAAATTAAATTTTTGATAACACCAACATTTTTTTAATACTAAACAGATTTGAAAGAAACTGCTCTTAATATTCCAAGGTGCTGCTATATTCAATCGCTCGCAAACACATATTATTTCACATTCACTCATGGTCAAGAAACTGTCTTCCAACTGTTTTTTTCAAATATTGTTTGGAACAAAATGTATTCTCCTTTAAACACTAAAATTATTTCTCCTTTTCTTGTAAAATTATATGTTTTTTTCTTTTATTTGTAATATAATGTTGTAACTTCAATAACATGTTCATAAATATTTATTTACATTAAATATACATGTACATTTATATTGTTAACCTTATCCTTTTTTTTTGTTCACGAAGTCTTTTTTGATCTCTACGAGTATTTTGGTACAAAAACAATGCAATTCATTACATCAATATCCCAACATATGCCGGGATGTGGGCTGTTAATCTAACAAAAGCTGATTTCAGCAAAACAAATTCTACGGGTAATATAACGAATACGTAATATTTTGAAGGCCTTTTAACTTTTAAGATCACTCTCGGCAAAATCTACATAGAGTATATTTCCATTGTCAAGGAAAAGCGATATTTCATCACAAGTGTGATTCGATTTCAACGGTTCAAAAATTCTAAAGTTACAAGTGGAAGTGAATTCTGTATTAGATATGACGAATACCATTATCTAATCGAGGTTGCCAGCCAAGATTTTAAACGTTCAGTAAACCCAACTTTAAACAATTAACCTAAATAAAATTAGTGTTTCGTCAAAGTTAGATAAAACAAGTCTGATTGTTTAATTTCTTAAAGCATCCTTTGTTTTCCAATGATAATAGTTCAGCCCTTATTTGAATTTAGTAATAGATTGCTTTTATGAGCCAATTGATCTATTGAATCAAAGTCTTTACTAAATGCGTTCGCGATGATTACTGTAAAATATTTTAAGCACTGACGTATTACTATGAAAAATGTTTATAAGAAAAAGAACGATATGCCGTTCTTTTTATTCAAGTTATATAGGAACTTTAGGAATAATAGGGACTGAATAATAGGGACCAATTTTATTTATTCATATGATACCCTTTTGATGCAAATTGTATTTTTAGAGATTTATGAGGATAACATATGAATTGTAATAAACGTAATTGATGGTTTTTGAAAGGAATTGCTAAAGAACGAAATAAGATATTGTGGTCAAAAATACAATTAAAAAAAGTAAATAACTTTTTTTATTTGCTCAATTTGTTTGCCAAGTATAAGAAATTTACAACGATCGACAGAAAAAATTTAAGTGAATTTTGCGGAATTAAGGAAACACGAGTGTTTATGAATTTGCAGGTTTTAACCATGCCTACGTGGATGCCTGCCTTAATCCATGTACTCCTAATTATAAGTATCATTTTGAACAATGGAAAAAAATATCTAAATCGATAAAATCATCGCAAAAGAACATATTTAAGAAACAACAAAAGAAATTCGACATAACTTGTTTTTAAAATAAGAACAAAAAGAGAACAAACCAAGGCAATTAAAGAAACTATTGGTATCACTGACGTTTCTACATCCACTTAAAATAACCTAATAATTTTTCTGATTTTCTGTGGTCACATTATAGGTACCAAAATATCAATTCGCGTCTCTTGCCTAACTAAAGAAATGTTAAAGCAATCAATGGATTATCATTCTATGATGCATTTAATAATTTCACATCACTACGAGGAAGCGGAAACAAGAGGAAACGTACGAAAGTAAACGAAATGATGTAGGCTGGGCTATTTCGATAGAATTGTATGGAATGCGAGGATCTTTCCATGATTTAGATCTTGATTAAACAACAATAGTATTTTAATAACAATAAATTTCATATTTTTTATTCATGGGTTGTTGTGAGAATAATCCATTTAAATGGAGCGTATAGTAATATAATCTCAGTGACTTTAAAAAGTATGTCGTCGAGTCAGTTATTTGGGTTTTGAAGTAAAACGTTACTATATTTTATGCAAAAGAAACGATATTGTGTTTAGCTATAAATATGGATTTAAAGTGTAAGTCTAATAACTTATTAAAAGCAAAACTGTCTTAAATTTTCGTCGGGTTTGATATGATACTGACGAAATATTCATATTAATATTTCATCATATAACATCATGTTAGCGATATTAACAAAATATATAGAGTTCCGCCCTGTGACAGAACAAATATCCAATTATATAATTTCGTATCACAGTACGATTGTGATTAAAAGAGGGAGTAAATATTGAAACTCGCATATTAATTTAGATTTAAAGACGAAAATGCCTAGTAGATTAACTTTCTTGATTCATCTAAACACCATGCAGTGATCACGTCATGGATTAAAAAGATTTGAAAAAATTGTCATAACGTTTAACTCACTGTATATGTTTTATTTTTAAATTTCATTTGTCTTTACTGTAAATCGACGAGGTAAAATATCTACTTGTTTAAATAAATAATTTATTAGACCATTATATTTGTATAGTACAATGGATATAATGCGGAGTGTTTTTAAAATATTTGGCCCGTCCAAATATTACATATCAAAGCGGAAAAAGAAATGTGTTTAGCTAGCACAGTTGGTGCTAATGGCCTTGAAATATCTAGATACCACATACATTCGTAAGCGACCAATCTATATTCAGCAAATACGTCGGTAAATTTCATAGAAAATGCAAAAATATTTAATTTAACATTTATTTCTTAATATTAAATATTTTTGGCGTTAATTTTGTATAAATTAATTATTAAGAATTAAATGAAACTACATGATGTAGTATTATATTAACTTTCTTTAGATTTTTTACCACGACCTAGGTTTCGTAGTATTACAACATCTACAGGTGGACTATTAGCAAAGATGCTAATAGCCCACATGAAGATGTTGTAATACAACTAATCTTTTAATACAAATATGTTGTAATACAACGATCTTTGCAAATAGCCCACCTGAAGATGATGTAGTACAACGAAACCTAGGTCGAGGTAAAGAACTTAAAGAAATTAAAGTAGTAAAGAATACTACATCAAATAATTTCATTTAATTGTGATTTATTTACTAAGATAGCGGAGAGGAAATGAAATAAAAATGAGTGATAATTTAAATACATCAAAAGTCGAAATGACATGAAGTTTCACAGAGAAGCTTGTGTACCTTTTGTAATTAGCATATTGATTTCTACATTTTTAAAAATAATTTTTATCGATACCACTATAAGAGTTCCTATTTTATATTTGAGGGTCTAAGATTATTCTTACCGAGTTCTCAATTTGAAGAATGGTGCATTTAGTATGCATTCATCTGACCTTACTTCTCTTTTTTAAAAATTAAACCTACCAAGAACGAGTAGAACTCGCAGTAGTTGGACGAATATCATATTTAACTTTTCCATTGCATTTCAACTCTCACAAATCGCCTTTTGTAAGAAGTTATTATCGCATTGTTGTGATGTACTCTCCAGTAAAATTAACGCCTTCATATAATTAAGTATAATTGAATTCGTTTGAACAAAGCAAGAGAAAAGGACTATTAGGTTAATTAATTAAATTAGTTTATATACAGTACGTACTGGCAACACTTTAACAGATGTTAACGTCTGTTCTCTAAAAACATTATATTTTGATTTGCAAACGGTTACAGTAAAATACCTCTCGTTAGCAGCTCGATGTACACAGAAACATAACGTACGGTAAGTAAAATTTATTTAATAATTCAATTAAAATATTACGCCAAGCCTGTCATTATTTGCAAAGGTATTGAATACTTGAGTAAAGTTTGCATTAACCATTGGTTTAATGACGTCAAAATCGATTCAAAGAGATAATTAATTTATATGCAATTTTCCTCAACCACAAGCTATGAAAGTAATTTTGTTTGTTTATACTTTTGACATATGAACTAAATTTTTGTAGCTATTTTAATGTCTATATCTATTTTAATATTTAAATAAAAAAAGTCATTAAAAAGCAAAAACAATCAAGTTCTACTGCAATTCCTTTATGATATATTATTTCTATACATCTGTTCATTCGTCCTGCCTTTCTTTCATGCTTTATTTGTAAATAAGCGTTATTTACGAACAATGAAAATGAAAAAGATAAAAAGTAATGTTTTACACGTATACACGCATGTATGTTACTAAAACTTTTGGGTTTTAGTATCTTGATTTATTTTTGTCTTGATTCTAGAGAAAATTTACTAAAGGCTGCAAAAATATTATATGGTTGGCAAAACTAAAATAATAGCTTCATCAAGTGGAATTCATGCCCAAAGACAAAAAAGGAGTAAAGATATAATGTAATAATTCTATGTGTCCCATTCATGTATTTACAGTTTATTATAGTTAATTTACAAGCGAAATCAAATTAAAATTAATTTTAAAGTTACTGAACAGGAAAGAAAGTCTCACAAACCTAAATTCTTAATTGCCGTATTATTTTTCAGATGCAGTCCATATCGAAAGCAGATAACTTTTTACAGATCAAAGAGGAAGATTACAAATTAATCCTTGCCAAATGCGGTGTGACAGACAAGATAGCATTGGACAGTATTGCGAGCATTAAAGAGTGATACAAGATGCAACTTCATTTCCCCGAAGACATCTTTTGTGAGGTAAATAAACAAGTTTTCAGTTTTTTTTATGAATTCTACATACAAAGTAAACTCTGATTATGACCTTTAAGTAGCACTTAAGTTACACGTTGAAATTTTTTTTATTTTGGTAAGTTCTAGCTGTTAAATTGAATTCATTGCTTTCTCCACCGTAGATTTAAATAAAGCACACTAAGAAGTCCTTAATAAACAGTTAACCCTTAAAATTTTGCTATATCAAAAATCGGATTTTGACAAGAGAACTATCCAGTTTATTTAACGCTACTAATAAAACAACAATCAATCAACGTGCACCACTTAACTATAATGTTAACAAAATTTGCTTTTAGAAATCTTTTATCTTTATGTTTACTGATATTATCCTTCATTTATACTTCGAACGATAGTAATAACATTGATCACAATATCAAAATATTGGTAATAGGACATTGAACTATTGAGAAAATACAACGTCAGTACATGTGCACCAAATATTATAATTAAATGAAACTACATCAATAATCAAGAGACCGTATGTATGTAAGGGTACACATCTGTGGATATAGCCGTATGGTGGTTAAAGTTGCCAGGTATCCGAGATTTCTGGGATTGTCCAGGAATGTGTGATGTTATCCAGGAATGTCACCAAATTAGTCCCGAAAATGAGAAACTTTGCGATTATTTTTAAAAATTTCTTTTATTGTTGTTCTTCGCGAACTTATATGTTACTCTTCAGTCTTATTAGCTTGATGAATGCAAAGAATCAGGTGATGGAGGCATAACTTCAAATTCAAATAAATTGCAAAATCTCGCGCCAGAAACTAATTAAAATAATTAAAACATAAATATAATAAAATGTATACTGTCATTGTCAAACTACGAACGTTAATATCCTAAGTGCAATTAAGATTAGTTATCGAAACAAAAGTAAATCATTAAAAATTTATTTTGCCAAATAATATGATTAGCTTTGAATAATTTTGATAAATTTTATTAACATCCGTTTTCGTGTTAATTTATAATTATTTGAGGTCTCATCCTTTTCTTTAAAATTTTACTTTATACTCAGTAGTAAACAATAATTTGTTTATATTTATTTATCGGAATGTGTCGTTTAGTTCAAACAAAACTTTTGTTTGATGAAACTAATAATTTTTTTCTTAAACTGCCACTAGTTATACTGTGTTGATTTTTACAGTATAAATAAAAAAAATCAATAAATAATGTTACTACAATGAAGTTTTATTTTTAACTTTCCATAAATTTCATGACTGCACTCTGTAATAGAAATTTCCCGTAAAAAACGATTTAATATATAGCAGCCCTACTTATGCCGCATGTCTCATTTTATTACTTTTTAAACACTTTCTCAAAAGCAAGTTCTCAATCCCTTTGCCTAATATGCACATGACAATGCTTAAATTGATTGAAATATATGTAACGTACCGAAACTTCAAAATAACTTCTAATTCAACCAAATAATTTTCAACCAAAGGCGAAAGGTAACAATATGTAGATATAATGGCCTTAACCTACGTAGATTTGTCACTATCCTTTCAAAATCGACTCAGTTTTGGAAGCTTAATAATCTCAACATCATCGTCTGCATTTGATTTTGATTTAATTTATTTGACTGTTTTTTTAATGATCACGCCAAAATGCCGTCTTGTATGATGTGAATACCTGTATTATTTTTTGTACAATTTTAGATTTTTTAAAAGTATTTTAACACACATTTAGAACATAAAAGTAGAGGGGATAAATAATTATCTGTTGCATCATTAAAATTTAAAGTGTAACAAACTTTTATTGCTATATTTTCTAATTTTCCGGAAATATCTTCATGACGCCGCCGCCGACAACAATATGTAAGAGTTTATTGTGGTTGGTATTGATAAGACGTTTAAGTAGTAATTAACATTGATTTATTTTGTGTTTCCATATAATAACCAAAATCATGGTTTAGTAATTATCAAGTTAATGAAATACCAGGAAGATTGAGTGATTATAACATGGAAAACATTTTTCTTAAAAAATACCATACATATATATGTATATATATATATATATATATATATATATATATATATATACACATGTGTGTGTGTGTATATATATAAAACAAATATGTGTCCATAGTAGACACTTTATCTTTTTTAAAACACCCGAAAGGTAATTTAAACATATTTTTAATGTGCAATTCGGAATGTCTTCGACGGTTTCCGAATAATTGCATTGACGAGAATTATGATGTAAACTGAAAGGAAACGATACCAATGACGTCATTTAGAGTCGTTTTCAGTGGGAAATTGTTCAGGTAATTTGGATCTGTCCTTATGAAGTATTAAAAGTTTATGAATTCAGTAATGGAAACTTTCAAAAAAAAGGAAATTCCTTTGAGTTTTCGACTGACTTTTAACTTTATAATATAATAAGCATCTAAAATACCTAGAACAGGCAGTATTATTTTATCTATTTATATTTTTATACACAGATGTCACTTGATGCAGTACGTGACAAATAAATTAGTTTTGATTTTATCTCAAAACTTCTTACGCAAATCTCCAGTTTTCTTTTTATTTTCATTTTAAATCTGTATTTAAAATTCGATTATAATACTTACATCATTTGTGGAGAACGATCTATATTTATTTGAATGAGGGTGAATGTTTGAAAGGATATCCATTAATTCCACATTGCCGTTTTTTCGTTTCATTAATTTTTGCAATTACGATATACTCTTACAGATGATTCCCAATTTTTCTCTACTTTACTCATAAATAACTTCAGTTTGGAAAGAACGAAAAAAAAGCTAGATAACCTGTTAACGGCGTAGCTTACTGCCTGAAGTAATGTCGGACCGCGATCCTTATTCGGAGCACATCCAAACTGCCCCTCAATACATTTCGTCTGCCATAATACCAAAACGTCTAGATGATATGACCAGGATTGTTATCACAGGGTAAAATATTTATATTAATAGACAATTATGCCTTATAAAATATTTTGTATCTACAAATTCATTTTAATATTTTTTTAAGTAAATATATTCAATAAAAATAGTTTAATCTAAAATACTAATTTATTTTGTTTGGCTAAAGATTTGTTTTAAAATATGAAAACAGCAACAAAAGTTCTGAGAATTGAGTCTCGATAATTTTGATTGTATATAATATTAATAGAAATAAATATATGTTTGCATTATTGTAGTTTAGTATTAAAACGTCTTAACTAAAAAAATTTACTTTTCATTCCATATTTTACTTTCACGCTTCTTTAGATATTCTTAAGTTTCCTCGTGAAAGGGATTTGGCTATTTTTTATGTCTTTGGATTATATTACCATCCACTATTAAGAGAAATGGAATACCTATTGGCGGATGGAGAAACATAAGACAAATAGAAAAATGTCATCGTCACCCAGTAGCAAAAAAGTTATATTTATAACATTAATAACCGAGATAAAGCTATATTTGTCATATATTTTCTGTTTCTGGTACAATATTCCACAATGGTCCTTCGACCCTCTTCCTTATATTATAACGTTTTATGGACAAATTATAATATAACAAGAGTATAATTAATTTTAACTGTATAATGTGTTTCCAAAAACAGAGAAACAATGAGTGCTTCTCTGTTTTTAGAATGTTTTCCTCCTGTAATTTTTTCAGTGTTTTTTTTAAAATTTTTTACACAATCTCATTTAACATATAAAAGACACGTATTTAACGTATACAAATTTTTGCCTATTGTATAATACGTAAATGCATAAGATAAATGTGTAATATACAATAAGTTTTCTATGTTGCTTAATCTGTGTTGAAAAATTTAACATGAAACAGATAATAAACAACGAAGTTGCCAACAGTGATTTTTTTTACATAGCACTATATCATCTAATTAAGAATTAAATCATGTTCTTCATTGATTATTAACATATATTATTAACTTGAAATTAAATGAAACTACGTGATGTAGTATTATTTCTACTTTCTTTAATTTCTTTACCACGACGTAGGTTTCGTGGTATTAACATATTGTCTAAAAATTATACAGGAGAATTTATTTTTTCTTCATACTTAGTTCAACCTAGATACCGTATGAATACACATTACGTGGGCACAGGCACTTGGTTCTTTCGTCACAATGCACTTACCATAATGTTGAATTATTGCACTGTGATCTGAGAAGGTAATATTAGCAGGAAAAAGATTGTACGTTTGATGTTTTCTATTAAATATATAAATGGTAAATGCGTTAGTTAGTAGTTTTAGTTTGCTGTATTATAATTTCAGCATGTCATGATCTACTGTTCTTAGATTCATTTTTGTTTCTTTCAAAAGTTAACAATATAAATAATAAAACAAATGTCATTTATGAAATAATAGTTTCATAAGAAACGTTTCGAAAACAAATAAAATAATGAAAGTAATCTTGAAAAATGTTATTTTACTTTAGGTTCAAAGGTGGTGATGCCTCAAAATTTAACTTTGGGGATCACATAAATGTGCTCGGCTGCGTACACGAGTACGTGGCATTTTCAGACGTGGCTCTGGGTTACCAGTGCATCATCGACGGGAAAGAACTGAAAATTGAATACGTAGCCAAGACGAATCCAATTTATGTAATGAAAAGTATTTTTGTTTTCACCGTAAGTAAACGAATAATTTAAATAAAACACTTGATTGGGCATTGCGATAAATACTACTTAATATCTATGTAATTATTATTTTTCCAATTATTTTTTAACATATTTAAATATGCAATATATACGTAAATTCAACCGAAGCAATAATGCGTATTGACGTAAAGAGTTTTAATAGATTTACAGAAAACCATAATGATGTATTTTGTAAATTTCAGTAATGTAAAAATTATGTTATATTTCTTGGCTTTTAAGTTCTCTTTTTAATCTAAAACTATTCACGATAGTAGTACAAATAACGAAATTGTAAAAAAATATCATGGCTAAGTAGGCCGTGCAAGTTTACGAGTAATAGTAGACGATAGAGATACGAACTCATAACGTAGATTCAAAAATATCATAGAAACTCCACACACATGACTTAAGTCAACTGCAAAAGTAACTTTACATTGTGAAAAATACATTAAGCAATATGTTTTTTTATATTTACATGAGGAGAAATTATATTTTAATAAGAGTCACGTTTTTAAACCTTTGAAAAATATGGCAGGCTATATCATTACATTGTAAACATTTTAATTTGAAAATAGTTTAAAAGGGTGTACGGGACTCACATGGGACATCACTTGTACTTAAGAATTTTTTGTTACTTTTTCTTCCTTTTTAAATCCTTATGTGACGCCATATATGTAGCGGCCATCTCTTTTGGAACGAAGTTCCTTATGGCACGTTACACGCTTATGGCACGTTAAACGTTACACTCGAATGAGAGTTAACCCGAAAAAATACAAGATTTTAACCGCTTCTTTTACTACAATATAAAAGTGTAAGATTTCGACAGACACTTTTGCTGTAGCAAAAGTGTCGTGTAGAGTAAAGTACAAGCGTTTGTGTGTTTACAAGCGTATGTCAATTACTTTTCGGCTTAGATCGTTCCAAATTCGATATGTATTTATTTGAATTATAAATTATTATTTTATCATTTATTAAATACTTGAAATTGATAAATTACAATAATTTTTTTGGCAACTACATTTATTTTTATTACTAATGAAACATTATTTAGATTGTTTTAGTAAATATAACAATCCATTATATTCATTTAAAATTTTAAAATAAATAACCTGTAAATAAAAAATTTAAAACAATTAATATTTTAAAATAAATAAAGTACAAATAACGCAGTATTAATTTCTAAAACAAATAAATTTTATTTGAAATTTAGTTTGACCATAATAAAAAAATTCAATTTAATCAAAAACAGAATATATGTTTTTATAATGATAAATTTTAACCTTAAAATTTATATTATATTCTATTTGATTAAATAAATGAAACATAAAATAATAATAAGAAATATTAAAAGTTATAACATTAATAATATAGTTATTATAACAATTGCACAGGTGAGTGGTTCACCACTCTATTTTTCTGCCGATGTTCCATTGTAAACCAAGTTTCTGCCAGACTGTTTTTATATATAGGCGTTTATATTAAACTGAATACGTTTAAATTAAAATTTATTTATATATTATTCGTTTAAATTAAAGATAAATACATTTAATTTTAAAATTAATTTAAAGCAATTATGATGAAAACAATTCAATTTGAATTCATCAAATAATAAAATTGAATTTTAAATTTAATTTCAATGCTTTTAAGAAATAATAATAATATTTTTAACTACTCTGTATGAGAAAATAATAACTTTTAAACGCGATATTGGAATATTCGCGATAACAGAGATAGAAACAGTACGGCAGATGACCGGGATTCTTAGAATGGAAAGCCAGCAGAAAAATAAAACCGTGGACCTCTCATCTGTCAAATTAATTTTAAAATTCAGGTATCACTCCTAATAATTAAAAATAAAATGTTTACTTTGATAATTTAAAAATTAGAAAACACGGTTAATTCATTATTTACAATTAAATGAAACTACGTGATGTAGTATTATTTCTATTTTCTTTAAGTTCTTTACCACGACCTAGGGTTTGGTTGTACTATAACATCTTCAGGTGGGCTATTAGCAAAGATCTTTGCTAAGATGTTGTAATACCTGAAAATGTTGTAATACAACGAAACCTAGGTCGTGGTAAAGAACTTAAAGAAAGTAGAAACAATAATACATCACGTATTTTCATTTAATAGTGAATACTCTCAAATATTTTTAACTTGTATAATTGTACCTGTTATTTAATATTTCATTTAAAGCGAAAGGAATTTTGTTCCAACGGGTACCTACGACACCTCTCGTCTTTTGTACTCATTGGTTTTATATTCATTCATTTTTATGTTTATAGACACAATGTGACAATTGTTTATTTTTCCATAATTTAATAACTAGGCAGCATTTTAGTTTGTTGGTTATGTGTGAAAAACGCGTAGTAACTATGTGGCATAATTAAATGCAACAAGCTAATGATCCAAAAATTATAAATGTTAATATTTATCCTATTGATATACGTCGGTAAAAGAAATATTAACAGCTTATCTTTATTGTTATGACGATATTATCTTGATCGTCTTTACCATAAAAGTTACAAGAATTTGTTTATATGTATACTTCCGTAAAATTATATGGTTTACAATAAAAATTTTATACATTAATTTAAGAACAGGTCAGTAATTAAATGTAAGTCTTTTAGTCGATTTTCTATAACACACTTTGGAACCATCGTCAAACATGTTCAGAAGTACTTGTTTATTCAGGTGCGTTAGCTGTTCGCGTATTTTTATTTGTCAGTGAGTGATATTATGGTATAACATATGTAAATCAAACAAACGGATTGACCAAGTTTGAACAATTTTGTCATAGGAGAATCGGAAATAGATTGAGTATCATAGCGAAAAAAAATAACCGTGAATTGATTTAATATCGAATCTGATATTATCAGTTATTATTTAATACTTACGGCTTTTCCAATATTTATAATATTATTTTTCTCCAATTTTTCACATTGTTTACGGCTTTGTATTTCTCTTATTCAACGCAAATTTTTCCGAATTCTTGTAAGCCTCTTTCCTCTTTCTTCTTCTTTTCTCTTTTTTCTTCTATCTTTTTTTGGTGCCGTCGTTTCTCTTAGCAATTCCGCTACATTATGTAAACACTATCTTGCGTTTTGGTATTTTAGAGACATAACAAATTATATAAAAAGTAAAAATATAGCTATTTATTCCCTTCATTTCGCTTTTGCTCTTTTTGGTTTTTATTCTCTTCTCTCCGTTTTTTTTTCTCTGACAAAATGATACTAGAGCTGAATTTCGTTTTATGTATTTTCGAGGATCGAAATTTTTACATCATGGAATGTAAAAATTTCATTTCAAAATCAAACTTTCTAGAATGCACAATTTCCAGTTTAGAACATACTTAGATATTCATAGATCCGTTCGATATCCATTGGCGATCGAAGGTGTAAGACGAAAGGCCGACCGAGGTTGAGAAATCTATAACGTTCCAAAACATTGTGGAACATTCTAGAAAATTTTGAACATTTATTGAAAAAGTGGGAACATTTCTAATAAATATCCCGTAATGTCACACATTTCCACGATTCACGTTCACACACGCAGATCCTCCGCTACTAAACCCTTTTATCATCGATGGGATACCAGTAGTTATCTAAGCCCACAATTGCCAATGGTGGCTGTAAGTGGTTCTGGGAAAAATGCATACTCACCCACATTTACATACATATATATATATATATATATATATATACATATATCAAAAAGTAAAAACTGATTGATATATGGTAGCTTATTTGATAAAATACCGTCTTCCTTGATGTGCTAATGATTCGTTTTTAAATTATTATGAACATCTGACAAAAAATAGATCTTGGAAAGCTCATATCTTTGGAGAATCGAACTTTGTGAAGATGCTAGAAAGAAATGTTTGGGATCAGTGCCTCTCATCAAAAGAGAAGGGGTGAAAGGCTTTATGTGAAATCGTGAAAAATATAACATGACGTATTATTATTAAAGGCAAGGGTTATTTCTTTTAATTAATGTAATTAAATATTTATATTGGCAGACAGATATTAAAACTGTGTATTAAATGATATGTACATACTATATTTTTAAATTTATTTACATAAATTTCTCCCTTCCCCATACGGATTTTGTCAAGAATTGTGACATGTTTTTGTATCAGGAGAAGTAAATCACAAAAACATGTTATTTAAGTAAATTCCTTGCCCTTAAATTTTTGTATTTCCAGAAATGTTATGGCGTAAAACTCAAGAGCATACATTTCATAAATATCCCAGCATATGGCGAGTGGGTCCTTTCCCTCGGAAAGATATGTTTGAGCAATAAAATGAGCGGCAGAGCGCATGTGCATAAAAAACCTGAGGATTTACTCAATTTTTTTTTAAAGAACCTTCCTCCATCTGACCTTGGAGGTGAAAACAAATCCATGGAAGAATTTACAAATACGTAAGTTTAGTTTTGGGTTTGTCACCTGAAAGATTTTATAGATAAGCTTAAATATTGGCTCTCCTCTAGCAAGTCACTTCCTCGGCAGCTAATTCACTCCGGTCAAATTTTTGTAAAAAATAAATATCTTCCAATAGAATAGGATACTGATCTATAAGGCATTTTGCTGATGTTATGACACTCCAATACTTGCGAGACAAAATAAAATTTTATTAAAAATATTATTAAAACTTAAATTCTAATCTATTTGCCTATACTAGCATATGATTATATATTATATGTTATGTTTACAGAAGATGGTAATAAAAAAATGTTTGAACGGGGCGATGATATCTTAAAGCTAAATCGAATGAAATCGGATGAAAGTAAAAGAGTCGGCGTTGGCAGCGCCATATCGAAGGAACTACAGGGAATGCAAGACTAATTCCGCAATCTGGATATAGACTGATCAATCTAGAATTGTGTTAATAGCAATGTAATAGCGTCAAGTACTTTGAATTGCAATTACGCAACATACCCTGCATTGTAATTTTAATATGTATATAAAAAATGAATACAACCTAAACCATTATAAATGAGATTTCCAACCGAAACCGTATTTAAAAGAAATCATTTCAATTGAAATCTTCGTTAAAATTTTAGTGTAACAGGCCAATATTTCACTAATGTTTTATTATAAAAATAAAGTCGAATTCACACTTCAGTTGTTCATTAACTTTAAAACCAGTAAAAAACTTTCTCAATTTTCTTTAGATATTTCAAATCCACCATTGAAAAATTAGTGGAAATGCATCAACCATGATTGAAAGCCTAAATGAGGTTTGAAATTAAAAAGTTGATTTAAGCTCAATTTTATTTTGAAAGACTTGCTTAATAACATCTCATTTGACAGGGTGAGCAAAGGAAATTTCGTCTCTCTTTTAACGTAAGGCCAGATGTTAAAAGGATCTATTTTAATTTTACGCAGCAATGTCCTTGCTAAATATTAAATGAATCCTTACTTGAAGCATCTACTTATAAAATACCATACATGTAAGCATCTACTTGTAAAATACCATACATGTAAACATCTACTTGTAAAATACCATACATGTTAGCATCTACTTGTAAAATACCATACATGTAAGGATCTACTTGTAAAATACCATACATGTAAACATCTACTTGTAAAATACCATACATGTTAGCATCTACTTGTAAAATACCATACATGTAAGCATCTACTTGTAAAATACCACACATGTAAGCATCTACTTGTAATATACCACACTTGTGAACATCTACTTGTAAAATACGATACATGTTAGCATCTACTTGTAAAATACCATACATGTAAGCATCTACTTGTATAATACCACACATGAACTACAGAAACTATGAGACTGTGACCTAAAGGTGGAAATAGTAATGTGGCGATTAATATTCATGTTTTAATACAGAACTATACGAAATCATACTTCAGACGTCGACCACAAATTAGAAAGGTATATTCACCAAACACAAAGTGCTCTCGTGTCTTTTTCGTATTTATTTAGAGATACAAAAAATTAAATATAATCACCATGTCTCCGTTTCGGTTGAATTAAGAAAAAAAAACTTAATTCTAAATTACAATATCTTTTCATCGACGTCACATCGCAGTTCCTTTAATTTTAGAATGCGTTAATTTTGGACTATGTGTAATTATAATCATAATTTTTCCCTAAAAATTTAATCTTCGTCGATTTTTGGATAACTAAAAAAATTAAATAGTAATTAGCGCTTCGTAATTATTCTGCTAAATGTTCCTCGTGACCATTTTTGAAAAAGAAAGGGAATACAATTTTTTTTAGGAAATCAAGCGGATTTTTCAGTGAACAATTCGACGATTTAAGTTTAGCGTTGATTTGTTGAAGCCAGTATATTTACAATCTGCAATTATGATACAATTTTTATTATCTCCTAATATTATGATCTCAAATAAATAAAGATGCAGGGGAAAGTCGAAAACAAATTGAAAATTACATTGAAAGAAATAATCATATAATAAGGATAAAGTTGAAAATTTTACCAAAATAATAAGATAATACTTATGCTACAATTGCTTAGCAGGATTTAAGAAAAAGACAAGGTGAGATAGGTAAGGAATTAAGGCAATAAAACTTAGTTCTTCCTACATATCCAAAAAAAAGGATTTATTGAGAATTTGAAATTTCATACCGGGCGCTATATATAAAAATCGATTCTGAAAGAGTAAACTCCAATAGTCACAAAACAAAATGATGAATATTAATAACACAACATATGCGTGGTACCTCAGCTCTTCATATGTAGCGTCTGGGATGCACATCTACAACGTGCGCGACCATATCTTATTCAATCGCTTTGTATCATTGTGTATATATCGCCCTCTTTTACTTCATTTTCACGGTGTCGGAATATAAAGTTTTCTTTCTCTTTCACGTCATATATTTCTTCTCTATCATGTAACGAAATGTATCTAATCGTTATGCGACTTGAAAATGTTGTTCTCAATTTTTGTCTACTTATCGATTATCAAATCGCCGCCTAAGAAGTTTTACTTCAAAAACTACAATGACACAGAACATTCGTCAATAAATAGATATATATTAAGTAAATAAAATCGGCAATGCCACTAACGACTGCCAGGTATTAAGGCCAAAATCCTCCATACACACTAAGTAAATAAAGAAATATGTATATGTATATATATATATATATATATATATATATATATATATATATATATATATATATATATATATATATATTGTCCTGTATAAATTTATATAGTTAATAAAAAATTTAACCTAAATATAATATAATAAACTTTAAAACTTGTTCAGAAAGGATGGGGAGATTGATTAGAAATTCATCAAATTAAAAAAATGTTTCATCGATATTTTAAAGCTATTATGATTATAACTGTTACTATGTAAACTGTATACGTGTATGAAATCTTAGTGTGCAGGGTAGGAGATAATAGCTAGTCAATTAGTTTAGTAACATACTATAGAAATATTTACTACTTTGACTGTATTAAAATATTTCAATGTCAGTCAAATTGGTGTTATTAATTGGCTTGAATTGAAAATACTATCGTTTCAAAGGACACTTTCTACACTAAAAATATATAATTTATTAAAGTTTTGTGTAAGGCTTCTTAATAACTTAGTGACGGAGAAGATACGTCATATAGAATGAAAGAGAAAATGAAGTTTTAGGGAGATTTCCTTCCATTTAACTTTTTCTAATGTTAAATTAACGTGAAAAGCTAAATTTAAAAAATACGCGTATTGTTCATGCCTCCTCCATAAATGGCAGGTTAGCGCAGTGGTGGTAGGGGTCAAGTGCTTTACTTGCATTGCTACGACGACGGATAGAAAAAACAATCATAAGCTAAAATCTTCTTACTGTATACTCAAGACCTACAGAATCTCATAATTTCATAGCACCCGGCTAGCTATATCAAATAAAAGTATCGTGTGTATACTTATGTACGCATGTAGAATGTGTCTAAAAAGTACTCAGATACACACATTTGAAATAACAGATAATTTTATTAAGAAAAAGCAAAATTAAAATTTTGGAAAAAGTCCACGAGGGTTGTAGTCGTGGTAATTGAAAAATGATTAAATTAGTTTTTTTTAAAACTCCCGACCAAAAAGAAAGTATAAATCTATTAATATTTTTACAAACCTAAAAAAATCCGTAGGGACTGCAATTGCCATTTCCGTTCCGTGAATTTTACTTCAGATCCGTAAAGATGTGCAGTTTTTATAATTTGCCTTTAATTATGGAACAATGAAAAATTACCCTGTTTGTAATTTCAAGAAAACATAATTTCTTAAGAAAACGAATTTTATCTTCGACGTCATTTTTATTATTTTATATTCAAATAAATTATATCTGGTTCCTTTTTACCCCCGACAGAACGGAGGAGGTTGTTTGTTTGTGTGTTCGTGTGCGCAATCCAATGTTGTGATACGGTTTTCTGTGAAATATTTGTGATTCAATGGCAACAGTTCTTAGACAGTTGTGACGGTAATTATTATTCACTAGGGGAGCGCCGCAATAAACATTTTGATACAAACGAATCATCCCATTGATCTCCCACACGGTTTGACCGATTTAGATACCGTTCATGGAGGATACTTTTATTTGATATAGCTAGCGGGGTTTTATTAAATTATAAGATTCTGTAGGTCTTGAGTATACAGTAAGAAGATTTTAGCTTATGATTTTTTTCTGTATCTGATCGATTAAACATTTTTTTTT
The DNA here is from genome assembly GCA_039881145.1 of Druceiella hillmani. Taxonomy (NCBI): domain Eukaryota; kingdom Metazoa; phylum Arthropoda; class Insecta; order Lepidoptera; family Hepialidae; genus Druceiella; species Druceiella hillmani. The sequence goes on from JAYKKI010000009.1 coordinate 6,569,481, forward strand.
AAACCTCGAGGGTTTAAAAAAAATGTTTAATGGTTTTTCACAGATGAGTCGATTCGGCTTAGGCTTCTTAAAATGTTTAAATTTTGCTCTTCATCTTATACTTTTTTACCAAAAACCATATCAAAGTCGGTCAAACGGTTTTGGAAAAAATGAGAGCATTCATGTGCAAACAAAATTTTATAGAGCCCCATGGTGAGAACATACTAACATTTATCTAAGGTCCAATGCCGATGAGTTCCAAATGCTTTGCACAAAACGCTCAAAAAGTCTAAATCGGTCAAACTATTTGGGAGATAAATGGAAACATTCGCTTATAAGAAAATATTGTAACGCTTCCTAGTAAGCTAACACCACAACTCCTACATAGAAACCATCGCCGATTAGTCCCAAATATTTTGCAGAAAACCGTATCTGAATCGGTCAAGCTATTTGGGAGATAAATATCGTTTTCAACAAAATGTTGCAGCGTCCCCTTGTAAGGTAACACCACAAATTTGATACTGAAATTATCCCCATTTAGTTCTAAATATTTTCCAGAAAACTGTATCTAAATCAGTCAAACCGTTTGGGAGATAAATGGGATGATTCGTTTGCAACGAAATGTTCATTGCGGCGCCCCCTAGTAAGTAATTACCGTAACAATTGTCTAAAAACTCTTGCCAATGAACCAAAAATATTTTACAGTAAACCCTATCACAACATTGGATTGCGTATACAAACAAACAAACAACCTCACACCATAAAAACACATACCTCCTCCGTTCTGTCGTGTGTAAAAAGGAATCAAATATAATTAATTTTGAAATAAAATAATAAAAATAACAACGCAGATAAAATTCATTTTCTTAAGAAATTATGCTTTCCTGAAATTACAAACAGGGTCATTTTTTCATTGTTCCATAATTATAAAAAAATGCAGCTAATATGCAACGCACACTATGATTTATTCATTAAAATTTTGCACTGAATGCGTATCGATAGTGACAGGAATGTATATCATCCTTTTATATAATTTTCTTTTATAATGAATTAGAGAACTCGTGACTGCAATGCGAAACCTAGCAAAATTTCGTTCAACGAAAATGTCATTGAAAACATCTCTATTTTCGTAGACGTTTGGTCTTATTTAAGGTTCTCCAATTCTAACAAAGAGGAGTGCGTTTACGTTTGCGTATGCGTAGACATGGGCTGCGCTTGGCCGTATGTACATGTGCGCGTAAGGGACATGGGAGCGGATGTGGGCGTGAGCGTGTGCGCTACGCGTTTGCAAGTGAATGTGTGTGTGCGTGTATATGAACTTTTGTTGGTGTGTGTATGTGTACGTGTATATGAAGTTTTCTTAGTGTAAGTTTGTGTATGCTGCGTGCGTGTGTATGTGAGATCATAGATAGGGTTAAGCGATATCTCCTGAGTAGATCCTTTTAGATAAAAACTTTCCCTTTTATATTCATTATAAGGACGACGTAATTAAATTTATATTAATTATTCATAAGATATTTTACTTCCTTTTCCAATTCATTACCCGCGCCTTTTTTCCAACAAGTATGTGAAATTTTTTTTAGAAAAAATCGGCATCGTTTTTAATGATTTGAATATGTATGTTTTTAAAACAGATCCCATGCTTTACATAGTTCTTCATGAGATCATACGGTTATTTCCTTTGTCTGTTTCCTAGCGCTTTTCATTTGAATATGCTGGTTTACCTTAAGCTGCAGTACAAGACTTAAGGTAAACATTCATTATATTCATTTAAATTTTTGAAATATATATAAATTTAAAATAAAATAATTAAAATAAAAATAAATAAGTTCTTATTTTTAATGTGAGTAAATTTAATTCTGAATGTAATTTTAAATTTTATTCATTACAAAAATTAACTTTAAAAAAAATCTTAAGATAATTAAATTTAAACTTAATATAATATAGATGACATTAAAGTAGAGGAATTGTGCCTTTCACTTTTCTTTGTGTGTTTATAGTCAAAACAATAGGACTATAAACACAATATGTTAGCAAATGTTGTAACAGGAAAGTAAAAATGAAATTGTAAGAAAAAATTATAAAAAAAAAATTTGGTGTGCTTAAGACCAAAATGTAGAGGTAAAACTAAAGCAATCTATATTAGTATACTGTGTATGTTGGAAATTTTGAAAATGAAAATGAAAAAAAAACAAAAATACCATACTCGTATAATTGCAGTTATACTCAAATAAAATATTCTTTAAAAGTAGAACGTAATTATTGAAACGATGGACTCCGTGTTAGACGGTAAACTCGCTCGGCTGATGCCGAAGGGAGCCGCATTTACCTGAACCATGCACTGCACATTAATTTGATGACGTTTCATGGTTTTTATTCTTGAAACTCGTTTGACCGATGTCGAAGGGAAGATTTCGACTTTACAGCTCACTTTCGTTCACTGCTCAGAAAAAGTGCATAGGTGCGCCTAAAGAAATTCTCAATTTTATAAAATATTAAAAAAAATGACGCGATAAATGTTTTATTTCAATATTTGATTGTATCGTTAATTGATTGATTTTATATCGTAAGTTTAATTTAACATAGACTTAACTGTGACTGTTTAAAATAAAGAGATGTGTGTTGGTTACTTTAAGCGTGCGATATGTTTTTGCCCGGGAAACGCAGGATATTACACCTAGTAAATAATGTAAAATATTTTATCTCTGATTGTTACTAAAAATGTTTAACATTTGAGTAATTAAGTAATTATTGGAAAAACCCTGTACTCTTTTTTACCATAAAGAAGCTAATAAAATAACTTTTTTTTGAATAGTAAACATAGCATATATTTGATAATGTGTAACGAAAGTTTAAATAGGATGTTTCATTTAAATATTTTAAATAATGTAATAAAAAATACAGATGCAAAATTAAACAATAATTAAAAGTCATCTTTGGCTACCTTTCAATTTTTCAGTTCCCAAAATTATCCTTATTAAATCTTCATTTCAACCTAAAAAAATATTAAGGATATGAGAGTATAATATTGTTGATCAAATACAAATATCACTTCCCCAGCCTGTGGGATTTATGCCCAAGTAACCAAACAGGACACATATTTTTCATGAAAATTCGCCACGCTGCTTTCAAGCTGTTCACAGTTTGTAATTAACAAACGATTATGATCGAACTGCGAAAGTGTTAAAATTAAAAATTTATTCTAAATTAAGGAACAAAATATTATTCAGCCGAATTCCAATTAGCATTTTTTAATTTTTTTCTGGTGCAGTTCATATCAAAAACACTTAAATTTTTCTACAATCCAGAAAGAAGGACTATGAATGAATCCTCGGAAAATACGGTGTGACAAAGAAAACAGCACTAGACAGTTTATCGAGGGTTCAAGAGTAGTTTAAGGTGAAGTTTCATTTTCCCTAACAAATCTTTGCAAGTTTGATTAATTAATCTCTCTGTGTATTGCAAACATTAGATATTAAGCAACCCTTCGTTAACAATTCCGAGTGATTTTTAAATCATGTTATCAACATTATTGCTATTTTCATAACTTGTCACCGGTAAATAGAAATGATTGTTTATTTCACTGCAAATTTCAGTCACATTCACTTATCATAAGTGATAAGCAATTACAATAGACCAGTGAGTAATTACCTCCTCGTTAACTAATTCATGGATAGCCTCGTGGAAAACTTGAATTTAATCTTAAAAATATTTCGGGTATATTCAAATTGGGTGGCAAAATAACTTTAAATCCAGGTATGCCTAATTAGTTTACAAAAGTTGTTGTTAGATACGTTTTATCCTTGTGGTAAGACGTATATTTTCTTTCCTTTCCACATTCAAACGAAAATGGAAATGAAAATTCATTTTCTTCATTTGGTCTTTATATATATCTTTTACAGACGATGAATGCTTGATATGGTGTACAAATGAATAGAATGATTTTGTTTAAATTTGTAATTTTTGCACAAAACTTTTTGCAACTGTACCACGTAAGTAGGTGGTACAGTTGGAAAAACATTCCTTTAAGTACATTTCCTTTATCGGTTTGAATGTATTTCGGTTTCGGTTTGTTTGTATTTTGGTTTGAAAAAAATGGGCAAATTTGTATTTTATCTAATATGACTAATTCATTCTTAAATTAATTAATTCATTATAAATTTTTTTTTATTTGTTAATAATTGTTTGTATAATTAGTATGTTTTTTCCAAATACCTAGAAAAGCATGACCAAATTGCTACGTAGTAAAACAAGCATCCATTACACTTTATTAATTTTATTTGACCACTTTTGCAGGGCTTTGTATGAAGTAGTATGAACATCATTTGTTTATCATACTTAAACGATCTTCCCATTTGCAATAAGCTATTTAAAAAGTTGCAAGCGGTCGCGGAAACCTTGGCCAATGCATTGGAGCTACATTTGATCCGTTTTGTGTGTCTCAGCTTTATGTCCAAGCATTGTACATGTATCGCGACGATTTGTTTATTTATCTATCTACAGTTCTTTTGACTCTGTAAATAAATAAATTATTGTACAAAGAAAATCAACGTGCTCAATCTCAACTAAAAACTGAAAGTTAAATTCGTTGAAATTCATGTCGTAATCTAAAATTAATTTAATTAATTACACTGAATTTTACACCCTATTAGTACCGAAATAAGGGATATAATATTTTTAAATTAGTTGTGGTAGAAAAGTATTTTTACGTGTTATGAAATCAAGAGAATTGAAAAATAATGGAAGACTAAGATTTATGTAATATTGTTGGTTGTCAAGTAAGACATTATAATGGCGTGGCCAAGCAACGATATTGTAACATAAGCCGGAAGCCTGAAACTCATAAGCCAGAGAGTCGTAAAGAAATTAATTTAAACTCGGACAGGGGATTCGAATTGGATATGACAGAATGAATGGGTTAAAATTTATTTTTTAATTACTTTAAAAAATCGATCTTGTTAATTTTTTAAAAAGTAATTTTTATTTTTTTTTAACAATCCTTGATGTATTAAAGTACAATATGTGCACCTCTACGAAGAGATATTTTGTTGAAATTGTAGACATATATTGTATATTATTTCCTTTCACCAAATTGTCAGTCGCGGAATTTTTTGTTTTCAGATTTATTTTGAACGGTGATAACAATTCTTGGAAAGTAAATGTAAATTTATGACTTTGTCTTTACTTCCAAGATTTCATAGTTTCAGTTACTAGTCCTTTCTTGAATTGTTACGAAAACGTACTTAGGAGTAATTGCAATTACGGAGCTTTGTTAATATGACACATTCTTTAATAACTACTTGAGCATTTGAAAGTGAAGGATTTTTCTCAGTAATAATTTAATATTTGGAGTCGAGTTCGTTGCTAAATTAAGGTACGTAATGATTATTCCGTTGACAGGAGAAGTATCTTCAAAAATTTTGATTTCAATTTCGCTGTTTTATAATTTAGGACCTTAGTCAATATACTCAAACAAAAGTTATCAAAATTAGTTTAAACAAAAGTTGTTAAAATTAGTTTTTCTCGATAGAAATATTGAAAAAATTTGCTAGTGACAAAATAAAAATGCACTCCCTCATAATTAAGTGCAATGTATATTTAGAAGACTATTTTTGTTTAGACAAATTAATAAAATGTTTATTTTTGCATTTCAAAACTATTCCTCATTACACACAGATGAAAGTGCGCATATTAGTTCCTTCGATATTTTATTCCTTTAATATTTGTTTAAGTTGTTTTAGTTTTCCTGAGAATTTTGTTTTAGAATTTCTTCTCAAATTTTTGATATCCTTATTTTTGATATCCTTTGTTAAACCCTTGTGGTGGATAAAAATATTTATTCTACGCATTTTTATGCTGTTCTTTTCGAGAATATTATGTTCTCTTCATTTACATAATCGTTATTGATTTTTGTAAAAACGGTTATTAATTAAAGTTTATCAAAATTATCATTTACGCATTGGTCATATTTCAATCGACTTAACCTCACTAAACCTAAACTAACTAAATCTAAGAAATCATTACCAAACGTAACCTCATTTAACCATCAAAACCTAATCTTCCTTAATTCAGAATAAAATGAGCTTAAAAAACTAAAAAACTATGGTTCTTGCACAGAGCACTATGGGGATAGGAAATGTTTTTACTTCTCTTCAGAACACACGTTTTATTTTTCATAACCTAACTTCTATAAGTTGAGCATACGAATGAATCTCGAATATGCCAAATTCGACTTTCTTAGTTTTGTAAGAGGATCAAATTTTCACTAAATTTTTTATTTCTTTTTCAGTTTAATGATTAACAATTCTTAAAGTGACCCAAAATTTTTACGCTTTCATATAAGTTTCAATTAAGTTACGAAAGCGTTATCTTAAAACATTGTATTTTGTTCCAACAAAAAATTTCGATTTATATATGACATTAACATGGGATGGAGTCAGTAAGAATCGATATGTTTGATGCCACATGAATAAATATAATTTAACTAAGCATGATTACCTGAAAGTACCTGTAAAATTTTGTGGAAGAAAAAAATTTCCCAAAGTAAAACTGTAAATATACAGCCTGTCTGCAACTTTTATTGGTAGCTTTAGCATTAATTACTCAAGTTTGATCATTGGATTTTAAAAACTCTTATTTTTTGACTCGTCTCGATTATTGGACATATTCGATTACAACATAGTTTTTTTTATTTTATACGTAATTTTTTTAATTTTAGTCTCATTGTCCATGATAATTTTATAGGATGATGGATTAATAACGTATTTTACTTTTTCACGTTCCTGTTTTGGTTCAGGTAGTCAATAGATAGTTAAAATCTTTGAAAGGAAATTAAAATTTACACTGTTAGATGACTGCTATATATTTGACGTTATTTAATAGCCGTTATGTGCAATAATGTAAGAAATTGGCTCACTTTCATTACGAGAAATAATTACCATATCGTTTGGAAAAAGTTCTTAGATTGAGAAAACAATTTAAAGGGTAAATCCTAGTAAGATTCCCTATTTGGCAAACAAATTAAGAAGCCAAAATTGTTGATGTTTTAAAACAGAAAAGATACTGGTTTCATTATATTTGAAAATGTTTCAAATAATGAAATATTACTTTTTACCAATGGCTTATTAAAATCTACCCCTCGCATTTCACCAATAATCGACATCCAAATATCGTACTAAATCAACAAGTAGATTTCAGGATCCGCAGTGATAACTTGAGATTTCTAGTCACAAAATGGTAGTAAAAATTTACGCTAGTTGTTTCTTTTTCGGTAATAAACAATGGGTAATTTTAAAGTCATTTGTGACATTAAAAGATAATTTCCTGCCTTTTTCACTAATAAGGAATGGATAATTTTTATATTTTCTTTTTCATCAATAACATAAATCACTCGCTATATTTATACGTAGTGCATTCTTGTGGAAATATTGTTTACCTGCTAATCTTAACTTGCAATGAATTTCTTCCTATATTTAATGAGAACTACTTTACCGTGTATAACACTGTTAGTTGTATCATATTTTCACAAAGCTTCTCTGATGGAAATTTTTTTTAGAAGTTACGTTACTCCCACGGTTTGCACTTTTTTATTTATTTTCTATCTGATAGCAATTTCCCAATAATAATTTAAATAAAGCATACAAAATTATTATTTCTTTGTGTAAAAATAATATATATGGCTTTAAGGGAAACTTTTTTGTTCGATGCAAGGATATCTCTAGCATTTAAAACAAACAAAGCTTATAGAAGAAATACTAGTTGTTTACAAAACCAAATATTAAAGCCGAATATTGCTTCATATACAGAGTGATTTTAATATTCTGCAATGCAATATTTTTATCAGCCGCGAGACAAACAAGTGTTTTTATTTATTCATCGTTTGAGACCGGAACGTCTTCATGTTCTATTATACCTTACCTGTCTTACAACTATGACTGGGACAACAGTTTTTACGAGTTTACTTTTACAGAGGTAGTGTTTACCTCCGATGCTAGTGCACTAGATAAACCCCATCTCTATACATATGTCAAAAACAATTTCTAATTTTAAATCTCTTAAATTAAAGTATAAATAAGCAAAAAACTACTGGTAGATACGAGTTCAAAATTGTATGATTCTTTTAAATACATATCCGACCACGTTATGGGAACAAAATACATCATAAATTCTACGTTTTCGTAAATTTTTCATCTTTAATGGGAATGCGTTTAAATTGTACATTCAATTGAAACATCGTTTGACTTTATTACAAAGATTGGTATTTCAGAACATTACAAAACATCGAAGAGACGTGAACTCTGACGAATCTTTAGTACATCGGCTGACAATTTACTTCCGTTCGGTTTATTCCATTTTGATCCTGTTATAATTACCGCGAACGCAAGAAGCACTCATTGAAATATATTATTTACAGTGATGAGATTCCAATTTGTACAATGTTATAAAAAACAAAGTGCTTCCAAAGTCCATCAAGTGTTTATCCGTGTAAAGGCGGAAAACTACTATCGGTTGTTTACATAATGACACTTGTATTTGTTATTCTTGTTATAATTAGCACATACAAAGTAATAGAGGAAATAAAATACATTTAATTTAAGGTCAAATTGCCCAATTTCCATAATATATGATCTGTTTTCAAAATGCGCAAACTGAACGCTATCTACCATTGCATGCAATTTGAAATGAAATATACGAATTTCATTAAGAAAGATAGCTTACCCTCGCGGTTCAAACTGGTTGCTTGAAATTACGAGGTATTCAAGCAGTTGTTTTGTATCCGACGTTTAGGGTCAGTGCAAGCTGGGATATATTCGGAATGAAATAAATTCCGAGCAAAAGATAATATGACAGATGTGCTGTCATTCATTATTTATCTGGTATTCAGCGTTATTCAGTACTAACTAAACTAAAAGTAGCTAGTTTATCATTTTAAAAATATACCTATTATATTTTGCTTTTAAATTTAAAACGTTATATTAGTTATTGTTTCCGGTTTGCATTTTTTTAATAGTTTATTATTTTGAACGGTATTTTCGCCAAGACGGAAGGTTTTGTTCCTTCATTGTCCTCATCATCCAAGTATGATTTTTCAATTTAAATTTTTTTGAAAAATAATATAAGTGAGAATTATAGACCAAAGTAAATTCTGAAACTACAAGTGTCATTTTCATGCGCGATAATTTTTTTTCGGTAAGCCGAAGAAATATTCCGCTCGTGAGATCTTTACAGAAAATTGATTTGGAAAATGCTTCTCGAAAGAGCTGTGAAACAATTTTATGTCCATTCTTTATACGATCGTTAATTAAAATTTTAAATCTTTTTTTATAGAAATTCAAATTTGTATTTCTTTATTCAGCGTTTATTTTTACTGAGACTGACAAGTCGAAAAAATTAACAAGCAATTTATGGCAAAAAATTCCTGGAAAATAATTTTTTAATAAATTCTTTGTTATGGAAATATAGCGAGCGAAAATTACTTTTATTATATGTATTATTTATAATGCATTTTTTTTCATTTAATAATCAAAAAATAGTCAAATTTCCATTTATGTTAAATTATATTTGTTCCAATATCCTGACAAATTTTGATAAATAGCATTACAGCAGGATATTTCGAGAAATAGTTGATAATATATTAATACAAAACGTGGATGTAGTGATCTTCAATGTTATTTTTGGTTCAAAATTTAACATAATTTTTGTTAATATAACGCCGATTACCGTAAATCATGAATTAATGGGAAATTTAAGCAAGAAGCATGAAATTAGCAATTAGATTGGTAACAATTTTGATAGGATACTTCTGGTAATAATAAAGTAGAAGTATACTTCACGTAATATAAGTACATATGTATATTTTTGTATACTCTTTCCCTTAGTAGCTTGTCCTACCCAAAAATCACTGGATGCTACTGCCACAAACTTGAGAATTGAATAGAATTGTAAAATAGATGATTAAAAATTACACATTATTACATGATGAGACGATATATCTGATAAAATTTATCTGCAAATATTTAAAAAATTCTACAAATTAGTAATGAGATTTTTATTATATATAATTACAATCATTCAAATGACATATGTCTGAATCATGGAAAATGTTGCTCATTGGTCTTAGGCCGCGTACATCTAACAAATACGATGGTAAATAGGGTACTTGAAACATTTGCGCTAGGTGGCGCTTAATTTCCATATCTTATCTTTTGTTTCATTTTATGGCGTCCATTCTTTAACAGAGAACATTTGCCAATAACTATGATATATTTTTGATCACATTTAAATCACGTAGCTCAATCAATAAAAATTCAATATTATTTATTTAATACATATTTGGTCCCAACAATTTTAAGCTTTTAAATGATATAAGTTTCATTTTTGTGCACAATTAATTTTTATCTAGGGCCCGACATTCATAATAGAATAAGCATCTACCTTTAATTAAAGCACATTTTATTTAATAATAGAAGTTAAGAGAGATTTTACGGCGATAATGCGGAATGACTTTAAAAATTATTCAATCGCTCTACGTTCCTTTCGCCGAAGTCTGTTATTTTCCATTCCGCTGCGAATGGAATCAAGCCACGAATTTGTATGAAGCATTGTAGGTAGGCAACGCTCTTTTACTTTTAGTATTTACAGCAGAAATATGTGGCCTTGAATTTTTGTATTTGAAACTGATTTTAAACAAAGAAAACTTTTGCAAGTGGGCCACGTTTATAACTTTTATATACGTTCATGGGTAAGTTATTATGAAGAGTCAAAAACTTAGGCCCACTATTCCATTAAATACTATGTTAGCCACTTCAGGTAAATAATGTTAGCTCCCAAATATTATCAAATGTATTTGAGGGATTTATTCTCCGCATGCGGGCTAAAATCAAAAGATATTTATATATATCTTTTACTTCTAGTTTTGATTTCCTTTGTAGTAGTAAAACATACATTTGTTGATATGGAGTAAATACTTGAGTATATTTTTAATGTTCCCTTTTATTCTTAAACTTATCCAGATAATATGAACAAAGTAATTTCTGGAAACTCTTATGGAAAAAAATCGCGTGATCAAAATATTAAATTCATAGTTATAACAATAACAACAATTAGTATTTTTCTATACAATAACATTCCAAAGACAACAAATGTTTTATAGCACATTGAAAAACTGTAACCACAGGACCATAAATGATAACTGGGGAACATAACACGGTTCTCAAAATAAATAATATTTTAAGGTTTTATATTTGTACATCGTGGATTTTTCAAAAAATAATTACAGATTTACCATTTAATGTTAGCAGTGACTATCAACGTAATGATTTCATGGATAGTCGTTTTCAGGAAATAAACATTTTCAAGGTTTCCTTATTAGACAAATGTGCCTAATAAAATATGTAGGATAAAAGTAAAAAGTGAGCTAATTTGAAATTGTTATCAAAATTGATTTACCCTAAACGTAACAATTGACAGTAATAATACAATATGGATCCGCAGTTTGATGAAAAATAAGAAAACGATTTGACTATAAGGTGTGACGTACATACAAATGTAGATATATAAGATATATATTCCTTTTCAAGAATTTATAACAGTCAAAACACAAATGCTGCCAAAATTGTAATGAAATGGACTAAACTTGGTCGTGATATTAAAATTAAATGGTAACTTTGGTCGTAATATTTAATGGTAACTTTGGTCGTGATATTTAAATTAAATGCACTAAACGTTATCTTGATATTTGAAGAGCAACATCGATTTATGTATTCAAATTATATAAAACAAAAATAACCTAAAAATGATATTCTGATCACTACCTTAACACTTTTCCCTTTTTATGTTGATACCTAAATTGTTGGTCTAGTAATTTTTTTATTTGTTTAATTTTATACCATTTAACTAATAATCTATTATAGTTTTTCAGAACGCTAAGTTTTCAACGTCTGGTATTTTGAATGGCTGATAAAGTTTGCTCAAGTAACATAAAGTTAGAATTTTTGTTAATATCCCACCTGAAGATGTTGTAATACAACGAAACCTAGGTCGTGGTTAAAGAAATTAAAGAAAGTTGATACAAATTAAATAAAGCTGATAGTTGTTGATGATTTTCACTAATTTTTAATTTCTTCAGGAGACGAAACAATTTAATTTCTTCAGCAGAAAAAAAAAATGATTAAATAAAAAGTATAAAAACTTCAATAGTCTTCGAGAAAAGTAAAATAAAAAAAATTCAAAAAAGTCGACAGTAGTATCATTAAACATATACTGCTTCAGAAATGATCAACGGGCGTAAATACAATGAAAGAGAATAATCTAACTTGTTAAGCGCCACACTAAAATCCTTTGTGGATCCAATTTAAGTAGAAGTTAATTATTTGTGGAAGTTTAACTGTTTCAGTTTTCTAATCTTTACAAGCAATTATAAGCAAACATGCATCATTAATATCGCACCTGGTTTCATGGACTTCTTTTTTTCTGTCTGAAACTGATTCTTCAATGTAGTTACGGGCGTTTCGATGTATTGCTTTGAAAAGAAGAAAAACAACTAAAAAAGTTATTACACCCAGAAAAGCTAAAACCATTTTAGTATGTAATGTTATGATGATTTTATTTAAATTATAACGATTTTTAGCTAATAAAAGAGTATTTTAACTACTTTGCCAGTTCTTTTTGGTAGCAGTTTATCTTGCTTTATAAATTAATTATTAAAAAAACCGGTATTTAATGAAAAAAATATAATTGCAAAGTCGATGGTTTTCATCGAAAGTTTAGATGTAAGATCATTCACATATTTGTCTTTCCGTCATAGGATATTCTTTTTAAAAACTGTTTGACGTAGAAATTTCTAATCCTTGAATACAAACAAATTAACGTTATAAAATATTTATATAAACATAACAAAGTTCCACAAATTTTATTTCGATATCATTGGTAACTTATTATATAGAATTTTAGTCAAGATTGTTCTAGAGATATAGCTAAAAACATCCGCGAAAAATAAATCGCCCCGCTCTTTAGCTGCGAAAGTCAAAATTATAAATAAAACCGCAAGAGTACAACTTTACCCAAATTTTACCACCAATCTAAAACAATGATTTCGAATGTGATACTTCCAAGAAATTTGATTGATTGAGAATTATAATCATGATTAAGAATTATAAAAAATGAATTAAAAGAATTATAATTATATCTAAGAAATTTGATTGATTGATGAGAATATGATTAGTCTGTAAAGTATACACTGAACGCTTTATTCAAATGGCGAGGAACGATATTAATATTTGTTATATAGATAATGGAAATACAACCTACCCTTAATTTTTCACATGTATCCAAAATTAGTAGAAAACCCTCCAAGTAAGAGTTCTCACAGATTTTGAATATTTAGTTATGTTTTGGCTATCACTTCGTTCCGAACAAGGTATCTAATTTGAATGTCCTGTAATTTATTTGTGTAAAAATTTATTTCAGGCTGCTTTGGTGTTGATCTACTTTTTGTTCGAATATCTTGTAAATCAATCCCATCAGATTATCGTTTCACACATTTTAGGGTTCAAAACCCCTATTAAATGTCATGTAATCCAATCGTGTAAAATAATAGTACTTTTTATTTTAGCTCTCATCTCATTTTTGTTTATATATTGAGTAGTTCCAATAACTTCGGATTGCATTGCACATTTAAACTTGTTCTAATACTTCAAATACTTTGTTTATCAGTGAAAAATATATAGATATTCTATTATATACAGAGATACTAATGGTAATTTCACTAACGGTTGACATCTTTGTGAGTACCGATGCCAGATAAGCGGTTATCTGATATTGAAGTGTATCTTAATACCTATTGTGGTCTGCGTAAAAAAAAAATCTAAAAAAAGAGCATAAAACCATTAAAAGGTATGATATAACTGTAATTTGTAAGAACGATTCAGAAACAGATGAATTAGAAAGTAACTGGTCACCTACTAGCGGAAAAGTGTAACCAATTGGGGACAAAAGAGGGAAATATATATTTGATTATATTTTAGTGTAAGAGTTCGAAAAGGAAGTCAGACGGAAACATAATATTAGACGGTTTTTTTACATATGTTTACATAGGTTTATCTATATTTGTTTATTAATACCGGCATACATGAAAAAGTGATTTGTTGGGATTGTATTGTGAGTTAGGTGATGGATGAACATATTTCTTTCACTTTTATATTTATTTCATATATTTTTTTATATATACGTAGAGACTACGTAATAAAAGTCGTATCAAGGAATTATTAAATTTGTTGCGAAAGCCGGGTCCATACTTTAAAAAGTTTTTCGTTTCCAGGAATGTTACGGCATGAAAATCAAGGGCGTACATATCATAAATCTCCCAAATTATGGCAAGTGGATCCATAATATATTAAAAACATACTTAAGTAATAAAATAGGTAGCAGGATGTATTTGCATGAAAATCCTGAAGATTTGCATAAATTTTTCCCGAAGAGTCATCTTCCGTCCGACTTTGGAGGTGAAAGTAAGTCTGTGGAAGAGTTCACACGTACGTATATTTATTTGTGAGTTTATTTTATGATGAGTTTTGATCAGATTTATACAAAAACGCTCGACTATAACCTAAGGTACGAATAATGTTTCTAAACCACTTTACTCCCATCACACCATTTTGTAATGCTGCTCTAACAATCGTTCAACTTAGAGCGCCTAATTACCTAATTCCAAAAAATGGAATACATTCAATAACTCCTGAATCTTTGGTACGGCTTGGATGATTGTTGATATATCCCTTGGTGAAGAATCCGGTGAAGTAGACAATACAACCCTTATCACCAAATAGAATAAGTAAAATAGGCTAAACGGTGACGTTGTTAAGATCTGTATACCTTTCACCAAAGATTGCAAGCATTTTACAGAAGGGTCGGCATTACTATAGACTAAATATTTTAAGTCTTCCTTAATTACACTATTCTTCATAATTAAAATTTTCCATACAAATGGAGCTTACATGATTAGCCCTACTCAAAATTTACATAGATCTGATTTTAATTTTACCTTAATTAATATTTTATACATTATATATTTCACGTGCCACCAGACATATATTAACTAAATTATGTGCTTCTACTACATTGATATGCTTGTCCAAATATAATCCTGTGCTACATTATTTTCCATCCAAAGTTACAAACATGACTTACCTCCTATCTAAAATTTACTTGGGTATGTATCTAATTTATGTAAATTTTCCTTTTACATCCATATTTTACATTTTACCTTCTCATAAAAATCACAAAACTGTTCTTATTCTATATTTACATTTCTGATTTTATATGAGTTTGCAATTTTTTACATATCTAGTATTCACCTGCATTAAAATAGAGCAAGCTATACAGTGGCTCTTACTTTATACTATATGAATATATGTACATAGGGGAGAGTCTGGTGTATTGTATCGTCGAATAAATTGTACCACCTCAAGATTTTCTCCCATTTTGTTATAATTTCTTTTTACTGGTAACACTAAGTTAGACGATTGTAAACTGCTTGACTTTTTTTAGTGGAGATCAGAAAGTGGATTTTTTTACAGAGAAAACTAACAGTTTTGTTGAATTTTATGCAAATTTTGAGTGAGTTGTAGTTGTGAAATATTTCGTTGTCTGTCCTGTAATCACTTATCAAATAATAAAATTGCTTCAATTTTGCGATATTCTATAGTATATTTTTTATTAAATGGACTAGTTAAGGAAATCGTATCACCAGTAGTTCTACAAATTGTATCGGTAGCATTTACTCGACAAAATGGATTAACAAAATCACATTATATTTATTCTTTTAGGTGAATGAAATATGTTAAAATGGCATAAATAGGACTACCAGAGGGTGTTGGCTTTGGAAAAGAAGGAGATGGGTTAAACCTGACGTCTGCAATATACTTTCTTTGAAAACTATCTACTCAATACCATTCTAGAAAAAAAATAAGATTGCCAACCATTTAGCCATTAAGAGAGACCTACTATTTCCGATTGGAAATTGAAAAATATTCTAGTCGAACGTGTTCAGCAAGTAGAAAAGGAAATTTTTAGATTGACCAAAATGACGTTTGGATATTTACATTTTATGTTGTGGTAAATAAAGCACCCCTCATAAATTTAATAAAACAACGCAAATGTCGTGCCAAGATTGTTTCTTTGTTTTAAAGGACGTTATCCAAAACTCAGCGTTAGGTGGCCTGAGAGCACATCCATTATTAGACCAAAACGCTTTAGTGCAAGTGGATATCCTACATTTAAAAACAAAATTGCAAGTATATTTGCTGGAGGTTATGAATGGAATGCAGTCATTAATAACATCTAAAAAGGATTGAGATCAGCTGGTCTTCGGTAAGGAAGAGAAGTATCTTTCAAGAATATTTGTTTACACCTACTAAAAATATGAATGCTGATGGTTTACAAAAGTCAAGTAATAAAAATATATCGGCCTTGCAAGAATATGAATATAAATAATGGAAGAAAGAAACAAAGAGCTTAAATCAATAACGATTAAGGGCTGATGGGCCTAGAGCCAATATAAAGATAGGAAAAGAAAATTCTGTAGCAACACCAATACAAATCCAATTACGCATGGGTTTAACAAATTGTGCTGACATTTGTCCACCATTTACTTTGGGATATTACACTAAAGATATAAGGAAATGATTAAAATGTCTATACCCTGTACCCAAAACTAACAAAAACAAGGAAAACACCACGCAGAAGTAGGTTGAAATTACTTCAAACTTTTATAAATATAAATTTAAATGTTTAATAACAGCTAAATGGAAAAAAAGATACAGAAAATGAAAATAACAAATTTTTAAAAATTACAGAAAAACCTAAACTTAAGAAATGGAAATAACGCCAAATAAAATATATATAATTAAAAAGAAGAATATTGTGAAAAATAAAAAAAAAGATCTTCTGCCAGCAGTGACGACTGTAACGATGTCTAGAGGTCTAACGATGTCTAGAGCTAACAGATGTTGGTGATAGTTACTGGTATGACAAAAATGGTTGAAATTTTTACCATACTCACTATCTTACCATGGATAGGTCTACACCTGTGCATAGAATTCAGACATTTACGATAAATGATTAAACTGAGAGTAAGTAAAGAATGTAAATTAATAAAGATTTAACCTTACCACAAAATAGTGTAAGGGGCAGTGTATAAATTACACTGCCCATAATTTCTACTGAAAGGCATTGGCGAATATTTTATTTTTAATATGGCAATCAATGTATTTAATCTCCATAATACTTTGGATTATAAAGCATATTATCAGGCTCAGAAATAAATAATCCCGTGCTGCGCAAACACATAATTTAATTTTGAATAGAGGGAAAAATATTTCGATTTTTTTTGGGAAACCAGTCGCAGCATATTATTAACCGACTTCAATAAAGAAAAAAGTAATCAATTTGACCGTCTTACTATGTGTATCAATGCATATATCCAGGACGTGTGAATCTGTTAGAAAGATTTTTACTTATGATGATAAAGAAGATGAGGATTATTCCATGATGATGAAGATAATCCCATGCGGATTTTAATCATCCGATATACCTCTAGGATAATCCACAATATTTTTTTCAAGAACTGATGATAATGCGCTTCAGAGGGACAGTGAAACTGCTCAATAGATGAATATAGATCCACCAGGAGAGAAGACATTTGTTTATTGTTTACGCTTTTGTTGGTAAAGCAACCACAGTATCAGCTAACCCAGTTTGATGTCGGTATGTAGACTTATACCAATTAAACTCCTCAGCAGTCGATAGCAAATGCACTCATATACACTATTTTCTAAGTTTTCATTATTTAGAATCATATCGTGGTATTATTTCTCACTTGTGAAAGCCTATTTCACGTTGCCCTGTATTCTCTCTGGAAATTCCCTTATATCTTATCTTTTTTTTTTAAGTAATTCTTTATTTCTTTTCACATTTTATTATAAAATATCGCATTTAGTATGCCTGTTCAAATATTAATATAATCCCCTAACAAGTCGATAAAAACTGCAACATAAATTATACTCTAAGAAAAAAAACTGAATTCAGAAACAAATTATTTCTTGGAACACAAAAATATTAAAAATATCAACAACGGTTAAACCTAATTAAATAGGGTAGTTACAATTAACATCGATGCACTTTAGTAATAATTGTTTATGGAATAGATGCCAAGCTTAAATAAAAATGACCAGAGCAAACGAATTAGATGAATTTTACTTTGGATTTCATTTGTCGTAACCTATCTCTTTATTTTTGACAATTATTAAAAACATAAAAGTTTTAAGAAAAGAGTAAGTTTTTAGGCGGATTGATTTTTTACTTTGTTCATAAGAAGTACCCAATATTTTGAAATCAATTAAAAAGGAGGAAAATATGTATGCAGATGCCCATATGGAACTTCTAAATGTAAAATATTGCGTAAATATTTCCAGTGTTTTGGATGCTAGACTATATAATGCACACTCAGACATTCATACAAACATTTTTCTTAACTGTCATTTTTTATATTTTCTTAATGATTTAAAATGCCTGTCGGTTAACATTTTAACTCCTGTTTCTAGCGAATGTAAAACTTTTTTCGTTCCTTGAAAATAAATATGATATATTTATTTTGTACTATAGTTTTCGAAATATTAGAAATATTGTCCTATAGTTTTAGAAATATACTTTAGGTTCAAACATAATCATATTTCTTATGATCAACTTATCAGTTCTCTTCTATTGTAGATATCTCTGTTGCTGACACTATACCTTCATTTATTCTAATTGGAATGCACCAATTATACATTGTGCGCTGTAAAATCCTTAGAATTTAGATAATATTTTCGTATATATCTTTCTATCATAGCTATAAAAACACATGAATTTGCGTAATGGAATAATATGTATAATCAAAGATAAAATATTTTTTGGAAAGCTAGAGATGAAAATATTCTTGTAAATATGAATCAGGAAAATGAAAATTCATAGAAACATATATTCACAGAAATATTCATATTGCTCTACTTTGAAGAGAAATGAATTGAAGAGCAAGATGAGGAAAAACGTTTTAAACGACCTTTGAAATAATTCTTTAATATTATTTTAACAATCCTTTAAACGAATTTTTTATTCACAATACAATTATTTACAACACACAATATATACATATCCATTATCCTTTCTTCCATCCTTTCTTTAAAAAGAAAAATTTTTGAATCTGTTGCAAAATTGTATTAAAATGTTTAGAGTATTTAAATTATTGTAAAGAAGGGTCATTGTGCTATTTATTAGGAGATAAAATAGAAATACGAGGCTTGTCCTTAAAATAGGCTTCTACTTTTGTTTACATCGAAAAATACGTTTGTCCCCAATGTGTTGTACGTCAATGGGGAAGCTGGACTTTCAGCTATATGTTGAGGTAATCACTATTGCGATCAATGGAGATTTGCAGGCGCTGTAGCATTTTTCATATACTTAAAGTAAGTTACGTTCTATATTATGATCGAGCGTTAACTAAAATTCAGGAAAGGAACGTTATAGACGAAAAACTGTTGCTTCATGCAGCCCTTGCTTAAATTTCTCTATTTACAGATAGATTTAAATAGTAATGTGCTGAAAGGCAGATAATTTTTTTGAAAATTGTTTTTTTTTCTAATAAAATTGCATTTTCATAAACTACTTTGCCATTTTCTGTTGTTTTTTCTCAACATAAAAAATTTCTGTTAGAACTTATTTGAAGACATAACATGTGAGAAAAACCCTTCCTTCTCACGTCCTTGCTGCTTAAGTGAAAGTTAAATTTTGTGGTGTTTTATTGTTATTACAAAGCAAGGATTTACTGGAATTAAAGCTCTTTAATTGAAATGGACGTTAGTTTTTATAATAATGTGTATTAAACATTTTTATTTCTCTGTATTGTAATCATTTAATATCCCGGCTACCTTAATATTGTTGAGAAGAGTTTTTACTCTTAACCGTGCGCCTCCGATAATTATCTTCATTTTATTAGGTGAAAAGAGAAATTGATACTCTATTAAAATTTAGTGTGTATTAGACTGTCATAACTTCATTTATATCGAATTTGAAACCGAATTATACACCTTTTTTATTGGAAGAACTTTCTGAAATATGATCATTAATGGCATTTTAAGCACAAAAATAATACGCTCACGGAGTTAATCATTACGTGGCAAGAGAAACATTTTAATTACTTCTGGCAATTCGCCTTTACCTAGTTTCAAAAACGTATCCAGAATTTTGCGATTATTTTAATATTCATCGATATTACTTGCATGCCAGTTGTAATAAACATTTCTCATATATATATATATAATCCACAACCAAATAGTTTAGTGCCCGCATTATCTTTGAAAGCTTATTTGTCCTTCATTGTTCCTCTTTTACCCCTTTATATTAAAGTAGATATTTAAGTAGATATTTGTATAATTAAAATTGAGTAAGCAAAATCAAAATAAACATTACGTACATCAATATCTTTTTTGTATTTAGTAATTTAAATAAACGTGGATAAAACAGAAAATAATTCTGACAGTACACTATGTCACACATACCTGATATTCAAATTTCAAAGTAAAGTTAAATTTTAATTTATTAATAAATTATATAATCAAATTTACTTACACAATTACACAAAAATTCAAGAAGAATACGAGAATTGAAGAGAGAGTGTAATACTCTCAGAAATTTACAGATATACAATTATGGTATTGAAAATAGTGATACATTATTAAAAACAACAATTAAAAATTTAACTTATAAAAAAATAAAAATTAAGATATAAATACGTATATAATTAACGCAGAAAAAATATAATTGAATGAAGTTCCTACTGATTAATTTTCGTATAACATTCGATTGTATTGAAATGGGGAGCCAGTGAATGTGACGAAAGAGCAGTATATTGTATAATTAACACAGAGTATGTGTAGTGATGTACATATAACGGTATAATATCGATGTGAATGGTCATCAGGTAGATGAGTGTCGACACAATAGTATCAAATTTCATAGATGTTGTAGATCACAAACTATATCGAACAATTTGATTTTTTTTACTCTATTTATCTGGTTCCAGGAATATGTACATATTTCATATTCATCTATTTATAGCTGTACACCATTTTCTCTGGAAATAAAGGACCGAAATCCCACTGCTGATCTTCTTCACAAAAAGATCTATAGTTAAAATATATGTATTGAACAAAATTGTTGGAAAAGCTAGGTGAATGGCTCGGAGTTCGGCTCTCAATGGTTCCGTTCGTTGCATAATTCCAAAATTCTATTTAATATTTACGCAAGTCATGTAGAAGATCAAAAACCATAGCTCTAATTTGTTTAGGCCATACTTATTGTTTCAATATTCCTAATATTTAGTTTGCATTGGTGATGTCAATTCCTTGATATATGATAGGCCAAGATTGAGCATAAAATTAAATCACATGAGAACTTTGGGTTATTGATAATATCCTGATTCAAATTAGTTTTATTTTCTAATCGATTAAATACGCCAAAGAAGTGCTCAAACATTTCGGTCAGTCATTAAATCAGTAACATCGGACCATATAAATTTTAAAATAAAAGTGAATCCTTAATTATAAAATGTTATAATCTTTCTTTAGTTTACGTTATAACGTAAGCGGCCGGCGGTGTCCTTGCACATTTCTCTTATATGGCTTTAAAATACATTTATTCTGATTACATAATCACGGTATACGAACGGAAGTAAACTATTTATGGATGTATTTATTATTTTACAATTTTTTAAAATAAAATAACTTGTGTTCATAATACAAAAATGTTTGATATTTTTTAAATAAAATATTAATTGCGAATAAATTTAAAAATGTTTTAGCAGTCAGTAATAAATTTTAATCGATTGATTTTAATCGATTGATTGATTAATCGACTGATTTATTTTGATAAAGAAAGGTACATGCTAGTTATGAGTAATACATCAATATAATACATAATTTATGCAGAATAAATAATTTTTGAATAATTAATTAATGGCGAAGTAACAAATGTGTATAAATGTTTTCCTTTTATTATATGTAATTTCATTTTAATATATATATGATGGACTAATTAAGCTGGTAATGAGGTCAAATCTTTTAAACTCGTAAGTTTACATTTTGTTAAATACTTCCACTATTGTATTGTTACCAAATACTTGTAAATTTGCTGTACTAGAGATGCTTGTACTCCGCGCTGTAAAACAATAGCCTATTGTAATAACACTTGCTTTTTATTCTTATTTTAAACAAAAGAAAATATTTTTTTACTTTTCTATTCAATAAATTCAGACAGACGTTTTCACCATTTACTTTTAAAGAAAAACGTCATGAAAATTGAACGATGAAGTATTAATTAATCGTTAAATATCAGTTTTTAACATGGCAATGTATCAGTTCTATATACGAACACATTCATTTGAAGAGGCTTCTTTTTGATTCTTTTATGGGTTTGTTTTTGTTCATATTTAAGAGGCATATCTAATGATAGCCTCTGAGCAATACAACAAAAATAATCGTCATCAGTACATGTAAAGTCATCCAAAGATGCTATCAGGATACTACAAAAGTTTAAAAATACAACACCTTTTACGAAAGAGCGATCACTCGATATATTCAATGAATAATAAAATAAATAAAATTTTGCTAAAGTAACTTCAGAAATACTGTTGAGGAATAGAACAAAAATAATCGTCATCGGTACAAGTAAAGTCATCCAAAAATGCTATCAGGATACTACAAAAGTTTAAAAATACAACTACTCAACAAATGAGAAAATCATACAACAATTAAAACTTTCCAAATAATAGAAATGTGAAATTTAGGTGAATACTCTTACATAAAATTTGATTATTTCTTCACGAATCTAACCAAAACCCTTAAATAAATACTGAATAAGTAAAGCCCTTGAATAAAATAATGTAAACGTGCACCATAACCTTTCAAAAAGCATACTATTGGATGAAAATCATAAAATAGAAATCAAAAAATCTCTTCAATAAAAATACAATTTTCGGCATTTTATACAACGCGCCATCTACCGAATAAAATGAAATAACAAATTTCGAAGAAATCATTTTTTTTTCCAATTTAATTATCCTACAAGATTGTTAAATAATATATAATGACATGTCCCTTTAGTATTTTCGTAATATGTTTATAGTAGTAGTCTGTATTAATCGCGCAGAATGAGTTTTACAATTCTTGGAATCGGTGTGAATAATACCATTGTCAACACCGATTGGTTATTACTTTTCCGCTTCATAAATATTTATCCAGCTCCAGAAATCATTCGTGATTTTTTATCAACTACTGGAGTAATTTTTTTTATAAGGTAATTATGATTTTTTTTTGATAAGGTAAATATGTGGAATGGTATTAACATTTAATTTAATTTGAGCAAATTTTCATCTATATTTCCATAAATGTTTCTTTTAATGAGAGTATCAATTTTATTTAAATTTTCTTCTTAATCTTCCTCTATTTGTGGTGTATGTTTATTAACAGTCTCAATGAATAGTGGCTACAATTCATATGATTGTAAAATTACTGTTTTCTTTTATGAGTACGATAACTTGAAGTAACCTTCATTGAATTAGTGTTTTATTATTACAACTGTGATCTACGGTGATCAATATAAGCAAATAGGTATTTTTCAATACACTACCGTACTAATCATTTGTTTTGAAGTTACTGGTCAGTCTATTTACAATGTAACTGATATATTGTGTTAATGTGATTAATTATAATTAGAGTTTAATCAACGACTTCAATGTTATTTAACGACCTACTTGTTATTGTTGTATTTATATTTTCCGATATTAATGGTGTATAATAAGTGTTCATTCACATACTTCTGTGTAATCAGTTGAGTCTTTAAATTGTCGAGTTTTGTCGACAATAATCTGTTTTGTTTTTGAATAAATTACGCGGCTCTTTATTTTAGTAAATGCGATTAAAAATCAAAAATGCAGTAAAAGGAAACTTTACAAAAGTTTAGATAAAAAATTATTTTCGTAATTATTTGTATGCTTAGACCTAAAATGAAAACTAACAAAGTGACAGTAGAGGGCATTAAATTAATTGATTAACCAGTGATGTCAAGGAATCTTATATGGTATTGTAATCCACTTAGTTTGAGTCAGTATTGCATAAATTAGAATAAAGAAATTAAATATAGTTTTCAATTTAAATTAGAAAAAATCGATGTACACGGATCCCCAACTGACGAAATTAAAAACAAATTGTAACTTGAAAGTAGTCCCAAAAAATTAAATTACCTTTCACGGATTTTCTTAGCTGTTAATAGTTGGAATTGCCTTATTTTACAAAATTATAATAATAGATAACAATATTAAAAGATCAATATTTTGTTGTTTTTATCACACTGTTACTGTACAAATAAGCGTGAAAAGACTGAACTAATTCATTTACAGCTATGTCATACTTGCTTACCAGGCATAGAAGATTGCGTAAGTAAAATTAATATTTTTTTGTCCAATAATTTTATTACTTGGAATTTTATTAATAAATCTGTGTTGTTATGTATTTGATTTTATGTGTAAAATTAAATTTTATACGAGAGATCAACTGCTGGATTCATTATTTTTGTTTATTTTATCAAGGTATATAGAGTTGAAGGTATAAAGAGACCTTACGTGATATGATATGGCATGGCATGATAATACATGGAATGACAAAGCATGACATGACTTGGAATGACATGGTATGACCTGACATGACATGGAACGAAATGAAATGATATGATATGACATGAGATTACATAACATGGCATGCCATGTCATGCCATGCTGGTATTCTCAGCCATGGTTATAATTATAAGGGTATAGAAATGTACGGTGTAATAAAACACCCCAAAAACTTACAAAAGATGTCAATTCGCCACATGTATCTCAATTTTTTTTAGATTCCATTATAGTGCTACAATTTTTTCGATGTTGTCTAATGGTATTTTGATAAAAGTGTTTCATTTCAATTTTGTTAAACTCAAAGTGACACCAGGCGCAATTCAGCTCCTTTCATTTAAACCGTAAGTTTATTGATCATTACTCATACATTTGAAAATTCATCCAATTATTTAAGCACTATAAGCTATACTATGGTGGAAGTTTCATATAAATTGGATAATCAGTTTTTGTACCAAGCCCTAAAATCAAACTACTTAAACTGTTCTCTTTCTGAAATTAGTAAGTTTTTGTCGACAAGGTTCATAGTCCGAGAGAGATTGATTTTAATTCAACAATATTATTGCTCAATATAAAAAAATTATACTTAGAGAGATTACAGATGAATTCGTGGCTTAGATATGATTACTCTTTAAATAGGTGCTATGATACATAAAATTATAAACAAAACTTTCTTAACAAGACATAAAATTATAAACAAAATTGGTCTTTACTTGAAATAGTAAATTATAAATATTCCAATGTCCATCGTAAATATTTTCCCCTCTCTATCTTTTAATCTGTTAAAAACTAGTGGAAAAATGTTGCGATTATCCCAATTTTTTTGAGATTCACGATACTTTTACGCCTTTGAATTACGCACCAGTTAAAATATTTATATGGCGAAAAATAATATACTTATTTGTAAATAGTGTAACAGGAATACATACTTTTCAATGTGATTTACATTTAAATGTTTATACAAGTATATGTATAGGTCTATGCAGAATTCTCGTAAAACAAGTTCTAATATTGAATATATTTAGGATTAATTTTGTAGAAATTCATTATTCACAATTAAATGAAACTACGTGATGTAGTATTATTTCTACTTTCTTCAAGTTCTTTACCACAACCTAGGTTTTGTTGTATTACAACATCTTCAGGTGGGTCATCTTTCGTTGTATTACATCTTCCAATCTTTGCTAATAGCCAACCTGAAGATGTTGTAATACAACGAAATATAGGTCGTACTAAAGAACTTAAGGAAAGTAGAAATAATACTACATCACGTAGTTTAATTTAATTGTTAATTGTGGATTGGTAATATTAAGAAAAAATCGATTATCGAAATCGATATCGATATCGATTTTATGATATCATTTACAATCGTAATATGTTTTATTATAGCTCAGCGTATTGGAGTCAGTCCCCAGAAATTGATTTTAAGTTTATAAATAGTAAGGCACATATAGTATTTACTCTTCGAATTGATAAAAATATTTATTATTTATTGTTTTAATATCGAGTTTAGCCTTTTTTTGAAACTTGGTTTATGAACACCCTTGGTGAACTTAAATAAATTGTTTTATTCCCTTCTACCGTTATTTGTCCTATTGAAATACATATGAAATAATAATTTGTGATTTCAGCGAGCATATTTGCGATTTCAAAATTTAATCTCATATTCCATTGAGAAATGAGCAAAACGAAATACCACTTAGATGTCTCTTTACTAGCGGGAAGCCACATTTTTACCTTTATACATTTACGAAAACTTTTCATTCTTCATTCATTTTCCTCGTGTCAAGCAAACGACCGCTGTAAAAGAAAAACTTTTTATATCAACAACTTTTATTAAAATATTTGCCATTTCAAGTATCCAGGGACATTAATAGTCGCCTCAGGAATAAAATAAAGTTAAATTTTCATTGCAAAATTTAAAAAAATGAAAATATAATGTATTCATGATAAAGTATCGCTGTGGCTAATTCAATGAAAAAGTTGTGTGGTTTGCTGTAGTATTTTATATTTAGTTTGAGTATAATCAAATCGCGTAAGAATCTTACGATATTGATAAAAAATGACATAGGAATGTAAATGTATTAAACACAAAACACCGTGTTGGTACCCTTATTATTCAATATGCATGACCAAATTAAATTTCTTTCAACCGAATTCAAAAAAGAAAGAAGTTATCAATTCGACCCCATGTAATATTATCGAAACTACAATACATTCGAATTGTTATTCCTACTAGGCATTTTAACCAAAAGTACTAAATACCTTAAATGTATATATATATATATATATATATATATATATATATATATATATATATATATATATATATATATATATATATATATATATTTATATACATATATATATATATACATATTATATATATATATATATATATATATATATACATATGGAAACTTTTTTCTCAGATTTCGTATATCATAGGATTCTAACTGAAAGAAGAAACTATTAGGATTTCTTCAGAACTATTATGTAAATCTCTATATGTTCTAGAGAAAACATTGAAAATGTTCACAAAAATATGCCCTAAATCTAGAAAAATGCTATCAAGCGTTACTAAATATTAACACAAAGATTGCCGAAAAATTGTAGCACTGATTGTAAGTGTTTGTTCTTGAGAATTTCCACTAAGATAAACTAGGTAATACATTTACATGATTGAAATAACATTAATAATGTATTAGAATTGATATGTTTACTAATTTACTACTGGGAAAACAATAATGTCAATAATATGCAAAAACACTCGCATCAATTCCAATGATAAAAAAACCTATAAGATATGGACTAAACTTTTAAGGGTTCTTCTGTGTAACAATCTTTCTTGAAATTTATAACGAAAATTATTACTCAGTGTTATTGCTAAAATCGTTGTGGAAATATAAGCTTAAAATAAATTATTAAAGTTTTATTAATAAAAGTCTACGGAAATGTTAACGCCATTTTTAAATTAATTTCATATTTTCTACCGAAAATTTATTAGAGAAGTAATAATGATAAAGAGTTTAACGTTTGCTGTATTACAAAATAAGAACGTCATTTTTTCTTATTTACACTTAAGTTGTATTAAATAAATTATAAGTTTACACTTAACTTATTTACATTTAAGTTATATTAAATAAATTATAAGTTTACACTTAACTTATTTATACTCAAGTTGTATTTAATAATTTAAGTTGTATGAATGTATCATGCCTATAAAGGCATGATACATTCATTAATATAGAGCGTTAAAGAAAAACCTATAGAGTCACACTTTTTGATAAATCTTATATTTTTGTGGAACCGATATAATTGACATATTCACACTTTTACGAAGTTTTTAAATAACGGACTTCAGTGAAAATAATTAGTTCTATTTGAACTATGAAATTTTTACTGTTTTTTTTCGATAGTATATTCGGAACTTGAGGTCAAATTTACTGTTTTGCCTATGCAGAGGAATAATTTACGATTGTGAGTGTGATTAGTCAATATATTTTATAAATCTCAAACTATTTAATCTACCACCAACTCAGTCTAAAAATGTAATTGATCGCTTGTCAATATTACTTTACTGAGACATATAATGGATGTCTATAGATGATGGGCTAGATTTTAGTGACTATAATGGATGTCTCTAGATGATGGACTAGATTTTAGTGTCCAGATTTAATTGTCTTTTAGTAACTAATGGTGAGGAAAAATGCAAAGTGCAACTCATAAGACAGTAAAATTACATTTAAAAGTAATTTATATCGAGAAATTTGAATCCATTTTTTACTCATTTCTAATGCGTCAACATAAACAAATGTCATAAAGAGAAAAAATTCAAATCGACATCTTTTATAAAAATGATTGACATTCTAGGTGTTTCACGTAATTTTTTGTTTGATACAAATTAAATGAAAATGGAACGCTTCGCGTATGTTGGTCTTGAGGTCTGGATCTTGTCCAGTTTGTGATACTTCCTTTTCGTGTATTATTCTTTGAGACACGATGATAACAACTCTTTGTATATTTATAGCTTCCGGATACATTGATATTCACTTCATTATTTTTATTGAGTTACTTTTATTTAAAAATGTACGACTCTTTATTTCATGATGACCCGCTTTTTAAGCGCGTATATATATATATATATATATATATATATATATATATATATATATATATATACATATATATATATATATATATATATATATATATATATATACATATATATATATATATATATATATATATATATATATATATACATATATATATATATATATATATATAGATTGAGTTTAATATTTTTATACTGTAAATTTAGCATTTATTAATATTTTAAGATTTTCTTTTCTTTTTTCCATTGTAAAATGTGATATTTCTGCTGTAAAAAAGAGTAATAAAAACTGTTTTAAAAACCGCTTGAGATTTTTTTTCAAACTTTTATTTTAAGTGTTTTATAATACACCGTAAACGGTTTTTCTGGAAAACATCTTATGAAGGTACCTCCCGTGTAATACTTTAATATAATGCGTACGCCTCTTGTTACGTGAGTGGTTCAATCTCATTTAAAAGAAATATTATTAATTATCTAATTTATTTTAATTATTTAATTTAATTCATCATTTAATTTGATCGAAAATGGTAACTGTTGTGCGGCATGGGATGGAAAATGACTGAGGAGCTGTGTCATTTTCTTTTCGAATGTAAGCTCAGCTTTTTAAGTTTTATCGTAAGCTCAGCTTTTTGTAAGCTCAGTTTTAATGTAAGCTCAGCTTTTTGTTACGTGAGTAGTTCAATCTGTCGCGCAGCATGGGATGAAAAATGACTGAGGAGCTGTGTCATTTTCTTTTCGAATGTAAGCTCAGCTTGGTAACGGTCGCGCGGCATGGGATGGAAAATGACTGAAGAGCTATGTCATTTTCTTTTCGAATGTAAGCTCAGCTTTTTGTAAGCTCAGTTTTAATGTAAGCTCAGTTTTAATGTAAGCTCAGCTTTTTGTTACGTGAGTGGTTCAATCTCATTTTAAAAGAAACTTATTTAATTTCTTTGAATTATTTAATTTAATTCATCGTTTAATTTGATCGAAAATAGTAACTGTCGCGCGGCATGGGATGGAAAATGACTGAAGAGCTGTGTCATTTTCTTTTCGAATGTAAGCTCAGCTTTTTAAGTAGAGAGATAGTGGTTTAGCAAAATACAGTTTGAGCAGAAAACTAAGATGGTTCATACCGCAAAAGCGGTGACATATTTATGGTTCATACTACAATGGAATGATAATTATGCTGATGGTTTTCTATACTTACACAAAACTAAAAATATCTTATCTTTTAAGTTAATAATTGGCACCTAAAAGTTTTTGCCGTTGTAAGTTATTTTCCTTAATCCTATCAAAATTTAAAACTGGATAATGAAATTTGTTATTATACTACTTGAATCCTATGAACAGAGTTTTGTAGATTATAAAAGGATGTTATTCACAGAATTTAAATTACATTGTTTTCAAGGCGTGCGAATATTGCACACTTAAAACTCGATTATAAGATATTCCCGTGAATGATGGACAGATATTGATTATTGACTTCAAAGACGGTAGGTAGCATTGAGAAGAAACGACAACAAAATATCTATATCTTGTTTGGACGTCTGCTTTTAATTGTAAAAATTATGACTTCGAAACTATCTTATATTACGGACCTTAAGTTTCTCAGACCCAGATAAAAACTCTTTTGTGCTTCAATTGCACTACAAGCGTTGGAATTTCTGAAGGGTTGTTGTTAATAATTTTCTTTAAAATTTATCCCCATATCTATTGTACTGGCAAAGGTTCCGAGTGCGATTCTTCGAAAATAATAAAAGATCAAATTTAGGTTAACGTAAACATGAATAGTATTCACTTTAAAGGTAACCTAGAGCGACGGGAAAATATTTTAATGTCTTTAATATATGTGGGAAAATATTTTAATGTCTTAAATATATCTGAAGTAAAAACACTCACAAAGTAATGAATTTTTCAGGGAATCCAAATTGGCACGCACTGGATTATTTAACTTATTTACGAAACAAAATAAATTTTTAGGTTATGCGTCAATAAATTAAATGTAATACCGGTAAACACTTGAAAGTAACTCCTAAGCATATTGGTGAACGATTGATTGAAAATTGTTAATTTTTTATTTTAGTCCCTCTACAACACTGAAATAATAATGTCGTTTGGTTGCGATATATTTTTATTCCTCTACATTTGTCGAAAACCTAGTTGACCATATTATTGCCAATAAAAGAGTTCGTTGCGTATTTTAAGAATTAATAATACCGTGTATTATATGAACAAATAATGATATAAATTAATTAAAACAACATAATATATAGATATAATTTGATCTGATTACTCATCTAAACTTAATCACCCCTATTGTCTGTCTGTCACATTTGTGGAAATTTTTGCTTTCTAACTAAATCTGTTCTAAAATGGAAAAGAAGTGAATAATGGTTACAAAAAATCTTCGTGTTTATTGAAAAAAAAACCTCAAGTTTTTTTCCATAATAGATAAAATAATATAAAAGTATAGAACTAACATTTGCAGAAGACACATAAAAAAGTTTAAATTACAACCGTCAAATATGAAGGTCAGTCTTATTTTATACACATTTCGTGGCCCAAGAAAACCAATGAATGTAATAACAATTTACGAGCACAAACGACTTTATATCGGGGCGCTTTTAATTTTTTGTTGTCTCTCAAATAATAGATTAATTTTGTATACCTTCCTGTTAGTTTGCATATGTTGCATCGAAATGCCTTCAAAACTTATTTTTTACTTATTCATTTAGTCTTCAACATAAAAATATATCTGGTGAATTTTTTGGTACTTAACCATCTCTTCTAGTCAACCAAAATACCGAAAATAAGAATCTAACTATGTGTAAGGATTCAACACACCGTTATTGAGATGTAATACAACTTACTACCTATTTAAAATAAACAGATAAAATTACAATTTTACAGTAAATAATCTAGGCATCAATATAGAGCCTGAAAAGGAATAGCATAGGAGAAATAAAAAAAGAATAATGACATGAAATCCTATTCATGAAGATATGGTCGTGTTTTCTCAAACCACGTATACAGTTTAGACATAAATTTTGAAGGCATTCTAATTTATTTAATTTATCTTCAGTAATGTCAAGGAAGCATACATCTCCACAGCCAAGCAAGGACGATAAAATCATATGACGAAGGTAGATTTTAGTTTTGATTGAACTAAATTGTTGAAGACACGAGAATATTCTGCACCTAACATCGTTCACTTGAAACTGCCAATGAAGATTATGATTGATTAGTGGACCTAGGTCTTTGACAATTGAAGAAAAAGAAATTACAAGAACACGGAAAAGTTAAAGACAGTTGAAGGAAAATCATACTTAAAAAATATAAACAGTGAGAAACAGGAAAAATATACAAAGTTTTTCTTATTTCAAATTAGTTGAAAATATAAAAACTCGACTTAACGTGATTTTCATTATATTCTAAAGGTAGGAACGCTTTACCTAACTTCACAGATAAAAGGTTTGTAAGCTTATTCAGCGTCGGGTGATTCACAACGGAATAAGAGGGGCGAGACACTGGCGGAAGGAATGTGGAACGAATAATTGGAAAGTTACTCCTAATTGTCGCCGTAAAAGCACTCCCAAGTTTTTTTCGTAAATTAAATCTTCACTAATTAAATTTATTTTACTCGTTTAAACTACTTGGTTGGATATAAATTTAAAATAACTATGGTATTTTATCATCACTTCCCTGGTAGTTTTGTATATATTTATTCATTTTCACTGACGAAAAAGGAGATTTTTAAGTTAGCTTCTAAGTTAGCGGGTTTAAACCCTATTCTAAATTGTCCGTCAATTTATTTTAGAATACAGAATAATTTATAAATATTTTACAGGAGCTTCATGGCTAGAAAAGTTGTGCTACTTGTGACGCGGCGAATTTACGAATCTGTGAGTCCAATGCCAGAATCAAGTTTTAGTAAGCCATGGGTAAGAAAATGGTTTCCTCCCTCCTAACACTGCTAATTGAAATATAGTAAAAGAACGTTCCCTCTTTTTAAAAAGAATCAAATGTATGTGAACCCTAAATTTTTATGTCAAATACCATTTATCTCTTCAAAAAATGTTTGATACTCTTAACCTATGCTGCAAATATTCTTTTCAAAACAATTTAATTAATTTTAATGTCAATATCATTCATAACAGTCGCTCAATAGTCCATCAGTGGTAAAAAAGTTAACATTTTTTAAAAGATTTTGGAAGTCTATTTACTGTCTTATACTGTCAAGGGATGCTCAAACAATTAAAGCAGCTGATTACTCACCCTTCCAAACTATTATCGGAGAGAAAGAGAATGTATGAAAGGTAAAAAAAACCTATCAAGGACTAGCGGAGCTCGCACACTCGGTTTCCGTGTATATTTAGGTATTTATAAACATTTAATGACACCTAATATTCCTATATACTATTTATACAATTTATATTCAGAACGAAAATATATTGTCTAGTTTCCCTTTCGCACGCAAATATTTAAAAAAAATGTGAAATAACTATAAATTAGCTATTTTCAACACGAATACCTTATTTTTTTGCTTCTTGCCAATATACATCAACTAGGTAAACGGACGATCAACGGAGTGTTTTTTTGTATGCTCAGAGTCTAATGATCAATCTTAAACATACAATGGAACTATAATATCTGCGCGGATATCCCAGAGTATCTAATGATTATAATTGTGACTGATAAATTATTTTGAGACTTAGAGTTTGTACACATCTAAAGCTAGTCCAAATATTGTCAAAACTACTGCTTATTTATTATCGTATTTGCATGAATACGTAATTTCATTATAGAGAGATATTGTTAATTATTTGCAGGAAACAATCATAGAGAAATTAGTAACGTACGTTCTGTCGATCACGCGACTAAAGTAAAGTTTACGCGACTTTGCTTCGTTAAATGTAATTAAACGTATATTAAAATTATATTTTGATCATGGTAACTTATCACCATATTATTCTGATGTCCTTTTAAAGAAAATAACCTAAGAGCTGAGCTCGGTAGAACCAGATCCAGCCTAGCCTAGCTTAGCGCAGTTCAGTCTAGCCCAATATAACTCAGACTAACCTAACCTAACCTTAACTCAACCTAAGCCACCAAATCCTAGCCTAGCTGAGGCTAGCCTAACATATCCTAGTGTTGTCAGGCACAGCCGAGCCTAGACAAGCCCAGCCTAGGCAAACTCAGCACAGTTTAGCCCAGCTCAATCCTTCCTAAACAAGCCCAGCTCAGCCAAACTTAGCCAAGCACAGCCTAGCCTAGTCCAGCTCAGGCTATATTATTCAGCACAGCAAAGCTTATCTCAGCTCAGCCTATCCTAGAACTGTCTAATCTAGAACAGTCCAGTCAAACCTAGCCCAATCCAATTTTACCTAGCCTAGTCCGGTCCAGCGTGGTCAACCTCATCCTAGCTAATCTTAGAACAGTTTAGCCTAGTCTAGCAAACCCAACCTAGCCCACATCAATCCAATGTAGCCTAACCCGAACTAGACTAGTATTGCATAGCCCAGCATAGCATAGCCCAGCCTAGCATAGCTCAGCCTAGCTTAACATAGCCAATATAAACTTCTTCCAACTCGTGCCAGCCCAATCTAGCCCAACCCAGCTTAGAGCAGCCCAACGTACCCTAACCTAGCCAATAGTAGTGTAACCTAATCTAGTATAGCCTAGCCTAACCCAGTCCAACCTAGCCAATCTTTACGCAGCCTAACCTAGTCTAGTCCAGCCTAATATAACCTAGCTTAGTCTAGCATAGTCCAACTGAACCTAACCTAATCAAGTTTATTTTAACTTAGCCCAGCCCATCTTAAACTTGATCAGTCCAGCCTGACCTAACCCAACAAAGCCTAGCCTAGACCGACTCAGCCTAGCCTAAACCAGTTCAGCTTGGCCAATTTCAGCCCTGATTGGACTAATCAAACATAGCTTTGAACAGCCCAGCCTAGCCAACACTGACCGAACCTACACTGACCGAACCTAGCCTAGCCAAACCAAGTGCAAGCCCAGTACGACTTAACTCAGCCCACCCTATCTTGGCCCAGCCCATCATAGTTCAGTACAAACCAAACCAGCCTTATCCAGCTCAGCATTGCCTAGCTTAGCCTAACCTAACTCAGCATAGCCGGGCTTACTCTAGCCTAGTCTAGACCATTCCATATACTAGCTCAGCACATATATATATATACATATATATATATTTCTCCTAATACTCGATTCAGTCAAAACATTTTTTGCCACATAAGAGTTTGACAAAGTACCCGGGTACCCTCTTGTATTTTGTACGATATTGTAAAAATATTTCGAATTTCATATTAGAAATACTGAAAAATGCAATATTAATTATTCATTAAAATGCTTTATTTAAAAAAAATCTCAAATTTTTATGGATAACTATTACAACTCGGGAAACAGTACCTACATATTCATCACAAACTGGTCTTCCGCAGTTAGTTACGAAGTGGTCTTCGCAATCACGTTGTGCATTGCAGATTAACATGTAATTTGATGTCACAATCGATTTGTTTCATCTTAGTTCTGTATTTACACGACACAGTTTTAAACTTAATGTCTTCAAAAATTTTCTAGGTCTGTCACGTGAGACGTATTGCGGATTATGCTCGATATAAATGACATATGCCGCCAAAGCTACAATGTCAACGATATTTTAAAAAAGTGCTATGGTATATCTTCGTATCGTTCGTTCTATCGTATTTTGGTATATCTTCCTAACAACTTTTCTGTTTTTTACTCTATTTTTGGGTTTATTACAAAACAAATTTTTTTTTGGCTTGGCGGTTTCTTTACTCTTTGTAATTACTGGTGACATGTGCATTAGCCACAATATTATTACTGATTTATTATTTTTGGATACATATGAAAAAACCGTTACTTTTTAGAGGCTTAAAAAAATACTCGTTTTTATATGCACTCCTGAAGACAAGATTCTGAATACATTAAATTAATTCTACACCACATTTGTCCATTTATGTAGTATCATAATCCCAGAACATATTTGTGCCACACTTTTCAAGTTTCGACGGCATGTATTGAGTAGAGCCAGATCACTCGCTCGATATTTATGTAGCTGTTCATCGACGGTAATATATTCCCGTGGTTTATAAGTTTTATTCAAACTTGAAATAGACATAATCAAAATATCATGAATAGCAATTGCTTTGTTAGCTCGGGGGGAGTAACATCATTATCAAATCGTGTGAAAGGTAATAACAATTTAAATCTACTTTATGTAATTTAAATCAACATTACACCATTGGGTTGCTACTCTCTCATTTAGCTGTCTTATTTATTTGTAGTATGGGGGATATTTCTTCAAAATGCATTAAGACCGTTTGAAATCCAATTTAATTGTTTAATAAGAGCTGTTAAACAGGAATAGAACTCGCCCTACGAAGAATCTGTATATATTTCTACATATTTCTAATATTTCTAACTATTAGCGATTACTAATTTTTCATGGACGTAAATATATTGCAACATATCATTACTAAATCTTTCACAGGCGTAAAAAGAGGGTACATAATAAAAAAATTACAAGGAATAGGATAATGGCTATAGTTTTTCTATTATTTTCTAATAAATTTAATCAACATTGTGGCTCAGTATTTTCGAAAAAAACTGGGCGGAATGCTATATTTTATAATTTTTTCAAAATACCTCTTTAAATATGCAATTTATAATTGTGAAAAATATGTATTTCTCATAATAAGCCTTTACAAATGACGTAACAAATGATATGTAAAATGAGAAAAAAAAATTTAAAAACCTTTATTAACTGCTTTTTAATTGCTTTACAAATATTTTTAAAAAGTTCTACGTTACTTTATTGCTACGCCAAATTTTAAGTTCTTACGCCCCATAGTTTTTGAGAAAGCCGTCTTTGAAAATGCAAAATATAAATGTATTGCCTACGATGTCTGTCGTAGGCGTAAAAGTACGGGGACTTTTAAAAATGTATGACATCTAGAATCATTGTTATAGTTTTCCTACAAACTTTACGTGGGCTTCCAAATACTTAATTTTGTTTCATAATTTTAGGTCGAATCATTTTGGAAATGTGGATAGCAGGACATACTATTTGGCTTATTTTCCAGTATATTTACGAAGATATCACACTTAAAATTATAAAAGAAATACTTATGAAACCCTTAGAGCTAGCTTTTTCAAAAGATACCATGCCGAATATATGGAAATAAAAAGAAATTTCGTGTGTTGAAATTGCCCTCCGTATAATTTACAAATTAATGTTTTTTTGCTGTGCAAAATTTCAATTATTCACGTCAAGCTATTTCCGAGAAAAGAGGTCGTGACCTACATACCGGTAGACAGATAAATGATTTTATAGGGGTTCTGTATTCTTTTTAAGACATGAAATACTAAAAATTATTATGTACCCATTATATATATATATATATATATATATATATATATATATATATATATATGTATATATATATATATATATATATATATATATATATATATATACACATACATATATATGTATATATATATATATGTGATGACAATATGTACATGAGCTCCAGATAAGTATTTACATAAGTATTTATAATGTTATATATTGTCACTGTCATCTTCACAGGAATAAAATAAAGAATAATTCTGTAAAAAAACTATGATTTCAAAATTTCTGAAAAAATTATTTTTTAAGTACTAGTTAAGTTTTTATTAGTATTTAAAAAAAATTTGTTCACCATTCTTGTAGTGGCAATAATTTCATTATTCCATAAATATTTTTTGCTTTTTTTCATGTCAATTATCAGTTCTGAAAAATGTTTAATTTTGCTGCGATTAAATAAAGTATACTAATTAACTTTAGCAAAATGGATTAGTTTATTGTAATATGTGAATAAAAAAGATGCAACTACTTTATCAGGAAGATACAATTACTAGAAGATGTGTGTGACGGAAAAGTATTGTGACGGAATTATATTTCCATATTTTTAACACCCACTTTCAATATAATTACATATGTAAATTTAACAGCAAAGAAATAGCTTATACAAACCTACAATAAACTATCATTCATTCTTATTATCTAACATTTGTTAAAAAAATATTAGTATCCTACATTACCTATAGCACAGTTCTTTAAACACCCTTCAATTAATTCTAAGTTTAGATATGAAGTCAAACGCTTTAGCCTTTGTAAACATATCTGCTGGTTGTTCAACATATGTTACTGTTTCAACATATTTGAAATATATCTTATCAGCCTTAATAAAATCGTTTATGAAGCAGTAACGTATATCTTTTTGCTTCAAATGCCTAAGAATGTCAGTCCTTGCCACTTACATGATAGATTGACTGTCAAGACAGAGCATGCATTTTCGAAGCCAAGTTCATTTTACAAGTTAATCAACCAACAAGCTTTATTAGCATTTACACTCTTTGCAACTAATTTATCTTTTGTTGAGGACAAATTTACACGCACTCGTTTCTTTGAGCATCATGAAATTAAAGAATTTCAAAACTTGAATATTGATGTTCAGAAAAGTTTAAGCTGTTGAACATAATTTTCCTTTATCCATACTTTACATGGCGATGTTCCTTTCCTATCCTTATTTTTTCCAGTTCTATTTATGATAAATATGTACTGCTTCTGCCCTCAACGTCTTTGGTAAGTAAATTTTTAGTGTACAGCATTGTCCTTTCAGCTTCGACTAATGTTCTATTCTTTTCTTTCAGACCAGAATATGTCCTTAACCTCTTAGTTTATAAATTCTAACTCATTAACATTTCTATACATCTTCATTTGGTTTTACAGTTACAATTTGAGCCGTATATATAAAGGCTTCTAAACAACCCTTCACTTCATGTTTACTTTTGATAAAGTAAATATATCCCTAGTTCGAGAAATCATTCTTCAATATCACAAAATACCTAGACCTCCCAGCTGACATTTCCTCCATTGTACCGCACGTAGTAGTATGGATTAGTTTGCATGTTTGGTACTTCTATTCCCACTGTTATTGAAAGACAAACGATGTCTTCCTTTGCAAACAATCCACATTTAGGAAGAGTGTGGATTGTTTGCAAAGGAAGACATTTCAATATATTTTTCGTTAATATTTCTCACGCATAATGAAAGTTTTGGCAAGCTAATTTTTCATATTAGTCATATAGCTCATTTTACACTGTTTCTACAATACTGACATCCTTATATTTGTATTGGGTGTCCATGAAATATTTACTTTAATTTAATTTTGCAGTGAATTTACACGAACTGTCAATTTTCATCATGATATAACCTATGTCTGAAGTACAAATACCGTATCACATCGCGTTTGCGCGGAGCTGAGTGGGGAGCCATACTACATAGCCTAATTGAAATTTTTTAAAAATTGTAAGGACAAAAGTTGGTAGTTTTTTGCTAAATTTACTTAGAATTGTGTGGCATTAACATCAACGTTAAATAAAAAAAACGGGAACGCCCGACAGATATGAAACATTATTTTATTTTTATATTTTTATTTTTATCACAAAAATATTTCTCAATAATGTAATAAAAATACACTTTTAATTGTATAATACTGTCAGCTAACATGAAGCTGACTGAATTAAGTGGGAAGAGCCGACAAGACGCGAAGTTCGACAACTTCGCGTCTTGCTCTTCGCAATGACACGTCACGACGTGCCATTCGGCTAATTTTGCGTCTTTCTACAGAACGTTTTCACTTCCATCCAAAGGTACCATTACATGTTTCACATCTTCCAGCTTGATCGGCTTGTTACTTCCTTCCATTTCGCTCACATCTTGTTTAATCATCAGAACAAGTATCCTTCTCGACGACTCGATATAATCGATGCTTTTACTTGACGTATTTATTTTATTTTTATATGTGAATACGTTAAAAAGAGATCGGTCAACGCGATATTTACTGCTTTAACAGGAAAAGGCAATAACTAGAAGATAACAGTATTAAAAGAATTATGACGAAATAATATCGCCATATTTTTGATCCGAAATTTTAATTATAATTATACTATAAATTTTGATTATATATTTTGATTAAAACGAAAGATTAATTCGAAAATGAATAATTTATTTAATAAAAATTACCCATTAAAAAAACATAAAAAACATGTGTTGCTTAAAAATTTAATAAAAAAATTCAAGATCGCTGTTACGAAAATAACCTAATTAAAAAAATATAAAAATATATTTATTTTTTAAAATTTCTGTAAATTTATGCATTCAAACATTTTACTCGGGGACAATAATAACAAAGGTTTTACTGATGCATATCGGCCTAGGATAGCCAAAAAATCACGATTTTTCTTTATTTTTGAGACAATCGTAATTACTCAAAAATAATTTTATTCCGAATTTATTTTAACACGCGGGTTAAAATAAAGTTTATTGTTATCGTCAAACAAATTCATGCAAATTGACAGTGTTTCTCGAATGCCCTTATCATGGGTCAGTACGAGAAATTTTTTCTCCACAAAATTTTTGGGGCCATGTATTTGTATCACCAAACGATGTTTTCTTGGACGTAAGTTCGCTTGGAATTCTGAATTTTATGATATCATTTTGAGACTTCTTAAAAACGCAACAATGGATATTGGTAAAAATATGCTGGTAATATTAACTCTGTATATCAAATCTGACAAAATAATTATGGAATTGATAGATTTAAAAATTTCAGTTTTCATATTAACAAATAACCTAGTTTCATGATTCATTATCTCCATTCTCATCAAAATAAAGTTTATGTGAAGTATTATAATTTTTTTTCATCTCATGTGAAGTACTTTCAACGCTTCGACTTTATTCTCCTTCAGGACAGATAACAACTTTAATTAAAAGTAATTACTTTGCTAACAAATACTTGGCAAATTGAAATTGATGCAGTGAACAATTATTAATTTTTGATATCCTTTGATTACCAGCACTTATTCATGATGTTAAATACTGCCAATATTTGTAACCCACCTTGCTATTAAAAGCAGTGATAAAATCTTTACAAAATTGTAGTGGGGATGATAATAGAGCCTGTTAACTTTGAATGCACTTGCGAGTCACTTTAAAGGGTTTTCTTATTTGATGACGATTTTGGAAAATATGCATTTGAAAAGAACTTATTTTTACCATTCCTAGAACAGATAAAATGATTTATATTTGATCTGTTTAATACCTTATGCCATAACGCATCGTCACCAATCGTCTTGCCTGAGGACCTATCGTAATACTCAGTGCAGCAAGCTCTAACAATTTGCAGCGATCATAAAGGAAACTGCAAATATTTTTTCATTTACTTGTGTAATTAAGTAATCTGATGAAAAATTCGTTGAATAAAAAGAAGAAAATAAAATTTTAGGATACTATTTAATCAATCACCAAGTTACCGACTTAAAAGATCAGTGAGTGATTGATTCGGAAGCCGAAATAATATCGGTGACGCCACCGATTTATCGACTATTTTCAAAGAAATTTCCATGAAATTTGAAAAATTTGTATAATGCACAGATTTCGAATTTTATAATTCTACGTCGTCTATTGATTAATTTAGGACAGCTTTCAATAATCGTATATAATAATTTTCGGTGCAATACACCCCTGGGTAGGATTACTCCTTTATAAACCCAACTATATTCACAACTTATATTTGCCATGTCACAATATAATTGAATTGTAACAGTTTGTTTTTGGACTGAAAAATTATTAATATTCGCTGCAGCGTAATTGCATTTATCATTACTGCCCCGCAAGCTCTCACCACAAGCCACTCTGTACAAAAACGTACAATTTACATAAATTCTGTGAATCATACCAATATTTCTTCTAGAAAACGGGTCTTGGTATATTTCACCCAATAAGAATTAACATTGTGAGATATGTAGATAGTGTTAGTCATTTGCGAACAAGTAAGTCTTCATAATTATTTTAAGAAGGAATATCCAAAATTTTGATCTGAAGAATAAGAAGAAAATATACAAAAACTCACAATATTATGGTGGGAAATGGAGTGAGGAACAAAAGGATTTGAAATTTAGAAAGACATAATTTTTTCAGACGACCTGTGAATTTATTTTTCATGGTCAAGAAATTAAGCGGATTGTACTATTTAAGTTGTTGAAGAGAAATGTCAGTATGCAAAAAAGATATTGATCAATAATTTTCTCTATTAAATAGATATATGCGATCAAGTTCTATTCTAATAAAATACATTCTTTAATAACATAATTTTCATTACGATTTCACTTTATGACTTACTGTACAAGTGTTTTCAATTTAATTGCTTGTACAATAACTACTATCACACTTGACTGAACAATATAGTCTGATAACCAATTGCGGCAATTAATGAGTGTTTAAACATTATTCTCTCATATGGACAGAATCAATAATCTGTCGACATGCGATGAGTGATTTTATATATTTTTTTTAAGGCCTGATTTGCGAACTATTAGCACAGATTTACAGAAATTGAAATTTATCCAAAATAATTTATTAAATCCTACTGATGTCCTGTAACTAAGCTACACGGCATAGAAATAAAAAAACAATACATAACAAAAGTATTTAAAGTAGTTGTATTTTTCTTAAAATACTTATCTATATTGACAAACATCAACATATTTTTATATACTAGAGAAAATTTACCTTTGCTGCAGTCCTTTTAATCTGGCGATAATAGGATCAATACTCTGGCTCTGATCCGTTTTCACTTGATTCACAGCTCCAAAATCTTGTCTG
Organism: Druceiella hillmani; assembly: GCA_039881145.1. Classification (NCBI taxonomy): domain Eukaryota; kingdom Metazoa; phylum Arthropoda; class Insecta; order Lepidoptera; family Hepialidae; genus Druceiella; species Druceiella hillmani. The sequence continues at coordinate 6,612,069 of JAYKKI010000009.1, forward strand.
GGTATTTTAATGTCTTGCCGATAAAAATATTTACCAAAATCATTTCCACAATTTCGAATAATATTTAATGATTTAATAAGATATAATATTAATTATTAATCATGTCCTCTATTCAAAAATGTTTTCCTTGCACCCATATTTCTTATCTTATCTTTCTAATCTATTAAATATATATTCTAATAATATCATCTGCCTCCAATAGTCTAAATTCGTAATTATAATAAACCCTGTATTATACACTTACAAAATTATTACTTTGAATTGCATAAAGGTGTTTCTATAATATATGGGGGAAACCAACGCTAATTGAGCTCATTATTATAGACGCCATAACACAGGTTTAATTGAGATTATATGTTTGAAAATATATTTGAAAATACGTTCGAAAAATATATTGGCGTATTATTCTCAGATCATACATACATTTGAAATTTTGGAAACAGATACCTCTGAGTACGTAAAATGTCGTTCGTTAGGTCAATATTTTCATACAAAGAAGCATTAAATGCGTGGGAAATACTGGACCTTAAATTAGTTGATTCAAGGTACAAACACGAAATACTTTGCTTATGAAGTATATTTGTCTATCCTTTCGACGGTATTTAAATAGTTTCTTCTTAGAGTTCGGTAGCTAAAGTAAGAACTCTCGTAGTTTTGCTATTCCCGCTCGTTTGTCAGTTTGTAAGTCATAAACGATTTACTCGTAGTCTGTTAATAGTATAGAACTGAAATTTGGCATTATTATAAATATTGTTTGATGCTTCAGAGATTGTAATAAGAGATTGTTAACATTTTTAGAGGACCTATTCAACTATGTCTCTTAATGTTTAAGCTCTATATTGATAATTTTAGTAAAAATTACGTAACCCATCCCTAACAACTAAACCGCTATTTTCAAGTGTCTGAAATATATCCACCATAATTGAATATATAACAATGTTAAAAGGAGAATTATGACTTATTATTAGGCTCTACTAGTTTATGAGTAATAGTCGACCGACTTATGATGTGTAATACATAGGTACAGTCGGCGACGCATTAGATTTTTGTCTTTTGCCCGACCTTGTGTCAAATTATTTTTTTGAAGCGTAATTATATGCAATGCAAGACGCGATAAGCATAATTTAAAATTGTAAATTTTAAATTATTTTTCGTTTTATTTACACTTATCAATCTATATTCAGCATACGGAATGATCCTTGCAATCCCTGAAGTTCTCTTGACACGGCGCTGCCAACACCAACCCTCTTCCTCTCGTTCGCTTTGTACTGATCCTGTTTTAAAAACCACTCACGGTGTTTTACCAATTGCTCGTACATATCCTCTGAAATTTTTTTTCAAAATACACATTCACATAAAATTATTATACAGGAAATACCATCACCCCTTACTTGTAAATTCAAATCAACAATCATCGTACAAATAATTTCGTTCTCTTGTACTCATTTGATAATTACGCTTTCGTTATTTTATCAAATTTCCCACCAGGGAAAAACCAATAAAATAAAAGAAAAATGAAATTTTATAATTTTAGGTAGTATAGACATCAAATCAATATAAACTTATCTCAGTTTGCACATTAATACAATTCTTGGATCAAATTTTAAAATCCCATGGTAAAGTTCTACTTCTTTATTTGTTTATGATGTGTATAAAATTTGTTAGAATCGGTAACAATTTGAATGAAAAATTAAGTAACCTCTTAATTAGTAAATAGTATTAAAAAACGACGGGGGGGGGGGGATTGGGAAATAAATTCATGAATATTATGGCACTTCATCGCTCTATACTCCTAGATCCACCTTGAATAGATAATTAGAACAAAAGTGCCAGAAAAATTTCACATATGGGGATATAAGACATTTTTCTGGTACTTACAAAATGATTTACTTGAAATATATTCGGTGTAAAAAGAAATCAACACTCATTAAATGTGAAACTTCTTCATATATTATTTGTGAAAAATTTAAATATTAATATAATCATAGTCACTGAAAACCTGTCTCCCTTCTTTTTACCTATCTCCCTTTTACCCTCGCTCAATACGCCTCTCCTTTCTCTTTTCTTCCCTTCTCTCCTCCGCTTCTCTTTTTCTCTTTCCTTGTTTTACTTCTTTTCTCTCCTTCACCCAACCACTCTTCTCTCTATTTATAAGGCCCCAAATATATGCATCGTCTGCTTAACCCATTACCAATATAATTTACTTTCCGCTACTATCTCCTCACTTATTTTTTTTCCTCCCTTTATTCTCAGAATTTCTCTCGATTCATATTTTTGTATTATTTCTCTATTTGCAACCATTATTTTTCGTTTATTTTCTTTCCACTTTAAATGATGGGATCATTTCTGATTTTCATTTTGACTTTGTATTTTGATTTTGATTTTGTCTGTATATGCCAAAGCTTCTATATAATAATCAACCAAATCAAATTGTCAGACAGTTTAAAGTCTAAGAGATGTAGTTCATAAAGTACTGGTCAAGAATTTATGTAAGTACCAAAGTGAATTCCTATATCACTCTATCCACATGTGAACCCGTCCTTCACTTTCATGTGTCAACATTTTTCATTCGAGTAGGCCATTTGTCATTACGGTTTTAAATAATTTAAATAATCTTTTTAAAATAGTTTTTCATAAAACAGATCCAAGCATAGATTTAAAGTGCCGGAAAAGTTATAGCATGAATTGTGAAGTAGAAAAAGGTAATTTTACAAAACAGTTATTATTAAGCTCCTAAGGCCATATGTAATGCAGGATGCTTCCTTAATTATAAATGTAATCTAATAAATAAGAGGTAATATAATACACAAACCTGTTAAATCTTCCATGGACTTATTCTCCCCTCCAAAGTCGGATGGAAGGTGGCTCTTGGGAAAAAAATTAGAAAGATGCTCATAGCTTTTATGCAAATGCAATCTGCTACCAATTTTTTCACTGAAAGTAGCCTTGAGGAGGAGAACTATTATCTCTGCGTATGATGGAACGTTCGTGTAATGAATGCACTTAACTTTTGCTCTGTAACAATTCTAAGGATAAATAAAAAATATTGTTTTATAACAGTTTTAAAAGTAAAGCAAGTTAATAAATTTTCGAAGCTTAAAATCTATGGCCAAAGTAAATAATATATTGACATCACGAAAATTCAAATATTTTCATTATACGACATTATTCTGAGGAGGAAAAAGAAATGAACATGAATGTACAATATTTTTATAATAATTCTTTCTTTGTTTTTATTATTCAGGATAATAGATCGAAATACCACTCCAAAAATATGTAGCCCTATTGAGGATGGACAGACACGTCAGTGGTCTTATGCGGGTTCGGTTCTTCCTTTTAAGGCACGGAACCTTAAGAATATAAATAGTAATAAAAATTACAAAAAAAAACTCAATTTACCATTAAGTTTTTGGTAAATTTATCGAAAAAATATGACCATTGAAAACAATAATCGGAAGAGGCCAGTGTAACCAAATGTCATGCTGAGAAGTAATGTAATTACTTTCATAACCATCATGAGTTTCTTATGCAATTCGGATTGTGGAAGATATATGCATTACGTACTAGAAATACTCTAAAATTCTAGTTTGGAAAAAATTTCCAAAAATTCTAAAAAAATTAAGAAATATATATTTTATTTATTTACGATGTCATATACAGAATAGCAATATATACCAGTTTAAGTAAAATAAATTTGCCTTTCAAACAGTACAAATAGGACAAATAATAAATAATATAATAAGTTTAAAACGGTTTTACGTCGGTTACGTCCGTTTGCTGATAAATTTACATTTTTTTGAATATTTAGACTGTTACGTGTGTTAATTTTACGAGTGACGCAATAATATTTTCCAATGGGTAGACTGTTAATACGAAGTCGCGAGCACAATTAGTCTTTAATGTGTAAATATTTTGATTAATTTTGCTGGGACCTTTATTTATTTATCGTACACCTAACGAGATACATCGTAACGAGCGGTTAATATGTAACTACAATTACTGTTAAAATACAAACTCATAGAAACCTACTACGTAATTACCACGAAACTAATTAGTTTTAAACGGTTTTACGTCCGTTTGCTGGTAAATTTACATTTTTTCAAATATCTACAATGTTATGTGTGTTAATTTTAGGATTAACGCAATAGGGTAGATCATTAATAGGAGCACAATTAGTCTTTAATATATAAATATTTTGACTAATTGTGCTCGTTTGCTTTATTTATTTATCTTGCAACTCGAGCCGAGCGGTTAATAGGTAACCACAATTACTGTTACAATACATATGTAGAGCCATAGAAAGCTACTGTAATCACCGTGCAATGTAGTCACCGTGAAAATAAATAGGTATATTGGAAAAAACTTTAATTTTTTTTCTAACCAAGAATTTTGAATGTTCTGAATTATTTCATAATTGATTTCGTAATTATTGCACATGTCCCAAATCTTAAGTTTGTAGATCTTCTGAAAGTGACTTATATGTTTAGATGATCAGTCAATAAGTGAATGAGTTAGTGAACTATGACATTGAAAACAAATACCTCGTAAGATATAATTATTACTAACTAGACCTTTCAAATATGTTTTTATCTTTTATATCTAAACTTCATTTGCTAGAACTAAGCTATGAAGGAATGAAAATAGGTAAAGGGTATAGTATAGGGTAGTGAGGTTCAGAACTAGGCCGTTAAGAACCGTCTTTCATACAGACAATACATTTAACAGTCTCGCCATTTCAAAATAAAATCGACAATTTCCAATAAAAATATGTAACCAATATGATATTCTGTCATTATTTTTTATACCACCTCACCGAGATGATGATTAAGGAAACGAATAATTACAGTTCGTTTAGTTACACTGTAGTATTTGAAATAAACGTTTTCAAAAAAAGAAAAAAATTTAAATTTTCAGGAAGTTGCAATAACTTTCTGCACAATAGCAAAAGGCTTCAAATTACAAAATAAAACCAATGAGCATTTCATTTTTGGTGTATAGAATATAGTCTCTGTAAGAGATGGCTTTAATTGCATTTTTATAAAATACTCAAAATAAAAAGGGTTTCTTTTTTTTGCAATTTTCAAGACCATATTTTCAGATATCGTTTTTATCAAGTCTGTGATGAATAATTTCATTTGTAACAAAACGGAAAACGTTAACCAAATATTTTTCAATAAAAAAAACATACACCCTGTCTCTCCAATGCGTAATAATAAACAGTTTTAAATTTAAATGGAACTAACAAGTTTAAAAAAATAATTGAAAAATATTTAAGGTTCATGTTCTATAAGTCTCTTAAATAAAAATTAATGAACGTAGGTTAAACGGGTATCGAAAAAAGTAAAGATTTTCCCTCCTTATTGCATTCTTGAAAAGCAAAGTAAAAACGAAATAGAAAATCCTCAAATAAAAAGAGTAATTTTTAGAACATTACTTGCTTTCATTTTAGATTTTCCTCGCGTTGTTTGTTTTATAATTAACCCAAGATGTATACTTACATGCAGAATGAATATTATTTTCTTAATTAACGCTGGGGTTGTGTGAGTAACATGAGCAAGTTTGAATCCTTTCCAGTCTACGATGTAATGATCGCCGAGACATATATCTGAAGAAACCAAGTACTCGATTGCCATGAAGCTAAGTTTTAAATTATCCAACACGTTGTAATTTGAGAGATCATCACCTTTGAATCTGAAGTAAAATCCCAATTAATATATGAAAGTCAGAATTTAATTCTTTACTCGATGCGTCAAGGTTACGGCAAAAATCAATTGTTTTTCGACTTACACCTATAACAAAATACCTGGATTTAATATTTGTTTTTTAAAAACAAACAAAAATCTGTATTTAATAAAAAACTACACCTTCCTTGTTGTTATGTTATGTGGCATGCAATATTTTAGTTTTTATACCTAGGCGTTGCGCTAAATAATTTAATAAACTTTGAAAAGGCGCTACTGCCTTCAGAATTTCAATTCATTCCTTTTTCTTCTAAATTTAATTCATAATTACTAAATATAAATTATCGGTCAAGTGCACTCAGCTTGTTCTGTACGTAAATAAAAAAAATATTTCATGGAGCAGCAAACCTAGTTTTAATATAGTAAATAAAATAATAAATTTCAAGCGCTTTGATATGATATTTAACGCCATTATTTTGCATGTTATAACAATCATATGTACATATGTAAATGTGTTTGGAACCTAAACCGAAACCAATACAACCTTCTTCCTTATTTTGAAATGGCTATCCCATGGTAAAATAGAAAAGTTTAAAATATTGAATGTATTTGGCGTTAATTTTGTAGAAATTCATTATTCACAATTAAATGAAACTACGTGATGTAGTAATATTTCTACTTTCTTTAAGTTCTTTACCACGACCTAGGTTTCGTTGTATTACAGCATCTTCAGGTGGGCTATTAGCAAAGATTACGTATACTTACTCTAGCTAATAGCCCACATGAAGATGTTGTAATACAACGAAACCTAGATCGTGGTAAAGAACTTAAAGAAAGTAGAAATACCACTACATCACCTAGTTTCATTTAATTGTGTTGAAAAGTTTATTTATAATCAACTTATAATACTACGATATGTAGATAAAATAAAACATTACATTTATACATGTAACAAAACTATAAGAAAGCCTACGCTTTAAAATATCAATCGGACAAGTGTGAATCGAATTCCGTTTAGTGAGTTTTTCTCTTTCCATAATTTTCTGTTATAGATTCAGTTTATTAATTGCGAATAAGAGTCAAACATTTTTTTTGGTTCGGTTTAGTTGTTTAACACTCGTGTTGCGAAAGAAAAAAAATATATGTAAAATGTTTGTGACTTTAGTTTAACCTGAAGTTTTGACCTGAATTAAATTAAGTAAAGAGTCAGTCGTGAATTGTTATCGTGCATATTTTATCAATGCTGACTCATCAAAAAGGAACGGCCTCTTCGCGACAATTTTTTCTCTGAAATCGCTTTATGTAAGAAATTGAAATTTATGACAGCAAGAAAACATATAAATCGGCACATATTTCATTGCAGTATTGCCTTCTAATTGCTTACAAAAAACACATGTTATCTTGACCGTTCAGAGGGAGAAATATGCGATTATAGGATGCTGCTCTACAAACGACACTAACAGTAGGAAACACTCAGAAACATTTATTTTTCCTAATTTTTGGTTTTATATTTTCACAAATATACAGAAAAATACTCAGAAAATATATTTACTTCCTTATATCCAAAAACACTTAAGCTTAAATTATGAAAGAAATATTTGCTTTTGGAAGCTCCCGTAGTGGTTGCGGAAAAATTAGAACTACGATTCCAGATGTCATAATTTTAGAAATAAGCACCACCTTATTAAGTCTATAAAACAAATAGTAGGCAGTATATTCATGTTATTCTATATTCACAGTAGATTTTCTCAAAAATCATGCAATGAGTAAATTTGAATTTTGGCATTGTGTTAAATCTTATTACCATATTTTAAATTAACTAACTTCCAAAAAGTTTATTTATGTATGAAGTAAAAAGGGGACACATAAAAACCTTGTTTTTTTAACTTAATTTTTTATATGGGGTATTCTAAAGGGTCTATTATAAGTAATAGTAAAATATATTTTTCATAATCTGCATATTAAGAAAGATTTTCCAAAAAATATACACAAATAGATTTTCTTCCCTTCCGCGCCTCTCATATTTCTGAAACTACTAAGCCAAAACTCATGAAAATTGGGATTGTTAAAGACTGACAAAAAATTGTACAAGAAGGGTGGCGATTATTCCTGAAAGAAGGACCAATATTTTCACATTTTTGAATGATAAGGTAATATATTTAAGTAAGAAAAAAATAATATTTGCAACACTTTAATAGAAAAACTACGTACACTTCATCATTTTAAATGACGAAATTGGTATAGAATCTTTGGAGTGGAAGTCTGCTCATATTTGACAGGTTTCATTTTATAGAGTTCCGTCAAAGCTAGTGAAAAGGAAACCATTTTATGGAATAATATATTTGTCACTCTGTTCATTGCGTTTAATCTAAATTGCATGAAGCGAAAGAATATATGAAGATTTGTATAAGAAATTGAAAAAAATAGCTTTTATTTATTCGTCTTCAAATTTTCTATTACTGAATTTTATTTAATAAATATTTATGTACAGTGATAAATATATATTTTATCAGAAAAGTAATAAAGTATGTTGCCTCGTGTTGGTGTAAATAGTAAGTGACTGAAAAGAATTCGAATGTATCACACAATATAATAAACAAAAAATAATACTAATTAGATGGCGCCAGTATTAAAAATCGAGGCGCAAAAACGAGCGTACAATTTAGTGTAATGTAGTGTATGTATTTCTCCTCATTTATTTTTACATTAATTTTCTGAAGATTGATGGAAAAATTTTAAAGTACCTTGAATAAATCATAAAAAAAACTCTCTGTTGCTTAATAACATGTGAAAAATGCAAAAAAATTAGAGGATATAATTAACTTATCAGTAGTACCTACATGCAATCAATTCGATCAATATATTCGATTTGGTTATCAATTTGAACACTTATGTTATATTTGAATACTTATCGCAACCAGTTCAATTCGCATTAGATCAATGTAATGAATTTATTATTAATAATTTTTCAAGAGAAATGGAGGTGACTGAAAGCTTTTTGTATTTCATTAGGGCAAATCATATCACAGGCAGCTTGTTGACTGCGTCATTTGAAATCCACATAAAACTATACTAATTGCTAAAACTATAAAATTGGTGCAAATGGAAAGAAAGAATTTTGAAAACCATGAAAGTTTTGTAGTGGTACATGAATAAATTAATAAACTATTGTATTCTAATATATATTCCAGTAAAAATATTTTAAATATATTTAGAAAAACGTTCATAATTCATGTATGTTATTTCGTGTGAGAAAAAGAAACAAGAAAACGTTAAGTATCAGAAGAAATCAAACTTTGATTTAAATTTTTATTAAAATACTCTAGACTATACTTATAGTTGAGTGAATTCACTTTTTTTTTCTCTTTTTCAATTACATTTTACTATAGTTTCATTATAAAAAACTTAGGATAAATCAGAAAATATACTCAATTTTCCGTAATATATTCTAACGATATTTAATACAATAAATAATAAATTATAATAAACCAAAATATAATCAATAATAAATTATAATAAACCAAAATCAAATTACCCCCAAATAACAAGTCTGGTCATATCGTCTAGACGTCTGGGTATTATCGCAAATTGCAAAAATTGTTTAACAGTGGCCATTCTCTCAGATGAAGGATCTCGATTCGTCAGAATCTCAGGCCACAAGGCACGAGCCGTCAGGAGATTGTCGATCCTCTGTTTCGTCTTCTCTGTACTAAAATCAGTCGCGAAGAGAAGACGAAAAATTCGCTCGTTTGCTGTGGATAAAAATGGTAACTAAAATAAAAACGTAGAAACGTTGTTACACCTAGATCTGAAAATTTAAAAATAAAGACCGAAACAGTTTTATTTAATATAATGATGTGAAAGTCATTTTGCAACTTTCACCTCTATTATATAATAAGTCAGTACATTATTTTCTGAAACCCTTATTTCAAAGTGTGTTAATTATAATTCGTTGTGTCATTCTTTTTTTACCAATTTAAGCATAACAATGAAGCAACCGTGTGCCAGATAGCTCAACTAAAAATTTGTTAATAATTACCTTTTATAATAATTTATCGACACACCTAGTTGCGTTGAAAATGACGTTATTCGCGATTATTGCCCGTTATAAATTGACAATCAAATGGGTAGTAAGTACCCTCTCCTTATTTGTTTAAAAACAAAAACGTAGTTTACAAAACCATTATTAAAGAATGTCATAATTTCGCTCTGAGGATTTTCAACTTTTATCCATATCAAAACAAATGTACTTATTATTTTAGTGATTTAATATCAATAGCCATTGAAAAGCTATATTTTTAAAATCATTAATAATATAATCAAAAACAATGATTTCAAACTTTTCTGAAGATTAAAGTTTAATAATGGTACACAATGCTATTTAAAATATATTGTACTCAGAAGTAGTTATTGCAAAGATACACTACTTTTACCTGGATTCTATGATGATTACATACATTCACACATATTCATACAAATATACACTTAACCCTAGGTACATAGAAACTAATACTCGTGTAAATAATTCTATTTAATAAAAGCACCGCATCTTTGATTCAGAATGCCATAATTCATAGTCGGTGCGATAAAGTCCACAGACAAAAACTAATATTAACTATGAATGGCAGAAAACGTTATCGTTCAGAAAAAAAAAACTCAAAATCTCGTATTTACTGTCGAAGGTAAAATGTATGAAAGATAATATTTAATAAACTTACAAATGGCACCTTTAGGGAGATGACCTTGCCTATCGTACCAATCACGTATGCTCGCTATGCTGTTGCGTACCATTTTGTCCTTCACGTTACGCTTTGCAAGGACTAATTCATAGTCTTTCTCTTTGACTTGTAGAAAGTCATCATCTATTACTAGTGGCTGCATATGAAAAATGTACCTAAAATTAAGTGTATTATACTAAAATGGTTGTTAATACATGTTCCATTATCTTCGATGATAAATATCTATTGAAGTATTAGTTATTTTGTATTACTTAGAAAAGGATAAAAATCTATTATTATAATCACGAGTGTACCATCTCGTCATAGTATTATCATAAAAATGCAAGAGGAACATAGTGAGAAACGAAAAAAAAAATGATTTAGTAACAGTAAAAGGCACTTGGGGGTGTATGTGGCAAATGATTAAGGAGACTGTGTAGTCGTTTTTCACTGTTAATTGATGATTACATCATTTTCATAGCATCACAGAATTATTAATTTTAATTGCTTCATATCTTTACTTATTATGCCTTCTAATTCCCTATAAAAAATCACGTATTATCTTGACCGTTTAGAGGAAGAAATGCGCGATTATAGGATGTCGCGCCACAAACGACACTAAACAGTCTTGGAAACTAACCCCTTTACTAACTTATAACATTTGCAATACCATAATAATTCAATAACTATGAACATGTGAGCAAGCCATCAGTTGTCACTATTGCAAATGTTATATATTGTTATATGTTATTGCATTATTTGGAATAACATATAACAATATATAACATTTGCAATAGTGACAACTGATGGTTTGTTCACATGTTCATGTTATTGAAAATTCCATTATCATAACATCATTGTATCGATCGCAAAATATATAAATATGGAAGCGAAAGAACAAAATTGCCACGCGTAAACAAACATTTATAAATAATCTTGATCCCTTATCTATTCTCATAATATGAGATAGATTGTTATCGCCAATGAAAAACACGGTAATAATTTTTTTAATATCTTGCAGGAGTGTGGCAAAGTTTCAAAACACTATGCAAAAATATTGAGTTTTGGCATTCCTTTACATCTTTTTACATCATTACAGGGCTAACAAATACGATGATTGGACAAGACTTTGTGGAAAAGTATTAACAACAAAATTATAATTATAACTCAAAACCATCAAAAATGGGTTACAATGTTCCACCTCGGAGATGTCAGAATTATTTAATCAATATTGTGTTTAGAAGAAGAATAAATAATTTCAAATGCGTAAATTTCTACTCACGTAATGGCGTAGTCACGTAGTCACGATTTCCACTCCCTCGTGTGTATGTTTCTCTACTGGTAAAATATTCGGTATAGCTGTATTTATATCAAAGTAATGTGACACTTGCACTATATTAAAAAAATGTACTTGTTCTTAATATTTACATTGCGATCGATATGACAACAATACAGACAAAATACAAGTAATAATGAAAAACCCCCAACTCAAACATTCTCATATCGGTATAATAAAAAAAAAACACTCTGGCTACGTATTCCGCATTAACATAATATGAAGTTTCATTTATTTGCTTATCGCTTGATTTCCAGACATACGATAATTGCCAACTCTTTGTATATTCAGGCGGCGAAAATACAATGGGCATAAAGACTAATGAAATGTTTAGGCCATGTTAAACGTAAATGCATTTTCATCAAAAATTTGATATTGCTAAATTGAAAAATTTACGTTCCATAATATTATTTTTCTCAACTAACCAAAAGTGAAATCGAAAACTTTGCTGAAATCAATAAAACGGTAACATAAAATTATCAAAAACAATTTGAATTTGTTTATTTATACAAATCTATTTTCTTATTTACACCACAATTTTTTCTTTAATATGTCCGACAGTGTAGGATTACTAGTAATGATTCATAGTAATGATTCATAAATTCTCACTTGAAAGAAATTATGAGTATTTGCTGAGAGATAACAACAAAGATGACGGTCAGATGTCAGATTTAAATATCTGCAACTTAAATGTTACATATATAAACAAACCCGACGTATATAAACAAACAAACTCAAATAAAAATATAACAAATGCAAAAGAAAAAACAATTTGTTCTTGAATGACAGTTTTAATAAAATGGACTAGTAAGTAGAAGACACTCCGAAGCGAGCGCAGGTTTAACGACAAATGAACCATGGATCAGAATTGCTTTGTGTAGACAGTGTATGAGAGAGATAAGTATCCCTAATGAGTACGAAATGCTATATATATATATATATATATATATATATATATATATATATATATATATATGTATGTATGTATAGATATGTATATATATATATATATATATATATATATATATATATATATATATACACACACACACACATTATACGTTTGTTTTAGTGCGTTAGGGATTGAGGACGTCCTTATATGCAATGCAATGTTTACGGTACGGATTTCATATGGTAGAATTAATCGCATCAGCAACTAGTCAACTCTCAGAACTACTGGACCACATAACATTTTTTCTGAGCAAAGTAGTCCTATCTCAGGTCTATTTTGGCTATTTTCAATGAGTATCCTTCTGACTTGTTTATGGTCATGCCCAAAAAACCTTAAGGGTGAAATGGATTGACCTAAAATCAAAGATATTCGTGACACGAAAACTATATTTATTTGATCACATCTATTAATTACTGTGGCCTTGACAATATTTTGATGGAGACATTTTATTTGCAATCTGATGCCAGTATATTATTACAGCGAATCCAATAAGGTAAGGCCTGAATAACGTAGCTAATGCGCCAATTTTAAAAATGAAATTATGAGAGGGCAGATCGATTAATATAATTGTGTTTAAAAGCTCGACGGAATGATTGATTACATCATAGAATTGTACTAAACACTAATAAAATATAATGAATCTCTCCCCGCCAAATGAAACTAATAAAAGATCTTATAATAATTAATTTAGAAGAAATGTTTGCTAGTACCCCCTGAAGAATCTAAAAGTCCCGTTACTTTCTAAGACTTGTTGAAAATTTTGGAATTGTTCTTCAGTTAACCGTGTTGTCTTCTTTTAATTTTTCATGTGCGCAATAATTGTGTGACTTAGCTGAAATCTTTTAGATAGTCTCCATTTTGTATTAAAGCTTCATGGTTTATAGTGTCTTTAAAAAAATCTCACAGTTGTTTGTCCTTAACAATTGAAAGATGGTTCACAAAGAGAAATCTTTTCCACTGTTGTATTCCAGTGCTTGTTATTCTCTAGCTAATCCAGAAATATACGCGTTAACTCATGTATTGGATAAACAACACTATTAATAGTTGCCAAACTCAAGAATAGTGTTAGCTCCCGAACTTCATGAAGAAAAATGCACCAATACTTCATATTATAGGTAGGACAGTAAAAAAATTTAAGAGCCGAAGCGTCGAAGCCATATTATTGGTTGAGAAGGAGTGAAAAAGATCAAGCATTGAGCAGGGTGAATACTGCTAATTCTATTAACACCGAATGTTACGTTTGACTTTCTCTACGTGAAGGTCGCGAGCTAACATCATTATTGGGTTTGACAACTGTTATTAGTGCTGTTTATATAATACATGATTTAACGTGTATATTTCTAGGCTAGCGAGTGGATGACAAGTATTGTGATCCAACAGTGTAAAATATTTCTTCTTGTAAATCACCTGTCAAGCTTTAAGGAAATATATTTAATACTTTTGATATTTTATCTTATTTCTATGGGATAAATATAAGGAGAGTCTGTTGGAGGATACAAAATAGCACATCCAAAAAGAGTTACATGAGGGTATTTTTTGGATTAAGGATTAGGTTAAGAATTATCATTTATTTCAACCTATAAAACATGGAGTGGTAATATATAATAGAGACTAAGAGAATATCTAAAATAAATTAGCTAAGGCACATAATTATTGCGCATATGTAATATTCAAAAAATAAAATACGTTCATTGAAAAACAATTCAAAAATTTTCAACAAGTCTTGGAAAGTGACGGGACGGGCTCTGTATTTCCACCAAATACCGTGCAAATTGGAAGAAAAAACAATATTTCCCCATTAATATTTTTGTCTACGTTTTACACCCTTAGCAGCTGAATTTGCAAAAATCCATTATCCATTTTCTTGTTTGTAGCTTCAGCAATTTGAGTTCTGCGAAAATAAATCAAGTCGATCAGTCCTTTCATATACATTTGTTTGATATATATATATATATATATATATATATATATATATATATATATATATATATATATATATATATATATATATTACTTGAAGTATTTTTTCAATTTATGGTTATTAAATGATTTTTCATCGAATTTTTCGCCAATTTAATTCATGCCAGTCTTATATTTCTCGTTTCACTTTCTTAAAATCCAACCCATGAGGCCAATTCAAAATGAATGGTCCATGAGACAAATTCATTCCATGATGACCAGATGGCCTCTGGTGCATAAATACGTATATTAATGGAAATGATGTTAACATTAATATTACATCCACGTTTTTCATTAATTTAATATCGAGCATTTTTTTAAATGTCTTGGAACAATGGTTTTTGTCAGAATTTCTCAAATTATTTACATCGGAACAAATACAGTTTAATGCTAATGAAAATTACATGATTATTAAATATTATATGAAAGAATATGCAATATAAACTATAGTTTTAACAAAAGTGATTTTCTCTGGCGATTATTTTATGACAAAAATTTCTTTCAAAAGTATTTCTCATTTTTGAACTAAGCTGCTTATTAAATTGTTTTCTACTTAATTACTGTTCTTATTATCACTAAGCACTGGATATGCAAATACAAACCCAAAATTTACATAAAAAAACCAAATTCTAAATTTAAGCAAGAAAGAATAATTGCGTAGAGAGAGGTTTTAATTTTGTTGTGTTATGACTATTTCTTCGTGTTACGGCATTTTCAGATAAAATTTTTTTTCTTATAAATATTACAGTGGAACTTTTTTTACAAAGCACCTTATTTTTTATGAATATTCTTTTATACCCAGAAAGAAAAAAGTGGAATTATTATCAAAGACAGAACAATATTTCAATCAAAATTTTACATTTGAAAATGGCATGAAATACATTTATTACGAACTTCAAATTCATAAAAGTACATTTATTAAGAATTTGATTTGAAAATTCGAAAAAGCTTCGCCCTACCATTCAAAAGAATTTTTTTTCACAATTATACAAATTGGAAAATCTCACCTGAGTCTGTGGAGTAACGTACAATTTACCATTTTCAGCCATCACAATTACAAAATAATAAACTAATGAAATAAATGCAATCAGGTAACGGATAACTCAATAACTAACTGATTCATTCGAATGACAAAATATAATAGGTGTATTCATAAAATGGAGCACAAGTTGTTTTTAAATAGTTTATGTGCTTCAGCTAACAGCACATATTGTTATAATAAACAGTAATTTTGTGTGTATATATGTGAATGAGGCCCTAATAAATGAAACAATACGAGGGATTGTTTAATTCTAAACATAACCGTAAACTGTGTAATGATAAATAGCTTACTCTCTAAAAATCGACTGCTTGAAATGACATTATCAATTTTAATTTCTTTCAAGAACTCACGTGTAATTTTATACTTCCACTACTTGGGAATGAAGTTTGTATGTTTGGTCTAAAATTGGACACACTGGTAATATTGACACAGTGCAATCAGGCCAGAGATAACATATTAACTTGCAGACTTAGCATATATGCCATAAATTGTTTAAATATTCATAAATAAACAATATATATATATATATATATATAAATATATATACATATATATATATATGTGTATATATATATATATATATATATATATATATTATTAAGGCCAGCCACGTGTAAATTCTCATAAACACCGCGCGTTACTGTGATCGCTACGGCCTTGTTGGCAAATGGATGGCTCAAATATAATATACTAACCTACTTGAAATACTGCAGCGTTAGAATACAACAGATGTTGAGTGATGGTTAATGGTATTCATAATTTGACGATGATTTCAACTACGTACACGTAAATTTACGTTTTTTTCCGTGTAGTTCTCGGCTGATAATAGGATAACTCCATCTTCTTCTCAAAGGATATATTTTATGAGGTCACTAAAGTAATTAACTAGGAAATCGACAGCGGTGTCGTTCCACACACCAACAACCCATTATTTCGATCTCCAATCTTTTGTCAAGGATGGGGGATAAAGAAAATTTTCCAGAAGGATAAGCAGAAGTAAACAATTATCATAAGTTCTCAGTTGATTCAATAGTTCAACCTCCAACATCTAGCACTGTAAAGCGAATCAGAGGCTGCAAAGAATGTTCGGTAAAAACTCGGCTATCTACGTCAATAACTAGATCAGGTAAATAAGTACACTGAAAAGTGATAAGAAGATCATTGAGCTGGAAAAATTACTGAGCAAATGAAAGTAGTACGTTACAATATATATAAAAATTACTGAGCATATGAAAAGTCCGAAAAGAGAGAAATGGTAAGATAATTCCCAGGTCCAATAATTTATTCTACTACCTGAAGTTCCAAGGTTGTGACGAGTTCATCGTCCAGAAGTCTCTCATGAAAAATATAATAATGATTGAAAGTGTTTCTGCAACCTTGGTAACTTAAATTCCAAAATACAAAACAGTTTCCATGGGAGTTCGTACGTGTTTAGGTAACGAAATCGATATATTCTCTTAAGCCTTAAACACCTAAAACTTACTCTACTATTGTTTTTGGAGACTTCGATACAAAACTAGGTATACAGAACGCTAAGCTGAGAGTGATCAATTTTGTTCATTCTTATAAGAAGATCAAAAGAATCCATTTATATTAAGGATAAGTTATAGATTTTAGTTGCCTTCTGAGACCATTTATATTATACAAATATTTATTACTAAATGGTCAAAAATGCAGTATTTTAATCAACTTCAAAAAAAGGTGAAGGTTTTCATTCCATTGGAATATTTTCTATATATGTTTAGCGATATTTTTTTACTGAGTGGACTCCTTTTGATGATTATTTTTTTATTAGAAAGAAAGTACTACTATAGGTGTCCCATATAAATATGATGATGATCTAATCATGAATTCCTGAAATTAAAGATGAAAATCTTTAACAAATGGCAGTTAATCAATATAATTTAAGAAATTTGCCAAGGATAAGTGTTACTTTGCATAATAACTACACCGTTGACGAGGTCTTGGTCTAATAATGAGTTCTGAATATGAATAACGCAACTCCTAAATGGATGGTAGAAAATCAATCGCGATTCAATATATACTGTTTGGTTGTTACTTTAGTTATTATTTTGCAAAATCTGATATTGGACTATCTGATATTGGAATATGGAGAACGAAATTCTTCAACTGCTAACAGCTAACCACTGGCGGCTACTAATATCGTTTCATTTCTACGAGTGGTTAATAACCAACTTTAGACAGAGAGGATATTATCTATATATTAGCTTTTGTCCATGACTTAGCAATTATGCTGTAGTCTAAGAAAAAGAATAATTGAATATTAGATAGGGTATCGTACTAATTTTTTGACATTTATGAGTAAGAGTTTGCAAAAATGGACGCAAAAAATAAATTTCGACATTTTTTAAGTTAAGTGTTTGTTTGGTATTGTATAGATGTAATCTTAATGTAATCTTATAAATGTATATCTTGTATAGATGTATATCTTATAAACACCGTACTTCTTGACAAAAGTTTGTGTAATAACATCCCGAAATAAAACCAGCTAAAAACATAGTCATTGGACACAACACTTAGTCGGGACAACAATTAATTAGTGACTGGACAAGGCTAAGTTTTGAAATTAAATTGCTTTAATCTATCATAAACATAATAACATGGGCAAATTTTAATAAAACAATAGGTATCTGATATCACCGTAACTTTTATTTTTTAAATCATAATCTTAATTATTATTTTTTAATTAAACAAAAAATATTGAAGTTCTTTCAACAATAATTTCAGAATAGTGACCTATATTTTAAAATATGTAACCTAAACCAGTATTTTACATACTTTGGTAAGTCTTAATAATCAGTCATCAAACATCAGTATCTAGGTATGTACCTACATTAAACTTGTTACATATACACTCAGCTGTTACTGCAAATTAATTATGGCTAGTAATAAAAGAAGAAAAAACTTTCTTCAGTACTTAAACATAAATTAAGCAGAATTTCAGATATTCTTAGCTTGCTTGTATAAATCAAATAATAGATTAGCTTCCATATCTCCATCTTTATCGTCTAAAGTTTCATCGTTGTCGTCTTCTTTACTGCACTTATGGCCATGTCTTTGGATGCATGTTTTTGGTGTTTTTATGTAAATATTTGACATGAAATATTAAGGAATACATATCACAAGTAACAAGATCACATGACTTTGTTGTTTTTGAATAATCGTACATGCGTTATTCACAGAAACATTTTTTTGGTTCCTTATTTTTTCCCTTTAACTTTTTTTTTCTAGGTAATCTTGCTTCAATTTAGTTTCATCTCTCAATCTTTTCTTTTCTTCCATTTTTATTCAATTCCATATCTTTTTTTTCCTTTTTGCATAAAGATAAGTTTCAGATTGGTGGATATTATTTTGAAAGCTGGCATACTTTTAATATCATTATTTTCTGTTTGTGGCACTGGGTGTTTTGAAAGTGTTTGGTCGTCAAAGTTAATTCTTTATGATTCTGGTAGGTCATTCGTTCACCATCAATTTTACTAGATATGTTGTTGTTCATTTCAGCAATGGTTATTGTTGATATAACTTCTTGGGTGTGATTAGGGCCACACCTTAGTAATCTATCTTCCAACAACGCTTATTTTAAAGCATCTGGAATAATTACAATTTCCGTATCTTGAAATTTTCCGATAGTTGGCAATTCAAAGTTAGGAAAAATACATCGTTATATATTATAAATTATTTCGTTTGGATTCCTTCCAAGCTGCTTTGCCTGGTAAAAAGACTGCTATATCAGCCACCTGCAAAATGCATATGGCATTTGGATACAGTGCGATGAGCTCAATATTCAATGGTTTGCAAAGTTTGCTAACTTCATAGGTCAAATGCATTGACCGTCAAGAAAATATATAACCGACATAGGTATTCTTTCTTTATCAACTATGAGTGAAATATGTTGGCAATATATTCAAAAAAGTTCACTAGACATCACCCGAACCTTCCAGTACGCGTGTCTCGTACAAACGTACGTTCCTCGTTTGTATGAGATACATAACTTACTGTATTGAAAGCTTTGTCTGGTTTATACTATTTAGCTTTAGGACTGAAAATTAATCGTTTGTCCGTCAAAGAAATATTTGATGTAAATACGGGAATAAACTATTTTAAGTCTATCACGGCTGAGACGAGATTTAAATTTTTGAAAAAATGTCTTCGATTCGACGATCGTACGGCCAGAGCTGAAAGAAATTATTCGATCGCGTTGTCAAAACTTCAAAAATATCTATCCACCTTCCAATTGTATAACTAGAGACGAACAATTACTTGCTTTTGGCGGCAGATGCCCATTCCATATGTATATACCGCCCAAACCAGATAAATATAGAATTAAATTGTTAATGTTATGGGATTCAAATTTATATTATATTATAGTGTTATATACATAGAAAATATTCTCCAACACGAAGAGTACCAACTGCTGAATATTACGCATTATAACTTTCATCTTTCATTCATAGGTCTGACAGAAACATTTTCTTCCATCGCTGCTTCTCAAAAACTGCTATAAAAATATTGCGTCGGTTAAAACAATGAAAAGAAAACTAAACAGAAATACATACATAATTTTTAGGACTAAAGGAGCGTGATAAGAACACTACGATGTTTGTATTTCATGACGAGCTTACTTTACTATCATATGTGCATCCAAAACTAAGTAAAGGGAAGAAGAAAAATGTATTTATACCTTCTACTATGCACTATCAACCAGATAAAGGTAAATCTTTTGATTTTCCCGAAATGACAAGTTTTTTGAATCAAAGTAAGGATACTTTTGACTAACTTTGATATACCTAGAGTGTTTCTTTAAAACCGTAGGCGTTTGTGCGTTCTATGGAATTTTGAACATTATTGGAAGTAATTCTATCATATTACTATATTTATATAATGATATAGGTAGACAGACTTTTAAGAATAGAAAAACTTATCTGAAGTCTAACAGATTTTCACGAAAAAAAACCTTACTTGAAGTTTTAGATCTTATAAAGCCCTACTTGGATAAACGATTTCAATGCAAACTTTTGCCAAACCATCACCAAATAGGTATTAGCAATATACTTGGAAAAAAGCGGTAATCCGATACTTCAAACCTCCAGATTCTAAATTTGGGGGAAATTCGTTCTGCCCCAGGTCAAAATACTGTAAATCACGTACTAGGTCTGATAAATGTAAAACATTTATGCGTTTTGAACATAAAAAAAATTATTAGATTATATAAAGATTTATTTGTTATAAGTAAGACTGATCTAAGTGCATTACAAATTTGCGTAAGTTAATTTTTAATAAATGTTTAATATTTCTTAATAATGAGGTTTTATTTCATACTCTGTAGTAGGAGTACTCCAGCACCCCAGGATACTGTTATTTAAGTACATTTGGAGGTACGGTTTTAGGATTAAGGCTCATAAGTCCCCTCGCGTAGGCTTGTTAGTATATTCCTTTTTACATAGATGGTGCTGTATACATAGCGTAACTCAACTGGCGCATTTGTCTTTTGATGGAGTAGTTTGACAATAGTTTATTCACTATTCCAGAGATGGTGCCATTATTATTTAACTCCATGATAATACGCGTCTACTTATGTAGTGTTGGCGTTAATATTTTAGTGAATGTTCTAGAGATGGCGCTGTACACTATTTATCGATAATGTTCGTTGATAAATATAATTGGTTTGAAAATGATTATAGTTTTCAATTTCTTACTTGAACATTAATCACTTTTTCTGTGTCATTTAACGTTAATAATAAGCTTTCATTTTTCTCCTTATGGTCATTCAGCACTATCTTTCAGCACTGTGTTTCGCCATTCAGCACTGTCTTGAAGACTTAAATTTTTACACTTTCTTCTCATGAAGTTGTTTTGGAAATAATTTACTCACTATATCAGAGATGCTGTCATCATTCAATGTTGATCAAAAGGCAGAATCAGTACACCTTCTCATGATGTTCTGTTGGTAGTAGTTTAAACACTGTTCTAAAGATGGTGATGTGCCCTATTTATAAAAAAAAATTGTAACATATAGAATTGAGAAGATTTCTAGATCATAGTTTCTTAATTGTTTATTAGTCGCTTTTTCTACGTCACTGAATATTACAAATATAATTAAGAATTATTTTTGTTTTGATTTTTAGCACCGTTCCAATTTAAAACCTGTGGTTACTTCGTGTTCTTCATTATATAGTGTTGGATGTTGAATTTCTATTTATTTACTGTTTGTTTAAATTTTCTCTATGCAAAACACTTTTTCGAAAGCTATGTCCTTGTACACAATCAAATAAAGCACTATTTAAGATGATTTAAACCGTATTAACAATAATTTCCAAAGAGAAATTTGGGGCTGCAAATATGCCACCTCTATTTTTTCTACATCGTCTGATAGGAAATAATCTCCGTAGAAATAAATATATCTAAAAAAAAGTATAAATAGAAAATTTTTTCAATAAAAAGTAAAAAACAAGAATAAAAAGGTGATAGAAAAACTGCATTTAAAATGAAAAAAGGCTGACAAGAATTATTTTTATAAAAACTATATGAGATTATTGATGACGATAATGATATGTGGTCGTTTATGCTGAGGTGAGTATTTCAGAAACCGGAAAATAACATGCTTCGTTATTGCTGCTTAAAAAGGTAGTTTGATACTGCAAATGAACTAACAATGCGCGTATCAAATCATTGACTATAACAAATATGAGCGTCCGTGGTGACTTACTACGTTTAATCTGAATACAAATTCATTGTCAAAACTGTTAGTAATTCCAATCCATGGTGATTCATTAAACTAAATATACCGACTTATCTTACAAACCATCTTGCTTTGTATCTGACATTCAATTATGGAAGAAATCTAAAAGATCCTCATGTTAGGGTTTCAGTATATTCAAAAGTGCAGAATTTACAAATATATCGAAACACACATTTTAAAAATGAGATGTAATTTTAATGAAATATATTTAAAGTTACGTATTTTAACCAAGTGAGAATTTATTTTTCTAAACTAAAATTTATTGTAATATTTTTATATACAGATTTGAATTTTGTATCACAACAACTCACATGAAAGAGCCAGATCTTTTTTGTTTACTAGGTTGTTTCGAAAAAATTCGGTATCTACTCTTTGGTCATGTTGAAATAATTCGGGTTCTACTGAATAATTATTAGTAAATTACTTTTAAATTTTTCTTATTTAAAGCACAAGATATCCAAAAAAAATCCATTACCTCTCTCCTATATAATACATTCGTGATCGTAAAGTTTTGTCTAATGACTGCTCTTTTTCAAAGCTTATTAACGTAATTTACATATATTTCCAAAGCAATAGAATAATAAAAACAACCATCTAAATGTGTGTAGAAATTTTAAACTGTCTTTACACACTCCTGGAGTTGTTGATGCAAATTATCTGAAATAATTTCATTTGAAAGTCTTATTCAATTATGTGAACGTGTAATGTTATTATATAAATAATTTTTTGGATTCATACAATCAAGGTTGAAAAGTCTGATGTGTTATATTGCAACTTATTGTGGAGATTAATATTTCGCAATGTGCTAAATATTTTATAGAACGCAAGAAAATGGAACCTCGATTCCATTTTAAAATATCTATTCAATGATATATTTATCAAATAGGAAAAAGTAGTCATATTTTATTTTCAATTAGTACATATATTATTCCAGATCTTCATATAAAACATACATTTACAAAATATCATTCAAACAGGTTTCAAATTGTAGAAACTCTGAGAACTGATCAAGAGATGGACGGATACGACAAAACTATAATGGTTCTTTATTTGAGTACGAAACTGTAAAAACGGAAAATAAATCATGAAGTCGCCCTAAAAATTAGTCGTATTCGTGAAGTTAAAGCTAGTTGATGAGATTAAATTACAGGAAACTTGTTTTTGAACGTTTTTTTTCTAATTCTTATTTATTTCTGAATTGTTATCTTATTGAGAACTGGATGTTTTGATTTTGTAATTAATATTTTAATTGTATAAAAAACACGACCGACGACATGCTTAACCAGTAAATAAGTATACTCATACTTGAATGTTTTATCTGCATTATAAGTGGTATATGCGGATAAATTCGGAAACATAATATGAAGTTAACGTTAAATTATTTAATAAAATGTGATTTTGCAGATGCTATTTTTAATAGCATTTAAAAAAATAAAACGCATGAGGATCACCAAAAAATTAAGACATTATTTCCATGGAAATTAGTAATGCTAAAATAGTTCAAACAAAACAAGAGTCAATAAAATTATAATAAATATTTAGCTATTCGAATATTACAGTACATATATTTGCAGGAAATAAAATGGCAGGAATTATACATTGCCCTCCCTCCCTACCTCTGATAATGCTAAAGAAAGAACTTATAGAAAAACCTCTTTTCCAGAAATGTACACATCCTTTGCTGAAAACGGTACGGTGTACATCAATGGTTCTGAATCTTGAATTTTTTTAGAAATCCACAATATTTTCATGTCTGTACTAAATACACTAGGCAGTATATTTATGTAGTAAAGAATAACATTCACATTTTTGTGAATGGTTTGAGACAAATGTCAAAAACCCTTAACTATATATAAGTGCCAAAGTGTGAAAGGAACCCTCGCTGTGCGAACTTTACGCGTACTTAACAGATTTATTTAATTAATTTTGTAAAATTGTCGTACGTTATATTTTGTTAGAAATTGAGACAATTTAGCAATATAATTTTGTATATAGAGACTAGAAAGAGAAAATTGATATTAACGGAGCTTGATGGAGAAGGTCATTTTTGCCAGCATGGTTGAAGAATGCATAACACGGGGCCGCTACTCCAGACACTAGATGGATAAGATCCGGAAAACACTTCACACCATTATAGGTCACACCATTCTATGACGTCCTACACAATGCCAGAAATAGGAACTTATTACGGAACATTATTAAAGTAAAGGACTTAACGAATATGAGTCATCGCCTTCAACATGACCCTCAATAGGAGGGATCGACTCAAGTAGAAAAGGAACAGAGAAACCCCTTAACTAATATCAAATATATGGATTTCATTTAACTGTCATCTACTAAATTAGTTAACTGAATTATTAAACGTCTTTAAAATAGATTTCGCGTCGAAAATATTTTGAGTTTGATCATAATTTCTATTAAATGGATCAAACAGTTACATTTTAAATTATCTCTGCGTATTATATTCATATTACATTGTGGACATGTCAATTCTACAGCTGGATGAAATTTATTTGTAAGGCAAACAACACTTAAATACACTCGGTGTCATTATATTAATATAAGCAATTTTAAATTTTTCCTAATTAACTATGTAACAGTTCCCAAGGTCCAAATTTATGTAAACAGCATACTCAATCCCCATATAGGTGCAGAGCTTAAAGTAATCAGTCGCATTTTCTTTCGATAAATATTTAGCTATATACATGCAAAATCAAAATCACTTCAGTATACAAAATTTTCTGACCTTTTATTTTGAAAATAAATAATAATTTCCTAACGAAATAAAGGAGCTGTTACAGACGCCAATGTAATTAAATAAACTTGAACAGTACTATTTAATATAATACACTATATAATCTTTATCTGCTCTAGAAACTACCTTTTAATGATTATAATACTTGACACATGTCATAATATTTTTCTTACATTCTATCGTTAAGAAATGTCATGTCATCCCTAACGAAACAAAATTTATTTACGAGTTAATGTCATGTGTGGCTTTGCTTTCTTATGATTTCATTCATAAAATAGATAACTCACTTGTTTATCATAAGTGTAGATATATTTGTAGAAAATGTAGATACATGTAAATATTTATTTCAATGGAAAATTTTATTTGTTTCAAAAGAAAAATGACAAAAAGATACTAAAAAAATAGTAAAAAATTAAATTCAGAAATTGCTTTAGAAATTTACATAATGTATTTCTAAAGATAATATCGAATATATGTATATATATATATATATATATATATATATATATATATATATATATATGTATATACATATATATGTGTGTGTATATGTATATATATATATATATATATATATATATATATATATATACATATATAGAACTACTTTACGTAAACTAAAATATCCAACAAAAATTTTCTAAAATGTAAACTCTTGTATAAATAAAGTACAAAGAAGAAAACACCTTAAATAAAATATAATATTAAAAAAAAATATATTTTCTATATCAAAAAAAAAATTCAATAACAATTTGGCGAGGAATTGAAAGTAAAAATAACCTCCACAACGTAGTTAATATGTAAAAAAATTGATAAGAAAATTTTAGGAGGACTAAATGGTATAAGCGTTTTTCCTGATTAGAAAAACGCAACACTATTAGAAGTTTATCTAAACTTGACCGGAAAACTATATCGATCATTCTGAATTTCATTGTTTTAGAGATATTCATTGAATTATTTTGCATGTATAGGTGGCAATAAATTTATACGGGGAAGTATAATACTAAAAACTATAAATAGTTTTAATTGAAATGCTACATACATTTAAAAGTTTATATGTGCTTAAGTGTACTTGGACCCCCATAGCCCGAGTCCTGAACATACTTAACAGGTTTTATTCACTAATTACATATTTCCGAACGCCGAATTAATTTCGTCTATTATGAAACATCGGTTTTTACTCTGTATTTTGTATAACTGATTGAATTAATTGTCTGAAATGTCGAAATATCCCATAAAAAACGGTTACTCTAATTAACACCTTAAACTTAAAGAATGCATCCTAAGAACTAAGATTAATGAAATACGTTGTTGGCAAATACTTACTATCCTAACACGTGACGCAAAAGGTAGAAAGAATAAAATATTTAGAGAAAGATACATAAAATAAACGATATTGTTATAAAATCATATAAACGATATTGTCATTGGAAAGTAATAACAGAACATGATGACAGACAAGTGATTTACGTGGAAAAAACTTAAAAATAATTATTAAAAGCTTTTGTAAAGTGAAATGTTTTAGTAAAACCATTATTATGTAATCTAGTAAGACACAAATGAAAATATTTTGAAAGAAAATTTAATAGACATGTTATGTATCTATGTATATATAAAAATACTTTTTAGGGATCCTCAAAAGGAAAAAAGGAACCCTTATATCTGTTCGTTGTCCACCTGTCCATCAATACTCTTTTTCTCAGGAACGCGTGGAGGTATCAAGTCGAAATTAATATAAAATACTTACGTCTCTTAAAACGGTCTCTTAAACGTGTAAAAAGTTCCTAAAAGACCTCTAAATGTACGATCATTTAATCCACATTTTTTGACACTCGCAAATTAACAAAAATCTATAGGGTTCTTTCCATTGACCTAGAATCATAAAATTTCGAGGTAGGCAAGAAGCAAGGTCTGGCAATAAAAGTATAGGAAAAAATCCGAAAATCGTTAAATTGTCGTTATATTACATAAACAAATATTTTTTTAAATATACGCCTGTGAATAATATAGTAGGCAATGTAAATTCATTCTAAAAAATTAAACTTGTTTAATTCGTTTTACAGGAATTTTATGTATCATTGAATGTTTATAAATGCCTTAACCCGCGTGATACCAATTTCACTCATATTGGCATGTTTATATTTATTAATATCCCTCTTCTGGTACAGTCATTATCTTATTTTGACTGTACCAGAGTTCCATGAAAAATCAATTTTGTGTTACGATTAAGCTTTACTTTCTTCTTAAGATAAATTTATCGGTTACTTATATAAACAGTAGCAAAAGCACGATTATAATCGATATTATTTCTTCTACTATTCTATCAAAAACTAACAACCGTATTCTATGAAAAAGCGATGGTAATAGGCTAATGGATTTCAGAAATCGTTTAATAAATCAATCATCAAAATAATATGTTATATTTAAATAGATGCGTTCCAGAGAATGCACGATAGATATAATTTTTTCACGTTTCATTGTACAAACATTAAATTTGTCTATAGGGCATATTTCTCAACAGCAATGAATAAAGCTCCAATTGAAACATTAAATGACGTTGCCAAAAAAAGTAAGCTTCGCACCTATTATGCACTATCCAAATTATTCCTATTTTTGAGTGTCTTACAGTATATATAATCTTTAAAATAGCTGAGCTTTTACAGCCAATCTTTTTGTATGTAACTTTCTGTTTTACATAAAAAAAAACGATTAACTATGTTACTATTAGACCATAATAGATCTACTTATAGTAAGGTTCATGTGACTTCATCAAACCTTAAAATAACATGTTCCTTCGTGTAATGAATTCATAAGAAGTATTTTATTTTTTATTTACCTATCTATTTATCCATGTCAGGCCTCATATTTAAAAAAGAATTGTAGACAAGAAGTAGCCGTATCGTTATTAAATATGAACTAAGTGGTTTTGATCATTATTTTTGTTAAATGTTTCGGTAAGAAACCTTGGTTAGGTATTAGTTTTTTCTTTATCATCGAATAGTTAAGACATGCTGGCGTCACGAAACCATTCATTTGTCCAATATAAATATATTTCATGAAATTTTTATCAAAGAACAACTTTCTTGTTCATGAGGAAATATTTATAATTATTTGAATCTTCATATTTCCGTAACTTCGAATGGGTTAAAATCGCATTTTTTGAAAAAAATAATTCATATACCAATTCCCTACTCAGCCAATCTATTTTTCTCTACATTTGTCGACAATTTTAATAAAGAAAACACTCGTTCCAGTTGCTAATTTTTATTCAGCAAGTGATGTGAGTGAGTGATGACATTATCAACCAAATTTGATTTCTTTAAGAATTTTTAATGATGTGAACGGCATTTATTTATGAGGCATTAAAACATTTTTTTTTTCTTACATATTTACAGTGCGCTCTTGGAAATAAACTTAATTTGATTATGTAAATGAATAAATACGAGTACAAATTTAACGTTGTACACATAGATACATTTACGTTCTTCTACTATTCCTTACCATGATGTGATAGATGAAGATTACAGAGATTCTTACGGCATTTAATGGTACCAATGGGTCAAAAGGGATTGGTTTGATTTGGCTTGCAGTCTTTAATATACTTTGATGATATATTTATGTCCCCAGATACCTGAAAAGATATATTTTAATAAGAGTTGTTGATTTTAATAGTTACTCCCTTATCGCTTATGTTGATCTAGGGAAAATGAGTGAACAAAGAAAAGTTTTTGTAAATATTTAGGTACGAGGGGATATAAAAAATTTCGCGGAATAGAGTGGAAGGAAGAATAAACAAACGTGGTGTTATTGTTCATTTTCAATATATTCTCCCTTAACTGAACCATTTCTTAGATTTATTTATTTAAACCCTCAAAAAAAATTATATTCAAATTGAAAATAAACTGAATTCACAGGCTTGCCCTCTTCATCTTTGTTGAATTATTTTTCCACAATGTTTCTTTTTTATTTCTGGAAACCAATATTAGTCAAAAAGGGACAAGTATATGATATAAAGTGGATAATGCAATATTTAAAAGTAGCACTTGTGAAAAACAGCCATCTTAACAGGTCTGTATGTTAATAAGAGACGAAGGAAATAAAACAAATTAGGAGGATCCTTCAAGGAATAAAAATACGCGTACGATAAAATATAAAAAAATACGTGTTTCCATCAAGTCAAATGAAAATAAAAGAAAACTGAAAAGTCAATTTTAGGCAAGAAATTTAGTATGCAAAGAAATAAATTATAAACAACAAAGATTTGACAGTTATCAAAGAAACGTTTTATTTCATGTAAAAAAGAGAACAAACATTTTTATTAAATATTTTAAAACAGTTAACTCCACAGCTATATAGGTGTTTATTTCATAATGGAAAATAAAATATATAGTTTTTAGTATAACTACTAATTTATTACTGATCCATTATATAACAATAGTGTAGTGTCCATCATAATAGATGCTTAATTATTTCTAGTAGCCATACATCTTATTTATGGTTGTGGTCGATTTCAGCTTAATAGCGCTAATATCTACATTATGTTTCGCTTACCTCTGAAACTATATTAGCAAGTAAATGATTTTTATACCTCTATACATTTTGCTTGAAGGTTATTTTACACTAATATTTAATGAGAGCACCGTTCATTGGTCCAAGTATATTAGGGATTATATAAAGCCGTGTCCGTCGTTCATGTGTAATTGATATATTTTCCATATGTTTAACAAAACATTATTTTAATAATAAATATTAGAGCTAATAGGCGGACATTACAGAAAAGAAAACAAAAACTTTCTGGGCCTAACCTCAGCCCGTTATTAAGGTTAATTAACTATGAGTGTGAAAAAATAGAATAAACGTAAGATTAACACAAATTAATTGAAAATTTAGTAAACATTTGAGTAAGTTTTGCACCAAATTATAAATAAAAGGTGCTATAAAATAATAATAAAGACAGAGATAAGAACATAGCACGATATTTTCATGTATGGATAACATTTTACATATGTATCTTATTAATTGATCCGCGCATTAGTTCGAAATTTCAGTAAATGTTAACAGCCATCGGTTCTTTGGTATAATGCACTCCCTAAAATGTCTATAATGAATAGTTTCCTTTAAAATTTACATAGTTTTACGTTAAATTTCTCACCATTTAATAACGCAGAACTATACTATTTCGATCTTATTGAGCAAATGCCTCTAAGGTACATGTGCTCGTTACGTATTTGGCATCACATCGTCATTTGGTTTTGAGGTGACTTTTTAACTACGCAATCTACATGTTTTCTGTCTTCGTGATTGCAATTAATATCCATATAGCTTAAAAGCATATATTTTACATGAAATTTTTATCCATGGAAGAGTGAAGAGGTTTTCAAAATCATATAAAAGTTTCTGAGACTACTCAAGACGGAAAGTAATAATTTTTTGCTCTTCGTGATTTGCGATGATAATTTGTCGAATTAAGTACTAGAAAATAATTTTTCTTAAACGCGTTCGTCTAAAAAATTGTCGCACGAGCTTGCAAAAACAAAAAAATTCGAAAAAGTTTGTAATAATTTATTAAGTAAATTTTTTAATCATTTTTATTCACACCGCATAATAAAAAAATAAAATGTAGTAACAATATTCACACAGTCTCTCTGTAACACGTGTAAATATATACATTTTTTAATTATGAATTTTTATATCTGCAATAAAATTTTTAATCTTTAAATATAGTCATCTTAATTTTTCTGCTAAAACGTTTCGTTATAGCAGCAAAGCTAAGTAAACTTCAAATCGACTATATTGCATTTAGTTAATATACATTATTAGGAGAACAAACATTTGCAGCGTTGAGAGAGACGATGTCCATTCGATCCAGCTGGTGTACCATAAATCCTCCTACCTACCTTAAGAATTATGAGTTGAACTCCTGTCTCACCGACAACACGCATTCTCATTTAATGTCTAACTAATATTAGGGTTTTGATTATATTTCAATCAGTGTAAATGAATATACCAGTACGAAGGTGCAATTTGGTGTAAATCTTGCGGTATGTAAATTTATATTAGGTATGCCAAGTATTTTAAAGCACATCACGTTTCCGAAATAGTAACTTATCTTTGTTTGAAATGACATTCGGCCTAATTTTTTATGTTTTTCTCTCCGATTCAAAACTGAAAAAATTGGATTTTCAAAATATTTCATTGTTGTTGTAAGATATTAAATATAACTAATAAAATACGTCTCGTGGAAAAAACCTATATAATGATATCCTCTTCAATTTAGTACATGACTAAAAATCATCCCCTCTATCCTATTTCGTTGTTATATTACGTTCTTATATACGCATATTTTTCCTTTTTATGTAATTGATATATTTGTTTTATATTAATATTGTAATATTTGTTTTTTTAAATTTTCTTCTTAGGAAAATATTGATGTCAATTTAAGTACAGACGACCGGTATTTTCAATTTATTTCAAATAAGAAATCAAATAAGAACCTTTCATGATAAGAAATAAAATACACCCGTTTTAAACATCAATTATTATTTTTTTTAGAGGTAAAAATATGATAACAGTTATATATTTAAAAATAATATCACGAAAACAACCGCTTCAAGACGTTTCCAGGAGACAATTTTGGAACATAAATGTTTAGCCACATTTTCATATAAATTAACAATAATTTCATTAAAGATACTAATAATATTGGTTTTCAGATCATTAAATATTTGAGGATCGTTTAAATAACCTAATAATTTAATATAGCCTAAGAAAAAAATCCAATATTCTTAGATCGCATTGTAGCCAATTAACGTGACTAAAAGAAATAATTACACGATTTGAATATTTTTCTTTCAATAACTTTTGTTGTTGCATGAATTTTATGACATATTGCAGCGTCGTGTTAAAACTACGCATTTACTGGATAAATCCATATAATTTGTGTTTAAAAGACCTGTCAACTCTGAGTAGAACCCGTGCTATGAAAGTTCTGTACATATTTAGACATGTATATATATTTGCGAATGCGTGGGCTTTCTTATAAACTATTTACAAATACTAATTTTTTTTAAATATAAATAGTTAGTCTAATTTGTCTTTTACAGTGGTAAAACATTGCGCAAATTTTAACATATACAAGGTCTACAATAATCGCTATAGTTTTTCTGGAGTAGAAGTCTTGTTATGAAAGTTCGGTACATATATTTAGACACTTATGTATATTTACAAGTGCGTGGGCTTTCTTTTAAACTATTTACAAATATTATTTTTTATGAAATATAAATAAATTGTCTAATTTATCTTTGACAGCGGCAAAAACTTTGCGCAAATTTTAACAAATACTAGATCTACGATAATCGTTATAGTTTTCCTTTAATCTTCTTCCCATGTGTTATCAACCACGTTTTTTTCTTAATTTTTGTTTCAGTATTTTCGAAATAAGGGTAGGAAGCCCAATTTTCACACATTTTTTTTTAAATTAAGAAAAAATATTTTGTTTTCTTCAGAATAATCCCTTTTTAACCTTTATCTCACATTGTATTTAAAACTTAAAAAATTGTGATACTTATTTATTCCGTGTTTATTTCTTGTATATTAATATTTGAATAAAAATGAGTTTATTAACCTACATAGAGCAAAATATGTAGGTTCATAAATTAATTAAGATTCTACGTTTTTTAGGTTTGGTTTCAGATTTAGGGTTTTTGCATGGCAAAATATCTGAGAAAATCAGCTGTAGCAGACAGATGCGTGAATGATTTCTAAGTGTTCCATTTTTCAGTTTATGGTATGGAACTCTAAAGGAAATTAATTATTATCCTGTAATATTTTCCCACTCATATTAATAAAATTCCCAGCAGCGTTTTAGGAGAAAAATTCGTCCAATGAAACAACCAGACCCAAATGCATGCCATGCAGTTAGTTTTTGTGAACGTAAAGTTGTTTTAAATATAATGTGTTATAAGTATTGTATGTCAATTTTCTTTATACCAAATGTAACAATTTCTATATTTACGAATACGTTCAAGCGAACCAAATAATTTATGTTTAAAGACGAATCAGCGTTTCAGCATCGTAAGTCACTAGGAACAGAATGCATGGATTAGAAACTCTCGTCTTTAATAACTGAAAATACTGCAAAATGAAGAACTGACGTAATTTCTCAAATGCAGTCCAGTCGAGTTGAGTTCTTCTGTCAGCTTTTTGTCGAAGTTGTTTCCACCCAGCTGGGTGTTTTATTCTAGGTAAATTACTTCTAAATTTTTATGCTAATATTACCGATATTTAGCGTTCCAGATACGATCTATAAATTGAACATGACACTAGCTTTTTTCAGACAATATCAAAGCCAACTTGCTTGGAAGATTACTTAAGTTAGGCCGCTTTTCAATCAGATTTGTAGTGTGTTTGTCAAAACTATCCCAGGTATGAGATGAGTACCTTGTTTATAGTACATACTTTACATTCCAAGGTCTTGAAGTAGTTTGGCAAGCATTTGTGAACTGCCTTAGAGATATAACGTCTCCCTGCTCACTCCTCATTGTGCTTGGATAGGTCTGATCTCTTGGTTCTGTACGTGGATGCTTATTGCAGAAGAATCATAAAGACTTCTCAATATTTCGACATATCTCCAACTAACTTGGCACCGGTTTTTTATAGTCCATGAAACTTAAACATCTACAGTGGGTGGTGATACTCCTCAGTCTTCTATGTAATCTATCGCAAGTTATGGATGGTGTCTACGGTGCTATAGCCATGTCGAAACCTCGTTTCTCCCGGAATCTATAAATCGTCAAGAACCATAGAAATCACTTCTAGATGTAGATGATAAGTATATTATTGCGAATTTTGATATAAGTCGTAGAATAATAATGATATTAATAACAGCCTGGTTCGGATTTTTTAAATTGCAGTAAATTTACTTGGAACGGTACAAGTTTTCCTAGTTTAATTCCGCATAAAATGAAACTTGAATTTAAATTTTGGATAAGGAAGTTCGATAAGGAAAATAAAACAATAATAATCACTAACGTAATATTACTTAAGTGACATTTAAAATAGACTACTATAAAAATTATAATCAAAAGTAAATTTTGTAACAAAATATAATTGAATAATATATTTTACGAATGGTTTATAAATAATGCATTATCATGACTTAAATCTGACATAAGAAATTTCTCAATAAAATCAAAAGTGAGCAGTTACCAAGTTCACAACAAAAACTAGTTAAATATTACATATTCAAAATTAAATTAATAATAGATTTAAATATGGAAGTAAATACAAGTGTTTACGAAAAAAATACCGTACCCCGATGTTATTGTTTACATACATTTATATGCGTGATTAGATACAGCAGACTGGATAAATAGAAATATTTTACTCGGTGTAATATTTTCAATAAAAGCATGTTATATTGTGTGTAATATGACAAGTAACGTCAGCGCTAAAATACATGAGGATTTAAAATGTTTTATCGTACTGATTTCCTCTTACTGCTGTTTATAAAACAAAAATATCCTTGCATTCGCCTTATACCTGTAATGTCAAGTTATTACACTCTCAAACAAACGTTCCTTCGAAACTATAGATTCTAAACGTGGTTAATAGTGTATTAGAACACTGTAATATTTCCTAATTATTCTTCGAAGCAAACTGGATTTTTGCATTAGTTTAATCACAAAACTAAGGGAACAGATAATATATTAAGCATTGAAGCCAATGCTTTGAAAGAATGCTTTAAAATTAAAAAAATCATTACAAACCTGCCTTGCAGAAGACGACTTCACTCTATGAGGATTCCATAAACACATTTATTTTTGGGCAAGTATTCTTAAATACACACGGATTGATATGCTTTATTATTATGCAATATTTCATTTTTTAGGTCAAACCGTTTCTGAGAAAAAAAGACTGCAACAGAAAGATAAATTGACGAAGACGGGAGTGACCTTAAGGTATAAACACGTGATCCTTAGTAATAAGGATGACGAATTTATCCTTGTTTTTAAGTGACCCTAAAAATTGTAAGAACAACCTCATTTTCATTTCATAATGATATTCTCGAAGAAACATATATCAAAAGTACATTAAAATTATACTAATTCCGATTTCCATCTCTATCACCTATTTGTTATTTCTTAGGAAGATATCTAGAGTAATAAAAAATGTGAGACAGAGGTACATATGGTGAGATCTATTGACGAGCGGATGTAATTAAATAATTAGAATGAATGGTTTAGTTTCTAAACTCTGAAATTTGCGGCCAATATACTTCATAATAAAATATGTTCATTTTATTTTTAATAATCGATGTTATTTCTATGTTATAGTCACAAAAAATTATGTAATTTTACAACATTGCTTTGCGGTGAGTGGCCTATTTTCAAGATCAAGAAAAATCTGTGAACTGTAAAGGCTAGTTGAGTTTTCAACAGCTGGAAATAAAATAAATATACACAATGTGTAGTATGAAAATTCAGCAAACTTATTTTTTTTTGGCGGAAAGAATGCATTGAGCACAACTTTGTTTCTTAAAAATTTAATATTTAAGTACAATTTTGTAAAATATCAATTACTACGTTACCCCCAAGGAATCACATTGCAAGCCATTTTGCGTAATTTTACAGGACAACATGTTTTTGCAAGCAATATTTGACAATATCACGAAAAGTTATTAGTTTCTGAGTTTCCACTTTTTTATTTCTTTTAAAGTTATTCAAATGCGCTTAGAGATATGACGATTAAGTAGTTTTTCGGGAAAAGATATGATAAAAAGTGTAATGGTATACCAGATACATTGAAACTTGTCATAAGTACTTTCTTGGCCATATCGATTCGACTATAATTTAAATATTAGATACAATCAAGTAAATTTACAAGCGATTTTACTAAACTTTGAGATATATTGGGTATCGTTTGGCAGCAACTGTATTGAGCTAGTAAACACCCATGGAAATTATGTAAATACTTTTAAATCAATACAAAGATTAAAATTTGTTTCTACTTTTGAAATACTGTGAAATAAGCTCATTATTCCCTTAATATCATTCGTATCTAAATTAGTTCTAAAGATAACTCATTGCTAAAATTCACGTTAAATGATATGGAAATTCATTTAAATTTTTTGATTTTTGAACGACCTGACGTACCGTCTACATAATTTCAGACATAATAACTTCTTATTTAATTAAAAACTTATCGAGAAATGAAGTCAGGAATATTCACGTTGGTGTATAATATGTGTCATTAAGTTGTATTCCATTTGCGCATCGGTTGGAAATATCCGTCAAAATTATATAAACATTAAATTAACATTTTGGCGAACATCACGCAAAAACAATTTGTTTGAGATTTTTTAGTCATGAGATTATTTTTAAATTTACAATTAAATCCTAATTTTACCATATACTTAATCTCTTACAGCCAGCAACCACAAACATTGCAGAAAACGAAGTTACATTTAAATGAAGTGTCCCAAAGAAAAGGTTAGTGACGTCGTGCAGTTGTCTAGACGTATATTGTAAAAACTTCATATATGGTGAAGTTTTTTTGATATTCCTATTAAGTCTTTGTTATATTCCTATTAATTAATGTTTATCACCATTTCTCACAAGTTAGAGTGATGGTGTATTCTATTTTTGCTTAATCTTCTTAACTGAATGACGCTTGAGTAGTTGGGTTTTGGTAGGAGTTTATAAACATTATATAGTTTTTATATAATTTTGGAGAAATCTTTAAAATTATTGTTAAATGCTGTTGGATGATTGTGTACCATTTCGTTTTTGTCCACTTTGGGGCCAATGCTGATATGTAAAATAGCCCTTCTCGTTAAATTATAAATTTTCACCACCCCCGCATCGAATTTCCACCGTAGGTGAAATTAATTATTACATTTAGGAGAACTTTAAAATGTGTTAGACCCAATTAAAATGCGTTTTTGTATAAAGTTCACTTTATGGATCTTTACAAAAATTTACTGCAAATACATCAGGTCGCTAACTAAAGTTATTTTCTATGAAAGCCATAAATTGCATAAAGTTTCTATTGTAGTTTAAGTGGACATGAATTCCGGGAAGGAGTTCTTCGAGATAAACATGTATATTCAAAGTTTGGTTAAAGAATAATGTACTTGCATTTTTACGATTGCTGAATTTGCAGTTATTAGGATGCATTGAATTCAATGTTCTTTTGGAAAGTCTTGTTGAAAGCAGATACTCTGTAATATTTCATTCAAATTTGCTGGATTTGAAAGAAAAATAAGCGAATTTAATGACGTCCAAAAATTCAAACATTCAAACAAACGTACACAAATTCAGATCTACTCTATAAATTGGGATGAAAAATATTTAAGCTGATTAAAAAGTTAATTATATGCTTATAGCTTGAAAATTGTTTTCCTAATCAGCTTATATTATGATCAAAAACGTTTGTAATAAAAATATGCCACATTTTTATTCAATGTACTTTTATACGACTGAAAGCAGAATGTTAATTTTCGGTATTATGATTTTATTTTATTTCATTAAATTCCAAATTTTACGCCTACATATATAAATAATATATTTTTAATAAAAATACTGCATTCAATTTTATGGCTACATTTTAGCTTTTCAAAATTATTCTTCCAATCAATCCCAGTCGTAAATTTAAGTCTTAGCTAAAATGTTTAAATAATTGCTGGGTCTCTACAGCCACTTGTAGATTTTATAATGTCAATATGACAATTTCTTTTGGATTCTGATATAATTTCATGCTTACAGAATGTTACATTTTGGTACTGGTAGACGTTCGTGTTATCTGATTGCATAGCTCACACTGAGGTAATCGGATCGGGAATAGGTTGGTATGGTGGCACTAGTCATAAAGGGCCACGCATTTTCCGACAATGTCAAAAGATTTTTACTTTCTTAACGATCTCCGTATATAGATTGTGCGACGGTTTTGGCATACGTGTTGTCTCTTAGCATTTTGCCGGCAATTACAATCAAGGGAAAATAGAGTTATTTACTATTTTATCTTAAAAAAACACAATTGTGTTCGGAATCGAAAACAATAGCTTTCCATCGATTTCATGTCTAATAAGGTAAGAGTACTGTGTACGAAGTGTCATTGTTTGTTGTTTTTACTAAGTTTTTAGTATTCTGTAATCGCCATTGGTTTTTCAAGCATTATAAAATTAAATTTGTATTCAGTCAATAACTAGTTTAATTTTTTTTTAAATCGTGAATATATTATTTACGTTTAATGAATCTTTCATTGTTTCACCTCCTATTTTGAATCGCACTCATAAATTTTAAAGTCGTGAATTTTACGGAACTGGCGATACCGTCCCTTTAATGACAATGATATTGTACGTACTTACATTTTTTTTTAACTTAAAAAAAATAAGTACGTATTAACATTATATTTGCCTTTTCGAATATAGAACTAGAAATTGATATTTTTTAGTTTCTTTTTTTATATCGTTACCGATTTTTGTGATCTTCCTGTTAATAGTTCCAGCTCTGTAATACAGTATATCTTTAATATGTCCGTAATAATATATACTTTGAAGTGAGGTATTTGTTTATCCAGATGTTTTTAACTATTATAATTAATTTTCAATTGAAATTATTTATAAGTCATAACACCTACTTGAATTGTAAAGTCAAGTGGAGAGGACTTTAGTTGAAAGGTGTGTGTCACCCTATGAGCTTATTAATATTATACTATTTTACCTTTTGTAATATTGTTGTCAGTAATGTAAATTATATCACATTTAAGTGCAATATACAAAATCAAGAAAATTTGTAAAATTAAAGTTAATTATAAAAAATTTAAACCGTTTATTGACAGAGCTTGAAATATTTTCGTCTAAAAAGAAATCTTAAGGTAAGTCTTTAATTTCATATTTTATAGATTCAAATATCGTTCAGTCCAAATGTTTGATGAAGTGTTTAGAAATATAATAAACATTTCCCCAAAAATTAACTCTGTGTTCATAGAAAATATTTGTATTTATTTTTTTTGTAAATACTGAGAAATTTTCAATCAAAATTATATCAATGGCAAACTCTATTTCCGAATTGTCTCTAAAAATAAAGAAACTAAACGGTTTTATATTTTTATCGAATTTGGGTTATATTAGATTTCTAACCCGAAGTTATTGCTTTTAAAATAACTAATACTGAATATTTCGTACCTTTAAATTTAACCAAAATTGTTTTTTTTTATTTATTTTAGAAACATGTGTTGTAGAACAACTCAATTAAATTGTTTTTTGTATTTGTTAAAACAAAATGGTTAATCGATCCAAAACTTATATTAGCATTCTAATTTCTATGCACTGAACATAACGTTTGAATCAGCTCAACGTATGGATTATTCAACCCAAAATAATAAAAAGTGACAGAAAAAAAATTAAAATATTTGAAGTATCTAATCAATTAAATGGACAATAACAAATTATCCATTTATTTGACTCCGAAAAATGTTCTAAAAAGAATATTTATTTAAAAAATTGTTAGTTACAAAATATGCATATTTTAAAAATATTTTATTTTGAGTGAAGGTGCTGCATAAAAATATGTCGAACAAACTATAAGTACGTCAATAAAAAAACAAACATCATAGTTTTATTTATTTTATACACAGAGAAAACAATAGTAGTGAATAAATAAAATCCAAAGGAGGAAAATACA
This sequence comes from Druceiella hillmani, assembly GCA_039881145.1. NCBI lineage: Eukaryota > Metazoa > Arthropoda > Insecta > Lepidoptera > Hepialidae > Druceiella > Druceiella hillmani. The sequence goes on from JAYKKI010000009.1 coordinate 6,651,956, forward strand.
AAATGTAATTTAATTTTAATCAATCTAAAACCAGATTTATATAAGAATAGGAATTTATTTTATTATAAATTACAACTTATACTGATTTGTTTAATATCACCATCAGCAATGTTAGTATTACCGGCTTTAACATTACTTACTTCCAGAAGGTATTTCCTCTATATTCTGTTTAGCAGGTAATAATCATGATTCGACCCAAGTTATATTATCCGTAAGTCGTATAAGAAAATTATCATATTTATGCTGAGATAATACAATTTTTAGATGCACACTGCAATAGAGGCAAATGATTTTTTTCAAGTCAAAAAAGAGGATTATGACTTTGTAATTGCCAAGTGCGGCGTGAAAGACAAGATGGTTAAGGATAGTATCGCAAATATTCGAGACTGGTACAGGATGCAGCTCCATCTTCCCGAAGGCGCTATCTGTAAGATGACAGAATACTATGTCAATTGCCAAGACACTGTACTCAAAAGAATTAGGCTTAGAAAAAAAAATGATTTTGTGTTCTTGTTATATAATCAGCCCCCTTAACTGAATTTTCATACAATTGAAGCAAAATTAAATGAATTTTCATACAATTGAAGTAAATATTAATTTATGGGAATTATATCGCAAGTAACATTCTTTATTTTTAGTATACTACATAATAGAATAAATTTCGTAGATAATTAACAAAACTTTATAGTTTGATTAAAATACGTTTAATTTATTTATTTCTTTACTTACAAAATTTAATACATAGCGTTGACATATATAATAAAATTATTGTTGAAACTTCAATCTTTTATAAATTTTTAGAAAACCGGAATATTATTAGATAAATGGTATTGTGGTAGACTGCAAGAAATAAAATTAAAAATATCAAAGTATTATACATCCGTATGTATATATATGTTTATTATGTTGCAGCGGACCAGCGAATTTTTCGTTTGTTGCTTGGAACGAACTTCAGTCTCGAGAAAACAAAACAGAAAATCGACAACATATTAACCGTACCCAATGTGATGCCTGAGATCATGATAGACCGCGATCCTTGCTCGATAAGAATAAAAAATACCAGAGAATACATAGATTTGGCCATTATACCACAACGCTTGGACGACTTTACTCGGATTAATATATTAACGTAATGTTTTTTTGTAATATTGGCAACTTGCTATGGAACATTGTGTCAGAGATTATTTCATTAATTTTCAGAAGGTTTTTTACATTTACGCATTGGACCTATTTTGACCTATCTTCCTACCAAAGGTCACTTTTAAAGATATTTGCGTAGAGAAATGACGCTGTCGAAATAATTTTCATGTAGGAAATTAACCGATAATACTTCTTGGATAATCTTCGTCGCTAATTGAATTGGGGAAACTTGAGCAAAAGAAAGTCTCTGTCTTAAGTTTCAAAAAAAGGAATTGACTTTTAATTCAAAATCGACTACTGTCAATACCATACACACCTATCAACAGACAAGTACAGTATCGCATAGGCGCGAGAATGTTTGTGAAGGAGGGTGCAACAAAATAAAACTATCAGGACATTCGCTATAGTTCTAAGATATCGCATGCCGCTTTATTATTTATTACTTGTTTTTAATTTTAAGGTACACAAATAATGTATAAAAGGTACACAAATAATGTATAAAAGGTACACAAATAATGTATAAAAGGTACACAAATAATGTATAAAAGGTACACAAATAATGTATAAAAGTACAAATTGAAAAGAGAACAGATTATTTTAGTGATGCTATTTGGCCGAATTTATTTGCTAGGCTCCTTGGTCATTTGAGGCATTCCACTTTGAATATGTTAACAAACACAACGAGTTGTCTATATTCTCAACACTTGGAGTCTTTGGACTTTTTATAGTTTATATGATTAAATTCCCCTAGAAATGCTTATTAACAATTGTTCTGATATCTATTAAAGCTTATTAAAAAGAAGCTGCGGTCGTAGGTAAAATTATATAGAAAATTTGGGATCGTGACATATGAAATGAGTTACATGAATTTTTAAATAAATTTAAATCGGTTCAAACTTGCTTCTCTAATCTGAATAAAAAGGCGAGCTCGGAAAAACAATTTAGTTTGATATGTTTTTTTTTCAAAACGCTATTTCAAAGATAAAATTTAAAAAAATATTCGAGCAGTCTTTAAAGGGGATTAGTTGAAATAAAATTACAGGAAACATTCTCTGGATTAATGAATCTAAGTTTTATCGGTTTTGGTTTAAAATATTGATTTTTGATCTAAAAAAAAATGTTGCAGAAAATACGAGGTTGTTTCTTTATTCCTAGTGGTTTATAATGAAAACCTGAATAGTTTACTGAATAAAATCCCTGTCCTAATGAAAAAAACAAATGTGCAGAAATGTAAATAAACATATAAAGTAATTTTAAAACAAATATCTGTTTAGTACAATTGTTATCAGAGATTATAAGGAATGACTTGAAAGTCGAGAAGATAAAAAATTAAAGTGGAAACAAAAGTATTTTGCTTAAAGAAACCAGCAGAGTTTGAGCGGAATTTGAGCAGTGAGATTTGCGTGCATACATAGGTACAAATAATTATAAGTGCACTTTAAAATTAATTTTTAAAATTCTTGACATTGATAAATTTTACGGATTTTTTTAGAATTAATATTATCTATTTTTATAATTATGATTTTCTCCGTAGTATACTCATAACATATTTTAACATACAAAGGGTCGTATAGAATCAAAAACACCTATTTCCATATTGCGTTCTTTTTTGAGATAAAAGTGGTATCATATTATTCTTACAAATTGTAAAATATTCAAGTAATCGATTGGACCCAAAAAATAAAGATACTAAAACAGATTATTTTTAAAAATATGAGTAAGAATCAAACGTCCTGTCCCGAACAGTTGCAAACAAAAACAACTAAAATCTAGTTTGACTAATCAGAGTTCCATTTGCGTAAAATAAAAATGGCTGTCATCATATTGCAAAGACTAGCTTTGCTTAAAATCAACACTGAATTGTTTTTTTGCAGACTTGAGTATTAAAAGTTTGTTTATCAAAGAAAATAAACTTTAATGGAAGCGCCTGTAACTGAATTTACAGAAGGGCAAGCCAGGAAACTAAGGAATGTCTAGAGAAATTATAGGCAACTTTAAAAAAAACTTAATATGAGCCAGTTATGTACACGATGTGCTTATCTTTTACGATAATTTGTTGCAAAAACATGAGTATTTAATTAGTCATATTCGTAAGCAAAATAAGTTTTTGTCATACCATATTGGTAGTTTATATTTATAAAATATTATGCAAGCCGGAATAGCTAAAAATTTACACGTGATTATTTTATCAACAGTAGAGATATTTACAAAAATTAACAATTAAAAATGACTAATATTTCGGTCTCTAAACGTAAAAGGTGTTGAAAGGTGTTGTAAGTCAAATAAATATTATTATACTTTTTGTGAGTATTATGGATCGTGTTTTTCGTGCCATCTAAAGATTTATTTTAATAGTACACAAAAGGTTATGTACTAATAAAAGGAAAATGGTACCATTTTAGAAAAATGTACTAAAATGTACGCCAAACATAGAAGTTTCAACCTTTAATGTTTTATTTGAAGCTTTTAGTTTGATTTTAATTTGTTATCAATAAGTAAAAATATCACCAACATTAAGGTAATTTTTTTTCTCGTAGGTTGCTTAATATGAAAATGTAAAGATGCATTCACATAAAGTTAAAAAATATCTCTAAAAGCTTAACTTAAAATACAAATATAATAACTTCAAATAATTTCAAACATAATTCAAGAATAATCTCAAAGTTTAACTTAAAATTAACATAAAAGCATAAGGTTTCATATTTGTAAAGAAACGTATATTTTCTTTACAAATATGAAACCTTATACTTTTATGTCAATTTTAAGTTAAACTTTGAGATAATATGAAACAAACTATCCTACATATGCTTAAAAAATTAAACTTCTTGTCTCAACACTTTGCCCCAATTTGACATTTCAATTATCAAATTTTACACTTAGTATTTTACTAACAACTTAAGAAATTATCTTTTCTTTAATTTCACTATTATTGATGAAATAATCATATGTAAATATTTTGCTGTTTCACCCGCATAGTGGCTTACAAATGAAAATTTCTGCATCACGTTATTTAATTTTTTCTTCGCTACCATTCAAATAGCTGCTTTAATGCGCGTAATAAATATAAAAATATACAAACACCATGAAATATCACTGAAACGACTAGAAACTATTTATTTTAAATCATTTTTCCACAAGTACTCGTTGTAATGTTTATCGGAATAAGCTTCCTTTAACCGCGATAAAATTAAATTTAAAAAGAAATTAAAAGTTTTGAAATTGCTTAAATACCATAATTAATTTTATAGAAACCAAACCAAGAAAAATTAGGATGCAGTCATTAATAAACGCTTCACTGTAAAAGAAAATAAATCATGGCACTAAAGGTGTAAGAAAAAGAATAATATTTAAAAATAGTGTTTAATAATAATAATAATAAATATACTATTTAATAAAAATTCGGCGAGGTTATGTTATTGTTTGCCATAAATTATAACATAATAAAATATCATATAGAGTATGTGATACGATCATTGTTTAATACGGATTAGATGCTAAGCGAAAAAATAAAGATTACCTTAAAAAAAACAAATACACCCACAAAGGCAACCAATTCATTCCTTTATAAAATCATTGTAATATTTTGAAGCACATTATTGTTGAAATCCAACAGACCAGTATTGCAGAAGATTGACCTAGCGAACTAAAAATGTTTTACACATTTTTCGAGAGTCAAAAACCGACAGAAGTTCCAAACTTTTATTCTTTATTCTTCTCAAAATGCACTGAATTAAATGAAAAAATAAAAAGTAATTCGCAAAGATCGAGACTTTATAAGAAAAAACTATGCTTGCAGAATTCTCCTCAAATGTATTGAATCATTCAATGTGTCAAAAATTAAGAAAAGAAGATGAAGAAGCAAAAGGCCAGAAATAGAATAAAGATATTACTTTAAGTAGTTAATTTACGTTCTAAATATTTTTAGCAATTCGCGTTCATCTTTATTTGATATAGTATATTACTAGTAACGTAACAACAGTATCTATATCCAATTCAGTCTTAATCAAAGACAACTAAATTGATAACAATCACAGCAAAATAAATTTTCAATTATTACAAAAAACAATCCGTTGCAGTCTTGTCTATCTATATAGTGTTGCCACTACTGTTAAAATATTAATCTCAAAACATTTTTTCACGATATTTGTAAAAGAGGAAAATTATTTTGCCTTTATGTCGATAAAATATTCGATCGGTTATAGCTACCTCTGATTACATAAGCCTCATTTGGTTTATGTTTACAATTTCAGTCCTATAATTGTGTAATTTATTATAGCAACTATAGAATAAATTGCACTATGCAACTAAAAAGAATTATAGTCTAAAATAGTGCATTAATTTCCATCTAATTTCAGACCAAAAGGTGTGGATTTCTCAAAGTACGTCTTCTTTGACTGCTTTAAATTCTGTGCCATGGCGCACGATTATATTACCTGTTTTGATTTGTGCCTAGGCGATCATTACATTGTCGATTGGAAAGGAACTAAACTCAGTCATATCATGGGGGTGGCACCAACAGCAATAAATAAATTTATGTTCCTTATGCATGTAAGTTCTACCTTTAATAGTTTTTTTCACATTTAATTAAATGTTGCAGAAATATATCTATTACAGAGAACTCAACTTTAGAATTTTTTGTTGAATTTACTACGTCCTCACCGATCAAGGTTCCCAAATATAAAATGCAAGGTGAGAGTGAAATTTGAAAGACGTATTCTGTAGCTGATCAAATAAATATACGTAAGAGTGGGTGATGAATTTGTATTGCGACATTTGTATATTTTAGACGCGTTATGAGATATATAATATTTATAGATCTAGGTAATCATACATGTTAACTGACCTGATGTGTTTCAATATTTTTATCCAACGTGGCAACAATGATTGCAAAATAAATATTATATCAATATAGTGAACCTGCTTTCTCAGTTGCACTTATTGACTTCTTTTTTCTTATCAATTATTTTCCTTTTCCAGGAATGCTACGGCACAAAAGTTAAGAGCGTTCATTATGTGAATGTTCCATCGTTCGCAGAAATAGCAGTAAAAATTTTTAAGGCAGGGTTCAGTGAAAAAATTGGTAACAGAGTACATTTGCATAGAGATTATGAGGGTCTCTCCAATTTTTTTCCCAAAAGCCACCTTCCGTTTGATTTAGGAGGAGAGAATAAATCCACGCAAACTTTGGCTGGTTTGTTTATTTTGATTTAGTATTTATGTACAATTATATAAAAAACATTTGTTGTATATCATGATTAAAAAAGTATTAGAAACTTCAAAATTATTTACTAATATATTTATGATTTTTCTCATTAAATCTTTACAACAATCCAATAGTCATTATCGTCGAAAAATAAGTGTTATTGTGGAGAGTTATGAAAAAAATATGAAAATTTATTATTTTTTAATTTAACAGAGTAGGGATATCTCTCTCTCTGTCTCTCTCTCTCTCTCTTATGCATTCTTCCGGAATATGTGGACACCATTAAATATGACAAAAGAATGGAATATTGTCATTTTTGTCTGAAAGAATTGGAATTATGATTTATCAAATAGAATAAATATTAGTCGAATATGAAATTGTTATTTTCAGAATAAATGTTTATGAAAGGAAAAAGAAAATGAGTCGATTTTTGATGGTGGGAATGGGAGTAAAAAACGTGTTTGATATAACGTTATCATTGATATTTTGTAATTCATAAGATAATAACTCAAATAAGGTATTAATAATATTCGATATTTTCGACAAAACCAAAAATACTGAAACAGAATGGAAAGTGCCCATGCAATAAAAAAATATAGATATGTCTACAATTTTTTCAGCCAAATTTGTTTTGCATTGGATCAGCCTGATTATACTTATCATAAAATTTTCCGTACTTTTTGATGCGTCACATTCCTGTTTTAAGTCTACTAATGGATAGTTTTTACGCTTTGTCTATGAAATACAGCTGGCTTCTTTTGCTGTGCTTGAATCATTATGATGTTTTAATACAAAATCATGTTAAGACAAATTACTGTTTTCTCACGAAATTACCGGTAATTTAAATTAGCCGTGATAAAAAGTATTTTCTCTACAATTCACGAGAATAATAGGTTATCATAATATTAAAAATTAATATTTAGAACTCAATAGATCAAAGGCCCAATTTTCGAATAGAATACCTTTATGAAATATGAACAATTCTGCATTTAAAAATGTTTTATTTGCCCTAAATGCAAACTTTCAATGTATAACTTAAACCAGTCAATGAACAAATTTTTTCCGCGATCACTCTCTATAATATATATAATATTTAGGAATTTGCAGATGAGTTAGTCGTACAGATGGTTAAACGTCGCGAGTGGTACTTGCAGCATGACCAGTGTAAAGTGGATGAAAGCAAAAGAGTTGGTACCGGCAACGCCATGTCAAAAGAACTCCAGGGAATGGACGGGTCATTCCGAACCATTGATATAGACTAATAACTCTGAATAAATTTATAACTGAAAGTTAAAATAAATTTGTAAGTGACATTTATTTTGTTTTATTTTTATAATAAAATAAATTCCGATTAAGTTTAACTGGGTTTTAATATCCAGTTTAAGTATCACGTTACATTACACAATTTCATTATATTATACAACAATTCCTGAAATAGCGGGAATCTACTTTGTAACTTTTTGCTATTTAATGAATGTATTTTTATAAAATATCCTCGAAGGAAACATCTCGAAAGTATATGTCTCCTATCTTTCTCTGAATTGTAAAAAATAAAGAAAAAGATCAGGATATTTAAAATTAAGTTTTAGGTCTTGTTACGTTCCTTTACACTTTTTTTAATGTTCTTAATAAAAACTTTACATTTACATTGAATTAAAATATTAGAGAAATATATTTTTTAACATTTTCAGCAATATATTTACAACGATTTTGCACAAATTTCTAGAATAAATTAATAAATAGATGCCGCACATAAAATTCGCAGTTAAAAAAAATTAAGTACTTCGTTTGCTTCCTTTGTGATTTCTGAAGAGTGTTAAACTACTGATGCATTTAAGGGTTAATACATTTTATAACTATTCAAAGTTTGAACCCCAAAACGATTTCTGAACAAAGTGGCTGTAGCGGACAGACAGACGTGTGACTCATCTTGTAAGGATGTCTCTTTTATTTTTTTTTCTCAGAAAAGGAATCCTAAAAATTTACAAATAATATAATGATAGTTATTGTCAGAAATATTGATACATATAATTTTTCATAGATTAATTTACTTAAGTTATTTGTTATAATCTAGTTACTGCTTTTACGTCTACATATTCTTATGTAATATGCCCTCTTTTCCGATGTGAGTTATGTTTAAAATTTATTATGTAGTATTATTTTTTTCGTGTATATTTATATGGACACTTTAAAGATTATCCGCATGGAAGATAGCAGTCTTAAAAATATAAAGAATAATGCAAACGATTGTCAAGCATACTTCGTTTCACGGCTTCATCTTTTTTAATTTGTTAGTAATGAAAGGAAAAAATTTATTTCCAACGAAATATTTAACGAATTCAATTATCAAAACAATCTAATATTTATTAATAATTATAAAACCATAAATATAATACATACACATAATAATTATAAACCAAAAATATATGCTGGGAAAGATTCTATTTCATTTTATTTATTATATATTTATTTTGTAATTGTTTTTCGTAGAGTGGAGAAAATGTTAATAAAATAAATATAAAGCAGAAATATTATTTCACAATAAGAATGTTTTGGATTAGAATGTCAAATTACCATACCTTATTTTTAGTTAGTTGATTGCAATGCAATATATATATATATATATATATATATATATATATAAATATATAAATTCCATTCAGCCGTTGTCGGCTAATATGCGAAGAAAAAACAAACTCACAAGCAAACAATCCAAAAACAATATTTTGGTTTCCATTATTTAATAATATACTTTTTATTTAATGGTGTCGATGTGCAGATAACCCAAACCTCGATTTTTTTATTATCCTTTATAATCTGCATCATATGGGCCTACCTTACGTTTAAAATAGATGGTGAAGAACGGAACGTGGTGTTTCAATACGTCTTTAAATTGTTTGCAGTTATATTGGATCATTTTCAATATTAGTCAGTATTTCACTCTTTCATGCCATGCAAAATTTCTAAGTCAATCCTCGCTATTATCCATTATAATTACGATAAATATATTCTAATAAAGACACGATGGTTAAAATGTTTTTGCGTTATTCCTCCTCTGTGTTGGTTGGCATTACAACCCTATACAATACTATATGAATAATGCGTCGCAGTGCACTGAGAGTAACTTCTTTGAGGTTTTCACTTATGGCTCGAATGGCGCCAAATTGTTTTGCAAAAATCCATATAATAACTCAAGACGTTATTTCCGATACACTAAGAGATTCGTGTTGAGCCTTTCTCAGACGCAAAAACAATTTTAGTAATCAAAGACAAAAATATAGTAACACGTAGGTCCTAAGTAAAGCGACAGGCAAACAAGTGAATTAAAGGAATGAACTAAAGAAAAATTAAGTCAAGTCTTTCTATACTCTCCCACTTTACCTCAAAAGTGTTTCTCTCTTTAACAGAATTAAGTTAAAACCGTTATTATAAAACTTTATTTTTACCGCTATTATTTTCTGTTTACGTACCGGTATATAAAAACAAGTATATTGTTATTATCTGAGAAACAGAGTGTTCTAATATCTGTGTTAAAAGTTTTCTAAGTTCTTCGAAAACACGAAATCAAATTTCTAATAAGAGATGTGTAAATTTTAAGTAGATACTTACAAATTTCTCATATTATTTTCCTGATTAAAATCTTTGATATTTCCTCTCAATCGGACCACAATAAATAAATAAATAGGAAAAAAGGAAATATAATTATTATTTCAGTTTTCAATGATTTTGCACAAGATTGAAATTTTCGAAATGTTCTCATGCAGATTTCTCAAATACTTTTTCGCATATAAACCTTGGTCGTTTTTGAATTAATTAGCATGGTATGTTTATTTGATATTTTTGACACAATGGGTCTCGGAATTTTCAACACAATTTTTATGAATTCCACATCCTGCAAGAAAATATTAAAATTTCAGAATTTTTTCATAGTTTTGGAATAAAATAAGAAGTAATTTTACAGTTTTAATTAGCTAGGTTTTCATTCATATTCAAATTCAAATTATTCAAAATATTAAAATTTCATAGGTATTCGTTGCATAATTATGATGCAGGTTCAATTAATGTTATTCAAGGTAGCAATAAATCAGATATTTGGAAAATAAAAAATAACTTCTAAACTATGCATTTCTTTTAAACCTGCTTTAATTTAGATTGATTATATAGAAAATTTCTTACCCACCTCTGTTGGACAACCTACATACACAGACGCTAAAACTACCACAGTAAATAAATTACATGTATTGACAAAAGAGATTAAAATATATCAAAAGAAAATAAAAGAATTAAATTTCAAACAAATTTAATGTACGGAGGATAACCAACAACCACGTCTACTCTCCTGCGTCTGCCCATATTCGGTTGCTTAGACCTACCATACAAATTCGGACTTCATCTTTGGCCACACTCCATTTTTAGAGTTGAAACTCCATCAATTTCCGAGTTAAAACTTTATAGTGTTTCTTTTAAGTAAACATATCGGACTAAAATAAAAATAAATATTTTATTAATTCGTACAAATTTTAAAAATTTCATATCAATTTGGTTAATAGTTTTTACGCACTAGCAATATTGATGAAAAAATGGTCATGCATTCTCTTATAAATCTTTTGTCCCCCAATTATTTTTAAAAAATATTTTCAATATACGTACAGGAAAAAATTATAGTTTTATTACACGTATAGGTTACATAACCCATTGTATAAAGTAATAAGTCAGGTAAAATATAATGCAAAACTTTTGCAAAAACATTCCATTCTGAGGTAAAATTCTGCTTTATGTAATGTGTGCATTTGATCTTTATTTTTTACATATGAGAAAGATACTATCTTAAAATTGAAAAATATATTGGCATTTTTCCTCTGATCAAATGGAAATTTTATTTTCAAATTTATATTTTACACTTATTTTAAAACCGTTACTGCCAAAAGAAACAATAGAAATTTTTATTTATGAATTATTTTTCGGTGGACTTTTATGATTTTATTTTGTAAATGCCCATGAACTGAAGTTATTACTGAGAATCACTACAAAAATCGTAATATGTTTAAGTCTTTTTTACATGAGTGCAAGTAAGTAAATATCTTTACAATTACAAAAGATATTACCAGAAAATATTTAGCAATTCTTTGCGTTTAATACATTTCTACCTTATTGCAAATTCTGAAACAATTTGTCTAACTATTTTGATTTGTACTGATAACAAACATCCACGTGTATATTTTGTGTATGTATGTTTTAGCATATTTTAAAATTAAAAACATCAACATTTTAAAACAAATATTTAATACATATATTGTACAATCTTCTAAAGCGAACACGTCATACATTTTAGTGAATATTTTCTTGAAATCGGTTGAGCTCCTCTTCAATTATATGATTCCCCTATAATGTTTCGCATACATAAGTATTTAGTTTAAGATTAAATTTTATTTTATGAACCAAAATCCTTCGTAATAAAGATTTTGTTTAGAGGCATGTATTCGTTTATAAGAGATATATAACATTATAAATAGTTTTGGGGTAGATTTTATTAATATATATATATATATATATATATATATATATATATATATATATATATATATAAATACATATATATAGCTATATATACATACATATATATATATATCCACTAACACATTAAACGTTTTCTATGAGGATAATTTTGTTGGGTTATTGGAAGAAATAGTGCATGTTACATTTATACCGTTACTACTATTTATAAGATTGAGTGATAAGTAAGTAGGAAACTTAATTATAAGACGAAATTGTTTCTTTTAGGAAAATTTTGGTAGTGTCCAAAAAGGTTAATTCTAGACAAATTAATTATATTTTGCAGAATATTTATATTCGTGACTTGTTAACTTATGCGATGACCTTTTATTAAATAGCTTAACTTCACAATTTGACTCTAGTAATTAATACTGTTTGTCTTTAAAAATGGCATATCCACAAATGGTATTTATTGGTTTCGAAGGCAATATAGGTAATTTTTGGCTAATTCAAGTGTTTTTCTCTTAGATTTGACCCTATAATCTTTCGCATGCCTAAGTATTTTGTTTAAGATTATATTTTATTTTATGAACCAAAATTCTGCATATTAAAGATATTATTTAGGAGCATGTATTCGTTTGTAATAGATATATAGCATTATAAATAGTTTTGGGGTGAACTTTACTAAACATGGTTCAAGTAATATTCCTAATGATTTTTAAAATACAAATTAAATTCTGACGTTCCATAACGGGCAAAATTAATAAACCGTTCCACTGCTTTCCAATTCTAAAGAAGTTACTTCAGCTGTTTGCATCTCTAACTTGCGTTTGTTACTGATTGTATATACTTGTTAGCGCACAAATTTTGTTTTGAAATCTGTGCTTTAATATAAATTTATTTCTAGGACACTCTGTAAATAAATAATTTACTCCTAAATAATATTTCAAATATCGTGCGTAATAAACAATTATATTAAATTAAAAGTTCGCGTCCGTAGTAAAATGTATAGCTATAAGCTGGCACTGCAGATTTTCAGGTTAGCATATTTAGCTTTATGCTGACGCAGCAACTTTGTTACAGTTAACATAGAAACGCAATTCCTACGTCCGCATATGAGAAATTATCTGAGGCCTGACTTTTAACACTCATAGGAAAGGTTTGATAAAAAAAATTATTCCCACATTTTTCACTTACCTACAACAAAAACCTTATAATATAAGTAAAATATAAAAGCATTGCCCCAATGTTTATACTTGTAAAATTATTTACTTGGATTTCCTTTCTGTTATTTTCTACTTTTAAGGCATTTGCGATGTATTCAAGATAGTTTAGCTAGATCCATTGAAGACTAATTAATTTAATTGTCCTTAGCTGCATTTTTTCTAGTTGGTAATTGTTTATTGATAAATCATTTGCTCGGTCCTGTAACCTGTCGTTTAGGTTCACATGTGTTGCCGTAAAATTTTTAAATTTTCTTCATTTGTTTTTTTTGTATTATTTTCGACTTGGCGTAGATACGCGAGTTATTCTGAACATATTTGTCGATGGTGATTCTAATCTCTTCTTGCCATCTCAACTCTTGATATCTCCAAGCAGAAAAAGAAAAAGAGGAGGTCCAGTGCCAAGTTATGGCTTTTAAACACGATATTATAGACTATTAGGATTACAAAGTAATGTCAGATTTACTGTAGTGTTCACACTCTCTTCTAATTAGAATCCTCCGGACAGTGGCAGATTATCGGTATATACACTCAACATATTAATCCAAGTGGTCTTTTCTTATTATTACGATATAGCAACCTCTACCCTAAATTTCGTCTCAATTTACATCTTACCTGCCATACTGAATTTGATATTTTATGTGACATATTGACGGAAATTCATAATTTTGAAAATGACATTACAGACTTAATATAAAATATTAATATAAAATGTAATATAAATGGTATTAACAGTTCAGAAGTTGATAGTCGACAATTGACAATAAAAAAACCAAATTGACAATAAAAAAGACAATATTGAACAAAACATCCGATCGAATCAGTATCTACTTTCTATAAGATTCATATCTAAAATATTGCTTACAATGGTCTATATTAAATCTGAGTTATTTGTAGCCATGGTATCAAGGGTTTTATCATACTCTTATTTTCTACAAATATCGTACATATTGATTAATTTCATTAGTTATTTCTTTCGCATTGTTCCAAAAGTTGATTTCCGTGAATGTTTCTTCCTTTGAGCCATATTTTTCCTCCATATGTTTTTAAGAATAATTGACGACGACATTCAAAACTGAACTAAACCTGTAGCAACATTTTAGACATGAATCATATAGAAAGTAGATCCTATGTAACTGCAGTTGATGTATCCTACAAGTTAGTCCATTCATTTTAAATGTTTAAATGAAGCGTGCCAGGAGTAATCAAAACACTAAATAAATATTTTTTAATGTTTCGTACATTGTATATCTATAAATTATTTTCGATTTAGGCAAGGAATTTAATATAGGTTTAATAAAAAAAAAAGTAATGACAGTTATGTTGAAACCCAGGTAACTACCCCATGTAATTTTATTTTTTACAGCGACACTAGAGCAATATTTTAAATACATATTGTACAGTAGGTCCACTACCATCCTCTGAAATTACAATAGTTGCGAATTATTTTATGAATGCATTTTTTGGAATCAGAAATTATCATTATTTTAATGTCGTTCTCAATATTTCTTTCATGTTATTTTTATATTTATTTCCTTAGTTTAATGGTTTCGGCCACAGTATTGAATTCCGGAATTCTGAAGCACTGAGTCTACGTTTCACGTAAGCAAATATGTTTTGCAACTACATATCATGTCCTGTAATGATATTATATAAGTATAGCGACTGTCGTAAGTACAAAAAGATTCGTAAAGTCCGTACTTTGGACCATAAGCAAATTAAGAATTTAATTATTTAAAATTTGTTATTTATTTAAAAAATTTATATATATAATAAATTTATATATATATAGTTATTTAAAAAAATTAATTTTTCGCAAATTTTCGTTGACTTTTTAAAAAAAAACCCTTATTTCAACAGTTATTTTTAGCACAGAGTTATCAAGAATTACTTTAACTCTATTGTCATTGGGTCTACTCAAAATAAAGGATCTCTTTTCTAAGAAATTTTAACTTATCTAACTGGACTTTTACATTAGTTGATCATATGATTCATTACGCCTGTACAAATTTTTGCTAAATTACTCAAAAATATAATAATGACATTTAAATGCACCAGGCTTTGAATGTTGCCGGTGCAGTTTTGAGGCCGAATTGCATTTACTTAAATTGGAGAGGCCCAAAATTAATATTTAAATTTGTCTTTTTCCGTTCACCTTCTGCGATTTCCCTTCGCTATCGCCGCTTGTTAATTAAAGAGTTGTTACTTTCATCATATTATGTCTTTTGACTAAAATGGGCTAATTATCTAAATACACATTTGTTCGTCGAAAGCATTTTTAACTACTGATTTAGCATACCTCTTATTACATGTAACTAAATAATAGTTACCGGGCTTGAGGACAACCGAAAATTTTATTCGGTTTCAGTGCTAGGCTGAAAAATAATCTCGCTAACGTCACTTATCGAAGTCTTTTATAGTAGCGGAATAATTTTGTATTTAGTATTATCTCGCTATTTTCCACATTTTAATGCATAAATGATCAGATAAATTGCTTCCTATAAGTATCAGCTATCTACGTCATATACAAGAAACATATACATTCGGTGATAGCGAAATATTTTGAAAAGTAGCATTTTTACAACTAATTTATGCGGGCTACTGAGATCTGTACGGATGGCTTGAAATTATTCATAAAATAAATTCGAAAAACTAGTCATTAACCTTAGTCGGGGTTTATAAATGAGCGGCACTTCTCTTATCTTTTATGACCTTAGAGTTTTATTTCTGATGGCAGATTTATCAGTTTTATCACCCTGACTTTGTAATTACAAGATGATGAATATTTTTTAATGGTTTATCCTGACCATTTTTATTGGACTTTTTAGTTTATTTCTATTTGATTTTTGTTTGATTGGCAACATTTGTTTGGTGAAGCAGTACGTATAACTACGCCCGTATTGGATTTTTATTGTTATAATATAACAGGTGAACATTGCCTGCGTTGGCCTAAATAGGTTATAAAGGTTTTGATGACTCCTAAAACTATTTATCTAAATATGTAATTCGATTAAAGAAATATTTTTTATATAAACGAATGGTGAAATTTATTTTTAGCAACAGAAACTGTTCTTAGACTTATTTCTGTGCCGACTAATATGCAAAACAATCTTTGCTGCGCGGATCATCAAAAGATTTGTTTGGCAGGTATTATTGCCTCATCTT
Organism: Druceiella hillmani; assembly: GCA_039881145.1. Lineage (NCBI taxonomy): Eukaryota > Metazoa > Arthropoda > Insecta > Lepidoptera > Hepialidae > Druceiella > Druceiella hillmani. The sequence continues at coordinate 6,668,180 of JAYKKI010000009.1, forward strand.
TATCCGATAATTTCCTTGGTTTTCATTGTATTATATAATGTTAATATTGTAATTAATTACCTTGAACAAAAAGGAAAAGTACTGATACGTAAATAATTTCACATGGTTCATTAAAATGTACAAATGTTGAAATTTATTTCACCTAAAATATTTGTATCTAAATCATTAAAAATAATTTTTAAATATTACATCGTTGCGTCACTAATCATCTAGTCTAAACAGGCATGTGAAAATATTGAAAATAAAGATCAAAAGCATTATGTATTATATAACTTATTATATTATATAGTCATATAACCTATACATATAGCAAAACTATAATTATTTCTTATCTCTATTTTGAAACAAATATTTAGCAGGATAAATGATAAGTAACAAAACGCTTAACATATAAATTACCAACCAAATTGAAATGAAGTTTTAAACAAGTTATATGATTTATTAATTGTGAATTTATATCAATTATTATTTAATAGTGAAATTATATAAATTAAAGTAATGAGATTTGTTTTTATTTTATGGCAATCTTATAACTAAATGAGAAGTTAAGTTCACGAGTATTCTTAGAAATGAATTTACCTAACTTTACTACAATAATAGCAAAAAGTACCTCAACACTCACTATGCGTATTTTAAATCGCGTTATAAAGTTTTCAACTCGAAAAATTGACGGAGTTCTAACTCGTAAAAAGGAGCGTGTCCAGAGTGCGAATTACTGCTGGAGAGCTAAGTACTGGATTAAGCACCTGAATATGGGCAGATGTAGGAGGGTAAATGTCGTTATTGGTCATCTTCCACACGTAAACTTATTCGACAGTATGTGTATCTGATATAAATATACTTTATTTGCTCATTTTGTTTAAAATTAAATTTTGATGTTAATGCATGTAATTTATTAACTACGGTAGTTTTAGTGCATATACGTACAGGATATCTGTATATGTAAGTGACCCGACTAAAATTTGTGGGTAGAGAATATCCCTAAAAAATATAAATAATCAATTTAATGTAAAACAGAATTAACAGAAGTACAAAGTTAAGAAGCTATTTATTATTTTCAAAATATCTAATTTTTTCCAATCTCCTTTGACATTAATCGATCCTGTATCAAAATTATGCAACTAATTACTGATCTCTGGTCGGAAAACTATTAAAAGTGAGCTGAAAATCATTGAAAAATCAAATAATAATTTTATTTCCTTATTTTTCTGTTTGTCGTTTTAATGGAAACTTGACTTGGTATTTCTTGGATTAAAACGCTATTGTTCGCAGCTAATAACGATATACCTGTTTCGATATACCGGGTAAGTGAGGCAAAAAGCAAAAGCAGTAATAAGAAACGTAGTATAATAAAAGTTTGTTTACAATGGAGAGAGTAATAGTTGTTTGAAGTGGTGAAAGATCTGTTTTAATTTTTCTTTAGTTCATTTCTTCAATTTACTTGTGTGCCTTTCACTCTTACTATCTTAATTTATTACCATAGCTTGTTACTATAGAATTTACATGTTATTTTGTTTTTGAATTTAGTTACTTGACTCGTTTTTTGCTTGTGAATAAGGCAGAAAAGCAGTATTTTAGAACATCGGAAATAGCGACTAGGATTATTATTTGGCGCCTTGACGAACCATGAAAGAAATTCTCAATAATACTGATTCGCTAAGTTAGTACACTATGACGCATTTTCAATATGGTTTGCACGGGGCTTGTAATCCGAAAGTTGCCAGGTTCCGCAGTGACAACGATAACCAAAACTTCATGACCATTGTATCTTTATCACACTATATTTATTGTATTTAGAATGCAGAATAGCGAGGATTGACTTAAAAATTCAACATAGCACGAAAGAGAGAAGTGCTGACTAATATTTAAAATGAGCAATATAATATAAAGACGTATAGACACACCATCTTCTATTGTTCATCATATATTACAAACGTAAGGTAGCTTCAAATGATATAGATTACAGATATGTACAGGATAACAACTTCGAGAATTGGCTTATTTGTACATCGATGGAATTTACAAAAAAAAATATCAGAGAATATAAACACAAACAATACAAAATATTGGTTTTGTATTAATTATTTCTGAGTCTGTTCTTTGTTTGCATATTACGCAACAACAGTTGAAGAGATTACAGTGTACTTTTATCGGGTGAATTCTGTTAGATCTGGGATAACATACTATATATTTCTGGGCAATCAACTAACTAAAACCAAGTTATGGTAATTTGAGATTTCTTATTTTTAAATAAAATAATATGTTTTATAACGACCTCAAAACAACGTTCTTTCTTTAACTTTTTCTCCTCCCTCGACAAATAATTTGAAAAGAAATTTATTATGAATAAAATATAAATTTATATCATTCCAAGCATACATTTTTAATTAATTTCGACATTAAATTGCTTTACAATTATTAAATATAGAAAATAACTGTTTCAAAAATTAGATTTTTTATATATTTTGTTCACAACCTTCTGTTGTGTGAATTTTTTCCTCTTATTACAAACAAACGAAAAAAATAGGTCGAATATTGAAACGAAATGTGCTTTTCACACGTTCGCATTTTTCTTTTATTGTTACGGTTATTCTCTACCATACGGATAACATTTAAAGTATTTGCATAAATTAATATGAAAAGAATAATAAAACAAAATAAATTTTAAGCGTAACTCACAACAGAAAAGGGAGCATATTATATAAGGACATGCAGACGTAAAAACCATAACTACATTATAATGAATAACCTTCACATTAACTAAATTGATCTATGAAAAACACATGATATGTTACGTGCCTGTTTGTCCATCACAGCCAATTCGTTGAGAAAATATTTGCGATACAAACTTTGCATTGTTATGAAGTATATAAACCCTTAAATTCATCAGTAGTTTAACACTGTAGAAATTATAAAGTAGTAAATTAAGTATTTAATTTTTTTTATTGCGTGTATCATATGCGGCATCTACTTATTACTATTTTTTTTTGGGTATTCCAGCAAGATCGCTGTAAATATATTATTGAGAATGTCAAAAAAACACACTTAGGTAATATCTCAATATAAATATAAGCTCTTTATTAAAAAGTGTTAAAAATATTCTTAAAGTAACGATTTAAGATCTAAAATTTAATTTTAAAAGTGACGACGTTTTCTTATCATTTTTTTAATTCAAAGAAAGGTAAGAGCATGTGTAATATTAAAAAGATAAAATTATTACATTTACCTTCGAGATAATACCTACAAGAATATTTTATAAAAAATTAATTCATTAAATCGAAAAAAAATTCAAAGTAGAATCTACGCCAGTGCTGGAATTATTGTACAATGTAAAGAATTTATATAATGAAACCGTTTTATTTAATTTGAATATTAAGGCCAAGTTAAACTTAAATAGAACTGGTTAAGCCTCTTATAATATAAACAAAAATAAAATGGATCATCACAGCCCAAGTTTTTTTAAATATTAGCCGCAAAATAGTGATATTAACGTAAACGAGTTCATAAAGAGCTTTGTTAAAAGAGTATAATTAATGAAAAAGTTAGAGCTTTGTAATTAGAATATAGCTGTACTAACTTCGAACTTAGCCACTTTCTCAAGAATTCTAACTATGATAACATGTTTATGAATATCTAGCAAAAGCTATTCAAATATTGAATAAATTTAACGTGGTCAATTGGAATATTTTCGAAGCATTTTTTTTATTTTTTCTCTTTCTATTATAAAAATTCTATAAAAAAAAACCAAGTAAATATCAGTTATAAATTTACTTTAACTTTCAGTTAAAATTTGTTTATAATTATTAGTCTATATCAATGGTACGGAATGAGCCCTCCATTTCCAGGAGCTCTCTTGATATGGCGTTACCGGCACCGACCCTTTTGCTTTCATCCGTTTTATACTGGTCATTCTCTAAGTACCACTCACGACGTTTAACCATCTGTGTAACTAACTCATCTGCAAAGTGTTAAATGTTATATAAGAAAGCGCTCGTAGAATAAAGTTATTCATTAACTGATATAAATGTACAATGAAAGTTTACATTTCCTACAAATAAAACATATTTAAATGCAGACTTCTCCACATTTCATAAAAGTATCCTATTCTGAAAATTAACCAACAATCTGTGGAATTATAAGTACTCATTTTTAATATTGTGATAACCTATTATTCTTGTGAATTACAGACAAAGTACTTTTTGTCAAGGCTAATTGTAATTACCGATAATTTCCTAAAAACACAGTGATTTACCTTAACGTGATTAGTATAAAAACAAATTTGGCTGAAAAAAATTATAAGCATGTATATTTTTTTTGCATGGGGCATTTTTCGTTCCGTTTAAGAATTTCTGCTTCAGTGTTTTTAGTTTCGCCGTAGAATTGACTATTATTATTATATCCTTTTTTATGAATTACACGATATCAACGATTACGAGATATAAAAACCCTGTTTTATCTCCAATGACACGATTAAGAATTGAATCATTTTCTTTTTCCTTTCATAAACATTTCTAGTGTAAAAAATTGGGTATGGCTGTGTCATGGACACGGCAGTGTGTTGTACATGAATACGTCAATGTGACGCATAATTTCAACCGCCCCAGCTGCAGATGTACTGGCACCGTCGTTGATCCGCTCGGCCGCATTCATTCTTTTACGTTCCCGGCACTGCTTGACTCTGTGTGTGTGTGTGACTGTGGTGTTTTATTATTACCATTTTATTGTTTTTGAGAAGCCCTTTCCAGCCGTATACGATCTCTATATTTGGTTTTGACTTTTCGACGCGTATAGGCCGACATTATATATTTTTGATAATATTTTTTTTATTCTAACACCTTATTATATTCACTGTCACTACTTTAAACTAATGTTTTATTTACAATAGATAGATTTTGACGACAGCTGATGCTTTTCCGAATCAAAATTATACTAATTGCAAATCTCGATACGCAGCAAAATAAACTCAAAATGGCGGCGCTTCCCCCTCCATCGCGCGCAATGGGTCAATATTCTCGCTTAAATTATGAATTATTTGATCCTTTAGCTATTCAGTGGTATAATTTAATTTTTGATGTAGAGAATAGATTCGAAACTGCAACGCCAAACTCTATCCCCCGATTTTGTTATAATTAGATTTTTTGAATTGCCCCCATATGGTAGCAAATTTAAAGACATGTTCACGTCAAAAAAAATTGCACATTCAATTAATATTTCTTCTATTTTATAATTTGTAATTCCAATTATTCAGACAAGTATGGCATTATCCCATTCTTATGTCATATTTAATGATGTCCATATATTCTGGAAAAAAGTGTGTGAAAGAGTGAGAGTGAGTGAGATCCCTACTCTATGAGATTCAGAAATTAACAAATTTTCGTATTTTTTCCATAACTGTCCTCAATAATAAATATATTTTCACGTTTATTACTATTGGATTTCTTAAAAAATTCTTATGAGAAAAATTATAAATAAATTCGTAATTAAGTTTGAAGTTTTTGATAAATTTGTAAACATGCTATACAATAAATGTTTTTATAAAATTGCATATAATATTAAATTAAAAATAAACAAACCCGTCAAAGTTTTTATGGATTTATTCTCTCCTCCAAAATCAACCGGAAGGTGGCTTTTAGGAAAAAACTTACAGAGATCTTCATAGTCTCTATGCAAATGCAATCTGTTAGCAATTTTTTCACTGAACCCTGCTTTAAAAAGTTTTACTATTACTTCTGCGTACAATGGAACATTCACGTAATGAATGCTCTTAACTTTTGTGCCGTAGCATTCCTGGAAAAGTAAAATAATTGTAAGAAAATGAAAATCACTAAGAGCGACTGAGAAATTAGTCTAAAAACTTTCATAGAATATTTATTTCACAATCATTAATAGCACAGTGGAAAGAAAACATAGAAAGTCGTTAAAATAATCTTCCGGAAAAGAAAAAATGAAGGCCAATTAAAATTTATGCCAGACTGACTAGAGCTAGAAATATTATTTATCTCATATTGCATCTAAAATGTAAATATTTCATAATACAAAATTATTACACACACACTTGCGGATTTTCAGTTTTAATAAAAAATATGACAATTAACTGTGTTGGCAAAGGCAAATCAAACACTGGACAATTTATGATATATTTTATAATTATAATATCCGCTCATTAAAAAATTTAATTTGTTTTGTTAACTTCAAAAATAAAGGCAGTAATTTGATAAAATTATTCAATGCCAAAATTTAGATCGATACGATTAATTAAACGGCCAAAATGTTATAAGAAATTTCAATATTTTTTTTTAAATTACCGTATAAAAATAATTATCAAGTAAAATTTCAGTACATTATGAAAATTAACGATATTTTTGTAAATTTTCTCAAATTATTGAAAGAAAATTCGATAAACGATTAAAAACTAATATTTAGACTATACTACGATTAGCCTTAGCACTTCTAAAATCTACTTTAATTAGTCTTCAAAGTGTGTAACATTCCAAGTTTTATTGACGGTTTGAACAATATTATAGGTATTGTTATTAATCCTTTGGATACCAACGAACGCAATTCAATACCTTCACGTAATGCAAACAATACTTGAAACACTATTACGTTTCCCTCAAACTGATTGCAGTAAACTATAAAAACATACTTTTTTTAAACAACATATATAATTATAAATACTGGCATATCTTTCTATTCGGCTAAGTATACTATAGATAAGTGCCCACATTAAACCAATATATATGCCTTTGCAAAATAATTTTAAATATGTATAAATTTACACATACGTAACTTCTGTTTTATTCAAAACTAACTTTTATACAATTGTAATTTTTCCTCAGTCACTATCGAAATTAATTAGATATATATGATATATCCTGATATTTTTAAATAAATTTCATTGTTGTACACAATTTTTTTTAATGTAATTTCGACATAGTTTTAATAGTTCAAAAACTTGACTCAAGAAATCCATACACCCAGCGCATTTAGGAAATTTAATCATTATTTTGCACACATTTGAAAATACACTGCATGAAAAAATATTGCACGTCCATCTGAACATTAAAAGTTTTGCAATGGTTAAAGTAAAGTATCAAGCATATAAATCGTTTTTTACCAAACTCTAAAAAACAAACGAATAAAAGAAACTGCCCCCTTTATAAAACTGGTAAGACAAATTTAGAATAAATCGTAGTGAAGTAGACAAAATAATGTAATAAAAAAAAAAAGAAATAGTGAGACAATTAGGCCGGTTAAAGATAAGAAGAGAAGGAACTATTATTTTGAAATACAGGAAATTTCACATGGAAAACTATACATTTTTGTAAGATCAAAAATGTATCAAAAAAAACACTTTAAAGAAATAAAACGGAAAATCCCAAAACATATTCTTTTTTTATTTTCAGTTACTTTTAATTTGTACTTTAAAAAAAAATCCAGCAGGAATTAAATAATTTCTTATAAACTTTACAAAATATTTTTAACGCATCCTCTAAATGTTATTTTCTATCTTCCATGTTTCAGTTCTTAGTTCTAAAATTTGTCAGTCCTATCGGTTTTGAAATAAAATGTGTAGGAGCAAATTGATTCGCATGCTCGCCTACCAAACTTTTTGTTTCAGAAGCAGCTGTTTGTAATTCTTTAAACTGCCTAATATACTTAATGTTGAGGTCTCTCGTTTCGTCTTAAATGAAAAAATCCAATAGCAGGTATCACCCGCAAGTTAAGTTTTGATCAGCTATATAATAAGTGTATAAAATTTCAATACCACTTTGCATTTTTCATTTGGGTACTTTGATCGATGAGCACATAGTAAAATCAACAAAATATTGTTAAATGAAAATTTCCGCAAAAACATATTTTTGCAAATTCACTTAAACCTAAAGAAAACTGTTAAACGTGGAACTTACACGCATAAGGAAGACAATTTTTTTTATTGTAGCTGGTGTCATCTGCACGATATGACTGAATTTAGTTCTTTTCCAATCAACAATGTAATGAACGCCTAGGCACAAATCAAAACAGTTAATATAATCGTGCGCCATAACACAAAATTTTAAGCAATCCAAGAAGTCGAACTTTGAGAAATCCTCGCCTTTTTGTCTGAAATTATATGGAAATTAATGCAATGCGTTTGTCACTTCACAAGGCATGTCTCAAAGATTTATCATTGCTAATTTATTAAAAATTATCATTGTTTTTTTGCATCGCTACAACAGCAGTTCAGTCACATTGCAATTTATGCCATAGCGACTCTTATTGTTTATAGTTGCATATTGCAACTAATTCTGTAGTCGATATAATAAATTACACTCTTTTAGGGATGAAACATTAAATTTAAACCAAATGAGGGGTACAAAATCAAAATATTGTTGTTTCCAACAGAAAATTGGTGAGGTTACGTCATTAGTGATATATTAAACCAAATAAAGGGAAACACAAGCTAGAATGATTGATAATGTAATTTTCACTATTGCCAAATATTAGAACATGGGGAAACAAATAAATAACCAATAAGTTTTATCGGTCGATTTTACAGATTATCGATCGCGAGAACATGTACCTAACATATTTTGTCCCTCACATCCATTTTCTCCTAGACTAATGTCGGTAACGCCTCTTAGATTGCTTTTATTTAACTTGTTATAAAGGGCTGAGACTATTTAATAAACAACTTTAGTTCATCTTCTACACAACATAGACAAACAATGTATACTTCTTTATAAAATCTTTAGACGATACATTAATTATCGTATTTAATTAAAAAAATAGTTATCTACTTTAGGAAGCACTTTGATTTGGGATTTTGAACGTTAGTTAATTTCCTCGGAAGTCATAGAAAAAGATTGTAATTTGCTCATCTTTATCTCTAAAAAGTTAAGAAAATATTCCCAAGTATTCTTTTTTCTAAGAATCCTTGAATTTTGCAAATTTTTGTTAATTTGTTCATTCAATTCAATGTATTTGAAGCATAAATCTGAGCTTGGGCTTTCCAAACCAAAGTTGAAATTTTCATTGAAGATTGCTCTTTAGTACAAAAGTTTGCAATTCTGATGAGGCTTTGACTATTGAAAGATGTGTAAAACTTTTTAACTTCGCTACGTAGAACTTAAGAAGTGCTGCTCTGTTGAATTTTAAGAGTTATATGCTTTGAATTTCAATAATAACACATTTCACTGATTTTATAAAGGGATGAATTGATTGCCTTTGTGCGGTGTACTTGTGTCTCTTACGGTCATTATTTTGTTGGCGTGGCATCTGATCCGTATTAAACAAAGATCGCATTACATACTCAGCATGATACCTTATTATTCCTAGTAGGTTTAAAAATAATTTGTGCAAACTAGAATAAAGGCTTTGTTTGAAACGATGATATATTAAATAGAAAATACTATGTTTTTTTGTACACCCTTGATCTTGCGTTTTATTTTATTTTGCAGTGAAGTGTATAAGAAAGACTTTTTCTTAATTTTTCTTGATTAAGAACCAGAGAGAACAGTGAACTATTTATACGTGATTATTTAGTCAATAGTGGAAGAATTGAAAATAAATAAACCAAAATTGTTACTAAAATACTAGTTGCAAAAATTTGCTATTCCAATTTCACCATGAGAAAAAGTGGTAAGTCAAGAAGTGTTTGTTAATATAAAATTATTTTTATTGGGCCCAGTTTATCGCCTGAATGTTTTATAATTTGTATGACATATATGATAACATTTTTATCTCAAAAATGAACGTAATATGGATGAAGGTGCTTTTGGTTCTGTACAAACCTTTGTAAGTTAAACTATGCTAGAAATATGCTACAAAAAAATATAATTATAAAAAGAGATAAAATTAAAATCTAAAATGATACATTTAATTAGGTAGTGTCGAGAATTCTAAAAACATATTTTAAAGTGCCCTTAAAATTATATGTACTTATGTATGCACGCAACTCCCATTATACAACTTCTATTTAAATTCTACTTGGTTTTTAAACGTAATACTTTAGTTTTATCTTCAATTTTTTACCTTCTCGATATTCAAGGCATTCCCTACAATCTCTGATAACAATTTTTTTCTAAACAGATATACTTTTCGACTCGTTTTAAAAGCATTCCTTTTTTTCATTGTCCTTTGGTTTTTTTTTGAGTAAATCATCCACATGTTTGGTAAAAACCACCAAATGTAAATTAACTACTCTAATGTTTCTGTGCAACATTTGTTTTTAGATCAAAAATAAATAGTTTAAACCAAAACCGTTAAAACTTAGATTTCGCAATCCTGAGAATTTTCTTTTAACTAATCCTCTTTAAAGATTGGTCGAATATTTTCTTACTGTGTCGCTAAAATATCAATTTGAAAAATAAACACATCCAACTAAATTGTTCCTCCGTATTGGTTTTTCCATTGTGGTTAGAGAAACGAAATTGGACCAATTTACATCTTTTAAAAAACCCATCTGATTCATTTAGTACGTCATAATTTCATGAGAGCACATAGATTCCATAAATTCTATCCGCAGTCTTACCCCTAATTTTCATGGAAACCCAAATTTTTTGTACAATTATAACTACGATCGCAAATATCTGAATTAACTTCAATAAATATCAGAATATCTTTTTTAATGGGTATTTAGCGAGGAATTTAATCACATATATAAAAAAATCATTCATTCTCGTATGGCTTTTCTCCTTTTGTTTGATTTACTTTTTTGCATCGTCACTTGTTATACATTATTACACTTCCCAAAGCCACTAAGCAGTTTCCTTCCAATCTACTTCTGCAAAAAAAACTAAAAAATAATTTTCTCCGATTAAGTCTTCTAATTTAATTGTTTAAAAATTAGTCACTTATTAATATTTTACATAAACCACAAAAAGTCAGAAGACTTAAAGTTTTGAGAATACAGACAACTCGAAACGTTTGTTAACATACTCACAGTGGAATAGCTTACAGTAGACAAATTAGGCTAAATAGAATCACTAAAATATTTTTTTTCTAATTTAAACTTTGACATATTATTTATACACCCTAAAATTAAAAGAAGTTAATAAATGAAAAACGGCACGCGATATCGCAGAACCGGTATAGGTATTGCACCACCCACGCAAATATTTTTGAATCGATGAGATAATGTACTTGTTTATTGATGAGTATGTATGGTATTAAACGTAGTCAGTTTAAAGTTTAAAGTCAATTACTTTTTTCGAGACTTAAGACGAACGCTTCCTTTTGCCCAAGTTTCCCCATTTCAAATAGAAATTTCAATAGGTGAAATTTCGTCAAAATTGCCTCGATATTTTCCTAGAAAAAATTATTAAAAATGACCTCCGGGAGGAGAAAGGTCAAAATGGGTTCCACGCGAAAATTTTAAAACTCTCTTTTTAAAATATAATAAAATAGTCTATAGCAAGTTGTCAATATAACAAAAATACATTACGATAATATAGTAATCCGAGTAAAGTCGTCCAACTGTTGCGGTATGATGGCAAAATCCATGTATTCCATGGTATTTTTAAGTTTTTTCGAGCAAGGGTCACGGTCCATCATGATCTCAGGAAACAAATTGGGTGCTGTTAATATATTGTCGATTTTCTGTTTTGTTTTCTCAAGACTGAAGCCGGTTGCAAGTAAGAGACGAAAAATTTGCTGGTCCGCTACAACATAATAAGGGGATTTAAATTTTAATTTAACTAATTTATAGTTAGTGAATAAACTTAAAGAAATTGGCACAATAATCACCGTTTTCTTAAATAGATTTATTAAATATTTGTTGCTGTCAAAATCCTAGGTCTACTGATTGAGTTTTTTGGTTGTTTATCCCTTTTCAAGTAAGAAATCTGCATCAAACAGTAGAGTGGTATGATGGAGATGTTTCTCAAGGCTATACAAACCATTATAAAAAAGTTTCGACTACTGAAGTTAGGAACCAATAAAATGTATGTTTAGGAATGTACAGTACATATTATGTAGCAAGAAATGCATATATATTTTAAATTGTATTTAATGCCTAAAGACGTACACATATCGCTTATGAGTGTATACTAATTTTATAATTAACTGTAGGGACGGATATTTTCTTTCTTTACGGGTATTTACTGAACACTGAATAACAAGTCTTCGTTGAAGAAATGATGTTTCGAGAGTCTATAGTCTGTTTTGGTAATCTAGTTTTGGTAAAATAATGCAAACGTATATCGATATATTTTTAAATAATTGCCTTTTTCAAATTAATTATATGTTTATTTAAAGGCACTTGATCAAACTGAAGATTATACATCGATTGAAACAAGTCTTCATTCATATATAATTTCAAAGCCTTTGTCATTAAGACTTGTTTATAGTTTTTTGATTGCATTGTGTAATTGAACATAAGGTGAATTTTAAGGACTGTTTCTATTTTTTAGCTATTTGTATTACATTAAGCGAAGGATAAATGATTCCCTCTTTGTCTTTTACCTTAGAAAATCTTTGATCTTATGGTCGTTCGCAAAAAACATATTTGAACGATTTTCACATTTAATTTTCTTGACTAATACCTCACTACAAAACCTGCAATACAGAATATGTTTACCTCATTCAAATATTTCGATTGGAACGCGAAAACCCTATCCCTTTCATATATATAGTTTAGTAATAGGTAGATAACCTATTAATATCATTCTTTATTACCACATACAATATTGTTTATGGAACATAGAGCAGCGAATACTTTATAATACTCAATATAAATCGCTGACTTCATTTGCATTGGCTTGTCAAACTGTAGCTTGAATATATTTGTATAGTACAATATTACATTTGATTATAATATTTGGTTATAATATCTCTAATATTTTCACTTTAAAGTCAACATTTTTTGTCTTTGTTAAATTTGTTCGTAATAAGATGAAATTATTTCAAATATCTTCAGAAGAACATCGAATCAATTGTACATTTTAAAATTGAAATTACATTCTGGTTTTAATAATAAACAACAAAGAAATCGCCAATAATTGAATTTCCGTTTTAGACAAGTGGATTGAGGAAGCTACGGCATGTGGAGAATAGCAGACCAAGTCTCAAGCACTCTCAAAAAAACGTCACCATCATACGGCCCGATCCCTAATAAAGGCTAATATTAATAAAAGTAACATTTATTAAGTTGAATTATAAATTTGTTAACTTGAAAGCTTTCTCTTTGTGAATCGATTAATTAATTTTATAGTAATGTAAGTAAGTTTCGTAGTTAATAAAGGCTAATATTAGTAAAAGTAACATTTATTACATTGAATTATGAATTTGTTAACTTGAAAGGTTTCTCTTTGTGAATCGATTAATTAATTTTATAGCAATGTAAATAAGTTACACTAGACTGTTAGCATAAGATTTTATAGATAACTCACTGATTTGAAGAAAAAAAATTTCTATACGGTATGTAATTATGACGAATCAATTATTACAAATATAAAATAGAATTAATTTATAAATTTGCAATATTATATAAGTACATTTTTGGTTAAATAATATGTTCTTTTATTTGCGGTTGTAGTGAATATAAACAAATATTTGGTAAAAACATTGGAGAGATTAATTTCTTTTTAAGTCATTAGAAGGTTTAACTAATATAGAGCATATTTGTTAAAAGGTAATCATTGAATCAGAACTGGAAGAAGAAATGGCACAGATTTAGTATGGATTCCTATTTGCTCGTCAATATTTAAAAACAGCTCCGAATTGCAAGTTCCCACAAAACTTGTTCAGTATACCATTGATAAGTATATTGCATTCGTTCTAAAATTTGCATTATTTGTTAATTTATATCAAATACTGCATGTGTATTAGTTTGGGTTGCGCGTAAGCTTCTAATTAAAACAAACTATTGTGAAAACAAAGTTTTTAGTAATAATGCTAATATATAATACACATAACATAATTACGTGCTTTGTTCAGCTGGATATTTACTATATGTAGCCAATGAATAAAAGATTATTTAGAAAATAATTAAAAAAAAATGTATTTAATGCATATTTGTTTGGATTTTAGTTTTTTAGAATTTTTACATAGGAATAATTATGATATTCTTATATTTTTATTTGATTCTTTATTAAGTGTTATCGATAATTTATATTGGGGATATTATACAGAACGCATATGATAGATTAAGTAGCATACAGAAATTAGCTTATAATGAGTAATGAAATCTTTTAAATAAAAAATTATGCCCAGAAGTTACATAATACAGTAAAAAATAAAAAGAGACTTAACAATTTATTTCAATTAAAAGTATTAGTATATTATTTTAATGATTGAAGCTAGTTATCAGCTGATCTAGATATGTAAAAGCGGCAGATATTTAAAATTTTAAAATAGAAACGTTCAATCACTGTGTTTATATGCGGCTACTAAATTTTTTGTTGGTTCATTTTAGTTATATCGCTCTAACTGGCGATTTTTTTTCTAATGAAGTATTAATTTCAGAATTGTTGTTTAAATTATACGTATTTTATAACCTTAAATGTAAAAAAGTACACCTGTCAAAAATACACTAATGAAGTTGCGGCGAATGCTCAGCAAATGGGCACTCGCCGCAATTTCATTATTCTGTGCAATAGGGGAATATAGAAACTTTTAGTACTTAGAAACGCGAAAGTGCTATCTCACTCGCACAATTGCTTGAAGTTGACCATCTATTTAGTAAATGATCTGTGCCTGTAATATACTATATTATTTGGTCACTAAATTCAGAAAAAAATTGTATGTCAAATTATCTTCATACTTATTTGTACTGTCGACTGTTCCTTTTTTAAATGGCGAAAACGATGTTGATAAATAAATAATTATTTTATAATAAATATTTTCTGTTGTGTTATTAATTTTTTACTCACATACACACACACACACACACATATATGTATATATATATATATATATATATATATTCTAGGGGTGAACAGTTTTTTTCCTTTTCCCAATCTTGTAATTCCATATGCGTTAGTATTTTTTCATATGTGTTCGTAAATTGCCTCGCAGTTGGGTTATTGCTTGAGCCGCTGTGAGTTAAAATATTACAGAAAAGAAATTCAAACTTAAACATATCCTTTAAGTTTAAATTATAAAATTAATTATTAATAGTTTAAAAATAATTATCCTACACCCTGTGTTTGTGAAATAATCTAGAATTAAATAATTTAAACAAAAACTTTTGCATCGTTAATGCTGTTGCAAAGAAGTGTGCTGGCTAGTTTTACTTTAATTTTGTTTATTTTAAAAGTTATAATAATAATAAGTATTAATATATCCTTTTGCTAAACGATTTTTTATTGTTAGGAAAATATCTTCCTCAAAGTGCATTGAACAAATGGTATCCTATTTTTGAATAAACCAGTCGTATCTTCCGGCAACTCGTATCAATTTCTCTTTATACTCTTGTTGAGCAGAGAATATAAATTTTATATAATAGTATTAACATAAGTTTTAAATAGTATATTATTAGTGATACAATTTAAAAAAAATATTGCATAGGAAATACAAATATTTTCTTATGTTTTACAAGTTTTTAACTATCGACTCGGCCACATCACTACATACATTATCATCACCATTTTGACGAAATTTTACGTAAAATTATTGAATTATAAAATGAAAATTAAATATCTTAAATTAATGCTCACTTATGACAGGAGACGCCAGCATTTGATACGCTAGGAATTTTGTAAGTTATTAAGAAACAAAACGGCATATTTTCTCTTTAAAAACAATAAAGATTCTCTTCCTGTGTCTATTATTCTTAAATAATAGAGAGGTAGTAATTACACCATAAGGTAATGCAACGTGCCAAACATCACCCGGCTATACACGCTTAAAGTGTGCATTTGCACAATTCCGTGAGACGATGTCTGAACAAACACGGCATAATTAGGAGAGAAGGAGCCGCGCGCGTCTTTTAATACTATATGCATTCAATTTTATAAATAAGTAAATAAAATAATTAAAGTTATTTTTATTGAAGTTAAAAAGTTGTTAATTGTCTGCAAAATGGATTCTATAATTCAGCGTACTAAAAACAAAGAATGGGGTTTACTTTATAATTATTAATAAATAAAAAATATTTATTTCAATTATTTAAAAATGTTTTCTCAAACATTTTTAAACAATCGAATAATACACCAATTTTTACGTAACAACTTAAAAGTAACATTTCCGTAAAATCTATTCGCCTGCTGTTATTTTATCGTAAACCTTTAAATAGTAAGACTTTTAGTTTATTAACTGATTTTCATACCTACTTAGGAGCAGTTGTAGTTTATATTTTTCTTGGTATTTTCTAACTATAATGATTAAATAATTTATTCCGTCGTGTTCAATGCAACACATTTATTTTATTAAGTACTACACATAATATAGTTTTTTGTTTAAAAAATAGTACTTATTGATATGTAAACATATTATCTACCTCACACCCAAGTGTCCACTTCAAATATATGTATAAATATTATATTTTAAAAATATGAAAAATGGTGTAACTTATGTTTATTTTTTCTTTTTCACATATTATGAATGACTAGAATATTTCCTTGCCAAGTTAGTTGCGATACATTTATTTACATTATTTATTAAATGTTAAATAAATTAACTTACAGCAACTTTTTTCAAAATCCGCTAGATTATTTTCCATTTCATACCGTCAACAGCAAATTTTAATTTAATTTGCAGAGCTATTATTGATATCAAAGAATGCAAAAATGATTTTCCATGGTCAGTTTGTTGAAACCAAGATGTTTTCGTTTTTAAATTTATTATTTTACAATGCAAATTTAATTTACTCAATAGATCTCAAATTATTTATATATATGTGATTAGGAATGAAATAATATTTTAAAGAGTAATTAATATTTTTGAAAACAACTCTTTTCTCAGTCGTGGAACGATGTGTGTTAAAACTTAAATTCGTCAATGACAAATACTTTACTAATAATTGAGAACTTAGTTCGGTTATACGTAATTGGATGCATTAAATAGCGTTGCAGGAGTTAAATTTAAAGTACATTTTGTTAAATATTAGGAGGCTGATTACAATACAAGTACTCAAAATAAAACCTTTTCCTCTAAACCTATTTCTTCTGAGTACAGTATCTTATAGCAATTAATATAGTATTTTGTCATCTTACAAAGGGCGCCTTCGGGAAAATGGAGCTGCATACTGTACCAGTCACGAATATTTGCAATACTTTCCATCACCATCTTGTCCTTCACATCGTGCTTGGCAATTACAAATTCATAGTCCTCTTCTTTGACTTGAAAAAAATCATTTGTCTCCACTAAACCATGCATCTAAAAATTTAATTATGTCAGCAGACATATTATAATTGCATCACACGCGTTACATAAATGTGTCTTACATAGAATCATAATAGTATGTGCAAAACGGAGTACGGAGGAAATATCATTTCGAAATAAATAATGTTACAGTAGCGACAGCTCGAAAATAGTAACTTTGCTGCTGGCGATAATAAAGTAAGCAATACAAAATATGTGAATTATAATACATAAACAGGAAATTCTGATTCTTATTTAAAACTGTTTCTGTGTTATTAAGAAAACCTACTATAATTGGCATTGTCATACTTTAAATTATATATACCCATGATTACTATTTTCTCGGCATAAAATATAAATAAAACTATATTGAAATTGTCTATGTTCATTATTAACATACTACATAGTTTATATAATATATCTAGTATGCAAAAATATCACTTAAAGCAAAATTGTTGAAAGAAAGATAATTAATAATTTGCAATAAAATTTAAACAAAATTAAAAATTAAATATAAGTATTCCTTTTAGAACAATTAGGGGAATCAACTAAATTGGCAATTTTTTGTTGTCCTTTCAATTTTTTATGGACTTAAAATATATTTGTCATTTCTTTTTTCTTTCACTTTTTATTAATATTCAACCCGAAATTTGAGTGAGATCAAAGATTTTATGGTCAATGTGAAGAAATCAGAGATAGCTTTAATAATTATTTTATTTTACCAAACAGAAAATGATGTAAAAATGTGTAAATTATATGAGATTTTAACTCGTTTAATAAATGCATACGTTTCTAAAATAAATCTAAAAAATCAATTTCCATCAGTTGTTAAACAAAAACGCCATATGCTATTTTAAAGGAAGCGACATAATTAATTTCAGTTTAGAAATATAATATAACCGAAGATTTTTGAAAATTATAAAACTTTGGATTTCCATATTTCTAAAAGACAATAGACAATATAGTTCGTCACAGATAAGATTTTGATGTCGAATTTTTCACTATATGTTAATTTAATGAGGACTACAATTTTTTATGCAGGCAGAGTTAATTTTCTGTAAGGTATTTATTATGTTTATAAATACTTCATCAAACATCTAGATTCAATGATGATTTAAATAATTAAATTTAAAATTAAAGTCTTACATACCATTTTAAAGAAAATGATTCAAGCTCATTCGGCAGACAGTTTTTAAATTAACCTGATTAAATTTAATCGATCGTATTTTAACAACTTTTTTTTGTATTTTATTATTTTACAATTTACATTTTTTGACAACTGTATTATAAAGGTAATATCAATAACCTCACACAGTGATATACAACTTTCAATTGAAATCCATTCCAATTGATTTAACTATTCAATGAGGTGTTATGTTTCGTAACTAATTGCAATTAAAGCTGATAAATTGCTAGAGTAAAAACATTTGGGTAAACAAATAACTTACTTGATAGTGTGTTATATTACTGCATTATAGAGCGTGACCTGTTAAAGGAAAGCTGGTCAGAGTCAGAGTAAAAAGATAAAAAAGAATATGACGGTATAAGAGTCGGTCTAAATACAGGCAACATCAATTTTCGCATATTTATTAGTTCACCGCGATGTCTGTTTTACTTAACAATGTTTTTATTAATAATATACTAAAAACATACTAAAATAATAATTTCAACCTCTATAATAAAAAAACAAATATAGGGAAGTTAAAAAAGGTAAGCTAAGTACATTATTCCCATTTATCTCAAATAACTCGTTCCTTGAATCCATGTCTGCTTCGACTATAATAGGAACATAATACAATTTAAGGACTTTCTAGAGAATAAATTTAGTAAACGACCGGATGTGTCTTCTATAAATTTTTGTGAAGCTCCTTAAGAAGAACTTTTTATTTAAAGGCTTTTTAAACAAGCATCACACATATTAAACATCCTGTAAATTTTGTTAATAGTGTAATAACTAACATAACAAAAACAATTTATTTCATTTTTTAATTTTTTGCCATGGTCTCAAAAATTTACATGCAATTCAAGAAACTAAGTTATTCGGAGCGACGATAGGGCGATATGATGGTTTATCGGGAACGGTCACTTTATATATTGGTCTCAATGTGGACAAAACAAAACTTAGAATTTAACAACATTTTTCATCAATAATTTTGCCAGAATTATAAAAAAACAAAATAATATAAATAAACCGTTACCAACATCCAACTACTCAGACGTAATTCAATTAGATATGTTAAACAAACATGGAACGTATTATAATAAACCAAACATGTGATAACTGGTGACAGGTACTAATTAATAGAAATATCAAAATGACCTTAGAATAACTCTTAATACTATATTGATAATGACCTTAGAATACATGAAGTTTTCAAAATATTAGACACGAAAATTGCACGACATCACTAATACCGGTGCTGATACTTAGCTTTTCTTTTGTATGCTTCACTTAGATGTAACTTTAGATGTTCTCAATATTTTTTATTCCGGGGTCAGGAATTAAAGTATTTTATTAAATACCGATTTGATCTTTAATTAAAACGAAATATTGTGACTAAAATATTTCAAACAAAGCTAATTTCTGCGCGATGCTTTATAATACCCATTAAATGAGCGGATGCGCCAGCGGATCAGCGGATATGCCAACGGTATAAAACTTAATGATAAAAATATCAACTTTAAGACTCCCGACTAAACCCTCTATAAAGTTTTAATTGAATGAAAAGCTATTATACCTGAAATTATGTACACCGCACATTTGCTCGTCTACGATCCTTAAAAGTATTTATCTAACTTCCATGGGTCTCCAAAAGCTCAATACACTTGCTGCTCAAACGATAGGCTATCGCTATCTTAAACAAAGTTAAATAAAACTTATTTATATTATGTTTAGCAAAATTATCTGTAAATAGATCTGATCATGTCTAATATTTATATTATTTTCAAGTTGATGTCCTTAAAAAAAGTTCTTATCACCCTATTTATTGATTCTGGTAACAATTGCATTTTGTCGCTCATACTTTTCCCTCGAAAACCGTCTAATCGTCATATCTGTAAGCGCATTTTAATTGCGTCAAAAGACATAAAAAAGCCAAGACTCATGATATTTTAGGATATTTTGAAATTTCGTCGGACTCTTTTCAAAAATTTTGGAAAAATTACTTGCAATGTTATTCTCGGAGAGTATTGGAATAAATTATCTTTTACAAAAGTAAACTTAAGTACCAAATTTCTAACGAAACTTCTTATAAATAAGCAAAATCAACGTTATACTCAATACTTACATTCTTTTGGACAGAAATAAGGCTGGTGGATTCTCATACACACACAAAGTACATATTTTTTTTATGTGCATTGAAAAAGCAACCAGATTTTACAGTCTACAAATATTTTGTTACCCTGAAAATATACTATTCGCAGTAATAAAATAATGTCGAACAGCAAAATTTGTTTGCGACCATCATAAAAAAAACTTACCATATCAAATCAGATATTTTTGTTTCGTTAGGAGTATCACAGTTTTCTATGTTTTTATTTTAAATTTTCACTAAAATATAATCTATACTACGTATAGTTTTTTAGTTAATTGCATTACTAAACAACTTCAATTTATTTTCCATTTGCCGGAGTATTTACTCGCAATAATTTTTTTTTATAAATAATTTTTGAACTAATGATTCATTTTGCGGTATCTTTTTGAGTTTAGCGACCAAACCATCGATACTAATAATTTCGTTACATTCACCCGTCCCTACATCCCACTATCTGTCCCTCTGCCTCAATTTTTTTATTATCCTAGTTCTTGTCGTAGAAAGATATTACATAGACACTAGATATGGAAATTGCAGGTAATCAAATTTTAATGTACCTGTGATATATATTTCTTGGAATATAATACTAATATTTTAAAATGAAAATAAGGTTTTTCGGAAAGTTTTCAGGGTTACGTAAGGTACGTAACCATAAAAGAAAAAAAATGTGATCGTTATAAGGTCATTCAACCAATCAAATCCAAAAAAAATGCTACTCTTATAAGTCACTGACCGATATAAGGTCCATCTAATATTCCTTGTCAGTATTTTTTCTCAAAAATGGTTCGACGCACCAAACTTGAAATATGGCTTAATTGAAAAACATATTCGTCCGCATATCCTATAATAATTTTTTTATTTATAAAATTTAAAGAGAAAATCGATGTGATAAAATATAATTTAAATCGTCATGTATTATCTCGCTGAGGTTTTCTTGCCATATTAAATGCAATATGATATGTTTGATTGAAGATATTAGACCGAGTAAAATATTTCTATTTGATTGGTCTACTATATCAAATCGTGCATATATACATAGTCTCGATGGTACAGTATTTGTCTTCATAAGCACCTGCATTTTATTCCACTTTTGAATTTGTTCAACTGTATTTGTTTAAATCTGTTTGAGTATGTAATGTTTAACTAGCTTCTGTAGTGAAATCGGTAATAACTTTACTTTGATGTTATTGAAAAAAATATAATTTATTAACCATTCTGAAAATATACTGTTCCTCTATATTTTTGCATTGGAAAATTTACGTTCAATTGTAATTTTTGATACTATTGCATTAGAAATGGCACTTACGTGATATTGCATCTCGTGCGTTTGTATTATTATTTTATAAGATAAGATATATATTTAATAATAACAAAAAAAATGTGGTGAATTTTCTTAAGCAGAAATTCAAATTTAGCTTAACGTGAAAAAAAATTGAAAACTTGAAAAAGCGCTACCATTCCAAGAAAATTTATTTCAATCCAAAAAATCTGGCCCAGGTTACCTGGAATCGAAATTCTGAACCTATCTGAAAATCTAAACTTTTCGTATCGTTAGTGAAATCAGCGTCAATTTGTGTTCCAAAGCTGTCTTCTTGAAAATGGATCTAGGCGGTCATTTACGTAATATCAGTTTTAAATCATAAAATCATAGTATTATCTCCAAAAGAAAGAAAAAAAATCTTTTATATTTCAGACGGGTTGGTTTTATTTGAAAATTAGGGTTCATTTTTGCATTTTTACGTAGTTTCCCCTTCTATCCCCTAATGTTTACTAAACAAATAAAACAATATTTTGTGAAATATACCAAAGGTATATTAATTAACACATGAATAACCAACACTGTTTCCACGTAACGCCTAATAAACACGGGCCAGTGAACGGTCCTCTCATTAAATATTAATATAAAATAACCTTCAAGCAACCGGTATTGAAGCATCAGATAAAAATTATTTAGTTATCGATATAGCTTCATAGACAATGTGATGTTTAATAAAAAACTTATTGTAAATACTGAAGTTAAAATCGACTACGATCATAAGTAAAATGTAGTGGCTACTGGAAATATTTAAAGATATATTATGGTGAACACTAAATTATATCATCGGTGAATAAAAAATGACTACATGATTAACATTTTTTTTTTATTACGGAATCTCCACTTGTTTAGTTGTGGAGTTTATAAATGTTTATTTATGCACTTCAAAATATTCAAGGAAAATATTGTTTGCCTTTAGGAAATGAAACAAAACTTTTTTTTATTTTACACCTGCACAATTCTTATTGTTTTATTATTTATTGCGCTACGTAGAGAAGTACTTTCTTAAAATATCTTTCCAGTTCATGTTAGGTAAATTATAGCAATTTTCACTCTTCAAATTTATAAGTTATTTTTACGGTGGGTTTTCCAAATTTTGTTTAATGTTTTTTTTAAATCATCTGATTTCTTTCATTTTTATTTAATTTGATAAACCCAAGTGTTTATTTTTGAAAACTTATTGTTCATGTTCATATTTTTTAATTGATGTACTTAATTTGTTTTATTTCTATCGTCTGTTATTTACCCATAGCACTATCGAAATTCATCTGAAACTATACGATAATGGCTATTTTGGAATTAAATTTTATTTTCTATTCAAATATGAGCAAATTCATAAACCGCCTTCTCTTTATTTCCGGAAAAACAGATTTTTACATTTAAACTCACACGAGGGTGGGTAAAACAGATTGCGGAATGGAGGGGATGGCGAGAAATGAGGGCTGTTTACTCACATATGAAAGTATCATTACTAATATATAGAAAATATTTCACTTCAGTAGCGTCTTTGACCTCTAAGCTAACATCGACCGTTCAAAAACACCACAATTCATATTGAATGAGGTGTCATCGAATTACGAAGATTTTTGCCCTAGTCAAATTATGATTTACGAGTGGCATAACCTCTTCAGACAAGGCAAAGATTAGATGGAAGTTGACCCGCGCTTAAGACGGCCGATCGATACTACCTCTCGGTATAATGTCGAAAAGTCAAAAAACTTGTACTGGAGAATGGCCGATTTAGGAAGAAATAGTTTAAGTATCCTTTACAACCATTTTGAATATTTTTCATGATTACCTTGGCATATCAAAAGTCAGTGAAATAGGTGCCAAGAATGGTCTTGATGCCAAAAAAGCAACAATGAGTCCAGTATTCACGCTACTTTTACATATCTGTAGGAAGGATAATAAAAAAATGTTGATCTGATTTTCTCTTTATTCAGCAAACTTTTTGATCTCCTCTTGTATCTAAACATTTACCAAAACTTTTGGTCTTCAATAATTTTCCTTGTGTCAACATAAGTGATATACATAACATAAGTGACCGCTATAAAGAAAAACTTTTCAAATCAACAACTTTTATCAATACCTTCACCTTTTATGGGACGCAGGGACATTAATACATCATCAAAGGTATATATTAAAGACTGTAATCTTACGGCTTCGTTCATGGTGATTTCATATTTGATCCATTGGTATTATTAAATTGCGTAAGAATCTTTGTAATCGTCATTTATCGCAACACGATGAGGAATAATATAGGAATGTAAATATATCTATATGTACAACATTCAGTTTTCTCTCTCTCTCTCTTTATATATATATATATATATATATATATATATATATATATATATACATATATATATATATATATATATATATATATATATATATATATCTTTAATAAAATTGTCAACCTGTGTAGTGAAAAGTAGAGAAGTTGAGCGAAAATCCATGTGTAATTTACCTTTTCGTAAAATGCGTTTGTAACAAATTCGAGGCTATAGAAACGTGAAGATTAAAGTATTTGTAAACATTTTCTTACGAAAAAAAAATTTCAAATTAATTTTTACAAATGATGCAAAAAAATCTCGATAAAATAAAGACGTTGTAAATTTAGGATTTTAAAAATAAAAATAAACATTGAGCTTTACCTCCGTAGGCGCATATATAAATAAAATGATCCTGGAACGGATTAATGGCAACGTTTCATTCGGATTACTTTTCCTACAAGTTTACTCCTTATCGTATTATAAATAATATATTATTTTAGTGACAATTTGGTAAGTGGAACAAATTATCAGCGAGAGCTTTTAATGAGCGTGAGAATTAACATTTTGTGTAACGCACTATTTTACTTGAAAATCTCAATGAAAACTTTGGCACGGATGGTCAAATTATCGAAAATTTGTATCAATATTTCGTATATCGTGTGGCCCCAATTGAAAGAGCCAATTATATGGATTCCTAAATGATATTTGGAAGATGTCGCCCGTCATTCATTTGTTTCAAAATCCCTTCTTTTTTTTTTAACAGAGCGTTTACAAAGCTTACATTAGTAGTTTTATTTTGTTTCAACAGAGCGTTTATGAGGCATGTTTCTAACACAGTTCTCCAAAGTAGATTCCCCGTTTGTGTTTTCGGAACAACTTTTAAAAAAGTACAAAAATTATTAAAATCTGCGATGAAATGAAAGAACAAAAACTTTTTTGACTGCAGTAAATTATTTTAAACCATGGGAAATGCAAAAGTTAGTAGAAACAAAAGAAAATAATTAAATTGGCTTTAGTCATTTATTATTACAATAAAAAAATTTAATTCCTTTAAATCTATTCCGACCCTATAGAACGAAATGCTTTTGAAATATGATTGAAATAAAATAAGAATCATTGATATTCTAGAATACCTTGCAAATTTTGATCTGAACGAATGTCTGTCAAATATTTTTGTGACATAAAATAAATGCAACGTGTTGAGAATAAGTCTGATACTCTATCTAGACTTTTAATAGGCCTTACCCACTTCTTGCATTTGCAACATCTCATCTTTATATTTCTTTAAATTTATTTAATAAAATGTAAATTTACGAAAGAAAACTTCATAAATATATATATAGTATATTTTAGGGCCTTTCATATTTTATGATTATTGACTAATTTCAGGGACTAGAAGAAAATAATTTTGGTGATCAATCAATTTTCTCCTATAATTATGATATTCACGCTGCATTCCAACTAATTTAAAGAATAATGCAGATTTAAAAACTTCCGTATACTCCTTAATATTATTTATTGAAACTATAAATTACATATGCAACTGTAATACTAGATGCTATCTTTAAATAACTTCCATTTCAAATAAGTTGTGGAGCCACGCTAAACTTACTTTCTCCGCTACTAACACCGCAGTAAAGTGAATTGTTTTAATTAATTGTAGTAATCATATATTATTATCATTTCAGTGACACGCATCCTCACCTCGCCCTTGTAATATGAACTATATCTCTTGCAATTTCATAAAATTCTCCGTGAAGTTTTGTCACCTTAAATTTCTATACTTATCCAAACTTGCTGATCACCTAACCTATCTAAAAAAACGTTCATAAGCGAGATGTCCTTCTAAAATATTTTCCAAGAAAAATAATCAAGGCTTTTTGACGAACTTTTAAAGTACTAATAACACAAAAGTTTCAAGAAAACATCCCAAGGCGTTTTATAAAATAAAAATACCATTTTTTTATTACCTTGTATGGTTTAGTTCGATAATTAAAAACTAAAAAAGGAAAACAATCTGGACATTTTTATGATTACCTAGTTTATATTATGAAACAACTTAATTCTGTCATAATAGTCAAATAAATACACACATATCTCTACAATAAAGAAGCTAATCTCTTTTCGTGAGCCACAAAAACGGAGTTTTCATGAAATACCGGAATTGTACATTGTCAAATAAAAATAAATCGGTCAGTACTGGTAAGTAATCGAGGTATCCAAAAGCTGCAAATATGCAGATAGCTTGTAATTACAGTATCACAAACCTGATTAGTTCCAGGCCACAAATCCAATACATTCGCAAAGCGTCAGGTTCTCATTTATGCATCAAAAGAAAAAATTACAGCAAAACATCTAGGATAGCAATAATTTTGTATAAATCTGATGCTATGAAAAATATTGGTTTTATGAAGGTTGCTTATGTTGATACGAGGGAAATGAGTAAATTGTGAATTAAAGATTACATTGAAAGCTGCACCGATGCTGGTCGAGTTTACATAAAACACCTCAAGCAGTAGAGAAGCAGAGAGAATTCCATGAGATTATCGTTATAAGTGTATATTGGAATATTATATATTGGAATTGAAAGGACTAATATTGACCTTGAGTGTGGTTTTTATTACCGTCGACGGTTGTTTTGAGCTAAAAAAAGAGTGCTGTTTAATGATGTACACAGATGGGCTCGTTTAAAAGGTAAGGTTACCTGAAAAATATTTTTAGTAGGTACAGAGAGCAAAGTAACTAGAGCAAGAAAGCCATACGATTCAGTTCACTCTGAGTATTAGTCAAGATTGTGTATTGTGTTATCCTCGTAGTAACCAAACATTCGTTGTCAAAATTATATCACTGAATATTAGTGTCTTGTATTTAGTTATTATGCATACTTGTTAATCTTATATTAATTGAATATATTTGGCATTAATTTTGTAGAAATTCTTTGAAAGATAATTTTTGACTACTATATTTCAAGTAAATTTAAAATATTATTTATTATTTAAAATATTAATTTTTATATATTAATATTAAAATTTGAAATATTAAAATATATTAATTAGACCCAATTTTAGGTAATATAAATGAAAATATTTTCTGACCTATTATCTAAGTATCATATAATTATTTAAGAGACCTCGTATCTTTATTCATGTCACTTCCGTTCGAGAAGCCTTAGTCAGAAAACTTTCTATTATATTTAACAGTTCATTCGTAAGCAAGCCGTGTATATTTTAATGGTGTTAATCCATAAAATATCTACGCAACTTTGATGAAACAATCCTTTATAATTGTTTCTTTTTCGCTTAAAAAAAACTGGACGGGCATTAGTGTATTGATTAAAAACATCAGAGTCAGGGTTAGTTTTTAACTTATTAAAGTACCTCGAGAGCAATAGACAGAACTACTCTGTCTATTTTATGATCTTTAGTCGTTTTTTAGATACTTTTACTATTCATTACTTCATCTACGGCTTATTTTATTCGCTCTTTGAAGATATTATCACGTTCTGTTTTCCGCTTTTAAGCGTGAATAAGCACCAGATTCAAAACATTGGCAACACATGTCTAGCACATACAAAGCAACTACTTCTATATCAATATAAGAATATCGGGATCACTTGAACATTTCAAATCAAAATACTCTTATTTGACAGCCGTGTGATCACCAGCATGTGTTTAAAAACAAAATTCAACGTATCGATATTCTTTTACTTTTGGCGCCAAAACTACGCACACACGCAATACACACGCAGATAGAACGCCGGCCAGCGACTGACAAAATGGCAACTTGGCTCTAATACCCCTCCACGTCCCCCGTTATCCCCCGCTTGCATATATTGCGTAGCGTTTTCATATTTCTATTCGTGGTGCACTAGACCCCGTGGCACAACCTACCCGACCCTGTCCTATCTGCGAGTCAAAAAAAGAATTTTAAAATCCGTTCTACCAAGTAAAAAGTAATGAAAAAACTCTTACTTTTTTTAAATTGGCTAAAAATAGATACTTTTATTGTTACTAAATGATAAACACCACTAATTATTTCAATGAAATTCATATTTGGTCTGCCAATTACCCGCGCAAATATTCCCTCTCAAGATAGTTGCCAAATAAATTGGGTAAGTCTTCCAAATTTATTAAGAGTATTGAAATAAGTAATATCAAGAACCAATAAGAAATTATATTAATGAATAAAGAGTAAATTTGCTTTTTTCTGTAAATGAAGAAAGACTTTCATTGACGTCTTCGATATTTATAAATTAGTATTAACACCTATAAAATGGGCGATCATCTTATGGCCAAGGAGGATACTTTTCATTACTGAATTAAACATTTATTTAAATAAACTGAAGTGATATTATTAACAATTTTATTCCCTATTTATTTTTCTAATTATCTCAACATTTAATCCATATCTAGAGTACGGAATGAGCCTTGCACTTCCTGAAACATTTTTGACATGGCGTTACAGGCACCAACTCTTTTGCTCTCATTAGATCTGTATTGGTTGTGCTCCAAGAGCCACTCACGACTTTCGACTATTTGCGCAATTTACTCATCTGGAAATAACACATAATTTTGTTGGGATATTGTAAAAAATATATAATATTGGCTGTTAATAAAAATTTGCAGCAATTATTAATTATAATGAAAATAAATAATATTGGCTGTTAATAAAAATATATGATATTGGCTGTTAATAAAAATTTGCAGCAATTATTTTAGTCACTATCTCTGACACCATCTCAAATCTAAATGAAAGGAAAAAACTGTGTAGATTACACGTCTTTTTTGGTAATAACTTTTACTTCCAAAATATAATTATATCAAGACAAAATTATATTTGAAACACATTACAGTAATTATTTCCAGACATAAATGGGTAATATTCGTAGACTTTGAAATAAGATGAAATTAGATTTTATAGATTCGCTTAAAAATGTTTAAATTAACCCATCAAAATTGTAATCGACTTATTTTCTCCTCTGAAGTCGGAAAGAAGGTGGCTCTTGAGGTAAAATTTACATAGACCATCATAACTTTTATGTACTATAGCCTGCTACCACTCTTGTCCTAAAACCGGGTTTTAACATTAATTTTAATAGTTCCGTATACGGCAGTATAATATATACTATTAACTTTTAAACTATAGCAACTCCGAAAATGAAAAAAGAATGATAAGAGGAGAGAAAAATTAATTTGAATTTTAACTTTGAATGTAATTTTTTTTATAAATTAAAAGAGATTATTAATGACAATAATTACATTTGATTGTCTCTTAGGAGGCAAGCATATCAAAGATTGGACAATAACAGGCTATTTCATGGCTAATAAAAAGGTTGCAAAAGATTGTAAATTAACCAAAAAATAGACACTGAGACATTGACCGGAGTTAACAGGAAGTCACATCATCATGTGACTTCCTGTTAACTTCATACGTTTAATTGAGATACAATTTTTTAACAAAATGTTACCTGTTTATTATACGAATACATAGTATTTTATTATATTTTATCTACACCTTTTTTGTGTCTAATCTTTTAAAAAAGTTGGCTAAAAGTTTGAAGAAATTGATTATAATAGATTGGAGAAATTACATTCTGAACCAAGTAATAGCTATAAATTGATTACTCTATTATGTTTGGGTGAGATCGTCACAGTGCATTAATTTTAGCAACTTCTCACCCTCCTAATAGCTCCAACCATCTTGGTTTGTATTTACAATACAAATATGGAAGAAATCTAGACAGTTATCGTTGTAGGTTCTTGAAATATATGATAAAATATTGATGTTAGGTTAAGAATACGGTATCGTCGTCCCTTCGGACGCGAACTTTTTTGTCTATGGTATAACGTAACTCAGTCTTCATACTTCCTTCTTCTGCGCGGTGATTGCGGTGACAATTTGTTCGGGATTCTCGTCATAAAATATATCATAAAATTTACCGTCTACAATAATTTACCTTCTACAGTAATTTTATATCAACAGGTTAGGGCTAGTAGCCCTAGCCCGCCGATATTTGAAGTTAAAGTTACATAATAACCTTGACCTATTTGACCTACCACGTGTACTCGTTTAACTACCAATACCGCCAAGATTTTAAAATGGTGAAATGATGTCAAATAATTTTTTGACTTTGGTAGAAACGGTAACCTGTAGCAAAAATTATTCCAGGTGGAGATTTGCCTTCGAAAATTATACTTATCACGAGGAATTATGCGATTTTTTTGCGAATGCCGACACTGCAGATCTAAAAACAAGATTTGAAGTCCATGAGCAATAATACTACTAAAAGACCTGACCAACTCTCTACAAGTAAATGAAACTCTAACTACACGGAAGAAAATAAAAGCTAAGTCGAGATAGGCAAAAGCCACGCAAAGCTTTCACAACTTAACAACATATCAAAGTAGAAGGATATAAAATAATTCTCAGAAAAGAGTTAGTTCTGTTAATTGCAATATTATTAATTTCGTCACATAAGCACGTAGTGCAGATTAAAACATAACCAGGACATAGGCTTGAGAAATCCAGAAAGCTTAACCTACACTATAAGCTACGTCGCATTTACAGCCTCGTTAAATGACAATAATACATGGTACATAGATACTGGTGCACCCATAAACATGACCAAACATACGTAACGCTTGCATGTCATAAACCAAACTGCCACCGTAACACAGAAGTAGGGAAAGAGTCTTTTATCGAGAAATTTAAGGTAAGAAATGACAAACTTTAGCAAGTAAAAGGTTTCGATCAATTGAGTCTCGACGTAATAGAACTGACAATAAGGCTGTTATCAGTTAGTCAAATTATCAGAAATGGTGGTCAGTTAAAATTCCATATTTTAAACTATTTATCCATAAACAGAAACAATGAAATTGCAGCTATCTCAACTCGAGTCAAAATATGTACCGTTTAAATTTATACAACAATCATGCATTCATATCCGATGATGATTAAATGGATTTTTCTTGTGGAACCAACGTCTAGGCCATCTAAATTACAAGACTAATGAAAAATTACGGATAATTCTAACGATGTACAATTATCTAAGAGAAATAAAAAATATAACTGCACAACATATCTTGAAGGCTAACAGACGCTGTTGCATCTCAAATCCAAAGGGTCAAGAAACAAAAAAGTGCTTGAAGTACGGATCGGATATTTAAGATGCAATTGAGACTGTACAGTTTATTGAAGCGAAATATTTCTTACAGTCATATGTGGTTATTCGAAAAGTATATTCATCTATTTCTTACACAAAAAATCAAATACTACGATCTATTGCGATTTATTGGAAATACTACGATCGAAAGCAACACTACTTTGAGGAGGTTACGTACGTCATCCGGACATAACAATTACTAATATTAAAATAAACTGTCTTCCGTCTTACTAATAAGATACTCAACTGATATTGTGTACACAGATAGCGGATACATAACGATGTATAAAATTCACATTTCAAACGAATGTGCGATGAAAAAAAAAACGGTTTTACTGAAAATAAGACCATGAATAAATTCAATATATCTCGATTGGGAACAACGTAATATCTTCTTACGATTTCAAATAAAAGGCATCTCTGTAAGAACTGAAAACCACACATTTTACTAACTTTAATCCTATACTAATAATTATTATATTGTCAAGAAAAACATTCGACGAAAATTACTTTTATTATGAGCAACTTTATAAACTTTTATTATTATTACCAGATTTTTAAAAGGGATTGCTTGGACAATGTTACTACAAGTTAAAAGACATTGAAGTAGAATAATACCATTCTGATGAAAGACGAAAATAATAAGAAAGGAATAAGAAGAATGGAATTAGTATTTGCAACGTAGAGAAATAATTCCCTTATCATCCTTTCAGATCACATTACAAAAATGTTTATATAGAACATTTAATCACCAATCAGGAAAGTATTTAACCATGGTTCTATTTTCATTTAAACTTCTATAATACAAGATTTTGTTTAGCTCATATAATACCAACTTTAGATTTACACAGCATTCGCTCCTATTTTTAAAACCTTATAGATATTGGTCTATATTACCAATACTATACATAAACACAGGGGTATTGGTATATTGGGAATATTTAGTCATAGCATTGTCTAAGCAAATGTTATCATATATATTAATACGCTAAGGTTAAGATGTTACACTCCCTTTTTAGAAAAAAACCTCACAACTAATCCACATAAATTATATATCATTTTATAGATAATTGCTTGCTCTACCGGCATCCACAACTAATCCACAACTAAAAAAAATATTATTGCTATTGTTTTTGCAAATTAATTAATTATTAAAATTATATACACAAAACAGCAATGCTGCCATCTAACGGCTCAACGTCAATATGATTGACGGTCGGTAAAATTTTTGTTTAATTTCAAATCCACTCACGTATAAATAAAGTGGCGCTTTAGCTCAATTCTTTTGATACTTGCGCCTCTATATGTCAATTTTAGTAAAATAGAATAAATAATGCGAAGACTTCGCACGGGTCACGCTAGTAGAATATAATTCTAAACACATAAGCTTACCTTGCGAATGCTTCACACATAATATAACAATTTTTGTGGACAGTTATCTGAACATACATTTTATAATTCAAGTTGTCACTATAATGGATTTCGTAATCTGACAAAATATTAATGATCTCAAAATTCTTATTAACGAAGTGACTTGTGACTTTTCGAGACCATGTACCTCAAAAAACAAAAAAGAAACCTTTCTGAGGTCATTGACAGTTCCGTCCATATATCCTTCTGTCCGTCATAACGGTTTTAAAATATCCCCACTCTTTTTCTCGTAAATCGTTTGAAGAAAAAAGTAGAACTTGAAATACTGGTGTAATTTTAAAGAGGACAAATGGAAAAATAATGTATCAGGATAATAACATTTTATTTTTTATTTCTTTATTCAAGAGACAGTGCCGAAAACTGTATGCGTATGTAAAAATAATACATACACCTTGTAAAATAAATAACAAATTCTTCATTACAGTCAATGTTATTATAGTAAGATGGGTGAGGGTGTATGATGGATATGCAATGGTTTCTAAGGGACAAATCTGAAATAAAAATATAATCAACCGCCATATAGCACAGCTTAAAATAATCAGTCATATTGATTTTTGTATAAATTTTCATTATTATATCTGTTCATCCGTCTGTTCATCTCTAATAGTCGTTTTTTTCAGAAAATATCTAAAACAAAAATTTCTTAGTAATATAATTTAAAAACATAATGCAAATATTCACATAAACTTTAAATAGTTAATGCACATAAATATTTATATAAAACTTAAGAGTGGGCATTTTTTTTATTTTATACGTCTTATGTAAAAACAAATCCAATTCAATAATAAAATTAAAAAGAGGACATTTTTTAAGAATTTTATGTGAGAAAAATCTAGCTATGTTGCTGAAAATGTCCATAGTCATTTTCTCAAACACCTTTTCATAAAGAAACTTGAAACATTTTAACAAGTAATAACCAAAAAATACTAATATGGCTATTTTAGGGGTAAATTAAACCATAGAATTTGTTTTCCATTTTATATATCGTGTGGGACACATTAAAGACATTTGTGAAAAAAAATTGGTATTACTCTATTTATTCGTTGGTTTGAATATCGTGAATAAAACTTCCATTAGAATAATCCTCGGAATCCAGATTCAAATCTATGTTTATTTTTATCTCTTACAAATATTTCTTACGGAACGTTTTGTGTTACAGAAGAAAAATTTCACCGCAAAAACAAAAAATATATGTGTTCTATAAAAACGAACAAATACATTTCACTACAAATATTTCCTATTTTTTTATTTCATGTATAACTTTTTTAAATATTATATACCTCTTCACCAATTGTTGGCGAAAATACAGTTTTTTACAAAATCTGCCTTTTAGAAATCTGTGTTATTAGCCACGTAGTTTAATAATTACACACTTGATTTAAGAAATTAAATCAAAAATCTTCAAAATATTAATTAATTCAATATTTTTAAAACCTTTCAGCCATTTAAGCCCTAGCTACACTAATTTAAATACGCCAAACTAATTTTCGATATACGCTGCGATGAAATTGATGAACGAATAAATTACGACGAGGATGAATAGAAACCTTCCACCATATGTCTATTGTAAAAAAAAAACCTAAGTTCTAATTTTAGATATATTCAGAAAAAAATAGAGTTGTGTAAAATATGTTTTCCTTATAAAATTTTCAGTAGAATATTCATTCATACTAATACCGAACTACCCTAAAAACAAAATTCAATACAGCAATATTGCATTACGAGAATACAGTGGGCCTGGTCATACTATCCAGATATTGTGGTATTAATGAACACTCCACATATCGCCTAATTGTTTTCATAGTTCCTGAACAAGGATCGCGGTCCGCCATTTGCTCAGGAAATGAAATGCGTGCCGTAAGCAAATTGCCGATTATCTGGTTTGTCTTCTCGAGGCTGGAACTGCTCGCGATTAGAAGACCAAAAATCCGCTCCTCCGCTGCAGGAGGGATAAATGATTATTAATTATTCTTTTAAAGTTTTTTTCTATTTTTTGTTATTAAATTAAACTACAAACGAAATGATCTTGGAATGCTTTTTGTAATTTTCGCAACTACACTACCCTCGCTGATGCTATATGTTCATCGAATATGTTCATCCGTAATATTTCTTTCACAATATACCTAATTAATTTCTTTTTCACAGTTTATTATGTATTTCCGCACATTTTTTAAAAGAAGAAGCAATTTTACAAGCAGGTTGGTAAAACGACTTAGACGAAAATAAACAAATACAGGTGTCGTGCAGTCTTAAACAGCGTTTAGAGAATTAAGGCTTTTGTGTTGAATAGCTTTAAATAAATCATTACATTTTAAAACCAAGTATGTTTTAAATAATATTTTTTTTAGTGATAAAAAGTGACAATAATAAATGTAATTTTTGACGTAAATATAATATTTTGGTGTAATTCAAAATTTATTACATCATATTTTCACTGTCAATTATTTGAAATGGATACTTTATTTTCCAGAACAACATTCTTCATTATTTTTTTAATATCACATACTTCGATACATAAAGAAAAATCGATTTTTTCAGTTTTTTATATAAGCCTATTCAAGTAAATACAGGACATTGAAAAATTTATTATTTCTTCATGGTAACATTTTCACATTAAGTTCATATAAAATAAAATTAATACTCTGTAATTCATGATATTTTCTCCTTTTTTCTATTTGTACTTCTAAAACATATATTACCGAGAAAATACGTTTTACACTTAAAGTGTTTAATAATTATAGAGGTATATATAGTCACTTCACTTCTCCATAATTGTAGTTTTAACAAAAAAAATTATTAAAAAAATAGGATTTTTCTAAAAGAAGCAAAAATAAATTCAACCGACTTACAAAGGGAACTTTCAGGAAGATATTGTTGCATCTTTTACCACTCTTTGAAGTTTTCAGTGCTTTCACCGACCATTGTATTTGTTACGCCACACTTGATTAGGATCAGTGATGTCATAGTATCGTAACCGTCTTCTTTAACTTATAAAAAAGAAGCTTATCTGCAGTTCATTTGATTTATGAAGCAAATACGACAAAAAATGGGTTATTAATACATTTGTATATACTGTATATACCTCTACACTTACCTACCTATATATTTTGACATTTTCCTGCTTATGCCCAAATAAGAGTAACGAGCCCGAAACTCAATGACTGGACATATTTTACCTATTTTGGCTTAAGTCTAAACAATGCTTACTGGCCTTACATAAATAATGTTATTATACCTTATTATTGAAGAAATAAAAATTAGAATTGTTCATGTTTAATTACTTTTGACCATAGTACACGGTGATTTTGCTCACCTGGCGTAATTTTCTGTACTTACTTTCCTATACGCACAAAAATACATACGACGACGTGCATGCAAACACATATGTTCATACACAGGAATGGAAATACATTCACATGCATTATACGGAATCTTTTGAACTTATTTCAATTATTTCGTTAATTAAAAACAAGTAACTTTAAATAGGCAGTTAATAAATATCCAGTATTGATCCCAATTATGAGTTCGTTCAATAACAATCATGAACATGCAATTACGTGACTTTCGTCATCCTCCAAATTAGTTCATTTACGATTTCTTTGAGTAACATGGTATTATATATAAATTAATAAATTAGGTTTTATAATAGGTTTAGGAGTTAGAAAGTAGATTTCCGCAACCAGCTCGAAGCTCAAGCGAAAACATTATTTCGTAATATTTTATACGTTATTTTTACATCACTAATACCTTTAGAAATATACTTTATTTACATACATCTAGATGTATTAATAGCACACAGTTTTATATTCACATAATATATATATATATATATATATATATATATATATATATATATAAATATATATATATATATATATATATATATATATATATATATATACACATACACAGGTTGTAAATCTAAAAGTCACACAAAAAAATGGAAGAAATTTTCCTTATTCAGAATCACTTTTCCTTTGAAACATTATAGAACTTTTTAATAAACCACGAGAAATCCAGAATATAAACGTAGAATTTAGAGAAATATCATTCATATATCGTGTGGGACACATTAAAGACATTTGTGAAAAAAATTTGGTATTACTCTATCTATCCGTTGGTTTGAATATCGTGAATAAAACTTCCACTAGAATAATCCTCGGAATCCAGATTCAAATCTATGTTTATTTTTATCTCTTACAAATATTTTTTACAGAACGTTTTGTGTTACATAAGAAAAACTTTACCGCAAAAACAAAAATTCTCGTTCCCCTCTTACCGCATTTCTTCGCTGCACTCTCTGGTTCCTCCCTTTCTATGCACCACCGGCAAAATCTCTTCCTCTTTTACGTTTCGGTTTACTGTTAATAGAAATTTCCTTCGATTTTCAGGAACCCTCTGGATAAATATTAAAATTTCACTTAATATACCTTCACTCGCATAAACAATTCACTTAATAACATTGAAAAATATTTACTAAAATTCATTTAAATTACTTCGAGTTTCTCTTAATCTACCCCAATTCGTTTCCAAAATTATACTGACACATATATCTCGTCATCCCATTTATACACCCTTCTGAACTAAAATTATTCCCACCAGGATCAGATACTGAAAAATTACAGAATGTTCAAAAATTCTGGGTATCTTAAACAGGAAATATCTTCTATGGTTTAGAACTTTCATACAAAATATTATAATTATCATTTAACATATTACAATTCTATTTAATGCATTATTCATTTCTTTGTATAATTTATTTTCACTTATCATGTTTACCAATTTTCACTGAAATTTCTTTCTTTCACTGTCACTTTTTCTAGATCCACTCTAATTGATTTTCAAAATTTTACAGACCCACACATATCGTTATTGTCTATTTATACTTCTCTGAATCGGATCATTTCCCTCTACAAAAATATAATAAAATATTTGATAATATTATAAAATTCCGTTCTTCTAAAACGTTGCAGGACGGAGAATCACTTCAATTATCCATAACCGCCTTGGGCATTGTAGAAAATTCTAGGACAGTCTTAAATCTTTCAGTAAATTTGCAAAGGTTCTTGAATATTTCTGGAATATTCCAGAATATTCACGAGTTTTCGCGAACATTCTTGAATATTCGAGATGATTTTCGAAGGATTTTGTGGAACGTTCTTGAATACTCTCAAATATCCTATAGAATTCTCAATTATTTTAAAGTATTTTAAGAGAATATTCCATTTTATTCAAAAATGTTTGATTACATGGAACATTGTTTTAGAAGACTCTAGGGAATTTTCAAACATTCTAATACATTACCGTTAAACATTCTAAAATGTTCGAGAATATTCTCTAGAACACTAAAATATTCTAAAGCACATTTATATTTTGAAACATTCTAGAGCATTTTTAAGCATTCAAGAGTATTCTCGAATATTCAGGAACACTCTAGCACTCGACTTCCAATTGACTGTACTTAACCTCAATATCAATGAAACTAACCCTTGCAGCACCAAACCGAAGCCTTCTTCATAGCTGAGGGATGGATGGCTACCGTACTGTATAAACTACATGAGGCTCCGAAATTCCTTTGTGAACTTTCACTACCACGCACTTTTCACTAAAACTCATCTACAGACGCTATATTATTTGAAATGCCAAATGTTAAAAAAATGTCAATAACCGCCCACAGATGAAATATTGAAAGTTAACTGAAATAATTTACTTTGATAGTCTTAATCGTTTATAAACACGTTAAGCATCACTGTGGAGCTTATCATCTTTCAAAAGGTAAATATTTCTCCACATACATGTAAATGAGAAACAATGAACGTTACTTCAATTTCATTTCAAAAACCAATCCCATGACACAATTCACAGGTATGAGAAAGTATATTCACATTTTATTTAAATATGTTACTACACACGATGGATTGGTAAAATTGTTTCAGATCTCCATATGAAGCACGCATTTGAAAATTTTCATACAAATAGGTCTAAAATGTAGAAATTACACGACTGTAATGAACGGACGGACTGACAATGTAAAGTCATAAGGGTTCTTTATTTGACTACAAAATCCGAAAACATTGAAATAAAACCTAGAACAAGAGTATTCTCGGTTTGATATGTTCTAGGTTTCTGTATATTAGTTGTATTTATGAAATTAAATCTAACTAAAGCGATTTATTTTATTTTTTTTCTTCTGAATTGTCAGAAATATATACCTATTATTATAATTTGTTTAACGTTCCATTTGATTGTTAGGCGGGGCTGAAATGATGTTGAAAATATGAAAATCTATTGCACAGCTGAAATATCACTAACCGGCTACAGTGCGATTGGTGGGAAAACCTAGATACAGTGATCGACAATCAAACGTAAGTATTATAGTTATTACTTTCAATATCATGCGCATTTTGAGAAGCCTATATCTAGCAGTGAACGGAAAAAGGTTGCTGACAAATGGCAACATTTTTTTTACTGATTTTATTTATAACCATAATGTTATAATAAATATTACGCTTTTGTTAAGATAATATTCGATCGAGCGCATACTTTTATAATTGACATTTTGAGATATGAAATGATTATAACTAAAATTTTAATAATAATTGCTTTGGTATTTATACCAAAATAATAAGGAATTGAAATAGAATACTTCTCCCATAAGAAGCAAAGATAATAATAAAGGAATATGGCGAACATATGAAGCTTTCGCTAAATCTAGGAATAATACAAGAAAACAGATACAAAATTTAGTGTCTTATGAAAATACATTACCTATACCGTCTCTGTATTTTATATGAAGTACGTAAATATGATGAAGCCTCCATTAAAACTTCCAAAAATTAACGGTTTTAATTAGCTCAATACTTTTGTATTTGTAATGCAATGAAAATTATTTCAGCATCGAAGCGATTCTAACTCTGTCAGAAATATAAATAAAAATATCCTAACCAAAAGATTACGCTACCATACATAATAGTATAATCATTAAAGCTTGAAAGTACTATTTGGTACCTTAGATAATGGAATTGTAACCCGTTATAGAAATTACATTTCAAAAATTGCAATACTTCGGACAAGTCATGAAATTATTCTTACATTTTTTCATCAACAAACGATGTCGTGTTACAGCAAACAAAAGGGATTTAATTAATAGGTTGATATAACTGCACGTCTGCTTTTTGTTCCCCCGTACGTATATATCAACCGTTGGTCTCAAAAATCGTTGGAATTGATGTAGATAATTAAGATAATATTGGTCACCGCTTAAATGTATATCATACAGATGTTATATATCTAAATTTCATTTCTGAGGTAAATAAAAAGTAATATATCATTCGAATTAACTAAAATTAGTATATATATATATATATATATATATATATATATATATATATATATATATATATATATAATATATATATGTATATATACTATTATTTTTACGACTATTTATACACACAATAATACATTATATTGTACAAATGATTCTCCACTGAGATACGAAATGACACTGTGCTACGTAGCAGCACAGGTATTCCTTTTTAAAGTCAATTTATTTTTTCTTAGTAACGAGCAAAGTTTCAAGGTCCATTTTTATTCATCCAAATTTTCACATTAATCGAGACATTTCCTGCTTAATTCAGAAAGACAGCTTGGAAGACAAGCATCCAACCTGATAGGGGTAAAATAGAAAATCGATTTGCAATATTTCCAGAAATATTCTTTTGGATTACTTGCTAGGTTACAAAATGGAGAAGAATAAATGGAAGTTACCTAATTGATACTGGTCACATGTTTTGAAATCAAATGAATTAAACGTTATTCCGAAGTACCCATGTTTTTGGTTTAAAGGTCAAATTATTATTCTTATTTATATGTTTTTATGTATCTAATTGACACGTATGGCGGACTTATTGCTATGAGACCAATCTCTTAGAGCCAAGCAAAATATCAGTCCAGTCCTGTTCCACATGTGGCCGGAAATCGAACCGCGCATTCAAAGGCTGTGATCTATCCAATATATTACGACGACGACAAA
The DNA here is from genome assembly GCA_039881145.1 of Druceiella hillmani. NCBI lineage: Eukaryota > Metazoa > Arthropoda > Insecta > Lepidoptera > Hepialidae > Druceiella > Druceiella hillmani. Next base: position 6,708,996 of record JAYKKI010000009.1, read on the forward strand.
ATGACCCTAATAGACATTTCGAAAGTTCAAACCAGTTTTTAAAAGGACCAAATAAATAATGGTGTTTCGTTAAGGTTCCCCTAATAAATATACACACACACATATATATATAAACACAGATTTACCGAATTTATTTTACCGAAATAAAATGTATTGTTTTATGAAAAATGTATTATTTTATCGAAATAAAATGTTAGAAAAAAATTGACGGAGCTCACTCAAATACTGTATTCGACGTCCTCATTGGTGATGAAAGCCGGTTCCACTGTTATGAACCGGAAGCTAAGAGAAAGCTGCGCGTAGGTGTTTCCTTCTGAAGAGTTGCAATTTTTATCATGACTTCTCGACTAAATACAAAGGAATATCTCGAGACAGAATGGACAATTCATATTTTGGATTCTCAATTGTTCACCAAAAACTTTTCTCAGCAAGAGTTCACAGTTGATAAGCGACAGCAAAAATGTATACGTAATATTCTTGCTTCTTCCACAGTCTAATAAGAACTAATTACTGAATGAATTTATTTACAAATGTAACATTTGTAAAAACAATTTAAAAACATACATGATGTGTTCTTATGAAAGGATTCAAAACAACTAAAGAAAAATTGTACGAAAGAAAATAAAACGGCGAAGAACGAGTTTCAGTTTCAAATTTTTCAAATAAAACAAAGTGGAACAAAATTATATTCCTTCGAGAAAATTTAATATCCTTTCAAATTATATCATATTTTATTTAAAAAGATATTCCAATGATATAATATATTTAAACATTGTGAGAAATTTAAAATGTTAAAGTAAATAAAAACAAAAAAATACAAGCCCTCTGTTATCACAAGTAAGAAACTGCTTATTACAATTAACCAAATCATTTTAAAAATTTTGTAAACTCTTGACAAAGCACCAATTGTTTTAAATGCGAATCAAATCATACAGATGGCGTAATTATATGTATATATACATATACTTACATATATATATATATATATATATATATATATATATATATATATAAATGTATATAATTCTAAATTATCTTAACGTCCATTCAAATAGTTTGTGTATAAAAGTTTTGGATCATCCGCCATTGAGTCAAGTTTGCACTATGGGTTTCCTGTTAATTTCTAAAAATAAAAGATCATCTACGAGGAAAAAAAATGCTCGATGTCGAAAAAACCCTTCAGCAGTCTTCGAGAAGATCGTGGAAAAGAAAATTCACCCACATACTTCTTTCAGTATATCCATTAAATGAAACAATGAATAGAGTGCCCCAAAAACCATATTTAAATTCAATAAATAAATAATAATGTTTCTAGTAGGTTATATTTTCGATACTATATGGATACATGTCTCAACAGTAAACAGAAATCAATAAATATTGATATTTTTCGTACCGTTTGCTATAAGTAGCACTTGTTTCAACATAGACAAGTTTAAATAAAAGGAACAATTCTATGAGTGGAATAAAAATGGATCTTGATAAACAAGTCTTGTGTTGTATAAAAGTGTTTTTATATTTGAGTCCATTTTATTGACTTTATTTATTATTTTCTAAAACATATGATATTTTGACTTACAAAATTTAGAAATTAATTTAGAACAGATCATGAGCTCTTTGAATGATTTTATGTATTAAGTAAGGTTTATTGTGGTTTAAATAGAATGATTTAATGTAAAATACTAACAACACACATATCAGTTATCAACTAGATATATATTTTGAATAGGCTTACACGACATTTTGATTGAAAGTTAAAGCAAGTTTATAGTATGTATTACACAATGGTTAATTTAGACGCTCACCAAATTTGTTTTAACGTGGAAAATAATAGGGACATTTACGTCCGACAAAGTGATTGCATATCGTTTAATAAATCTAAATTAGAAAATATTAAAAAGAAGCAGAAGAGGGCTACACATTTGCCTAAATTCCAAACATTGCAGAATTGAAAATTTTATTCAAATCCCTGATAATCATACGAACATACAAAGAAAGACATAGTAAAATTTTAGAAATATTCGCTTTTCGTTCAGAGAATTTAAAGCAGCATATCCGGCTATTTTTTTAAGAATATCTTTAATTATGAGATAAAGTCATAAGTTTTTAATAAAGCTATAATAAATTGCATTCCTTTAAATTTTAATGGCAGTTCAATAGAGATCGGTGGTATTCTGGGAATAAATACTGCGTGCCCTTTGTCCTTTCTAGTCAGAAGTTAAGCTTCGATGATGATATTCGATAGCTGTTTGACGATCATCCTCGTTCCATTACATAGTTTTGGTGAGTTTAGATTTCTGAGTAATATGATCGGATATCCAATTTTCAGTCGAAGGCTTATAATGGTATTCCTGGTACATGCAAAAAATTTAAAAATTCTATAGGGAAGTTGACACTTTCTTCAATGTTTATCATCGTGTCCATCGATTCGTATATTATATCTTCACCGGGAATTTTTTTTAATATTAAAGTTGATATTGTCGACAATATTATTTTTAGTCGCCAAAATTACCCTCTGATATAGCCACTCCGGATTGATATAGTTATAAACCATGTTTGGATAAAATTGGTCTTCGAGTTCGTTCTCAGTGTATGCTATGTAATTACTATTGAGTTCAATGAGGCCAGTCGTCTGCTCAGTAGGATATGTGTCTTTGCCTACTTGTAAAAGTTTTCGAGCAAAATGGGCTGTTGTTTCGTCTTTCGATAGTTCAAGTCTCATATTTTTTTATTAGTGGCAGTATTTGGATGTGTGGCCAGAGATGTGATTTTTAAGCACGCATTGATTTCGTCTGCTGGTATTGATTTGAAGATAACTGGAAGTGTTTGTCGAAAATCGCCTGACATTGTATTCACTCCAAAAACTTCTTGGTTTCGAGTGATTTTTCATGTGCCATTATACATTCGTACCAGAAAATAATTTTGTACACATTCAACATTGTTGTAATACATTCAACAAATTAATGCCGGATGATCCAGTGCAAGTGCGATGTGTTGTTTAGCATGTATTTCTACCAGCAATAGATTTATTAGAAACATTTTCTCGGTGCCATCTAGTACGTCCAAGTAAATTTTTCCGCCAGTGTTGTTGTTGGTCCGGTCCATGATAACGTTGTAATTTGTTTTATTGTTATTGAGGAGTGGTTTGTTGTGAATTATGTACTATATATTACTGAAGTTGTTCGTTGTTGATGTTGTATTGTAGGTTTGTTGTATTGTTGATGTTGTAGGTTTTTTCTCCTGTAATTTTGAAGTTTAAACTACTGAAAGTATGGCGTGGTGCTGGCATCCCAAGTTGTATTAAGATCTGTTTTTTAATTTCTAAACAATTATATTCTAGGCGAATGAGTATTTTATCGACGATGTTGTCGTTGAATTCGATAGCCAGTTCTGGATAAGCTCACACTATTGTTGAAGGAGTCCTACAGCTGTTTTGGGTTCAATGGGTTACATGTTATTAATATTATGACGAATGTGTCTCGGATATGTTCAGCTGAGGATGTGAGTGAGGCTTCTCGTAGTGTTAATTCCCTGTCGTTGTCGTGTCCCAGTAGTCCTAAGCGTTGGCATGCTTCTTTGTAAGTCTGGTATAGGTAACTGTCAAAAGTCTTGAGATCTGCGAAACTGCTGGTCCCCATTTTTGTGTAGCAACATCCAGAGATAGAAATATTTGATGTTGTTCGGATGTATGGTGTATACTCGGCATAGTGTGTCAATTTTATGATTCCTGGATGATCTGCTACTGAAATTCTTTGTTTTCGTCGTAGAAATATTTTTTATTGTTATTTTCCACGTATAATAAGTAGAAACATCGACATATATTAACGTTTTCATGAATAAATCGATTTGGCACAATTCCCATATGAGATTGTGGGAATGAGGCAGTCCTCGTTTTTGCCATTCAATTGTGTACATCCAGCATCTAACGTTTCCAAAGATATTGTGATGATTTCGATAAATCTCATTTGTTTTTGTCGGAAAACTCAGGCTATTATATCGTGTTGATCCATGGGGTCCGTATCTTAGTTGTTCTTTTATTTTTGGTCACGATGAGTTGCACGTGACTCTTATGAAGAGGTCAGGCCGTCCATATTTTCTTACGCAGGTCATGATATATTGAGTGTATCCGCGCATGTGTCCTGGACTTTCTATGCAAGATGACGGTAAGATTAACATTGTTCCAATGTCATTAATGTTTTCGTCATTTATGATCGCGTCTCGAAGATGGATATATTCATTCGTACATAGTTTCTTCTGATTCAGTCTTATGTAAAGCATCCGTTCCGCTTCTATTTTTGCATACGTATCTACCAGGAATTGTTGGAATAAGCGACGAGTGTTGAGAATGTGACTGTGCGTTTCGTTGTCTCTGATTATTAAGCGGTAAGCATAGCAATCGTTGGAAGTGACTTTTTTGTTTGTCTCTATCCTCCTTCAGGTTGGATGTGTTTCATGTAAAAATAATATCTGTCCTCGCCGTGCAAAAATAGTAATGAATATTGGAGGGCCTCATATAAACGATATGTATCTGCAATGCGTTATAGACCTATTCTGCAATGCGTTATAGACTTATTTCTTCATTGTACAGTTATGTCACGGCTTGTGTTTCTATTATCCACAAATACGATGGCGACTTCGTTTATCTGAGTTGCATTAAACCAAAGTTCGTGTTCTCCAGGTGATCTCTTGTCAGCTAGAATTATAACTTTATAGGCATCATAAGTCAAGTCGGTCTAGTGCTGTTTTGAATATGTGAATAAGTTGATTGTATTTGTTTAAGATCCTCTGTACATCTTGGATTATTTCTCATCTCAATCTGACTGATGTTTGTGCGTTGTTGATCAATTTCCATTTCTTCATTTCCGATGAAATATATTTGCAGAAATTTATAATCTTCGTTGGAGAGTGGTAGTAATAATTCCATTTTGTGATAGATTTGTCCTTGGATGGAAAAAAAACATAATCGATTTCATCTCTGTTAATGTTGATCAAAGGGACACCGAAAGAAATCATTTGGAAGCAGACGTGGTACGCTTTTATGTTTCGAAGAAAGTGTTTATTTCTGGAGTTTCCACGGTCGTGTAATGTAGAAATTCCTGCGGAGGTGCTTTCAGTGGTGGTAATCGAATTTTTCCATTCATGTAAGAGATTTCTGACGTTTATGTACTGAATTTTTTTGCTTAGAAAATTTGGCAGATGTTATTAATTTTTTAAATTACAGCGTATTTGTGTTTATGTTCTTTCGTCGGGTCGTAGTGGAATGCTTCATTTTTTTAGTACTTTTTACTTATCCTCGTCCGCGCTTCTTGTAGGGTGATATTTTCATGGGTGGCTTGCGTTCGCAGTCCTTTATTATAAGATTGTGTCGCAATTCTTGATTCTTCAATTCATTCATTTCGTGGTTCTTCGGCTTCTCTGCTTCTCACGGTGCTCATTCTTTTTCATTGAGACCTGAAACCTGTTTCGTTTTTTCGCTGTTCTTTTTGTTTTCGCTGTTTTGCTTCAGAAATGGCGCCTCCTGAAGATCTCCTCCGCTTTTGAGTTCAGCCATTGTATAAAATATAACATATTTCTATTAAGAAATACACTAAGTACATTGTAAACCATTTTCAGCCTTTATTTTCGGTTTATATTCAGTCACTATATCACTTTGATTACTTGCACTTCACTCTTTGTTTTTATTCACTCACTGCACTTCCCTGATAAGAAACTGATGTTCGATCTCACGACGGATCTCATTTTATATACCCCTACCAATGGGTAGCACAAAAATATTCCACAACATTCCAGAATGTTCCGGAATATTCTTGAATATTGGGGAATGCTCTCTAATACTCTCGAATATTCTAGGCTCTTCTAGAAATTTCAAGAGGGCGAAACTTCTAGCCCTTAAACACACCTATAACGTAAAGACGGGAATGTCCTTTATGGATGGGGAATAAAGGGTTACCACACCATATGACCCCTTTGATCGTACCGGGACTTGTTTCTAAGTTTTAGCGACACGTACATTGTACACTTACTTTTATAATATATATTGCTTTCAATTGTTCCTGGTATTTTGTTAAAGTAACATGTGTATGTATTAATTCGATGTATATGTTTTATAACTGTTTCTGTAAATGTAAAGAAATATGTTTGCCTGACAAATATTACATAAAATATGTTTTACAGAAAGTTTTAGAAAAATATATTTGGAATAATAACTAGCTCTTTCACTCGATATTCTACAAGATACAGGAATTAAAAAAAATATATAATTTTGTTTACACCATCTAAAATCTCTTTATGAATATTTTGAAATATTGCGATACATGTTCGTTAGTTTGCTTTATTATTATTATTATTATTCATATTTAATGTTCCTATGTCAACAGTGAAGAAAACGATTTTAGAAGTAGACAAACGGATATATGAATATTTACGGTTTCGGTACGGAATATGTAAGGTTCCATTTTTTTTTAAGGCATTATACTCTGGAAATTTTGGTGATGTTTATGATGTGTACGGTATGAGAACAAATCGAAAATAAATTTTGTCCTACAATTATACGTATAACAAGACATTTATTCATTCACTGACTTATAAATTTTTCCTAGATGAAAATTATGACTATGTATCATAACCCCATGGGCAAATCAAGTTATCAAAAAAAACTTAAGACTGTTTATGTAGTGCAGGGTACTTATTGAAAGAATTTAAACCTATATGTATAAAATTAAAAAAGGGAAGGTCAGAAAGTCATGTTCACCAAACAAAATATAAAAAAAAAATTTCGCCAATAATTTGTTCGGTTTTCGCTTATAACTTTTATTTTAATTAAAAAGTAGTTTTAAATGAAATTGTTTTAAGTAAATTATATTTTACCTTTTACTTATACTTAGAATGATCTATTTTATATTTTACTTAGAATTCATGTGTAGCAATTAACGGTTCAGATAATTTTTTTGAGTATCCCAATATTTCATCCAGTAATATTTTGACATCCCACAAATGTCCAATATCTTTTGAATATTCTATAAATATTCTTTTATAATAGACCCATATTCCACTAACGATAAATATAATCCACTGTGTCTCCCGGGAGAATTTAAGTTTATCATATTATGATACTGATATTTCATATATGTAATATTCACACATAATTTGCATTTTGATATTATCCAGATATTATTATCCTTATATTATCTTTAACAATGGAATATTCACGCATTTTAATGTAAAAACGTTATTCTTCAATTTTATCATCATCACCATATCAAATAATTTTTTGCGAAATTACTTAGAAATACTATTTTTATCCTTTTGGAATGACTTGTGGAAACTTTTATATGATAGGGTTGAAGTTTCAATTTACTGTGCTATATCGAGTTAAACGTTATTCTCACTTTTTTACTATTATATCACATTTCGTCCTATAGCATACAATACTTTAAACGGATGATTAAATATTTTCCCAAGCAAATCTAATCTTAATTATTTTTCAATTGCATTTTTATCAACCCTATTCTTGGTAGATCATTGAATAAAAGAACAAGATGGCCACAATTAAAATTTTGTTTTCCTTTAGGGTACGCACAAATTAGGGTAAGCAGAATGTGCGGTATGAAAATATAAATATAAATTTATAAGAATTAATAGAGAGTTCCCAATCGTGCATGAAATATTAAATATATAATTTGGTTACTCAGCCAACGAATATGATTCAGCATAAATGGACGTAATTTTACGCAGTGTTTTACATAAATTTTCGAATATTTATCTACAATGTAGAATATAATTTCCTCTATTAGACACTACTAACAATAAAAACATTGTTTACCTTTAACATTCTAACGGAGAGGAATGGGCGTAGAATTGCCCAATAAGATTTATATTTTAGTACATAAGTATGACGTGAAAAAAATAGAAAGGAATTTTGGTAAATATTTTTAAATTTTATATATATACATATATATATATATATGTATATATATATATATATATATATATATATATAAAATCGTAAGATAACAGAGATTGCACATCGAATATGTTTAAGTAAAATTAAGTGCTACCTACTAAAGGTAAGCTACTAAGTATAAAACCACAGTTTTTAAAATTTTCATCAGTTTGTTTGCCTTTCTTGTGAAGCGATTTTCAGCGATGTATTTAGATAAGCTTGGGCTAGTATTTAGGCTTCGTTTCATTTAAACTGGTTCATAAATAGAAAAAGAATGTCAATGTTTAATTTTCTTTCGTTGTAAGCACTATCATCGAAACCGGCGGAAACGATCTGTCATCTATTGGCGTTTTTAGTAAACTTTATCCTGTCAGAGTTCTGAGAAAAAAAATCATAATGTACTTTCTTACTAAGTATTAATATAAATATTTAATGAAATACGTGATTAATATAAATATTTAATGAAATACGTAATTAAATGACATAATATTAAATTAGGATAAAATTTAAGATAGTAAATTAATTTAAGCTACATTATTGTAAATATAATCATGAAAATTGCGATAAATCTTTAAAACTATTTACTTATTAACGTCAGATGTCGATAAACATACTGATAAAAAAGAAATCATTAGATGATGGATAAAAAATTCTAGATTAGTGCAACACTTTTTAAAGACTGTCATTACAGAATAAGTTATTTATGAATTATGAAATTATTTAATGTTAATGCAGTTTAAACTTATATTTACGAAATATCTGAAACATCATCAAAATTATTAATTTAAATCGTATTCTATATATTATTATTTTCATTATATGCACTTTGACTGCGGTTACAGTAGATAAGTTTATTTATAGATAAGTTAAGCAAAAGGGAAATGAGCTTTTACCACAGGTTGAATTGCGATTTACCTTACACGATTAAAATTCATTTTTTTTTCATAATTGCAAATATATAAAATTCCATCTACTTAATATTATGTTTTTAATATTACACTGGAAAAATAAAAATCATTGGTGTTAGTGAGGACTTACGGAACAACAATGCGACATTGCGTTTTATAACATGAAGTGATAAAAAACCACGCAGAGGGTAAAATCACGATGAATAGAAAATGTTTGCTCCTATTAAACATAGTTTATTTTGGAAGTCAAAATTTATACGATGTTGGTCTTTATTGTCGATATTATTTCAGTTCTCCTCCATATCGGCAAAGTTCTGAAATGTTTTCCCCTATGCATGCCCATCATAATGTGAGGTTGAAATCAATTATTTCTGTGAGGTCCTTTAACGAAATTACTACACCTTCATACAAATCTAATATTTCTTCTTCGATCGACTTTTCAACAAGAAATTACGCCTCAACTAAAATTATTACAAACCCTCCTATTTTCTTATCTAGTCACGCTAAGCTATCTGAACTAGTTTTGAAGTATATTTTATTATACTTGAGACTTAAATGTATCATAAACCTTATTCCATTTTACCAATTATAAGTTCATTGTTCGTTAGTACATAAATATTTCCCTTTATCTAATGTACAACACCCTTTTCCTTCAATATTGGATTTTCTTTTTATTCTAGAGAAGTGGTTATTTTATTTAATAAAAATTAAAATATTATATTATATACATAAACGTAATTTTTAAAATAAAACATAGTTTTGATTACCGTTGTCAGCAGCTTTGCACGCGATTTGTAACCATAGTTCTGAAAGTTGTATTTACAGTGTTTTCTTTTTTGGATATTCGAAAAATTAATTTTCTTTGGGTTAATTTTGTATATGTATTTACTTAAATTCCTAGGTAAGTTTAATTCGGTTGATCCTCGAATAGTTCCATTGCTCTGACTCATAGTATTCTGTGTTATTTGTATTTTAAGTAATTCTCACGACTTTGATGTTTGGTTTTAATTGATATTGAATGTTTCGAAATGGTTTTAATTGATATCATATGTCCGAAAGAGATCTCTGATGAATGAGTGTTTTACTGTAGCGTCTACGATCAACAAATAGGCAAACCATATCATATGGCAACATTGGATATTTATTTAGAAGTCAATTCTATTGTTTGTTTAAAATGTAACTAACAAAAATATATTGTTTTTGTGTTGTTAGTCACAATTAAAGTTTAATAATTATGCCTTAACATCTATTAGCTCTAAACATGTTATTTTTTATCTATTAGCAGATTATAATAATAGTTATAAGTATTTTAATCACTTTAACTAATCAATACTGTATTAAATTCATTTAGTTCTGCCTTAAATAATCCTCTTGATTCTCTAGACTAATTTTAAATCTTTTCATCCAAATTTTCACGAGGAAATTTGGACGTAAAATTCTTTTTTTTGTTAAGAGTTCTATTAAAACACATACGCCTACCCTTGCTTATATATATAATTTCTCAAGCAACATTTAATTTAAATTGCATTTATCTTCCACCATCTATCTCATTTTTAAGTCAGGAAATTATAAATAACTATTTTAATATTATCTTATTTACCTACTTCCAAAAGTTTAATTAATGGCATTAAATTAATTATCTAACCGGATGTAATAATAATAATTCCTGTACATATGTGTGTATATATATATATATATATATAAATATATATATATATATATATATATATGAATAATAGTATTAATATTTAAAGCATAAAAGCTTATATTACGTAACTCCTTAACAGGCATATTAAAAGTTCTTGACTTTTATTCATAGAAAGCTATTATTTTCAGTTTTATTTAAATCTGCTGAAATGACACATATTTTTTATGAATTCGTTATATATATTTTATTTACTTTTTGTAAAGTTGACCAAATACAATATATTTTCATATTCCTTCTAAGGCAGAGAAAAAAAATGTCGCAATTTTCTTTGTAAGGCAAAGAGAACTCAAGTTAAAAATTAGATAAATTAGAATTAAAATATTTCTAGGAAGTTTGAAAAACAAACGTGATCCTTCCTAAAACAAACGTTATAGAATTTCACATACTGACCAAACCTCAATCAAGGGGTTTGGTCAGTAAGCGATTATAAAGTCAGAGTAATAGTAAAAGTGAATTAGAACTTAAATTGAAGCTACCCTGCAAACAATTCTATTACTAAGCTTTATGATTATTTCTTCACAGAAATCATATTTATTTACAAAGATTTTTCATTATATCATTTATTTTTTGTCACACACTGTTTTTCTTTTATATAAACACGTTTTACTGCTTATAAAATTAAAGTTTTTAGTGGTTATTAAAATAATAAAAAATACCAAGCTACACGCAAGACTCTGCTCTCATGACATGTAAGTGTTTGAGAACTATGTGTTAAGGAGTTAGTAGTAGTACTCTTAGACACTATATTCGTATATTCAGTCAGTTTTTAAAATTATTTTCAAATTAGAAATAAACCAAAAAATGCGTACATTCATATGATTAAATGAAAGATTATTTTACTGCTCTCATGACATATAAGTTTAGTCTATTTTGGTTTCAAAAAGTTTCATTTTGGTTTCACCAGTCGTCTACTTTGGTTTTAAAAGTTCAATTTTGGTTTTATAAAGTTTCAAATTATTTTAGATGGCAGCATTTGAACAAGAATTTCAATTTTAATAATTTCGGATGTACATTTTCATGAAAAAAAAAATCAAAATAACAAATAGTTATGCAATAAATATGAAATAAAATTTGTGACGACTTTTAAACCTAAAACACAATTTAATTTTTATTTGCACAGATTTTGAGTTATCAGTCTATATCCAGATTCCGGAATGAGCCTTGCATTCCTTGCAATTCCTCTGACATGGCATTGCTGACCCCGACTCTCTTACTTTCATCCGATTTTAGCCTATCCAACAATAGTATGTAATCGCGGTGTTGAAACATTGCTTCGATACAATCCTCTGTAAGTGAAATACGTATATATTTGTGATATGATAGTTGTTACATAGAATTCAATATATAATGAAAATGTAATACACAATACAATTTGGAATACTGCATTATACTTTGTAAGTAAAATGTGTATACATATGAAATTTATTCAGAAATAGTTAACAATTAAAGTAGTTATGAATTTATAATTTTATGAAATTTTAATACGTTCAAATTACTATTTTCAAAAATATTATCGTTTCAATTATTAGAGTTTCGTTACATCTTTACGTAAATAAATACTTGATATTGCAATTTTCTATTACCCTACAAAGTATAAATTTGTTAGACAAAAGTGTGACGAGAAACATAGTGACAACAGAGAAAATAATACGCTATATAATAGGCCAACGTTGTTATTTGAAACTGTCCTATCAGAAAGACTTATCATAAAATAAACTCAAAACCAAATGTACGTACGTGTTAATTCTTTTAAGGATTTACATTCACCTCCAAAGTCGGAGGGAAGGAGGTTCTTCGGGAAAAAATTATGTAAATCCTCAGGGTTTTTATGCACATGCACTCTGCTACTCATTTTATTGCTCAGAGCTATCTTCACCAGGGAAAGGATCCACTCAGCATATGTTGGGACATTTATGAAATGAATGCTCTTTGTTTTCGTGCCATAACATTCCTGTAGGAGAAAAAGTATTTAAAGATAGGAATCGATGTTAAAAATACAGATATAAATATAAAAATAACTTAACTTGCGACCAATATTTGTGTCAAAGTCTAGATATATTTGTTTGGAAATAAGAAGTTTATGGAAAGTAAAATTAATAATAATAATAATTTTAAATGAGGTAAATATAAGTCTCTCGTTTAATTCAAGACGTCGGGAACTCTGTGGGGAAAACTTGTATATAAAAAGTAATATGTTTAGTGATCACGTAATAAAATATACATAAAAATACAAATGTTGCCAATGACATGTATTTTAAAAAAAATTATTTAAAAAGAGCAAGTAGAATCGATGTGTGGTCAAAACATTTTACATTATGTTTCATTAATTTCTTGCCAATCTTAATTTATGAAAGAACAATTTATCACTTATATCTCGTTTAATGTAGTTTTAGTTTTTAAAGAACTATTTCCACAAAACTTTTTTCAAAGTAAATGCCAATCGCAACCATTTCTGTCTACCGCTTCCAACTAAAATTCGATATGATTTTGATCGGGCTTCCAAAGTCGCCTAGGCGTATTTTGTAATATATTTTCGGCTAATTTATTTTCTAAGTATCTCCTGAATAAAGAAAAAAGTCATGATTATGATGATAGCTTAATCTTAGCCGGAAGGAATGATATTCTGCAACAAAATTCTTTATGTCCCTCCTTTTTATAATCCCGCCAATATGAAACCACTTTTTTTATCCCACCTACTGAAAAACCACCTCAAATAATCACGCAGTCATAACTGTACGTAATAGTTGGCACCACACCGTAGAGAAATGTAATGGACATATCACTGACCCTCGTCAAATATTGCTAATATTCTTAGGACCGTATCATTAAAAGATTATTTGTCGTACATTAGTGATATTCAAATATAACATATCTGTTAAGCGTAGGTCCGAAAATCGGTAAAGGACTTTTAATTATTCATTAACGCTACAATAGGTTTACACAACGTACGTTAATTGGACATTTGTTCGGAAGATTAAATAGAAAATTGAGACTTTTAGGAATTAACATTTTCATATTTGCTTTGTAGAAGTCAAAATTTACTTTCCTTGCACTTTCTAACGTGAAATTATTTCTACGTGTAAAATACTACCTGCCATTGAAACAAGAATTCTAAAATTTATTATGCGCTCGGTACAAGCAAGATTTTTTCAGTGCTAATAATGCAAGATTGAAATAGAAACAGTTAATTTTAATAAACCAATGAAAAATTATGGTTAAAAATTCAGAAATGTTTCGAAATCGGTAAAGAGTTCACTATTGTTTACTATTATTTACTTGATTCACCATTGTCTATGAAATAACAATCATTTGTTTTTTTTTCTAATACCCTTGTTTATAAACATCAACGATTATATATCAACGACAGCCTTTTCTATGCTTCTAAAAAAGTTTTCTCGATTGGGATTGGATGGCTAGCCATCATAAATTCACTTCAGAGGTAATCTCACCATGTGTACTGATCGATGAGGAAGATAATTGGATCTCCCTTTTGTCTTTTCATTATTTTTAAAATTATTTTAATTGGGTTATTTGTAAGCATCGGTTGTTTATATGAAGATTAACTTTGTGCCACACAAAACCTATTTACAGACTGTTTTTTTTAATTGCATTGTATTTTTCAGAAAACAAGTACAATTAAGAGATATATAAAGAGATTGTTGATAAACGTAAAATACACAAATAACAATAGAATAAGCCTTTTGAACTTTCATCAGTACTTTTATTCTGTATTAGAATATTAAGATCCATAACGTTTATTAAATAAACAGAAAAGTTTTATACTTGTGAGATTTTCCTTTCAGTGTTTTAAAATTTTTCTTTAATTATTTTTTGACGAAATTGTTTAAGGTTTGTAACTATGTGTTAAGGAGTTAGTAGTAGTACTCTTAGACACTATATTCGTATATTCAGTCAGTTTTTAAAATTATTTTCAAATTAGAAATAAACCAAAAAATGCGTACATTCATATGATTAAATGAAAGGTTATTTTACTGTACTCTGGTATTAACCTTACTGCAGGTCTTGTTATGATACATCTGTGCAAATGTGTGCAGGTCGCTTGGTTAACATTTATTTACATCTATTATAATGTTACTTAATTAAAAATATATATATGGTAAAATTATGCAAATCATGTTTTTACCCTAATAGTTAATGCGATCAAATAAACAAGTAGGCCAGAATATATTTAATAAATTTATCTACATGCAATACATGTATTAAAAAAATACAATGAATAATAAATTATGTTATCATCTCATAATCTCAAAAATGCTCGATATTGGTATGTTAATCTTTATTAAAAGAAATGCTGTTTTGACTCATTAACTTTGCTGTGTAACATAAGAAATTCATCGATAGTCAATAAGCTAAACTACCAAGTGGTTATTTAATTATTTATAAAAAGCAAAAAGGATAAACAAATATTAAAAAAAGAGATGCGCGCTGTATATATGTAATTTGCTTCTTGTTTATGAACTAGAAACTCTCAATTAAATTTAAATAAATAGAAAGAAGATATCAGAGACGTTTATCGTTCGGGCATATTGGACGAAGCTCATTGGTAGTTTATTCCATTACACAAAAGTTCGTCAAGGGATCGTTAATCAACTTTCCAACAAGTGTCATAATAATCTAATCATTTCAAGATATCCGTGTGAATTGTTACCTTAATTTAAATCTCTTTTCATCAGCGTACCAAGGAAAGAATTTAGGACTCGATGCGTTAGCGCTTTAGGGAAGACACCTTAGAAATTTAATCTAGCTCTGTCTGCCAGAAAGGTTTGTTTTCTTTTCGACACGATTTTTGGTTATATTATAATGGTGTTGATTGACTATAAAGAAAAGTAAATCAATATCACAAATGTTGACTTCATTTTCCAGTACTGAACAGTACAACGTTGCTACTCTGTTAGCAAATGGAGTGTATATATATATATATATATATATGCCTTTATGCCCAGATATATATATATATATATATATATATATATATATATATATATATATGCCTTTATGCACAGAAGAATTTATAATAAAAATTGAAATTATTCTTTTAACAGCAATATAATCTTGAATTTTGAATACATTATGCTTTAATTTTGTAGGAATTCATTATTCACAATTAAATGAAATTACGTGATGTAGTATTATTTCTACTTTCTTTAAGTTCTTTACCACGACCTAGGTTTCGTTGTATTACAACATCTTCAGGTGGGTTCAAAGATCTTTGGTGAGCAAAGATCTTTGCTAACAACGAAACCTAGGTCGTGGTAAAGAACTTAAAGGAAGTAGAAACAATACTACATCACGTAGTTTCATTTAATTGTTAGCAATATAATCTTTAATTTTAAAGAAATACTAAGATTTTCTTGTAAAAGCAAGGACATTACTTTTATGCATCAGCATTCACGTGTCGGTATTTGAAAAAATTCTATCTATAGCATAATACAATTTATAAGATAAAGAGCAACGCAATATATGTGGCTACATCATCTATTAATATAAATACGATTTTAATGAAAGAAAATTGTAGTTACATATTTGAGATTTACCCATGTAAATATTTTTAAATATACATCGCACTAATTGTAAGACGAGTTAACATTAGACAAGAACCAGTGTTTTATTTAAATAACACAAGACGCTATAAATTGTTTACTTACGGTGAAAATAAATAAACCTTTCATTATTAAAGCCGCACTCATTTGGGTGACGTGAACACTGTGTAGTCCCTTCCAGTCAACAATGTAGTGGTTACCAAGGCAAAGGTCTAAAAATACCAGCAACTCATGTCCGGTGGCGACTACTCTCATATAATCCTCGAATTTAAATTTTGAAGCATCTTCGCATCTGAATCTGAAGTACAATACAAATGTAAAAATTGTACTTATTCTTATAAGTTTATTTAGAATGCGTTTTATGAAATATTTATTGCGTTAACCATCTCTTATTTATTCATGGAACTATTATTGGTAAGTCGATTTATGTTTATTAGAACAATTGTATTACGCTTCTAAATAAGTACTTCAAATTTAAGAGCTACTTAGATTCATGACTAAAATTAATACGCCGATGTTAATATGGTTCCATTCAGTAACGAACATTGTAAAGACATCAAACCGGCCAAACTTTCTAATGAAATTAATGAAAAAGAGAGTGAAATTATACACGGGATATTAGAAAATTATAATACAGGTGGTAAAGATATCGCAGAAAATTTAGTTAAGTATAAACAGCGATAAGTAAACAAAATTTGAAGGGGAAATCCAGGAACTTCTAAGAAAGGATAATAATAAACATAGATTGTAAAGAAGGACGATTCGTTTATAATATATTACTAAATATTTGTTGTGTCAACACATATTGTTATTCTATTAATAGAAGACAAATAATTTTTTTTGAAAATGGTCAATTTTCAATTATTCTCATATTTCTTTTAATACTCAATTATTATTGTTAATAGCCTTATAAAATATTATGAAAAGAAATAAATAAATGGAAAAATAAATAACTTACATTAGCTTTTTACAACTTTACATTAACTTGTCTGCATTTAACAACTTAACAATTTAACAAGTTTACATTAACTTGTCTGCATCTACATAAATTTTCCAAAGTCTCAGTTACGATTATTCGTACAATAAGCAAGTAAAGAAATTAAAAAAAAATTAATTGCGACATTTGCTGAAGTATTATTCAGATATATAGAAAGAAAATGTTAGAATAAACGTGAAAGACGATATGGGTTATTAATATTTCTGAAGTAAAAAAAATTAAGCACCAAAACGAATATTTGTATAGCGTCTTATGAAGAATAACTATCATATTTTTAAAATATAAAAATTTTACCCGAAGATATTGATTCTAGTCATGTCATCTAGGCGTATTGGTATTACACCAGAACTGCAGTACTGAAGGGCAGTTTGCATGTGCTCCGTGTGAGGATCGCGGTCCGATATTATCTCTGGTAATAATGTGCGCGCCGTTAATAGATTGTCAATCTTTTGTTTTGTTCTTTCCAGACTGAAGTTATTTATGAGCAAAAAAGAAAATAGTTGGTGATCGGCTGTAAAAGTAAATTATAACAAATAAACTATATATATATATATATATATATATATATATATATATATATATATATATATATATATATATGTGCATATTTGCATGTACACAAATGTCCAGGTCAAATTGTTTCTGCCATAACAACGCATTTATTTTTAAATATATCTCTAAATCTCTTTTATACAATTCCCGACGATGTGCAATATTTAAAAAAATTCTTTTTTTTTAAGCCTCGGACATTTGTGCCTAAACAGATCATTTCTTACAAAAATTGTTAAAATATATGCGAATTATGCTTTAAAAAATATATATCTGGACACTAAATTGCGAAAAAACTATTAAGAAAAAAATTTTTACTATGTAGTAATTCGATAATCCATTTTAAGTGTTTGAAGAAAACATATTATTCCTATTAATAAAGAATTATTGCAGTTTAAAAATTAAGCATTAATTAGAGATATTAGCGTTATCACTAAATCTAAAATTTTTCCAATTTTTTTCTCATCCGGTCACTAACACAAAGTGTCTCGTAACTAAAAAAATAATGAAATTAGACAGAAAATTTGAAGTTACAGGCTAAAATTCCGAGACAAAAACAAAGTCATAATTTTAATTTGCACACTATAACTAGCATTGACCACACATAAAAATAAACATAAATGCCTTTCCCTTTCTAAATTTATATTTTCTTTCGAAAATTGAAAGAGAAGGGATCACAAATATAAAATCCAATGACACTAAACAACTTTAGTAAATATTACAATTTAATGAAATGTCTTGATTGAAAGTTATATTTTACCAACTTTAATATATAACTGAAGGATTTTCCGTTTTATGAATTGATTACATTGAATTTAATGGCTATAACCAATGACAGGTGATTACTTCCAGGCCCGCTATTACTACCATTGGAATAAACAATTACTAATTTGCAATGGAATAAACAATTACTTCTGTATATCGGCTGTGCGTTTATAATATTCGTTACATAATTTAAGTAATTTAAGAGCCACGCAAAATTTACAATCAAGATTTGCTTTACATCTACCATTTGTGAAATTGACACGTAAAGAGACTAATTAATCAAACTCACGAAAGATTTCTTCGGGAAAATGAAGTTGCATCTTGTACCACTCTTTAATGCTTGCAATACTATCCAACGCTGCTTTGTTTGTCACACCGCATTTTACGAGGGCTAATTCATAGTCCTCCTTTTTTATTTGTAGAAATTCATTTTCTTTTGAAATTAACTCCATCTGAAAAATAAGAAAAATGTGTAATCGTGAAATAGAATTTCTTTCCATTGGCTTAACATGGAATACATTTTTAATTTGAGGACACCAGCAATTTAAAATAATTATTTATTGACTACAAGCTGCCAATAGCTGAAATGAGTGCTGCGAAATTTCAGTTGGGCTCAAATTTCATAGTTTGGATAAGTGCTATATGAGAAACAAAAATCCATTAGTAAATCTAGGGAATGATTTTAGTTGTTTTTTTTTTATAATTAGCGTCTTAACTTTGTTTTTATGAAAATTGTTACACAGTTATAAGATCTGAGTGAAATATAATATTTTCATTTGTATTATTTACACATTACGGAAATCGTGTTATGCCAAATGTTGAAAAAAATGAAATAGATATTAGTTTGTTTATGGTGAATAAAGACCCATTCTTTTCGTAATCTCTTGTCATGTCATTACGAGTACATTAATAATTATTGCCAAAATTACTGAAACGTTAGACACTTTTATAAATAAGGAGAGACTTATTTTAATAATTTAGACTAATTAATAATACAGTGTTACTGACCTTACGTTTACTCGCTGTGTAGATTGAACTGCTAATGTGAAACAGATCATCGGAATCGTTTACAATAAGAATGTAAACACGTATAGTAGTAATGCAATATACATAAAAAGTACAACAAACTTTAACGTATGGTAAAGTGTTCCGCATATAAGTTGAATAAAAACGAATTAAACTTATATATCCATTTATTAATTTTTGCATATTAATTTAAGACGTGAAAGCGGGTGATTTTAGTGTAACAACACAGTAATGTAAAAAAGACTTTTTATGTGGAAAAAATTCAAAAGGAAAGTAAAAATTATATAAAGTACAATGAAAAAAAATGTGATAGTAGAAGGAAAATAATATGCCTATGTTACAATTAACATAAGTGACAAACGAAACTGATCTAATATATCATAGACCGAAGCATCCGACAATTAGCTATAACTTAGAAGCTAGGAATGCTATTTTAGGAGACTTTCATACGTATCTTCTTCATATGACGCTACAGTTTTTCAGTTTGTAGCTGAACAGAAAGCTATTCATCGTAATCTCGCTTCAGAAGGGCAGATGTTAAATAAAAGATATAAATTAAGAAGATTTAATTATTAATATAAATTACAATGAAAAAAAATGTGATAGTAGAAGGAAAATAATATGCCTATGTTACAATTAACATAAGTGACAAACGAAACTGATCTAATATATCATAGACCGAAGCATCCGACAATTAGCTATAACTTAGAAGCTAGGAATGCTATTTTAGGAGACTTTCATACGTATCTTCCTCATATGACGCTACAGTTTTTCAGTCTGTAGCTGAACAGAAAGCTATTTATCGTAATCTCGCTTCAGAAGGGCAGATATTAAATAAAAGGAATTGCCTATAAATACTAAAGCGATTGCGTGACGCGATAAATATTTCGCCATTTTGTGATGAAACTCGTAAATATAACTTCGTTAGTCCGCTCACAGACTTGATTTAAATTTAGTCTTTAAATATTACTTGTATATAGTAATAACCAAACAGTTTTTGAATACTAAAAAATATTTGACATCGGTTTTGGCCAATTATTTTGCATAAATTTAACTAAGCACTTAATATATACATGACATATACAAGTTCGAGGATGTTTAATATTTGTAGATTTTACATATTAATGGTGAATAAATTTACAATAGAATAACGATGAAAAAACAATAAAGGTTAAAGGTTAGTGTAGTTGGAAAACATGCATTTTACTTGGTAGGATTGGATGTTATGTGGTAGGAAACAAATTATATTGTAGGATTAAGGAAACTGAGAGAAATTAATTTTTATATATCATAGGAAACCCTCAAAACTATCTGACGTTTACCTAACTACCCTTTTTACGGTTGTACTATTTGGAAAAGTAGTTTGGGATTAAATTAAGGTTATTAAATTCGAATTTCGTAGTATTTCTTATATTCAAAAAGAGAAAATTCATCACTCTTGGAATAAATAACTACTCTATTACTTTTATATAAATATTTTTTTTTTGTTTTCTAAGAAAGCGATGACGAAAGATTAATGAAAGTGTCTCTATCTAGTTTATGTAAATAATTTATTAAAACGTTATTTCTGAATAACAAGATAGATATACTGCAGCGTGTTTTAAAGTATGTGGCCGGGAGAAGCATTAATACTTAACAAGTTTGTTTGCAAACGAAACAAAATAGTAATTAGTTAGCACAAGTGGTCGTAATAGCCTTCAATTATTAGAAAACCGCTGAAAATATAACAACTCATGTTGATTCAATTTGTGAATAATTTCACATAAAGTGTAAGAATATTCTATCACATATGCTTATTTTCTAACATGAGAAGAGAAACATAAGATATTCGTCAATATTACTTTACACGACTTTACAGTACAATATATAAAAGACATCGAAATATCGAAATGATTCGTTGAGAAGTTATGTAAACTAACACATTGTAAATAAATTTCAGGTTTTTTGGAAATTACTTTTTTATCGAACTATTTTTTATCACGTGAGTTACTATATTATTTTCCAAACCTAAAATAATTCAAACCGACTTCGGAATTTAAAAATGGAAGAATTGGTAAAAAAATCATCTCAACTTCCTTTCACAAAAAGGGTTTGTAAATCCTTTAAATGCATATGACCCATAAATGCAATGCCATATCCATTGTAGTCGGCACTCCAATTACACTGATGTTGAATTTGAATTCAACATAAATTTGCAAAGGACCCAGAATTCATTCAAAAAGTTTTCAAAAGGACCTCAGTGGTTACATTTCTGAGCGTGGCTATGGAGAGGATTTATTCATTCCGAGAATAGCAATAACCCTTACAACTTTTCCTTGGTTCAAAGGTTTACAATATCTCTTTGCTTTGCGATGATAATTAATAAGTTGCAGATCGTGATGTTAATAAACTCAGTCATTCCGAACATGTTATATAAGCGAGCAAGTTGCTTGTCCTACGTCCAGCTCTACGTCACATCCAAAGTGAACAGAAACCCACGTATCTTCAAATGTATCCCATACAAGAAGGTGAAGAACGTGCTATAAAGAAAAGCCGTTGAATAAAAATAGCAGAGAGGTCTGAACAATGTTTATATTGAGTTTTATTTCAGTAGTCTATTTTATTAAACATTTTGCAGTAATTTTAACCTTACAGATATCTCTCTCTGAAACCATCAATAAAAATTTCTTACTAGCTGGTTCAGAATAGTATTTATGTAGCTAGTAACTAACATAGGTTAAACAATATTTAACATTAAAATATTCTACATAAACCATAGTAAATCGTATCTAATATTTGCAAGCATGCATGAACCTCGTGTTAATTTTCAAACGAATTTTTAAAATGAGTAAGTTTAAATACTAAAAATTTCGGAAAATAATAAGTAAAATTAATAAAATTTATTCAGAATCGAAAATACTTTTATATATCATACAAAAATGTAGCAAGTTCAATTTTGAACCATTCGTTGAACTATTTGTATTTTTTTAATTTATCTGGGTTATGTGTAAAATTGAGAGTAAATCATATGGGAAATATATATTTTTTGTTAATGTGTTTATTCCCGTAACACGTAATCACATTTCACGGTTTAAATAAAAAATACAAAGATCAAATATTAATACTTACCTAATAAAAATTGCCTCCGTCTTTTATGACTTCGCCATATCCATTCGTCCGTCTTCCTCACACGGCCTAACAGTTTTTACAGTTTTGAGGTTATGTTTCACACATTGTGTAGGTAGGTTCTTCAAATAGAATTACCAATTAGTATATCGCAAAATATTAATAAGAATGGTTTTATATATATTATACGTAAAGTGGAACTGATTTTTCGTTTTCTCGCACCTAATAGAGAGCGTCAGTTCGTTGCCAAGAAGTTTTAAACAAAATCGAGTTCCATTTATGGTTATATACTTTTATATCTCGTTTGCCATACACAAAATTTTTAAGTGATATTAAAAGTGCTTTAATTTTTATAATACTTCATCAGGAATAAAAGAACTTAATTGAAATTTTTAATTAAAATTTGTTCATTTTACTTTTATCAGTAATTTTAATTGCTATAAATAGCTACGTAATCCATATTTATATATTTTGCGAGAAAATAATTTTGCATAAATAGTGAACTTGAAAAAAATAGGTCATAAATGTTTACGCTCAAGTCGCGATGCGCATAGCAGCTACTGAGGATATGAGAACATTTTTTTCTGAAAACTAAAGAAAACAATAATCTTTTGTAGGACCCCTTAGCGATTTTTTTAATTTAAGAATCAGTTAAAAGTCGCTCGGCGCCAGATCAAATTATAAGGTGTCGGATGAATTTAAATGATTCTATGTCTCACGAAAAAAAATTGTATAAGGTTAAATGTTCACTACATCGCGCAATCGCTTTAAGATTTCTCAACAATAATATTATCAAGTATGGTCTCTCGTTGAGGGTGGGGGCTAATTGTTTCTTAAAAAATCATGTTGGACATTTTTTGTCAAAGAAACGAATGTGCATTAGTCGTTATAAAACACAATAACCTAGAAATTAATGTTTACATAATAAAAGGCTCCTACCGACTGAAAAATTTTAGAGTCTTCTCGTCTGACGATATCTTCTAATGGGTGAATATCTGTTAACGAGATTAACCGTCTTACGCTCGAAGTTACAGCTCATGCATAGTTATTTATCGGGCAGACTTTGCGTATGTTACTTTGATTTTGCATATAAATTGTATTATTTATAACCTTATTTATTTTATTCTATTTCTGCTATTATATCTTATAGGGCGAATATAATTTTTCTATTGCATTTTGTCTCACTAAAAATTCTTTATATACGAAAAGAATATTATATTGTTTTGGTGTATTTGATGGTAAAACGTACACGATTTGATATGGTAAAAATAATTTAGTTCTTTTAAACAAGGCGAGAGACAGAAAAAAAAGCGAATTAACTTATTTGTTTATACACAACATAATGTGGCAGCACTATATCATACGTTAAAATCTGTTATCTATAAAACATTACTATCTTATTCGAAAACTATTACGGTAACCTCCTTCAAATTAACAGTTTGATCTACATAGCGCCTCAACATAATACAAATAAAACAACTTTGATCTGTCATTATCATTTTATAAGTGAGGTTGGATTTAAAGCTTGCCCTCAATTAAGCCGCTGGAATGGAATTCAACTTCCAATAATTTAAACTCCTATTTTACGTGTAATTTTTTAGATACAGTCCATGTAAAAACCAGATAAATTTCTACAAATTAAGGAGGAAGATCATGAATTAGCTCTCGCAAAATAGGGTCGTTCTGGATAGAACAAAGTCACTCTGGACAATATTCCGAACACTAAATAGTGGTACAAAATGCAATTACACAATTGTGAAGATATATTTTATGAGTTAAATTAAATCATTTATCATATCCTTTTATGAATGCAACGTGCGAAATAAATATTATTAGTTCCAGGTAGCTTTTAACTTATATCCAGTCTTCTTTTTATTTTATTAAAAGCAAATAAATCTACTGTAGTTATAAGTCAAGTAGAATAAGATATAAGCAATAATCTCACTCCAGCAAATAACTACTTGCCATTCATAGACATAACCCTGCAATTTGAAAATATAAATAATAAATTCGTAACTTAAAAATATTTTGGGTGTTTTTAAAAATCTTAACAAAGCAATATACAATTAATACATTCTACTTAGCTGTAATATTTAAAAATATGATTTTCAACATCATATCTCCGGGTTTATTGATATTACGACTGACACTAATAACGAAGAAAGTAATATCACCACTAAAAAATCGACACTGAGTTTCCGATTGATATTGACTTGTAAATACTCGTAATATAAATATTTATAAAACAAAATATTTTTTGCATATTTTGTGTATGGATCTTATTTGGTATAATTCATAAAAAAATAATATCGTTTTTATATTAAATTTTATTATAGGTACCATGCTTTTTTATTTTCACACCAAACCCATATTTGCCCTAGTGACCTAATAAAAAAAAAACAGTGAGCCGTCACGGGATGCCTGGGAGATGTGAAACATCGTGTTCGTACAAGTAATATGCATAAAAGATAAATTATTACAGGAACTAAATATAGCATAATGAAAAAATAACAGCGTCGAACTGAGTGAGGAGGGGGCCGCGTAGTCGGTTGCGCATGGCAACACGTCGCCATACCGTACACTCTACTACGTATAGACTATATATATATACCTTAGTATAGCACGGCAAGTGTCGCGACGCCTACAATCCGGTTTATACCTGCGCCTATAGATGTTTCACATCAAAAACACGGCGTAATTTTAATCTTTTCCAGAAAACACTTCCCGCACTACAGTTTAAATTTTATGCATTAAAAATTCGTTACTAATATGGTCTGATGTTATTATCAATTTCGAAAAAAAATCGCTGAAAGGAGTGAAAAGAAAAAGTAAGGTCATGGAAATAGGAGTGTATTATATTTTAATGACAACTTTTTAGCGGCACTTGTTTTCCAAGATTGTATTGAACTGCGATCTTTATTACATTCAAGTCGCCTACAAATATTATCTCAGAGTAAAATATTCGTATTATAATATTATTGTTTCTAATAAGGTATTTGAAACAACAAATTTAATTTAATATTTAAGAATAGATATTTTTCATGAAATAACTCTAATCGGTAATACTAAATTTTTATTTTATTGTTAAAAGTTTATACAGATTGTTTTAAGCAATGTTTTTTTACATATCCTCACAGTACTTGTTTTAGTTCTTCTTCCTTCTTTTTGTGAGAAAAACCTATTCGTAAGTAATATTTATAAATTTCATTGTGCGAGTTAACCTGTTTTTTATTTTAATGGAAGTTTACAATATATTTGATTAAATATTATCAGATATTGTCTTGTAATGTGTGACAAAATTCCAAGAATTTATAAAATGCAAACTGTTCCTCGTGACAAATTGTAATCTACATAGTATCAGTAAGATTAGATCAGCAAAAAAATATATGTTTACAAAAAATTATTTTGATCTTATTGAGGAATTTTATGCTAGATTCCGTGTTTTACTTTCAGTTATACTTCACATTCCCCATGAAAAAGAATTGACCCATTTCCTTCATGTCTTTCGGTCACATTACCATATTTTGGGAACACAAATGAAACTATCAAAACCAGATAAAGGATAAAAGAAAAATATGAAATATTGTCGTCATATAGTAGTTGAAAAACAACTGAGACAAAGTTATCCATGTCAAATATTTTTAGTTCTCTTTCAATATAATTTAAAGGTTTTTCATACTTTTCCTTCAATTAAAGTATTACCTGGAGAAATAACATAAATAATAATAATAATACCGGTCTTTATTCGTAGTTAGAATTTTTTCCAGCCTATAAAAGGGGATACTGATTTTTTCAGATTTCCTTATAATCTCTTTTTACATATAAGGTGTGTACATAGTGTGTACTGGTAATTAGCTATTGCTTAAACTGAGTTAAGACACTTAATATACATCATGATAAAGCTATGAAAAGTCTCAAACAAGTAAATAAAATTTAAAAGTAACAAAATTTAAATATTTTACTTTGTGTAGAACTTTAAGGATAAACGATACTTTAAGGAGAACAAAAGGGATACTTTAAGGAGAACAAAAGTTGCGTTATATTATTTAGCCACAACCTAAATTAAAGTCCTTAGTCATTATTAATATGTTGTCTAATATTTATAGATGAAGCTTAATTTTCTTAGTACCTACTTTAGTATATGTACCGTAAAATTGATATTTTGTAGGCGCATAAACTTGACGTCATTTTACACAAAATGTAATTAGCAGTGTTAAATTATTTTACTCATACTTGACATGGAGCTACCAAGAAAAACGCATATAATGCATATTTTTTTATTAGAGTATCAAGAT
Organism: Druceiella hillmani; assembly: GCA_039881145.1. Taxonomy (NCBI): domain Eukaryota; kingdom Metazoa; phylum Arthropoda; class Insecta; order Lepidoptera; family Hepialidae; genus Druceiella; species Druceiella hillmani. The sequence continues at coordinate 6,735,849 of JAYKKI010000009.1, forward strand.
TGGATTGTTTTTGCTGTCTTCTACACCGAATTTAGTGTATTGTATGGATTTGCTAATTATTTTAATTTAGTGTATAGCCAGCTATTTTTTTTCTTAATAAAGTGTAGTATTGTGAACGGTTATTTCCTTTTATTTGCCCTGAAAATTTTTGTTGCTTGATATTCAACAATCCTTAGTTTTCCAAAGTAAATAAAGCAACAGAAAAAACAATTATTCGCCGATTACATATTTTGTAAGGAAATACCATAGTAATTAAAATAATTACTTATTAGTTAGAATCTAGAACAACAATTGAGAAAGATAGAGTTACGAATAAAGAATAGGCATATAAATCTACTAATAGGATTTGAGAATGTAAAAAAAATAAACATGTCTTAGTTATTAATCTTGTGATTTTGCAAAAATCAATAGTTTTGGGTATTCCGCAATCACATGTTTAAGTTTCTGTCCCTCTATCCATAAATGGTGGTTTCGTTTATGTTCATTGGCTAGGATTCGGTGGTTTAATCCTGCTGATCTCCTTTATGCAATGTCCCCCAAACATATCATTGTCTCGTAAACATGTCACCCTTAAATCTCCTTAATAAATAATTCAGTATACTTCATTTATTTTTCTTATACATGTTTTTATTTACTAAAAATATAAGTAAGCTATTAAGCAAATTATAGAATATTTACTATGGTATGATGAAGCTAACTCTATACTTAACTCTAACAAATTCACAGGCGAAATATCTACATAATTTATTGGATGACCCCGCTGTGTTCAGAAACAACTTTGAAAAGAGACATATAAATACAATGAGAGTGAAGAACTTGTTTATTTAATTTGAAAAGGGAACTATCAAAATTTAATTAGATATTGGATCATAAGGGGCGATAGCATATAGAATCGACAAAAAATTTAAGGAAAACAATAAGGAGTGGCTCGAAGTATTACTTTCGTTCCCTCGCTTGTTAAGAAATATCTCGAGAAATAAATGCGATCAACCGCACGCGCATGGTGTTTTATATTCTGACCGAATTGCCATCCAAAAAGAAGTACTTACGAGATTTTACTTCTATATTTTCATTACTTTTTGCTACTTACATGACCTTCCAAGCCGAAGGACAAATCCGGGTCTCACAAGTTTTTGAAGATGTAACCACAAATCCGGGAAATACCAGAGATTATAAATCTTTCAAAAATATCCTGAATTACAATAGCAGCTTTTGCTAGGTAAAAACTTTCTGACTATTTTAACAAAAGAAAAACTGACTCGAGAACTATATTAGGTGGTAAGGAGATATATCAGGTGACAAGGAGATATATTAAAAAAAATTCTTCTTACTTTGCAAGCAGCAGAAAATTATTTCATCCTACAAAAATGGTATCGAGGCACAGTCATTGAAACTGGTACTTCTGTTATATTACAGGCTCTTTTATATCAACTCGATCCGTATATCAAACTCGTGGGTCAAAAGACAAACAAAGTGAGAGGTTCTTATAAAACCCAGAACTGTCTGCGCATATAACTAAAACAGGCTTATATTCCTACATTCTACATAAAATATACATTCTGACAGCTAGTGGATATCAGAAATATGCTGAAAAATATTCTCCCTTTGCATATAATACTACCAGATATTTCGTTTCAAAAATCCTTGATACAATATGTTTTCAACTTTTCATAAATATTTTTTCCATAAACCAGAATTTATATTCTCAGCATTTTCCCCATAGATCAACTAACTGAAGAATCGCAAGGAGTAAGAAATAAAGATTTTAAAACTACATGGAAAGAAACTCAAAACAATTAAGTCGAGAGAAATCCAATACGAATATTTTCAAACTTTTCTGATTGAGTTTGTCAAATATCTCAAGTAGACAGAAAGTATAAGATAAATAGTTCCAAAATTTGCTGATGGAAATATTATCTTTATTAAAGCATCATAATTTATTATATAATGTTATGAGGGAAATCGGGATATGAACAAAAAGAGTAACGAATATGATGACTGCGGTGATGGTAATGCTAACGATGATGATACATTAACGTGTCTTTAAAAATAATGACATTATTCTTATAAATGCGATAATATGAGATTGTTGTATTTATAAGAATAGCGACTTTGAAGTTCCGCTAATATATAAGGCAATTTTATCTCAGTCGAGGTTATATTTGGGAAGGAAAACGTTATTCTTACTACTTTTACTTTTTAGCTACTTTTCATTGGATATAATAACATGCTTCCTAAATTCCCGGGTGTGGAACAGTGTGGAAAAGGGCCTTATTCTACATTCACAAGCGACGCTTCCCAATTTTTGACAAAATAAATTTTAAAAATACTCATACTCTTCCGTTTGCTTATAACACTCAAACATTTTATGAGTGCGTAAGTGGAAATAGTAGGGTAATGATGGCTAAAAGGTACATACTTTCTATTCCTCACGTGATAAATTATGTTCTAAATAAAATAAATACTAAGTGAAGTTAATTGAGGTTGAGTTGTTGTGTTAGGTTAGATTAAGTTAAGTTGAATAATACTGGGTTAGATTGTATTACGTAAGATCGGGTTAGCTTGATTTATGTTAGATTGGATTATGTTGGGTTATAATTAGTTTTGGGCTAGCTTAACTGGGTTAAGTTGGGTAGGTTAGGTTGAGTTAGGTTATATTAGGCTAAATTTGTTAAGTTTGATTACTCTATTATTAGATTAGATTGCTTTGTATTTAAATAGTATCAGATTGATTGCATTAGGCTAGGTTAGGTTAGGTTTTGGTCTTATTAGATTGGATTAGGTTATATTAAGTAAAGTTAGATTTAATTCGGATAGTTTATTTTGGATGAAATTAGATTAGATTAGGTTTAGATCGTTATTGATCAGTGTTTTATCGAGCATATCTTTCTTTCAAGTAACGTATAGAAATAAAAAATGGTAAACATAGTAAAATTGTATATGTACGTGATACGGAAAAATAATTTTTACGTAGAGGTCATATTTTGACACGACGTATAAATTCAATTAAACATAAAAACTTTGAAAGAATGCTGGCTTCCTAACAACCCATTTTCTTGTCGATTCAATTATACAACAACCACAGAAATCAAGTCGAAGGCGCTGTCGCGTTCATAAAGCCTTATTACCAACCACGTATCATAGAGTTGGACGTAGTGGATGTAAACTACCTCTGAATTGAACTCCGTTACTCCACCAATGTTTTTGGAATCTATTGATCACATTCGTATTCATCAGTAGTACAATTTCTTACATCACTTGATATACTTGACTTTGTTACATCACTTGATAGTTTTCAAATGGTATTTTTAAGGGGATGTTGATTAAGCTACTAAAATTGTATTTAATACGCAACAGCGAGAAATGTCGATCGTATTTTTATTGTAGTTACGATTGAAAGAGTTAAAAATTCTATGAGGCTTGCGCAACGTATACTTTTGAATAAAATACCATTTGCACTTTTGATCAAAATAACTGTATACTATGTAGACAACAGATAGACCAAATTTCTAGAGACAACCGAAATTTACTCTAGTCTTACCGCACTCACACATGTATGCAGTATGCATACACGCACCCTCGCACATTCGCAATCACGCACGAACACACGCGCGCCTAGCCCGCTGTCAGCCCTTTAATTTTCAGAGATTCCAACGTGGCTCGATACCCACTGTAAAGCCACCACCCATCCATGTATTATAACCTTCGCGAGCTTTGCACGACACATGACAGTTTGCAAAAAGTCGGTAGGAGCATTATTGCTGAGCGCATAAATTGCAGCCTGGAAGTAAATTAAGAAGATCATTTTCGCAGGTACCACGTTCTTTATGAGTAGCTGGCTAGAAGCCCCGTGAACTGCACAAACCTTACTATCGTAATTGTTGGCATATTTTTCCATTACCAGTGAGTCTTCAAACAGGCAGCAGAACCGTTCTGCTCCGACTCCTTTTGTTTCAGGCAGGTACGAAACATCTGTGTAGATATAGAATCACTCATTTGAAGGATACTTGAGGTAAATGGTCTCCAGAGCACATGATTTGAGTTCTTCAGGGATGGCAATTGCTTTGTCTAGTGTAATAGTTTTCAGGTCGAGATGTCTGGAGATTCAGCATGTACGAAAGGTGAGGTTTGTGTTCTTAGACATTGGGTTGCTTTTTTATACCCACTCCAGTAATTTCTATCCACTCGCTTTACTCTTTCCTAGAACTTCACAGTGAATTTTTCCCTGAGGCTATATCGAAGTTCAATACAAGTTTGGGTTTGCATTGCTACTGTTATTAATACTACTATTATTACCCACAGTTATTAGTCTAAGGGAATTGTTCTGAACGACATCATATTTGGCAAGAGCGGGCTTACTTGTCAAGGAGACGACTTCACTGCAGTACTCCAGCAATGGACGCACATATGTTTTATATACTATAGATAGAATGTCCTAAGTAGCTCCCCACTCGGTAGTCGCAAGCATTTTCCGGAGATTCGTATGCCTTTGAGTCTTCTCAACTATGTTTGTAATGTGAGAGCTCCAGGATAGTTTAGTGTTATGGTTAATTCCAAGATATTTCAACAGAGGGATTTATCAAAGAGGCAAGTTTCTATAGCTCAGTTTGATTGGGTGTTTTATTCTCGACACGCTAAAAAGCAGGGCATCAGTCTTCTCAACACTTACTTCCATTCTGTTCAAGTCGGCCCATGTTTTGAGATTTAGAAGTGTTTTATTTAGGGCCCCCTCAAGAACACTGGTGCCACTGCCTGCAGCCCCATGTAGAACGTCATCTGCAAAGAATAGTCATGATACCTCAGAAACTCTTTGGATGACCAACATTAGGTCGTCTATCATGATACTGAAGGGAAGACACCTCAACACCTGGAGTAGTAATTTATAAGGAGAGGTGGCATTGAGAAACTTGCACCGGATGATGCGCTATGAGAGAAAGCTCTCTATCCACTTCAACATGTTTCAGTTTACTTCCTGCTTTTTAGGATTGCAAACAAGCACGTGACACCAAATTTTGTCATACGCGGTATTAAAGTCCACTAGTACAGCAAGTGTTGATTGTCTTCTATGGAAGCCATATTTTAAGACGTAAGTAAGTTTCACCACCTGGTATATAGCGGATCTATGTCTACGCAATCCTATTTGACAGGCACCAATGGCTTTTTTTGATGCCAGACATTCTCAAAATCTCCGTTTAGACGATTTTTTCAGTAACCTTGCAGCATACACTAGTAAGTAAAATAGGTCCGTAGCTGCTAAGGTTATTAACCGGCTATTCTTTTTTCAGCACCGAGATAACTTCGGCCTTTCTCATTACTGGGGCCCTATAGTGTACCATGTTAGATTGATGAGCCTCAAAAAGGTCCTCAGAGCCAGCAGACAGAGGTTCGTAATGAACTCAGGGAAGACCCTATCAGGACCTGCAGATATAACTTTTTTAGTGAACTGACTGCGAAGAGTAGCTCGTCATGAAAATATCCTGGCTAAAGAGCAAATAATCTTGTTCAGTTTGATATGAGGTAACATTTTGGTTAAATATCGATTTTTGCTCTTCCGCACTAATATGACATCTGCTGATGACTGCATAGTTTTTATACACAGCAGTGGAAATTTCTTTAGGGGTAGTAAATAGTTTGCCATTTACTATTACTAGTTCTCAGCCACGAGAAAAATATTCATTATTTAGGCCCGCGACAAACTTGTGCGCCTTTGAACCGTCTTTTCTGAAGCCCAAGTCTATAATTAAATATCTATATTTAGATCTCTTAAACTGTGTGACGGGACGTTTCAATTTAGCTTGAGCCCCTTTATAGAAATGCAGTCAGTGTCTAGAGATTAATTCCAGAAAGGTAGGTATTTTTTCACTTGTCCTCTGAGTATACTCTCATCAGCTGCTCATAAAAATCCCTTAATAAGGAGTTCGGCCAAAGCATCAGGACACTCATTTATGAAATCTACTATGATATAAATATCGGATAGTTGAAAACAAATATGCCAATTATCGTTTTTGAATTTTCAGCGAGGAAGTTTCTTCGATACAGGTTAGAAGCTTTTATAACGAACTCGTAACTACATCAGGCGGTGTCTGCAACAGTCCATGGGGTCCTCCAGAGTAAGCACTGATTTAGAAAACAAAATTACGTAAACCAATGCAAGATCATGTACTAGTATATCTTCCAAAAGATAGAAAGGTAGGTCCGGAGGGGATTCTGATGAGAGCAGAGTTGTCCGGAAGATCTCCAAAGCCTCGCCTGTTGCGCTTGTAGTGGAGTAGTTCCATCGTATTGCATGGACGTTAAACTCCCCCACGATGATGAAGTTTTGATGGTGGCTCAGGTTCATGAATCGGTTAAGACTTGGTACATTATTGGGTGGGTTATAAAGGCAGATGACTTTAAAATAAACCCCGTCCTTCCAAACGTCTACGTACATTACGTAGACGTTTGGAAGGATTTCTATTTTGTTATGGTTGTACATTTCGTCGATGAAGGTATCTTTATTTGCAATGGAGTTCCATACATAAGCAATTATGCCAGAGGCAACTTGTCTGGCTCTCTTAATTATAAGTATTGAGAAAGCGGGTATTTGATAGAAAAAAGTGGTTTCCGTAGAAGCATAACCTTCGACAATCATAACAATGACAGCATCAAGTTTTGAAATATTAGTTTTCAGCTCAGAGAACTTGTGCTGCTGAAACCACTTACAATCCAAAACAATATACAAAGGTTATTGTCCACGTTCTTATGAGGGCGATTTCTTGTAGTAATTGCTTCCATTCATCATTGAAGGTTTGTAAAATGGCGATCACTGTAGGAGATTTAGCGTTACCAAAAGTGCACTACGAGGAGGCCTGCCATTTTGTACTCCGCTTAAATAAAATAAATGTTTAAAATTAGATACACTTTGTGCATACCAGTAAAGTTCACGGCTTTACATAGAAGCATTGAATATTATTTTGGAAAAGTAATCATGTTTGGTCCTTAGAGAGAATATATGGAAAGGCACAGTTACATTAAATTTTATAATATGAAGTGATAATAAGTGATAACAAGCACTGGGTAAAATTACGATCAATGGACAACTTTTGCAGCTATTATCCATAGTTTATTTAGGAACCCAAATATATACAGTGTTGCTTTCTGGTATTTTGTTCTCTCCGTCCGCAAGGCTCCCAAATTATATATTCCTCTACACATGCATAAGATGGAGTACCTTGAAATTGCCCGTTACTTTTTTGTTTTTTAACACATTCACTACAATTTAGTCGAAGTCTATTATTTCGTTTTTCATCCTCTTTTCGATAGGAATTTATATCCTAATTAATATTATTATAAGAATTATATTTTTGTCTTTTATTTATTTATATACTTTAATATATGTGATTTATACATATGGCGAACTTATTGCTAGGAGAGCAATCTTTTACAGACAACCAAAAAACCAGTCCAGCTCCGCTCGACGAGCGGCCCGCGGATATATATTCTAATAGCCCACCTAAAGATGTTGTGCGTGCTATGCCATGAAAAGGAGTATGTGCTATGCAATGTAAAGACATTTTTGAAAATGGAAAATTCTCATGTTTTCTGATAAGGTGGACCGATTTTCATAAATATTACTTCACGTTGACCTTTATTCCCTTTTAAAAATTCAATCTAAATTGAGTTTTCCAAAAAGAATGTCCAAAATGATCCTAATATATTGTGTTATCTGTACTTCCTTCCCACAATTATCTCATGCAAATAAACTTTTACACTTTTATTACACATACAGGTTTTGAATTTTTAATTATATTGCGAATTATATTATTTTTCTTTGGATTTATAAAATAACTGACTTACCTAAAGGTTTTTTTAATGTTTCCTTTTTATATTGTTGCAGGAATAGCCGTATAAGTAGATGATTCTTAGTATGATCTGATATTTTATTTACGAATTAAGAGTTTGTCCATTCGGTGATTGTAGTAGAGGTTTTGTAGGTTTATTTGCCGTTATTTATTATTTTAGTAATGTAAATAAAATCATCTAGCAATCAGTCGTGTACTACCAATCAACTCTATAACACCATTTCTGAAGCGGTCAATTGAGCAGAAAAAATATCTAGCCTCTCGCAATACTGCGTTGAGCAATGTGAGTGCACCAAAGACAGGAGAACGCTATAGAATATGCGTGCGCGCTCTAGACAGGTAAACTAAACAGTGACCTCGTCCTCTCATGTAGCAGCCTGGAGCATAAAGGGTCAGTAAACTCAGAATCAAAGGGTTATCAACACAATGATCTGATAATTTTAAAAAATACATAAAAGCAATTCCCGTCGGAGTTGAAGGGAATTACATTTGATCATGCTCATTATGAAATCTGAGGGAAATAAGTAAGGATAATACCCACATATTTTATATTACAAAAACCTATTAAACTTTTTTCTATTTTCTCCAGCATGTGGATATAAATAGCTTCATATAGAGACAAGATAACTACATTTATTTCGAGTGTACTACGGACTAATGAGTTAAAGAGTGTAATGATACTTTCGGTATATTGCAAATGGTGAAAATTACGTATGATAAATCTTATTACCTTGTAGGCTTTCTGACGGGTTTCCACGATATCACTGTGAAGTATAAGATTAGTGTCCATAATTGCACCGAGATCATACATAGCTGGAACCCTTTTTATGTATACATATATATATATATATATATATATATATATATATATATATATATATATATATATATATATATATATATATATAAAATGTATATAATGTAAATTGGGATTAAAATATGTCAAATATTGAATTCTTCTAAATATTCTAGGCTATTTGAAAGAAGTTCTTAAAAACTTTATAGAAATCTGAATCGATTTCAATTAAGGAATTCGATCATTATACCAGTTTAAAATCGGATAATTGGTGTAAATGAAATAAATCTTAAATTGAGGTTAGCCTATGAAAACTTTATCACGAAACTTTAAGATTGTACTTTAAATTTACAAAGATTTTACTTTACCTCATTCATCACGAATCTTCTGAAATAATCTTCCTAAATTGCTATCTTTACTTTGCTCTTTTTGGCTGATGTACTTTTACGTAATTACCTAATGTACCAAAATTAATTTTTGTGTGGTATCTTGTGAGGAAAATTATAATGTTTGTGTAAAATAACACACTTATTCTGCGATTATAGTTCTAATCATATCATCTAGGTGTTTTGGTATTATGCCAGAATTGTTTGGAAATGATCCGAGTGAGGATCGTAACCCCATATTATTTTAGATACTAAAGGGCCCGCTGTTAACAGGTAGTCAATCTTTTGATTTCTTCTTTCCAGTTTAAAGTTATTAATGTGCAACATAGAAAAAGTTGCTAATCATATATAAAAAACAGTGTAAGGTACCAGTAAAAGGTATAATATGAGAGTTCCATCTACATTTAAGCACGTATGAGAATTTAAGGGTACTTCGTATTAAACTATATATAAACATTAATGTTATATTCCATCCTGTATAAGTATTGCCTAGTTCAATCTTCCTGTACACTTAAGCTCATCTGAAAATATAAGGTTACTTTGTATTAAACTATATGAATATTAATGTTATATTCCATTTTGTATATATATATATATATATATATATATATATATATTGCCTAGTACGATCGTTCAGCAGTAATGTACTGTTATTTCCTTAAACACCAAGAGATCTAGAATTATTGATGTAATTTTCCGTTTAACCTTAGGTAAACTATCAGTAGCTTTTGTATGTATGTGTAATGAAGACATATTGTTGGTAAGCGAAAGTCGTAATGAACTATGCTACATGATGGAAACTCTCCACGTAGAAAGTAAAAACTATGGTTTAGAAACGAACTCAGGTAAAACACGTCTAATGACTAATAGCAAAAGGTTACTTAACAGAATACAATTTCAAACAATCAACTACGTAAAAGAGTGTATATATCCAGGTCAAAACATAACTTTCGCAGACTTTACTACTAAAGAAGCCTAGAGAAGTATGAAAATTGTCGTCACCGTGGTGTGTTGGGGTTGATCACAAGGCATAGGGCTTTTGACGGCGCGACGCACCACGGGGACTCGGGTTTAATTCCCGGCCGCATATGTATATATATATATATATATATATATGTATTATATATACATATGCGGCCGGGAATCAAACCAAAATATATATATACTATATATATATATATATATGTATATATATATAAATAGTATAGAATATAAATAATAGTTGTAGAATTCCTATAATTTGCCTGAAACCCCATACGTTACATAAATAAAAATAAATCGATTTCATTATTTGCCATTACATTTTCTTTCTACGTGGAGAGTTTCCATCATGTAGCATAGTTCATTACGACTTTCGCTTACCAAGAATATGTCTTCAACAAATAAGTATGCCCCATTAATATTGATACAATTCCTCGCCCAGTTGAGTTTATTATTGAGGTATATTTGAGGTAATCACTTTTTGACACAAAGTACGGAATCCTAAATATTAATAAAACGAAGCTAAATCAAATTATAAATATGTTTTTCACATGTAATCATATAAACAGTAACTTTTTTTACAATGGCCTCAATATTTAAATGATATTTGAATTGAATGTTAGTATTAGAGTCCTGAGTAAAATTATAACCGTTATCAAGTATTGTTAAAAATAACGCATAAGGATAAAAAATCAACTCATGAAATATTTTTTCAATAAAATGAAGTTGCATCTTATACTATGCTTTAATGCTTCCTACTCGTATACTATCCATTGCTGTCTTGTTTGTCACACTGCATTTTGCGGGGGCTAATTTATAGTAATTCATTTGTGTTGATATTTTCTGCTTCTAAAAAAATAAGATAAATACTTACTTGAACTCGTCAGCAATTATTCATTTTTATAAGCTTAATATACATTAAATTTTTAATTTCGGTACACTTACAATTCGTAATTCGGTACACCAATAATTACTTATTGACTACATTTGCCAATACCTGAAACGAGAGCGGTGAATTTTCACATAAAATATTTGTTATCTTGTTTATTTATCAGTCGTTTGTAATAAATAAAGAGAAACATAGACTCACAACATTGTTACAAAATGAGATACGTTGAACTTTTGCAACTTTAAACTGCGCAAAACTGAAAATTTCATCAAAATTCCATTATAGTTTTGTGCGTGATAGGCAAACATAGAGAGAATATTTTTAATTAGAAATTATTTTTTATCTAGAGTAAGTCTTAATTCTCGGTCGTGCATACGAGATTAAAAAACAACTGAAGTAAATACGGAAAGTCAGTCATACACTCGGCCATATAAGTTATGTCATACTGTAATTGCAAAGTGTTAGTTGCTATGACCCATAAGTCGGATGTATTTGTTTAGAATGGACTATAAATTTATTAGTGAATAAAAAATATAACTTTTTGTTTAAATGAAGAAAAAAGATGGAACGAATAGTTTTGATATGAAGAAAAAAGATGGAATGATGATTGAAATCATTAATAATTTTATACAAAAATTATTTACATTTGTCTACTACTAATTAACGAATGTAACATTGTTTAAGTGAAATAATATTCAAAGTTGTTTAGAATTATTGTTTTAGTCATCGCCAGATCAACTTGCATTAACTGCTCCTACTGTTTAAAAAATATATCAAAATAACACTAAAATATCTTATTTAAAATATTTCTAAGAAAATTACATTTTCATTTTGATATCTCCACATTTATAAGTCTATTCTAGAGTTTGGAATGAACGTTGGATTTCCTGTAATTAATTTCTCAAAGCACTGCTCACGCTGACTCTCGTTCTCGTAAGGATTTGAACCTATCGACCATCACGATATTTTTAACCCCGATGTATAATTCTTTTTATACATCGGGGGGATAGAATATTCGCTAAAATAAAACTACAATCATAAGAAAGCAAAAAGTATAAAGGAGTTGTGAATTTAGTTTATGAAGTAATTATTTTTATTTTAAAAATAATGCAATTATTTTTTATAAAATCTGAAATTGTGAAATTTTCTATTCCCCTTTAAGGTATTTTTTTGATGAAGTTATGATCTGAGTAAAATGGAAAAAAATGACGCGTCGCGTTATAGCTCAGAGTTAGTATTTAAATTCGTCAAATAAAACCTATTGTAGGATAAATTTTAAGGGTTCGAGTAAATTTTTTTAAGAATTTACTTTCATCTTTCAATTACAATGAAAGCTCTTCATAAAAAAAGTTATATAAATCTTCAGAGAGTTTGGACACGTAGATTCTACTCCTTATTTTATTGCTCAAACACATTTTCCCGGTTGCAGTGGTGCACTCAGCATAATTGGGACATTTACGGATGTGTATGCTGCTAATTTTTGACCAGCATTTTGGTAATATAATGTTACTAAATTTTTAAATTTTCCCAGATTTATTGGGAAATATGAAAGGCATGGAGAATTAATATGTTGGTAAAATATTTTTGTTCTTTTGGGAATGTATGTTCTCTACCTCCATCTTTTCATAAGTTAGCTTTAATAAGCTTCATATTAAGCTTTAAAGTCTAATTTTATTTTTGGACTTGATTTTAATATAAAACAAATTTCTTTATGTACATTTAAAGAATATAATGTACGATACGCACACACACACATAGTCACACACACATAGAATTAAATATACATAAATACTCGGTATTGACTGTACAGAGCGCATACTACATGCATATATATGTTTTTTTACATTTAAGTTTTAGTTACGCTACAAGATGTATTGTTTTTTCGTGTTTGTTTTATTTAATATATACGCAGGATTTTAGCTTTAATATTCCGGGGCGATTAGTTATTAGATTAGAAGATTCCTTTTAATAAATAATATATTAGTCCAGTTAGTAGATAATTGTGGAGGAGTTCTTTGAAGGTTTGATTGTTGATTTTTATTACTAGATGATGTGTACGTTTTTGTTCAGAAAATTTTTGTCGAGCTTAGACCTTTTTTTAAGTACTATTAACTTTATTTAAGTACCTTTTAATAAGTAACATATTTATTTTTAGGTGGTGAATTTTAATTTATGTAAGGGTTGGTACCCTCCAAAATATCTTTCTTGCCAATTAATTACATACTTTTCAAACTATTACTCGGATAACCGGAACTTAATATCGTGGTTTTGCCCTTTTTTTCTATCGTATCCACTATTTTGAATATGGCTTATTAATAATATATGGATTATTAAGAAGCAATATGAAATATTATGTTAATGTTTTATGACAATAGCTATTCAAGCATTTAGTAACTGATTTTCTTTGACTTGCAGAAAACTGAGCTTTTTGGTCTTATTTCCTTATGGATATAACTGTGTCTTTTTTCTTGATCCGTTTTGAGCAAGTTAATTATAAATATTACCTTATTCATTTTGGTAAAATTTTTATCAAAGTCTTCTTGAATACGAGCATTTCTTTTAATGTAACTTTCAATTGGATTTTTACTTCCGCCTGCATCTTTCTCCTCACGGGTCTTAATTAACGAATTTTTATTGGTCATTTGTGATATAGATAGACGAAATTGCATCACAATTAGCAGATTGCTATTATATTAACCTTAACAAATCAATGCTGTACTTAAATTATTATTTATTTATTTCTGTACTTCAATGTATATAACTGATACATATGGCGGGCTTATTGCAACAAGGGTAATCTCTTAAAGCCAACCTGAATACCACTCCAGCCTCGCTGAACGTAGGGCCGGGAATCGAACTCGATTCTCCGCAATGCACAGCGCAGTCAAAGGCTATGTGTCTTGTGATCTATCGAACACATCACGGCGACGGCATTAGTTGTTCCTTGAATAATTTACAATAAATGTTGAACGTTTTTCCAGAAAAAAGCGAATTATTTGAAAGAACATTTCACATGAAATATCTGGTCGAAAACTATGTTTATTAGGGAATCCGTCAAAATAGCTACGAAGCCATAATTACAATTACATAGTAACAATAAAAATCTTCGATTTTCCAAAAATCGACACATTCACAATAAATGCATTTAAACATTTAGGAAACGGTGATATGTCGTTGTCAAAAAGATATTTAGAATTAATTTTGTTTTTTGATTCACCCGCAAAAGGGAGAAGGTGACATCATTGCCAGTTATATTTAATTTTTTACATCTCTAAATAAAAAGCAAAAGACAAGAGAACGCCAATGTGTTTGGTGGGACCTTTTAATTTATGTTTAATGCCTGAAGTATGAATTTTTATAGTTCTCTAGTAAAACTAGGATTCTTATAATTTTGCCCATATATAGGACACAACTTCAAAATTTCCATAGTTTGAACTCATATGAATAGAGTTTTACAAATAGACGCTTAAAATAAAAATCCTAATAAAAAACCTTCTTAATGGAGACGACCTTAACCGTCTTAATGGAGGCTTGTAAAATAATATCCCACACCCCTCGAGTGGGATATTATTTTACAAGCCTGATGGGATATTTTTCCAAATAAATCGAGTGGGATAATGGTATGCAAATCTTCAAAAAAAAATAGCAACCATTGTTTTATTTTTGAGCCTCATTTGCGAAATATTTAGCTTCGAAATATTGCTTGGTACCTTGGTGCATTTAAAAGATCTCTAAAAAAATTGAAAGTGACTTTTTAGTACTTTAAATCAATTTAAAACTAAAACATGAATTTTCTTTTTATAAAGAAATAATAAAAAAATATTATCCCCTTTTATTAGAATTTGAACAGAGGTTTTAATTGCAATTATTTTAGTTAACAAAGGTTTCGGTTGGAAACATCATTTTTAATGATTTATGTGTTATTAATTTTCGATGAACATAATAACAATAAAGTATGTTACCTAATTTCAATTTCATAGTACTAAACAAAATTTTAGTGTTATTTACACAATGTCACGCTGATCAGTCTATATTCAAAGTGCGGAATGAACCTTGCATTCCCTGTAGTTCCTTCGACATGGCACTGCCAACGCCAACTCTTTTGCTTTCATCCGATTTCATTCGACTTAGCTTTAGAATATCATCGCGGCGTTCAAACATGTTTTTGACAACATCCTCTGGAAATGCAGTATGTATAAATAAATAAAATTTCATCCAGAATGTATAAACAAGACAATTATTTAAAATTTAATTTATATTTTTCAAAATTTTATTTTGTCTGACAAGTGAAAATATCTTGCGTAACAAAATAACTGACAGACCAATATTCTATAAACTGGAAGATATTTTGTTTTACCAAAGTGTAACCGGAGTGAATGGGCAGCCGAAGAAATAACTTACTATGTTATAAGCGAGTACTATTATGTAAACTTATCAATAAACACTTCCCGAAAGCGAACTCAAAACTAAACTTACGTACTTGTAAATTCTTCCATGGATTTGTTATCACCTCCAAAATCGGATGGGAGAAGACTCTTAGGAAAAAAGTTGAGTAGATCCTCGGGGTTTGTATGTGCATACACTCTGCCGCTCATTTTATGGCTCAAACACATCTTCACCACAGAAAGTACCCACTTGGCATATGCTGGGACATTTACAAAATGTATGCTCTTGATTTTTGGGTTGGAACATTCCTGTAGATAAAAAAAAATTTGGCAATAATAATAGTTGAGAGATGTGATTATTGAGTTACATTGATTTAAAGGTATGCTCTTATGTACATATATATATATATATATATATATATACATATATATATATATAAATATATATATGGATGTATGTGAGTTTAGTATTAACGCGAATTTCATTTATACTCAAAACATATTAAACATGGGTAACTACAAACACACATAATGATTAGACAATTGAAACTGCAAAAAATAATTTTTAAATTAACCCATGTACTTACGGGAAGATAAAATAGATGTAATGCAAACATGTCACTAAATTCGTAATTTACTAACTAACGAATATAATTGCGCCACATGTTCTGAAACATTATTGGTGCAGGATTCCTCGTGTTATAATAGACCCCAAAGCCTTCTTGCTACTTTGTTTCGATTTTCTCCATAAATAATAATATTAAAGAGAATAGTAGATATCATAAAGGAACATTTACATAATACATCACACGCACGCCCACGCACACATGTACAGACGCTCACACGCACATACGCTCACACGCATACACGCATACACGCATACACGCACACGCGCATACACGCTCACACGCATACACTCGCGTGTACACGCGTAAAAACGAAGTAAAGAGAATAAAAAGTATATTCCGAATTTTTTTTAATATTTTGTTTGTCTCTGATACGCCATATTGTAAGAGAATGTTAATATAATCTAGCAAAATCGCCAAGACAAACGACGCTACGGAGAAATATCGCCAAGTATCAGAAGAAGAAAAAGGAAACAAAGAGGAATTCGGAAAACAGTGCACTGAATGAGAGGAAATCAAAATGAAGAACTGTGTCAAAATATTAGAAATTGGAAAAAAATAATGATATAAATATTGTACCCGGGCGCAACCTGGTAAGGCAGTAGGTATTAAATAATAATTGTTATAAAATATCAGGTATGATACTAAATAAAGTGAACGAATATTTTTATTCACTATTATGCGATGTGTTCTTAATTCTATTATGATACAACAGCGGTATGATACAACTTAGCCGACTCGTTTAATT